>JAIEZT010000198.1:14984999-15666984 GCA_019594935.1 Periophthalmus modestus | reverse complement strand
AGTAACAGTCGACATAAAAGTGAAAAGAGTGGATGTTGCTCCTGACCTGTCTGCTTGCCTTGTCTGGTTTATTCGCAGGGGTTTGTATAAACGAAATCCGTGAAGTAGAAAACTTATTTTTTTACAATTATTCTATATGTTTGTTGTTGCTGCAGGTGCATTTCTCAGTTCCTCTGTCCCCGCCTCTTCGTCCTGGCCCGCTGCTGTAAAAAATGTTTTTTTCCTGAGTCACTGATCCACAAAACTAAAGCAGACTCCATCCACAGGTTACACAGCTCTTTTTGGTCCTTCTTAAACTTTATTCTGCTGTCATCCTCATGTTATTTTTCCTCCTTTATGTTGTTTTCACATGTAAAGTCTCTCATGGACGCATGTCCAGAGCGTCCACAACGCGTGTCGCAGACGTTTGTCTCAAATACAAAGGTGTCCAACACGATTGTTTCAGAGTCACGCTGCAGCATCGAATATTTTGGTAAATTTGGCTGAAGCTGACTTGAAGTAAAAAAAAATTGCTTAGAGATAACATATATTGAAGCGCCAGCGTATTAGCAAAGCATTCTGGGATTTGTAGTATTAGTGGTCCATGTGTACCTGTGGGTCAACTCTAATGTACATTTGATATGATCTCACAGGCCAAATATAATTACACCGCGGGCTTGAGTTTGACATATGTGCCATAAACTATATATATGTAAATGGACATAGCTAACACGCTAGCCATTGTGTTCCAAATAGGAAGTGAACATGGGCACAGCTTCCGGCTCCATCGATTCTGGCTTCAGTTCACTTTCTATTGAAAAATTGTGGCCCCTCTAACTGCGTCAGTGAGCCTCATCCTTTTGGTCTTAAATGTTCATATTAACCCGCTCTACGTGATCCTGGTCCTGATCCTTTTTAATTTCGCTATTGTGTCTGTACATCAAGATATGAACATTAATAACAGACAAATCGAGTGTCCTCCTTTCTCTGAGGTCGCTCCCGCTAGTGTTAGCAACAGGTTTGATTGACAGCGTTGCTAAGCGCCCGCTCCCTCCTAAATCAGCGGTTGTGGGCGGGAAGGGGCGTTATCTTCAACAGCCTCGCTCCGGATTGGCTCTTTTGGCCCAAATTAGCCACTATAACTGCTCTAGCCTCGATGAGCTTCATTGGACTGGAGCCGAACGCTGTGGGTGACGTCTCTCTCACTCAGTCCACTTCTTCACAGAATCTACGAGTGTATCTTTAAACCTGACCAAAACCTGCATACCGTCTGTGTTTCTGGAGCTCACCACTTACCTCTGGGAGAATGCCTTTCTTTTCACAGTCTCTTATTCCGCCGTAGACCGGGCCTTAGTGTTGACAGTCTCTTAGCCTGTGTCCGCTCGCTGATGGGATATGACCCCTCCTTTTCACCGTGAGCTCCCGTCTGCCACTCCAATCTCCTCAGCTCTCTCCACTCTGCTCTGAGGGGCCCGGGGAGCAGGGGCCAACCGGTGTCTCTCATTCAGGCCTGAACAAGGAAAGCCAGCCACCTCGAAGGCAGATCACAGAGCGGGGGTGAAGGGTCAGGCCGTTTCATGGAGTCACTGGAAAAAAAGAAAGCAATCCAGCCAGTTTGTACGAGAAATATAAGAGTCAAATATCCAGATCTGTGGTCTGAATTTTGTCTCAATGCTTTTCATCAATAAACATCAGTTAAAATGGTCACACTGATACTGTTTCATTGGGATTTTCGGTTTAATTTTGGTTCGTCTTATGAAAAAAATAATAAAATGGCTTTGAATACAGTTGTCCTTCGCTATATCGTGGTTCAACTTTCGTGGCCTCGCCGTTTTGTAGATTTTTTTAGTGCAATCTTTCATGCTTTTTTTTTTTTTTTTTTTTTTACAGAGTATGAATGCACATTGTGTTCTGCGTCCTGATTGGCTGAGACCATTGTCCATCCATACATAAATGTTGAAAATCGCAGTGTGACTCTTACTACTGAAGCTGTGTGTTTGCAAGTTTTTCTCCTCGATAAAACCCACAATGTCGATGAAACGTCTGCACCGACAAAGGCACCGACGAAGGTTTGAACTTTGAGAGAGTTTAAACAAGAGAGAAATGTGAGAAAATGTTAATGCCTGTGTGAAAAAAGTGTATAAAGTGTGTGGTGAGGGGTTTTACAGACAAGAAACGCATAGAATAATTGTAAAAATAAAGCTGATACTTTGCGAATTTCGCCTATTGTGGGTTATTTTTAGAACATAACCCCCGCGATAAACGAGGGACCACTGTGTTCGTTTCTTGAACATGAACGATAATAGTCTTTTTTTCCTCTTTTTTTAAACTGCTCATTTTACTGAGGACTGACTGTGGACCCGAGCTGATCAGTGACAAAACCACTTTTCACAGATTCAACAAAATAGACTATGACATCACATTGCAATGCATTATGGGATACCCCTTTAGACAAGCAAAGTATGTCCTCCGCCCTCAAAACAACCTACTCATTTACAATTCAAACACTCTGTAATATTAACTTTGTTTAAATGTAGAATGCCATGCACCAGCTTTTAAAAATGACTGAATTTCTATCGTGCTTTTTTAAATTACACGTACATTGCAAGTTTATCAAAATATCAACATTTCAACAGTACAAAGTTTTTTAAAGTACATTTTTACATAGCGCTTTTCCACCTTCAAGACAATCAAAGCGCTTTAAATCAAGGAACCACTCACTGAAAACGACAAAGCCATAATAAGATCTGAACATAACACAAACATGGGTCATCGATTGAACGACGGAGGCCTCAGAAGGTCAAAAAGAAGAAAAACATGTCAAACTGCAACTATACAACTTTCCAAACTCGTGAAGTCATGAATGTTTACGCGTGAACATGACACATTTTTCTAGCATTGACTCAAGTACTTTTCAAGGACAAAGCCACATTTTCAAACAATAACAGTAGTGTACAGTTATCAAGGAATTTTTGGCCTTGAACGTCCATTGTTGCAGAAAATGAAAGAAACAAAACACAACTCCAGGTCTGTTTGTGACGAGGAAACAGCATTAGAACATAGATCAGAAAGTAGCATAACATGGGGCCATTAAAAACTATATTCTAGAGTTTAAACTTTAGAAAGGACTTTTTGGAACTACTTTTTCCCGGTACAGAGAAGTTGAATCCACATTTAAAATAGATATCTGTCTTGAGTTTCTACAGTTGTGATTGACAGCATGTTGTACTGAACCTGACATTTCTCAAACTCCCCATGATTACATTTCAGATTAAATCAACCCCCAGACAGATGTATACGTGGAAGTTTGTGACACCGATTCTGAGCGGCTTTTTGAGGCAATTTTCTTTCCAGCGCGTTACAGAATGTTACAAATAGCTCCGTGGTAATTTATCGTAATCACGGCGACGGTTGTCAGCCAATCACAACGGGCCTTGGGAATAACTAGGTGCAATTTGACACGCAAACAAAGACGACAGTGCTCCATGTTTTCACTACAAATGTGTGGGATGTCTGTCAACGTGATGCTCCCGGTTAAAAATAGGTTTTTTTAAAACTTTCGGGTGGTTATAATCAGAACGGTTTTCCGCAATAGGCACACCAGCCACAAGAGGGAGCTCAAAATGTACCTGGATAATGAGTGAGTGGGAAGACAGTGGCTCAGTTGGTAGAGTGTTTGCACACTGGTTCATTGGTTGAGCGTCAGATCCACTGCCTCACAGGTTTGGCGGTGCGATTCCAGCTCCCACAGACGAATGCCGTTGTCGTGTCCTTGGGCACGACACTTAACCCACCTCATGCCTAGTGTTTGCGCACACTGGTGTATGAATATAGTGTCTTGAAGACAGTAAAGCGCTCTACAGTGGTTCCTCAGAATTACGTTCTAAAAATAACCTGCAACAGGCGAAATCTGCGAAGTCATGAGCTTTATTTTTACAATTATTCTATGTGTTTTGCAGCTGTAAAACCCCTCACCACACACTTTATACACTTTTCTCACACAGCCATTAACATTTTCTCACATTTGTTTAAACTCTCTCAAAGTTCAAACCTTTGTAGGAGCCCTTGTCGATGCAGAACGTTTCATCGACATTGTGGGTTTTGTCGGGGAGAAAACATACAGCACTTCAGAGTCACACATTTATGTAAATTTGTCGCAACACATTCTGTTCTGTACAGGAGACACGGAGGAGACTGATGGACAATGGTCTACAGTCCTTCAGCCAATCAGGACGCAGAACACAACGCACACTCATATGCGGTAAAAAAATCCGCGAAACAACGAGGCGCAAAAGGTGAACTGCGATATAGCGAGGGACAGCTGTATAAAAATATGATCTTTTGGCATTTACCTTGTAGGGCTGCAACTAGTCAGCCAATTAATTGCAACTAATCGCTTAATGAAATCATTGTCAACGTTTAAGTAATCGAATAATCGTTATCTATGCACAAGTTGGGTGGGTTTTTATGACCCAAACAAACAGGCCCGGGTGCAGAACAAACTCGAGGAGGCACTCGAGGTTCAAAGAGGTTCAAACATAATGCGCCTCCATTACGACATTATTTCAGGCGCCTGACATGAGGGTGTAAACACTTTTAACTGATGTGGTAATGCCCCTTTCCCCCCCGTAGAGCCGGGCCTGCAGACACATCAATAAATACACACAGATGAATCATGTGTAAATGTCGTGTTTTCATTTGTCTGTAGATATGCTCCAGCAGGTCCCTCAGCAGCTCAACATCAGCTTTATCTGGTACAATTACGACATTATATTGACAGGCCTTTTGCCCTCTAAACAATTAACTGATTAATCAAAAACAATTACATTAATCGATTAGCAAAATAATCGTTAGTGGCAGCCATAAATAAGTGTGATTTTTTTACATTTTTTTGTAGGATAACAATAATAAATACTTGTACTTCATTTAAGATACATAACAATGAACAAGCTAATGTTTCTTTCTTTTTTTTACCAGTATTGTATTACACTGTAGTCGACATTGGGGCATCAGTGTGAATGATCAAGAGTTGTTGGTGTGCAGCGTCTCAATTTTATTAAAAAAAAAAAAAAGAATTAGATTAGAATCTTGCACAAGGACCCCACAAATGTATAAACAGGTCTGGTTAAAATAAACTAAACCAACACCAACTACTGGAAAAATAACTAAGTCTAGAATTTAAAGGGCTCATATTACTCTGTACACATGTTTAACACACAGACCCTGCATATTTAGGCTGAGTTCTTCTCTCAAACTGAAAACACTCTGTTCCACCTTGTGATGTCATGTGGTGAATACAGGAAATGCTCCACACACCTTCACGAGAATCATCTGGATGATTTCAGCCCTGGAATTACCAATCTCTCCTGAACTAAAGGTAAACTCGATGTAGATGTTAACTTGAAAACTACCACTTCATGACATCACAAGGTGGAACAAAGCAGTTTAAGCAGTTTGGAGATGTTACAGACTAATAATAAAGTGTGAATGAAACAAAACACAACTCCAAGTCTGTTTTTGAGGAGGTAACAGCATTATAACCTGGCTTAAAACTCACAAGAGTCAATTTTGCGTAATATAGGACCTTTAAAATCTGTATGTTCCTCTCTGGGTCCTTTTCTTTCGGCCCATAGTTGATTGGATTTGCACCCATCAGCAGACGAGCATTCACTGTCACTCATTTTAACGCCTCCAATTTATATAATATGGGAATTCAACCCACAACACTAAGCACTATACTGCATTTTCACCCCCTAAATTTACCCGGCGAACAACAGTTGTTTTCATTCGCACTGCATTGTTTACCAAATTGCAGCATCTCATTTCCTTCCAATACGCTTAGACCATTTTTTTGTAACCGAACCGCTTATTAAAATGTAAAAAAATTGTTGTTAGAAAGCCATTACTGAATCTATCACGAGCGGCTAGATGGTCCGTTTCCGCAGATGTTAATTCTGGGTAATGAGTCATTATCGGCGCTTGGCACTGCGGCGGCCCTGTGACTTCTTGCTATATAATTGTCGCTTGCTCTTTCGCTTGACTCGAAAATGGGTTTGCTTATCTCTGATTGCTTGAAAAAGAAAAAAAAAAACTTAAAAAAACATAAACATACTGGCAAAAACCCCCGGAGCTAGCCATATCTAACCTACCTCTGAATTACTAGCCATAATGTAAACAACTTGCCTATCTGATTTTTTTTTTAGCAGCGAACTAGAAATGTCAAAAACGCTAGGCTGTTTTTCTATGTTATTTGGATATTTTTGCCGACTATGCTAGCTGTCGTCGTTCGCACCTAAGGCCATACATGAGTGGACAGCATGAGAAAAGAGTTGGTTTTTAATCCAATATTAGCACTAGCGCAGTGGTAGCGTAGTGGAAAATTGCTAGCTTTTTTTGCATGAAGGAGATCAAAGTGGTTGGCCTTTTACTGCCTTTGGTCCTCGGGATTTCAGTTCTCATCTCGTATTTTGCATGGAACGCTAGCAACATCAAAGAAGCAACACTCCAAACACAATCGCAGGAAAAAAATATGTCAATAAGTCCGCTTAGAGAAAGAAAATACCAAGTAAATACCAGGTTATGAATGAAACTTTGAATGACTTGGCATGCTAGCTAGTCCAGCGGCTTAGCTCCGGATCTGGTTGGCAGCGTCGCCTCGGAGCGGAGAACCAGATGGATTATGGGAAGAGGAAAAAAACAAAAATGTCAGTTCGGACCGTGCTAGCAAGACGTCAGAATGACAGATGCAGCGCTAAAGCCCAGCACATGCTTTATGAAGGGTGGGGATTAGCCAGCTAGCTTGTGCATGCGCGCTTTCCGATGCTGTCTAGAGAGTTTGTGACTGGAATGAAAAAAACGAAGCTTAACGACCCATTCGCTTAAAGCTAAAATCGCATCCATCTACCTCCGTTCTGGCAGACTGCTGACGAGAGCATCCAGATATTTATTTACGCACAATTTAATGTAATACTGGTATCATTTTTACTGTTCCATAAAGATAACTTATGTGCGGTTGAAAGTGGACCGGGCAAAGTGCGTTCAAATTGAGGTCGTGAAATGCTGTGTGAGAGGTGGAATGACTTTTTCTGTGCTTTCGAAAAAATATTACCACATGATTTTCAACTCTGATCTTGCGCGCGGCTTACGGCTGTAAAATAAAACAGCCTAACAATAAACGCGCTAATTATTCAAAACAAACCAGTGTTCGGTGTCATTTCTGTATAAATAAAGAGGAAGTGTGATCAAAAGCGGCGCATGTGGCACTGCCAGATCTGACCCCCCGGATTTAGCATCACTCATTAGCTAGCGTCTGTTTTTATTAGCCCACATCTGTATCTTCATTAAGAGCAGGAGGATGGGGACAGGGGCAGGTGGGAGGCCAGGATGCTCACTTTAACATCCAGGAGGTGCTTTGCTGGAGTTTTACTAACAATATTAACAACTTTATAAGCTCGGCCACCAAAAATAAACTGTAGTAGCTTCGTTTTTGTTTGACTTGCTTTCAGTTGTATGGATGGAAAGTCAAGACATGCCTGTTACCATGGAAATCTGGAAAATATGGAAACGGGAACGTCCATAGACATACATGAGCCAAAACAATGTCAGAAGTAAACAATAAACTACTGGCAGTGCTGGAAGAAGTACTTTTGTAGTACTTCTTTTTGTTAGTAGTTTTGTTACAGTTCAGATACTGGAGCAAAAAAAGTAAAAGTATCACATGAAAAAATATACTTAAGTAAAAGTATTAAAGAACCTGTTAAAAAATGTACTTAAAGAGTAAAAAGTTAAGTATTTTGCACAGATTATGCGGTTTTATAAGCTATAGATTATTTCCTAGCTATTTAATTCCCTCACCTATCGTCATGAGTTTTAATCACTGAAAGGACAAGATCGCGGATACAAGCAGCCGAAATGGGTTTACGTTTTGGGGTGGCTGGGCACTCCTTTAGAGATAGGTTGAGGAGCTCAGTCACATGGCAGGAGCTCAGAGTAGAGCTGCTGCTCTTTCAGGTCAAGAGGAACCAGCTGAGGTGGCTCAGGCATCTGCTCAGGATGCCCTCCTGGACACCTCCTGGACACCTTCCCCTAGGGGAAGACCCAGGACACACTAGAGGGACTGGAGCAGCGGCTTTACTCCGAGCTCCTCCCCATCTCTAAAGGAGCGCCCAGCCACTCTGCAGAGGAAACCCCATTTCCCCGCTTGTATCCACAATCTTGTTCTTTTGGTCATTACCCAAAGCTCATGACCATAGATGAGGGCAAGAACAAAGATTGATGGGTAAATTGAGAGCTTTGCCTTTCGACTCAGCTCCTTCTTTACCACAACAAACCAATACAGCGACAGCATCACTGCCGACGCTGCACCGATCCACCTGTCAGTCTCATGCTCCATCCGTCCCTCACTCCTGAACAAGACCCTGAGGCACTTGAACTCCTCCACTTGCACGAGGACACAGCTTTATAACATAGATCAGAAAATACTATAATATGGGCCCTTTAAAGCTGAAATATCTTACCTTTCACTTAAACTTGAACCCTCCCCTCAAGTTGTCTGGTTAAAGAATGCGTCATCTTTTACCTTTACAAAGATTTCAGTGCCCAACAGAGCAGACACTCACTCACTACAGTTTTGTGCTTTAAAAATGAAGAAAAAAGAGCGAGAGATTAAAAGCAAAAATACAAAACAAACCATCTGAAATCTTTTTTGATAGATGTGTGGCAAACAAAACATATCCTTGAAATAAATGAGTGTTTTGAAGTGAGCGCATTCCAAATTACCGCATTAATACAACTCAATAGAACATATTCCCTCTCATTAGCCGGCGTTCATTTGCCTGTCAGACTCTTTGCTGTGACATTTCAAACAAAGAAACTACTGAGGGCCTTTTCATAGCTAATTATCATTACACTATTATGATCCATTATGCATTAGCAATTACTTTTATTCATCAATTATTCAGGCGACCAGGGACGGGCGAGCGCGGGGGCTACAGCTTCAGATGAAAAAAACTTGTTTCGTGACATTTACAGTGGTCGGTTTAACCCCAAAATTTAAAGTTTTTCTTTTCAATAATATAGAAACGTTCCCACAGGTGCGCTAATGCTAACTGGATGCCAACTAAACAGATGGGACAAGCTTAGCAAATCGCAAAAACATTACAGGCTTAAAGGACACGCTTACGAATATGATTTATTGCAATGCTAATGCTAACAGACGCCTAGCTTGTACTTTGCATGAAACTTGTAATTTCCAGAAGCCGCCTGATTTGACTCTGCCTTAATTATGAGTCAAGCTTCAGGGCTAATTGTGCTAGCTAGTACGCTGGTGTTGGCTAATTAGCATGTAGCTTATAAGGAATGTTAAAAAAAATTGAGAGTGAGAAGACTTCCGCGGGAATGTATTACACCTCCACATATGCCCCTACACAAAATGTATTTAATTAATGTAGTTGGTTAATTAGCTTGTAGCTTTGTAGCAGTAGTGGAAAGTATTGTTAGCCCGAGGGACAGGGCTATTTCTGGAACATGAAAAAATAGCTACTCTTGATTAGAAGTGTGCGGTAATTAGCCTGAAGCTTTGTAGCATTAGCAAGGCAAGCATCTCAGAAAAGTGTATTTAATCCTATGGAGAAAAAAGGTCCCGAGCGGCTCACGGTTTTCTGAAAACTGTACGATTCACAACATAAACAAGCTAGCCAACGTTCGAGGATGTTCAAAAGGAAGGAGAAGGCAGTCCGTACGTTTAATTAGGTCTATATGTCATGACTAAGAAATATGCGCAGGGAACAGGGGCTGCGCTTGTTTAATTAGACTCTATGAATATCTGATAACCTTCACGGGAAAAAGGGAGAATTTACGGAGCGCTCTTGAACTCACCATCTGTCCGTTCACTACCAATCTCTCAGCCAGGTGTGTTCGCTTACAGACGGTTTTGATGACTTTCCAACACCATCTTTTAGTTAATATAGGTCTACTGTTCTATGACGTGTAGAACATCTGGAGAGGGATCTGTTATGATGACTCTTTTCAACGCTTTGTACTCAAAAGGTTCAAACTTCAAATTATTGCCACTCTACAGATGAAAAAAAAGATTGATAACATTTTATTAAGGCCATAGACTGTATACAGTATATATAGGCCTAAATAGACATAGCTAACCGCTGTGTTCCAAATAGAAATGAGCATGGACATGCTTCCAGCTTCATCGACTGACTCAAATTCAGTTTCTATTGAAAAACTGTGGCCCCTCTCTCTGTAACTGCTGCTGTCAGACTTGTCATTTTGGTTTTAAAATCTTCATATTAATCCATACTATATGACCCTGGGGTTTTTATTTTGTCCGTAACTCAAAACATGAACATTAATAACGGACAAATCAGACGCCTTGTTTTCCTGAGGTCGTTCCCGCTAGCCTAGCAACAGGTTTGATTGACAGCGTTGCTAAGTGGGAAGGGGCGTCACCTTCAACAGCCTCACCCTTATAACTGCTAACCTCATTATTATTCTTTTGCACCCTCAAGTTTGTTTAAATAAGAAAAAAAAAAAGTGTCTTGCTGAAGGACACAATAACAGTGTGCGAGCAGGGATTGAACTGTTAACGTTAGAGTCAGTCATTCTTTTACCAAGGTTATCAAGACTCGCTAAAAATTGTACTGAAGTAAAGGTTTTGCAAACGCACCTGAAAACTATTTTTTTTTTTTCTTGGACTTGAGCATATATTTTTAGAAAATTTCTCAATTAAGAGCAAAAAATGTGTCTGAAAACTATTACTTAGGAAGAGTAATGGTCTGGATGCAGTATCTCCCACTTTCAGCTGCTCCTCTCGATGTGGAGGAGCAGCGACTCTACTCCTATCCTTAAGGGTGCGCTCGGCCACTCTCTGCGGAGGGAACTCATTTCAGCTGCTTGTATCCACGATCTTGTCCTTTTGGTCATTACCCAGACCTCATGAGGTGAGGGCAGGTAAGTAGATCGACCGGTAAATCGAGAGCTTTGCCTTTCGACTCAGCTCCTTCTTTACCACAACAGACGATACAGCGACCGCATAACTATCGACGCTGCACCAATCCGCCTGTCAGTCACTTACTGAAATGTTTACGCACACAAGAGTACTAGCACACAGTAAAATATATTAGTATACATATGCCACACAACCTCTTTACTACTATTCCTGCAACTTAGCGACAGTAGCTCAATTGGCAGAGAGTCCACTGATCCGAAGGTTGGCGGTCATTTACAATGTTCTTGTTTCTCATGTAAATGTAGCTGAACACAACCCATCTCTGCAACTACAGGAGCCTGCAGACGTCCATTAAGGAATTAGGTCGCTCAGGTCAGCCGTCTGTGAGCCATTGTAGCCTGGAGAAATGGACTAGATGCATATAAACAACTTCTGATATGAAAAATAGGTCGAATAACAACTTGAAATCTGCTGAACACCACTCTGAATAGTGAACACAGTTTCCCTTATGCTGCCATGTTATTGTTCTAGATCCATCAAACGGAGCGATGGCTGTAGGCTGTGTATATGCAGACTATCTCTCTCCTATGGCCTTGTGCTGAGCGATACTGATCATATTTAGATGAGATAGGGCCCGTTACCACCGCCGTCACTCCCCCCCGTACCGTGTGCACCCCCCCTCGCGAGCGGTACGTACGGCTTTATCGGAGCTCACCGGGGCTGACAGATGCCTGAGTCACCCGGATTAAAAATGACGCCTGTCTGATAGATGGCGCCGCGTTAAAGGATACACTCGCTAAAATGGAGGTACAGACTGCAAATGGCAACCAAAGCACAATATAATACAGCGCAAATCGTGAGCAGCTCCAGATTGATAGTGAGGCAAAGTTCTAAAGATGATGGATGATGATTGGGCTTCGATATGGAGAGCCTGCTGTCTGCCAGGGCAAGGTAATGAAATCAGCTCAAGTGGCCGGGACGCGTACTTATGTTTTTTGAAGGACTTGTACTTTTAGACAATGTTTTCACAGATGTCAGAAACAAAGTGGTTCCACACACCTGTAGCTGTAGAAGTAAAACGTTGCCTCGGAATCCAGAATATACACGTCTCCAATATTTAACAAAGATGTGTTCGTCTGGACACTGGTTTCATCTGCCCAACGACTGATGATTGACAGATGGATTAGCCAATCAGGGACATGCATAGTCCATCCCGTGGTGGATGAAGTACTCAATTTTGTTGCTCAAGTAAAAGTACTGTAAGGTATTTCCTAGCTGTGCAGCGCTACATCAAACTGGTATCTTGACTTACCAACGCTAAGGTCAATAACACACCAGTGGATATCGATTGCATGGGGACTCACCAAGACGCTATGGAGACCAGCGAGGGCTTACAAGGACGTGTGGACAATAAGAAAACAGCTACGTTCTGGTCATTTTGGTTAAACCCACATCTAAGGAACGTGTGACCCTCCCGCAGTCGCCTTGTTCGACTTGGGCAAAAGTTTCTTAATGTGTAACGGCGTGCAGACCCGAAGAAGACCTGCCTTACACTGACATACAATGAGAGGCACTATAAACACATCTCAGGACTCTCTTTCTATCCTTTCTGGAGAGTCCGTTGCTTCATTGTTCACTTCTGACTTTATGCTTCAGTCTGTTGGTCCTCTTTGACGCTTACACCAGATATCTGTGTGAACCCTTGGTCGTCCAGGTCTGATCCATAGCAAAAGACGAAGTTAAAATCTGTCAACTTGACCAGAAACGAACATTCTTACAGTATCACTTGAAAGAATCTACAAAAGTAAAAGTATTTAAGAGTAATTTAAGAGTAAAAAGTTAAAGTAAATGGGTAAAGTGTTAAATTATTGATTAAGATGACACATTTTGTCCAACAGTAACAATATGAATCAATTTCTTAATTTTTCTTATGAATTTTCAGTATTTTTGATTTGCTCAAAGCCAAACCTTGAACTCGGAAACTTTAGTCAGAATGTTTCCACGAACATTGTAAAAATATCCCTTCAAATCATGTGAAAAGTCCAGTTAAAAGATAAGTAGAAAGTACAGATACCTGCTGTCAAATGTAAAGTAAAAGTAAACGGTATCCACTGTAAAATGTACAGTAAAACAGATACCTAAAATGCATACTTAAGGACTACATTTTGAACTGGACTGAAAAGTAAAAGTTTTTATTATTGTTAGAGACCTGCTGAACTCCTTAAAACCATTTTTAAACAGTTACGTGAACACTTTCCCCTTCACAAACAACAAAATTAAGTACTTCCTCCACCATTTCTATTTCTACCTACTCTTGTTCATAATGGGACTTGTCTCTTTTGTACCAGCCCCATCCAGCCGCTCCACAGACGCGACTCACCTGTTGTAGACCTTGTCCCTTCGTCTGTCAGCGCTGCCACCCAAAACATGTGTGACTCCACGGCTCCTTTCAGACTGTGCATTGCCTAATAAGAGAAACGAGCCGTGCAAAAAGAACCCAAAAAAGACATTTACTCTTCAATGCCACAGGCCACCATGTTCCTTTTGAGGCGGCGCTTACGAAAAATTACACTGGTAAATTTTGAGACACGAGACCTAGAAAGCTTTCATGGGGAATAAGCGCAATAGAGTTGTGCTTGAATGAACCTTGTCTAGTTTATAAAATGCAGGTGTGAAAAGTCAGTGGAAGCGATCAAGCAGAAATATCAATGCTGAGTGCCGCTATTTGAATTTGCAATTGGGTCGATGCCTGTGAGGATTGCGGAGAACGGTTATCATTTGAGTGTGATTTCAGGAGAGAATGGAGGAAGGAACTATTCATAAGGGTTGCCATGACCTGCAAGTACTATTTTAAAGTGGAAGTTGGACACTACTTTTCGGAGAAGTTCAAAACGAAAATGGAGAAGCGTGATGTTCAGTCAGAGTTGGGTCCATATGAAGTTTTATCTATTTAAGAAGGTTGCCGTTGGAAACAGTTTCATTCGAGGTTAATTGGGTCAGTTGTAGAGTGAACGAAACCTGTTTTTGTTACATATTTGCGCCATTGTAAATAGATGACTTTGATCGACACAAATGTAAGCAACTTTTTTCTACATGAAGCCAAAAGAAAAGAAAAAAATCTCCAAATGAGCATACGAGCGCAGGCAAAATTATAATTGCTTAGAACTGTAATTAAATATTTGCTAATTAACAATCAAGCTCAACTTTTGTAGATCTTCCAGTTGGATATTAAGCTAAATTACATCGAGGAACCACTGGCTCATTCAGACAAAGATACATTTGTCTGCAAACACTGGGGGCGAGGTGGATCGAACCGCTCAACCAATGATGTTTGTGTCGAGAGCGGGATTCGAACCGGCATCGTTCCGACATTCTACCAACTGAGCTGCTGTAATATTGTGTTTTAAATTGTTAATTACTATAGGCAACGATGTTCATTTTTGATCATACAGCGAGTGAAGATGAACTGCTTTCTGCTTTCCGAAGGCATTGTGAAGGCTAACCAGCTACATGCTAACGAAGATCCATAACGTGGTTGTTTTAAGTCCAAAAAGAACATTTAAAACTCAATATTCTGCTAAATGTTTTAATGAGTGTGGTGAAGATGAGCGAAGGTGAGTGAAGATCAACTCGTTTTTGCTCCCATCTGACAGAAAACCAAAATTACCAATTAGCGATCGCCTACGTTCAAAGCAGTGGTGTATTATAAAACTTTGTAAGAAAGTCTTACAATTTATATATTGTCCACAAAGGTGTAAAATATTCTGTTCCATGCAGCAGTGGCTATATATCACCCCCACTGTGGAGTATTATAGAACATGTGATCACATTGTTCGACTGTGCTTTAAATTTCTTATGTGTAGAATGTTAACTGTCGGTTTCTGCAGAGTCTGAGAATTGTTCTGTCGATTTATTTGTACAGTCGGGTTAAAGGCAGCGTACAGCAAAATTGAAAGCGGAATCAAATGCAAAGTCTAACAAATTGAGATTAAACCAATGTTTTAAATCCTCCCAGAGTGGGTGTCACATTTTGGCCACATTTCGCACTTCTTCACAATAGTTTCGTAACGATATGTCTGAGTTTTCAGTGATTACGAGAAATGACACTGTTATATGAGAAACAGAACATGTAATTGTGAAGGAAGTGATTGCAGACCAGGTAGAGAGTTGAAAGAAGTTTATCTCATGAGATGAATGAAGTTACAGACAGCAGAACGTGCGAATGTGTGAGTGAGTTAACAAAGGAGCCATGCAGTACTTATACCCCAAGAAAGGTATCGTAAATGGACGTCACGAAAAGATGCTTGCGGTCACTGAAAAGATGTATTACAAGACCTTTGTTCAACCTGAAGATGAAGAGCTTTTGTTATGTAACTGAAGTAGCAGGTTCTAGTGTAGACGTCTTAAAATAAGCGCATTCTTCCTGAGAAACAAGTTCACCTCAATGTTTAAGACACTAGGTTTAAGAGAAAGGTGAAGAAGCCAAAAAAAAAAAATCATGCTTTCAGAACATTTAGCAAGCAATGCTAAACTCCCATTCTTCCAGTAATGTAACATATATTGGTGCAAACTCACATTCTTCAGACCCTGGTACAATCTCACCCTGTCAGATTCTACTGCCTTTACCCCGTCTGTATGGCTGTAACCAACAATAAAGATCTACAGAACGATTCCCATGCCTCTGCGTCTGTTCATCATGCAACAGAATTGAAAAAACCCTCAGCTCTCAGACCAGTTCAGCAGACTCTCTTTACCCAGACCAACTTGTGACGGGCACATTCCTGGCAGCGCTCCCCAGGCTGTTTACAGACGTGAGAGTAATAGACGATACTGTGTCATTAGCCAGTCCATTGAACTGGTTAATAATGCGACTTACATGAAGAGGCCACAGCTCTGGGATCCTGCACACTGCTCTATGACTATATCACCTTCACAGAGCCGCCGGGCGCTGTCAATCCTGCCATAGACGCAGGTACAGGCGCCACCGTCTGTAGACACAGGTAGGTTTGAAATGACAAGTTTGGATCTCGCAGTGAGTCGAGGACACCGACACTACCAACGCAACAAACACAAACCAACACATAACTTCAGAAAAGATTGAGAAAAGTTATACCCAACTCGTCATGTTAAAGCGAATTAAAGTTAATGTAAAGACGACCCGTTTGGTTTTAGGTGTAGAATAGTTTGTGATGTTGTTTTAATATTTATTATGCCTCAAAACTGGCTTTAGCATTTGAATTAGACCTGGCGATATTCAAATGTTGTGTGACGATTATCATGGCCAAAATAATTGCGATTGACGATTATATCACGATAATTAAAGTTGTTATGGATATGAGTAATTATAACTTTAATATTATGAGTTCCATGCTTTAAAGCTGTTATAGTGCTATACTTTATCAGAGAAAACAACTACAATTCAGCAGAATATTAAGGATAAGCAGGGCCGTCGACAGGGATTTGGGGGCCCGGGGCAAACAGCCTCACGTGGGCCCCTCTCTAATACAAGTTAATAGGAAGAGGGTCCAATTCTTGTAGTTTTTTCTGCACATTCAGGTGATTATCTTTGTTGGCGATTATCACGGTATATGTGATCATGTTGGGGGCGTCATTTATTTCGTTTTTTGTTTTTTTTTATGTCAAATTTATGGTATATAACAGCTACCTTTTCCACTGATAATAATCTTTATATTTTCTAGTTATTATCCATGCGTTTTAACTTGCAAAAGCTGTTTGTACAGTGGATTATGCACAATTTTGCGGGTATATTCGGGTCTTAAATGTAAATGTATGTTTTTTCACAGTTGTGATTGGTTGATTAAACTGAAGCGGGCGGTCCTTTAACTTACATAAGGTGAGCGGAAGGGGTTGTGCTCACACCTGAAGAAGGTCAGAGGGACCGAAACGTTGTGAGAATAAAATTAAATCAGGAGTGAGACAGTGTGCGGGAGTTTTCTTAACCTTTCAGACCAAGTGCTTCTCCTCCTACCTGTCGCCCCGTCAGGTGAGCAGAGTCTACACAGAAACGCTTACCACGATATTTAAAATGTCCCATGAATGATTATTGTCGACCCTTTTTATCACGATAAACGATATTGTTTATTGTCCCATCCCTTATTTGCATTGAGACACAAGCGCCTCTCTTTTTAAACCTCCGGTGACGTTTTCGCCTCATTAGTTTCGTCTTTCACATGTTGACAGCCCGCTCCACACATCGTCCACCTTCTTATGTTTAAATATTTACACATTTTAGCTTGACTCAGCAAAAACCTCAGATACAATTGGACGGGAAGTCGTAACACTGAGGTTGCCAGGTGCTGTTGTGCACACAGCCAATTAGTTAATGTAATTGTTCTGGTGGGAGGTCTGCCACTCGCATAATTCACTGGTACTGCCTCATCTGGAATATTCCACTGTATGGCATTAAACAACAATCTTGCTTTCAATAAATTACTCGTCTTTCTTGCAGAAAAAAAGGTCTTGAGAAACTTTCATTCTCACTGTGCGCAGACTCGGCTGGGCTGTAACAACCAGACTGTGGAACATTCCAGGCCACAGAGTCATGTGGTAATACAGGAAGTGCTCCACTGCTTTTTAACGCCACTAGAATTAGCCTGGGCTGATTTCTGCTGAACAAAAGGTAAAAGGCAGATGTTAACTACCACTTCATGACATCACAAGGTGGAACAGAGCATTCTGAGCTTTGGAGATGTAACAGACTCAAACATGTGTGAAGGTCTGTTTTTGAGGAGGTAAAGACATTATAACACAACTTAAAGCTCCCAAGAGTCTTTAAACTGGGCTCAAAACGAAACACTGCTCACGCTATAGGCACTTCCCACTTTCCGCTCTTTCCATATGGCGGTTTATTTCTGATCCTTTTCATGCAAACACGATGAGCCAGCGCGCATCACGTCATCGTCCTCATTATGGAAGAGTCTAATTGATTCCCTGATGAGCCGTATATCACACACTGGCACGACTTCAGACACAGAGGGAGGACGACACACTCTTCCTATAGTTTCAAACACATGAGCCGAACATCCAGACAAACAGGTGATCACGGGCAGACATTTCATCTCAGCGTGATGCTTCAGACACTTTTGTAAGCAGAAAAAAAACACAGTGGAGATGTCGGCGGGAACTACGGAAGCCTCCCAGGGCCAAGAATGTTAAGAAAGTAAAGCTGTGATTAACCGTGGACATACGAAGTCACGTTGTTGCAATCAGCCAGTTTTAACAAACTCTAGGTCTATGAAAGTCTGACATTTTTGACATCGTGCGTTAAAAAAAAGGGGAAAAACTTATCTTCATCCAACCGACATGGCATAATTAAAGCTGTAATGTGTAACTTTTCTGTTAAGGGGTGCCACCTGCTTTTCTTGATGTTATTCCTTTGCTTGTAATGTCCCACAGTATGCCATTATCAATCTTGTATTTGTTCAAATCATAGTTTTTATTGCTTGAAATAAATTAACTGATACTTTGCATTCCCTGGATGTGATGCTAACTGGAGGGACTGCTCTGTTTGAAGCTGTTACTCAAGTTAGACTTAAATTTGAGGTTGTTTTTGGGTTTTTTATAAATACAATCTGACCAGAGAGAACTGACTTAGCTGAGTTGATTTGTGCTGTTAAACAAATTCCTCTCAAATAACATTTCCGTCACAAGCTAGCTAGCGTTAGCCTAAACGGGACCAGGAACGCTCGTATTGATCACAGGCTAATGAAAAAGTGTGGTTTAAATCCATTCTGCATTTGTTTCTCGAGGTTTTAAACAATCTTACAATTTTCTGCCAGTGTTTGCTAATGTGTGCACTGTGTCACCATAGTAGCAGCTGAACATTCTTCCATAGACATACATGTAGTAGCCCCCAGGATGATGTTACTGCAAAGTATCAATTCTCCACAGATCTGACTTCTAACTTGCTCATCTTCATGGAGAGACACATGCTTAAAGCAAAACTATGGAACAATTTTGGCAAAGCAATAACATCCCCCTTGGAGACAACCCTCCACCAAAAATGTTACATAGCACATCTTTAATTGCCCATATATTTTTAACACCAGATGCCCTTCCTTCCTTCCTGGGTCCTTTTATAATCCGGGTTGAACTATACGATCACACGGGTTACGCAGTGTCACAGTCTGTTTACCATTTACATATTTTATCTTCAACAAAAGCTACAAATTGCCAGATAGTGACGTTTCTATTCACTTTCATCATGAATTAGCAACACTACAATCAATGCCCATTTGTCAGAGCTTGTTGGAGGATTCATTCCAGCACATGTTTGCAGTCATTATCACATTATTGTCCTGATAATGAAAAGACAAAGCCCCAGCACCCGTCTATAATTTATAGGTGCCTGATGGCTATGAAGCTAAACAAACGCTCTGCTCGTCTCCTGGGATCCTCATGAAGCCGTTATCTCCTGATTAAACATGCTGTACACTCACATCTGAGCCAATCACAGCAGGGCACTTACAACAACACTAATTACAAAAATCACTTTGTATTGGGATAATCAGGGTCATTTTTGGATCCAATTTATTAATGAACGTGCATATGGCGGTTTTCATGTTTTCTAATGGTTACTTCGTTTGATGGGATAACACCCGGGAGAATTATGAAGCAGTTTTACACCATCAGGGAGCAGTTTGAGCGAAAAGTTGGAAAATAACGACTAAAAATTAAAAGAACTAAACAAGATGAGTTATCCAAATTTCACAAGATGAGACCAAATATGAGATTTCACCAGAGACGAGACGACATTTTAACATCGTTCCTATAATAATTCCTAAATAGGGCGAGTTTCCAGTTTCTAGTTTCCAATTTTGGCTTCACAATTTTTGATTTGTTTTACAGTTGTCCCTCACTATAACTCGGGTCACCTTTCGTGGCCTCGCTGTTTCGTCCTGATTGGCTGAGGGACTGTAGACCATTGTCCATCAGTCTCCTCCGTGTCTCCTGTACAGTACAGAATGTGTCAGACAAATTCACATAAATGTTGTATCGCAGTGTGACTCTTAAGTGCTGTATGTTTGCAAGTTTTCTCCCTGACAAAACCCACAATGTCGATGAAACGTTCTGCACCGATAAAAGCACCGACGAAGGTTTGAACTTTGAGTGTTTAAACAAGAGAGAAATGTTAGAAAATGTTAATGCCTGTGTGAGAAAAGTGTATAAAGTGTGTGGTGAGGGGTTTTACAGCCAAGAAACATATAGAATAATTGTAAAAAATAAAGCTGACACTTCACGGGTTATTTTTAGAACGTAACCCCCACGATAAACCAGGGACCACTGTATTTACTATTTTTGTTGCCATTCTCATACTGCTTTTTAGAACTATAACAGATTTAACTCTTCAACAGGTAACCCTTTTCAAAAAACATGAGGGGAAAAAAAAAAAAAAAATCACACATTCTTGTAACCGTTTTATCTTGTGAGATCTTGTGGTACGAGATCCTGTCCCATCCCTTGAAACTGAACAAAAATCCATCCACAAAAGTTATTTAAAGCTGCCTGTCTCCATCGAAATGTTACTGCTTTACCAGGAATGTTCCACAGTGGCATTAAATCTATCCATCTTCATGAAGAGAAGGACATGACACCACCAAGCCAACCTGCAGGTAAGATCTGTGGAGAGGGCACCCAGCTTTCAGTAAAAATACATGTTTTAGATATTTCTGAGCTGTAAAACACTTAAAATTTAACACATACAAGACTGACAACGTTAATGCCATACTGTGGAACAACTCAGGCAGGGCAATAATGGTAAATAGTTTCATTTTTATATAGCTCAAAAGCACTTTACACCAAAGAGTCAAGTGTCTTGCCCAAGGACACAACGACAGCGTCATCTGCAGGAGCTGGAATCGCACCGCCAACCTGTGACGTTTATGTTGAGAGTGGAATTCAAACCGCCAACCTTCTGGTCAGTGGATACCAGATGGCAGACTCCCCAGAAAATGTTGCACACTGCAGCTTTAACAAAATAGGTGTTGTCTTTTTTATTTTTTATTTAAAACCAATGTCACGTGAATGCTTTGGCTTTAGTTGTGACCTCAATTTGACTGCAGAAAGAGTCCGTTCAGTGTTTAGACTCAAAAACTGCACAGGACAAGTTCAGATTTTTACCTGTGACGCAACAATTCGGTCAAAATGCGACTATAGTAAATGGTCACTCTTTTTTCCACCTTCAAGTCCCTGAAAGAGCTTAACATCAAGGAACGAGTCACACATTCACACACCAGTGCACACAGACACTGGGGGCAGGTTAAGTGTCTTGCCCAAGGACACAACGACAGCATCATCTGTGGGAGCTGGAATTGCACTGCCAACCTGTGGGTCAGTGGATCTGAGCTTTAACCAATGATGTTGAAACTGAGAGTGGCATTTGAACCGCCAACCTTTGGATCAGTGGATAAAGACTCAACTGCACTACTACAGCCCAAAAAATATGGCAGATGGCAGAACCCCCAACCTCAAAAATATTGCACACTGCAGCTTTAACAAAACAGAGGTGTTGTCTTTTTATTTTTTGTATTTAATACTTTTAAAATTTGTCAAAAATAACTCTTGGGTGGATTAGACTTTGACTCTACAGTGCGTTTGCTGAGTAACAGTTACATAATCACAGCTCATTTCCAACCAGGAAGTGAGATTTTTAGTAAAACCTTAAATAATAATAATTATATTTACTACATTTTTTTGGATCTTTTGTAGATTTTCCAGCAGCCGAGTGAAATCTGTTTGAGGTACATTCTAGAGTGAGTTGCCGTTAACTTTCTGTTTTACTTCAGTGTTTTGGTTGAATTTGGCGAGCCATCTGCTAGTGCAACGAGCGCTGTCCTGAGACTCACTTGGCACGGTTGCGTTTTCATATTTTGGTTTTTGAAGAGATTTAGGCGGGTTAGGAAAAAATGTGAATTTCAGAGCCAAGTGTGCTAAAAGAGAAAATTGTGTCCACTCCATGTGTCGTGCAATTTTAGAAGGATATGAAGGGGCGCTATCTTAGCTTTGAAACTCTGAAGATGCTGAGAAACTTTTCCTCGAATAAAGCAGATGGTAGAAGCTGCTCTCCAACGTAATCGGAGGAGGACTGATACATATATTCACGCATGGTGCTGTTGTGCCATTGAGCAAAACATCCTCCAGTGTTTTTGGCTCTGAAATAGGTTCGTATTGGCTGCAAATCCGTCAGTCTACCTCCAAGCAAATGTAACCGAGAACTAAGGTTGGACGATATACGATAGTATCTTAAATTGCGATAAAAAGGTCCGCAATTAATCGTTCTTGGCATTTTTTAAATAATCACGAGCATCGCACACAATTATAATGGCCTTTTCTGCACCACACTGCCTCATGCGTAATACAAAAAGGGTTCATTGACTTCCTGTTCAAAAGTGCAGAACTGATCGTCACATTTCGCCAAAGCTTGGAGCAGATCGTTTGTTCTGCTGTTTTTGTGGTTGAAAAATGGCTACTGTACAGTTTTGAACCTGCCGCGGAGCTTGAATCTTTTGACTAACCTCAACTAAACTCATGAGAAGTGGGCGGGGATAGGGGGTAGCTGAAAACAAACATATTTTGAGCACTCCAGCCTCGAACACAAGACAATAAATGATAACTCAAACAGACATAAATCCACGGAAACACTGAGCAAATGAACTCTGAGGTGCTAAGCTACTGCGAGGAACATAATAAGTGAAAATACATCAGCACTTATCCCAGACTATTTATTCAGACAATTATGTTAAAATTACAATATTCAATCAACATATCAAGTCACCATTTTTCTCATTAATTTCTCAAAGCGTTAAAAGTTAAAAGTAGATAGAAAGATCAAAGTGCCTGGCTAATTTGCATCTTCAAACTAGCTTAGGAAAAAATTATTTGATCGTGTCTCACTAGATGTTTAAAGGGACCATATGACGCCATTTTCTGATCTATGTTATAATGTTGTTTTCTTACATGTTT
The DNA here is from genome assembly GCA_019594935.1 of Periophthalmus modestus. Classification (NCBI taxonomy): domain Eukaryota; kingdom Metazoa; phylum Chordata; class Actinopteri; order Gobiiformes; family Gobiidae; genus Periophthalmus; species Periophthalmus modestus. The sequence goes on along the minus strand of JAIEZT010000198.1, from coordinate 15,644,063 downwards.
AGGCTGAGTTTTTCTCTCAAACAGAAACACTCCACCTCGTGATGTCATGAGGTCATACAGGAAGTGCTTCACTGTGTTTTAAACTCCGTCCACCTTCCGCTAGAATCATTTGGGTGATTTCAGCCTTGGAATTAGAAGCTAAAAGGAGCTGTTAACGTGAAAACTACCACTTCATGACATCACAAGGTGGAACAGAGCATTTTGAACTTCGGAGATGTACAGATTAATAATAAAAAGTTACTAAAATATATGTGAATGAAACAAAAAACAACTCCAGGTCTGTTTTTGAGGAGATAACAGCATTATAACACGACATAAAGCTCACAAGAGTCAATTTTGTGTAATACCGGACCTTTAAAGCGATGCAATTCCTGCCATGAGCTGATTCTGCATTATTACTGATCACTTAACCTGCAGAATGTTATATCTAATCCCCTCCACGGCAGACTCTGATGGCAGTGGATCAGCTGAGGGTAGAACACTCTGGTGAAGGTTAACCATGCGATGCTAGCGCCGGCGGCTACGTGAGAGACCAAAGACTGCGCAGGCCGTCCCCAGTGACCCGCCTGGGCCTGTCCAGATTACCACGCTTGTAATGGGATCCTCCATTTGCAGTAATGGGACACAGAGGGGCTAAGCTGGGGTTCGACTAATGCTGCCGGATCACCCCCAACTAACTGTCTGCAGAGAGGGCTTAGAGCAGTCTTGGAGCGGTACTTTCCTTACCACCTTAAAATGGAAGAGATAGTGAGCTAGCGTGCGCGGTCCCCGCTGTGCTGTAATGGGAAATGAATGGGACGCGATACGGAAGGCTTCGGAGGTTGTATGTGCCGAGTGCTTTTGTTTAATTGGCTCATTTGCAAACTGATGATACGCGTTGGGAGATAATGGAGAGCTCGGATCAGAATACGCCACACGGAGGAGTGAAAGTGTAAGACGAATCTGCAGCACATACAAATGATTGTCGTTTATTTGACAAAAGTTAACTAAAGGAATCAAACTCTGACATAGATCCTGAAGACCACCACAAAGGCTTTTCTCGCAGTGGTACAGATGACAATATAGTGCTTGTGTTTGGATTCAGACTGCGTATCTCAATGAACAACGCTAACCTGCTAGCCACTGCATTTCAAACAGGAAAATGGGCACACTTTGGCTCCAATTCACTTTCTATTGAACAACTATCTCCCCTCTCGTCCTAACTGCTGCTGTCCGACTCGTCATTTTGGTCTTAAAATGTTCGTACTGACCCACTTTACATGATCCTGGTATTTTTATTTTCACTTTTGTGTCCGTAAATCAAGATATGAACATTAAAAACAGATAAATCAGGCGCCTTCTTTCCCCGAGGTCGCCCCCACTAATGTTCACTTTGTTTGCTAAGCATTCGCTCCCTGCTAAACCAGTGGTGCGGGCTGGAAGGGGCGTTACCTTCAACAGCCTCACTCTGGATTGGCTCTTTGGTTGCTATGATACGCAGTCAGAATTCCAAATATGGAAATCTGCTCCAATTTCGCCTCGATGAGCTTCATTTGACTGTAGCTGAACGCTGTGGGTGACGTCACACTCACTCAGTCCACTTCTTCTTTATACAGTCTGTTCACAGGCAGAGGTAAAAGCCGAAGTTAAATGTCAACTGGACAAAAGACTGGAGTGAAGACGTTTCGCTCCTACAACTTTTTGGATCAGACCTGGACGACTGAGGGATTACACAGACCTCACAGGCAGAAGTCAACAAAAATGTTTCCCAAGAAAGAAAACCAAAACATTTTACAAGAAAAAAAGTAGTCGTCCAAGAAACAACTCAAGAGTATAAAAAGTATTTGGTAAAGTACTACTCAAGTGAAAGTATGGGAGTCTCCGGACATAAAATTAGATTTATGCTTTGGAGTTAACGTAATCAAAATGGCAAAAAGATTCAAAATAAACTGCACATATTTAGCCATTTCTAAAGAAAAGACCACACACAAAATCACATATACAGTCAGGTGCAAGAAACGCAAATATATCTTATGATGTAGTACTGACAACATGCTTCAGTAACTTATTGACAAAGTGAAAAGTAGCCAAAACGAGAATAGCTGCTTCAATAAATATATTCACAAATGTAGTAGAAAAAGACAAGAAGTGCAATTTCTTTTTAAAAATAAATGAACTGTCCGTCTATGTTTTACTGTGTAAGTGATACTAATAACCGTTTTTACTTGTTAGTATATGACATTCATCACCGCACAGCGACAAGGTTCTAGGTTCAATTCCAAGGTTTTATTTCTGTGTAGAACTTGCTCCTCCAGCTCCTGACCGAGACACTGGCCTGGTTCAAGGTGTGAGTGCTGTATTGAATTGAAGAAAGGTCAACTCCATTAGTCTTTATCAAAAATTCTATACCTTAAAAAAATATCTGAGTTTGTATATAGCTCACTGAATTAAAATTGAAAGTTGACGGCACTTAACATTTTTTTTTTCAAATTTTTCAAAGCTGGTGATTTTTATCTATCAATAGCTTCGACACAGAGTTATTTCTTCAGTTCCATTTGAAAAGCCACATTGACGGCGTTATATAAAGGCAGCCTTCAATGTCCGCTCCCCCTCCTGTGCATCTTTTTTACCATCGCACTTTTTCGGCAACATCCGTTACTATGGCGACTGCATTTTTTTCTTATTGTTCAGGTATGACAAACAAAAGTGTCATATCCCGAGGTTGCAGAAGGCGCCATCTGTGCAGTTCTATACAGGAGTCCTCTATAATGAATGTCTATGGATTTAATAGACCTCATATACACAGAAAATGGCAGATTTGTGATAATTTCAGCTGGCAGTATGGAACCGCTGTCTGCACGTGTCCAGTTAGCACGCCGTTCGACACGATGAGAGCCAATTTGTCTGGAATGAAATGGAAAAGAGTTTGACTATAATTCCTGGGGCATTGCTTGGAATGAGATATGAGACACGACTGCTGCGATTTTATACAGTTTGTAGACTTAAAAACTACACAGGACAAATCCAGATTTTTACCTGTGACGCAACAATTCGGTTAAAATACGAATATGGTAAATGGTCACTTTTTTCCACCTTCAAGGCACTCAAAGCGCTTTACATCAAGAAACCAGACATCTATTCGCTCACACATACATAAACGCAAAGACTTGGGGAAAGTTGGGTTAAGTGTCTTGCCCAAGGACACAACCACAGCGACGGTGTTTATGTCCAGAGCGGGATTCGAACCAACAACCTTTAGATCATTGGACAAGCGCTCTACCAACTGTCCTTTAAGAGCGATTCAGGTTTAACTCCTAACCCAAAACTCTTAATTCATGATGAACAAATAGCTGATTAAAGAGGATCCAGGCTTAATAACTGTTTAATTAAGTCTTTGTTCATGCTTTAGTAACAATAATTAAGGTGTAGTTATCATAAATGTTAGCTAAAGCACAAATCTCGCAAGCTGAACCCATGGGAGATTGGAATGTGTTACCAGCCTCTACAACGCACAGTATGGACTATTAATGCAAGGAATAAGATATGGTCTAAAAGTAACTGGTGGCACTTGTTGTAACTTAGCAACAGCAGACTAGCCTCTCGGTCTTCCATATATTTAAGCTGTTGATCAAACCACATTTACAGGCAGGAGGAGTAGCGTTTTGGCACCAGACTCTCAATCCTACTCGGTATGAAGCATCACTCCTCAGCGCCCCTTCGCCCGCTCTGCCCACTCAGGTCTGCGTGTGTGGCGGCCCCTGAGCTATCACACTTGGCCCCTGTAATTATAAAAGAGGCGCACAAGCTGGAGGACTGCGCCGTTTTGGCTTAAGTACGTGCAAATTACACGGTTTTATTTGGGTTTGGAGTGTCGCAAATCTCTATATAAGGTGTGCAGTACATATAGGGGCAAAGTCTAAAGGGCTAGCAACAAAAAATAGACTGTATATATGAACTGATTTGGTAGTTCAAATAGGAAGTGAATATCGACTCTGGCTTCAATTCACTTTCTATGAAAAACTGTCACGTTTCTCTTTATAACTGCAGCTGACAGACTCATCATTTTGCTCTTAAAATGTTCCTATTAACATTAAATCAAGATATGAACATTACTAACAAACAAATCAGGCGCCTTCTTTCCCCGAGGTCACTCCCGCTAGCGTTAGCGACATGTTTGATTGACAGCGTTGCTAAGCGCCCTCTCCCTGGTAAAACAGCCTCTCTCCAGTTTGACTCTTTGGTTGCTATGATACTCTTGAGGTCTTATAAGGCTTCAAATGTAGTGATTTTGATAAAGATTTGTGCTGAACTTTGGCAAACAAAAATATACATATGAAAACCTCTAGGAAAAAACATTCACTCAATCGTTTCTGTTGAGCAAACTGCAAATATGCTAAAAATAAACCCTCAGCCTTTTCAGCAGGTCTCAGACAATAATAAAAAAAACACTTTTGCTTTAAAAGTAAAAAGTAAAATGTTTAAAATGTACTTATGTATACATTTTAGGTATCTGCACTATATTTAAGTACTGTAGATTTCGATCTGTAAGCCGTTACTTTTTTCCCCAAGTTTTGAACCCTGTGGCTTATGCAACAGCGCGGCTAGTTTATAGATTTTTACAGCTAACTGCCACCAGGGGGCACTCTCTACCAGTAAATACAAAAGTGAGAGAGCCGTGGGGAACGATTATGCACTGAAGAATACACCGGTTTTGATTTTGAACTGTCATTTTGCGCATCATGCACACAGCCTCATCATGGAAAACACACGAAGAAATGCAGCTTTTAAGATAAAGGCAATGGACCTGGCGTCAAAGAAGGAAATAGAGCCACTGCGCGAAAATTTGACCTCAAAGAAGGAAATAGAGCCACTGCATGTACGTTTGGCATTAATTAATCAATGGTGTGACTTTGGAGGCAGCAGCAGGAACAACTTTGTCAGTGTAAAAAGACGACAAAAACTTTCAAAGGAAATAAAAGGAAATGGCCCGTGTTAGTGCAGTTTTATTTTCTAAGCCTGCAGGTATGTTCATCCCGGGTTGATGCCATGTTGGTGCCGGCACAGTTTTTTTTAAAAAAGCGTGTCTTTAATTAAAACTTTAAAAAACCACAACAAAAAACTTCTGTGTACCGTCTTTCTGTGTAAATAACTCATGTTACAACAGAAAAACCTGCGGCTTATACATGAACAAAATTGATTTTCTCTTAAAATTTAGCTGGTGCGGCTTATATTCAGGTGCGCTTTAGCCTGAAATGTACAGTACAGTACTTTACTACTTCATCACAAACTAACTATAGCTTTCCCCCATGTAACAAAAGTCGACATTCACAACTTTTACGGCAAACACCTAAATGAAGTCCATACATTTGGGCGAGCTGGTACACGACCTGCTCACTTCATTATAAAACCAGAGCTGAAATGACTTTGCTCGCTTTATCCAGGATGCCTCCATTAGCCAAATGAGGCTGCGCTCTGCTAGCTCGCTCCAATGTTTCCCTGTGTTTAAACAGCACATCGGGCCGGCCTAAAAAGTGCCACTGCAAACAGGTAGACGCAGAAGTGTGGAACCTCGTCTGTTTGGGAGGTTACAAGTGAATCTGCGCTGCGCTCTAAGAAAATAGGCTTTAATAATTGAGCTGGAGATAACGGCGCTGCATTAAAATGAGAAAGCCTTGTTAAATTCTGTCTCTTCTCCGAGCGCTGTGCCAAGAGCTCAGACTACAGTGGAATATTAACAAGCCGCTTTTGCTTCAGGAGGTAATAGCAAATAAAACACAGAGAGCTGCCATGTTGAGTTTGTATGTGGAATCTGATCGTTCACACTGTTACATGCCTAAATATAGGAATAAATGCTACGCTAATGCTATGCTAATGTTATGCTAAATGCGGCGATATAATACACAGTCGTGCCTTTTATAATTGCATGGCCACTTAATATCAAGTGTATATAAATTATACTTGTACAGTGATTGTTAAAAAGTGCATGTAAGTAACTTACACTACTACTACTTTTTAACCGCTGCGGCTTATTTTCTCAGTCCTCTGTCCCCGCCTCTTCGTCCTGGCGCCGCTGTAATGTCTCGTAATGTTCTTTTTCCTGAGTCACTGATCCACAAACTAAAGCAGAATCCATCCGCAGGTCACAGCCCTTTTTGCTCCTTGTTAAACCTTATTCTGCTGTCATCCTCATGTTATTTTCCTCCTTCTTTATGTTGTTTCACATGTAAAGTCTCTCGTGGACGCACATCCGGAGCGTCCACAACGTGAGTCGCGGAGGCGTTTGTCTCAAATACAAAGGTCCAACATGATTGTTTCAGAGTCAAGCTGCAGCATCCAATATTGTGGTAAATTTGGCTGAAGCATTCTGTCCTGTACAGGAGACACGGCACCTCCTTTAGCCAATCAGGACGCAGAACACGGCACCTCCTTTAGCCAATCAGGATGCAGAACACGACACCTCCTTAGCCAATCAGGATGCAGAACACGGCACCTCCTTTAGCCAATCAGGACGCAGAACACGACACCTCCTTTAGCCAATCAGGATGCAGAACACGGCACCTCCTTTAGCCAATCAGGACGCAGAACACGCACCTCCTTTAGCCAATCAGGATGCAGAACACGGCACCTGCATATACTGTAAAAAATACTAGCGGTCCCTCGCAAATGAATGTTTTTGAGCTAATTTTTCATATTAATATGTGGGATACCTGTGGCTTAAAATCCGGTGCAGCTTGTACAAGTTTTTCTTTCTCTGTAGTCTGGACAATACAGTAATATATTGTTTTTATACTTTTGTCGGCTCTATAGTTATAATCTATGACACTGTGGATCATTATGTTATAATTTGCACATTTTAAGTTGCGACTTAATAAAAGAAACAAATCCGCTGACTTCCGCATTAGAAAACTGCTGTGTCCAATGGGAGCTGACATCGCCGTAAAGGTCAAAAAAAGCGCCACATGCTGTTAGCGCCCCCTATGGACAGCTGCAGATCACTTTAGCGAGTAGCAGATATTATTCCCCATTTGCGCCAAAAAGACAACGCAACACTGCCGAATCATACGAGTATCAACGATTAAGAAAATAAACTTGGAGAATGAAGTGATGAGTCCTCTTTAAATTACAAGTTTTTGCTAAGAATAAATGTATTCAAACAGGATCAGCTCTCCACAGATCTGACCCGTAACTTGGTCAGGCGTCTTGACTTGTCACCTGCTTCAGATGAGTTTGATGCTATATTATCGTGGAATATTCCAGGCAAAGCAACATCATCTCCCCATGGAAACAAGTGACTGGCAAATCAGAAAAAGTTACAAAGTGCATCTTTAACTCTGACAGTAAATGGTTTTAACATACATCAAGAGATCTAAGGTCAACTGCAGACAAGTCAGGATGTTAGTGACAGTAAATCCTGAATACTTTGTACTAGGGCTGTCGAAAGTATCAAAAGTCAGATACTAATCGATACGAAAACTAGTATTGAAACTAGATACTCGTTTGAGCAGATATCGATACTAAAAAAGTCACATTCAAAGGACAGAAATGAACCTTTCCTGAATAGATTTACAATGATCTTGAGCTGTATCAGAACAAGTACAGGACATAAAGACTAGTGTACACCCATGGACCACTATGAACCTACTGGACACTGAGCACTGTTCTCTCTCCTTTCCCTTTCCTCTCTCCCACTCCTCTCTCCCTTCTCTTCCCCACATCTCCTTCACCTCCCTCCTCTCTTTCTCCCCATTCTTTTACCTCCTTCCTCTACGACTATCCCTCTCCTGATCTTCCATCATTCCTCCTCTTTCCTCTCTTTTCATCCTCTCTCTCCATTCTTTTACCCTTTCTCCTTCTTCCTCTCCTCCCCAGAAACTATGAAACTACTGGACGACTGAGGGATTACACAGATATAAGCCCGCATGGGAAAAAAAGCAAGAGCTACCATTTAATGTGGAAAATTGTGTTTTAATGTCTAAATAAAGAGTTTTCTAAAATTATCATCGTGGTATTGGAATCGGTATTGAGTATTGGGTCTACAATCCACAATCTGATCTACAAATCTGAGTTAATTACACATTTTCAAATAGTGTAAATACTTGCCAAACTCCAAATGTACCACTGTGCCTATATCCGCCCTCAGAATACATTGAAAATCCCATTGTAACTAACAGCATCTTGTCTCTCATTTCCATACAGTGGGCCGCCTCGCTGCCCCCGTGATAAATGAATCAGATTCCGTGTCACTTTTCTTCTTTTAATTACTTGCTTTTCGGCGCGGCACTACATATTAATCATCTTATTAAACGCTAAAGAAGTTGCTTGTACCGGCTTGTAGTTGCAGGGGGAAACGTTGCATCATGGGTATAGTGTTTTTTGTAGTTTATTTTTCATTAATCTTTATTTGAACACGCAGACTGTATAAAGAAGTGGACTGAGGGAGCGTGAGGTCATCCACAGAGTTCATCGAGGCTAGCGCAGTTATAGCGGCGAATTTGGAGCCGAGTTTCAGATTTGGAATTACGACCGTGAGTATCGTAGCAACCAAAGAGCCAATCAGGAGCGAGGCTGTTAAAGGTAACGTCCCTTCGTCTCAATATTGATGAAAAACGACTAAATAAAAGAAACAAATGCGCTGATTTCCAGGTTAGAAAACTGCGGTGCCTGATGGGAGCTGATGTTGGCGTAAACGTCATCACAACAAAGCGCCGCAAGCTGTTGGCGCCCCCTGTGGACAGCTGCACATCACACTAGCGAGTAGCAGATTTTTTTCCTCCCATTTGTACCAAAATGGGGGGAAAAATTCATATGTGCATCACCGATTAAGAAAACAAACTTGACGCTAGCGGGAGCGACCTCAGAGACATGCACCACCTGATTCGTCTGTTATTTATGTTCATATCTTGAGTTACGGACACAATAGCGAAATAAAAACACCGGGATCACCTAGAGCGGGTTAATACAAACATTTTAAGACCAAAATGACGAGTCTGACAGCAGCAGCTACCGAGAGAGGGGCCGCAGTTTTTCAATAGAAAGTGAATTGGAGCCAGAGTCGACGGAGCCGGAAGCGCGACCATGCTAACCTCCAATATGGAACGTGGCGGCTAGCACGTTATCGATGTCCATTTATAAATACAGTCTATGTTCGCACAGGGAGAGTACCAGACTGACAACGAAACAAACAACTACACAAGTCCATTTAAAACACTGAAAACAGGTGTGATTATAAATGTTTATCGCCAGTTCTGCTCACCGCGGGGGGCAAGGATTTCCAAAACTCACTACTGACCTCCATGTCTGCGGGGTGCGTGAGTAACAAGCTCCCCGGAGAACTGCCTCAGCAAATACACCTGTTTAATTCTGCGCTTTCATCGCTCTGTGCCCAACTCCCCACTCTATTGTTCACATTATTCATCGCATTTAAATAAAAGAAATCATTTGAACTTTGACCCGTCTTTGATTCGACTAAAATACATTCATTATATCGACACGTGGGGCTCCCATGGGTGCTGGGAAGTAGAGTGGGAGCATGGTCCAAGGTAGTCCAAGGTGTTTTTCCATTTCGCTCAGCTGGAAATGTAAAAATAAGTACACTATCGGTAATATGTGGACAGGAAAGTATTAAGAGCCTTGTTGTGTTCAAAATGTGCCTGGCTAAAGTTAGTAGACTGTGTGCGCATTAGCAAGAAGCGAATTAGCAACAAGCAATCTCCCAAAAAAAATAAAATATTGAGGTTCAAATAGGAAATAACCAGGGAATTGCAGTAGTTGTTGTTATTGCCATGTTTAAAGGGGCCATATTACGCCATTTTCTCATCTATTTTATAATGTTTCCTCATCACAAACAGACCTGAAGTTGTGTTTTGTTTCATTCGCACATTTAACACACAAACCTGCATATTTAAGCTCAAATTGAAAACGCTCTGTTCCACCTTGTGATGTCATCATGTGGTTTTGTGTTTGTGCTTTTAAACGCCATACACCCTCACTAGAATCATTCGGATCATTTCAGGGCTGGAATTGCCAATTTTTACTGACCTAAAGGTAAAAAGTAGCTGTTAACTTGAAAACTACCACTTCATGACATCACAAAGTGGAACGGAGCATTTTGAGCTTTGGAGATGTACAGACTAATAATAAAGTGTTACTCAAACATGTGTGAATGAAACAAAACACAACTCCAGGTCTGTTTTTGAGGAGGTAACAGCATTTATAACCCGACTTAAACCTCACAAGAGTCGATTTTGTGTAATATAGGACCTATTTTAATTGTATTACAAAGGACAAGTTTGGCTTTGAGATCACTACATGACCTAAATCCAAATGCTGGCCCTATCTCGCATCTGCAGTACGTCCTTATATGCCCAAATATCGACCAACTTCTATCATTACTTTCTGAAATATCTCATTAACAGACAAAGAAATGGAATTTACTTTTGATGAACTGTTTTACCTTTACTGAGACTGAGCCTGAGGGGTTTTGTTGTTTGGATTTTTCTCTGCTTTTTTGAATCTTTAATCGACAATTTTTACTGAACTAAAGGTAAAAAGTAGCTGTCATCTTGAAAACTACCACTTCATGACATCACAAGGTGGAACGGAGCATTTTGAGATCGAAACAAATAAGATAATAACCTTATAACATGACTTAAACCTCACACGAATCCATTTTGTGTAATATAGGACCTTGACAGTGAAATCCGCTTCTCTTTAAATGCTGTTTTTCTCCGAGTCTGGCTGCACAGGTGGCGGCTTAAATACCATGTCATATCATTATTACTGAGGGAGCAAAGATTCTTCACAATAAAACATGGCACATTGAGTTATCCCACCTTTGATATTTACACACAGGCCCATTACTTCAGCTGATCATTAGTGGTGACAGGGCAGAATATAGACGAGAAACAACTTGAAGCTTTGTGTAACTAATGATAGGCCGTGAAGTATCTGCTACTATAGACGAGAATGAGTGAGCGAGTCAACTGCGTGAATATTTACAATAGAGCCGTGATAATTCTGATTTATCCGCTTTGACGAACAAATTACCCACAACATCATGAACTTCAACAATACAACAGGATGAATTAATACGCTCAGTGATGAGTCTCGGGCCTTAAAGACGACGTATTGTGCTCGTATCTGCTCTATAGTTATAATCTACGACACCTGTGGATCATTAAGTTAGAATTTGGACATTTTAATTCGTAATATTCATCTTAAAGAAACAAAACTGCTGAGTTAAAAAAAAAAACGCAGTGCCCAGTATTTTCCTAAGTATAAGTAGCACCAGCCAAATCGTATCTGAGTATAAGTCGTACCCCCGGCCAAACTACGAAAAAAAGTGCGATTTATAGCCCGGAAAATATGGTAATTGTCGGTCCCTCCTATGGATAGCAGCAGGACAAGTCGCATATTTTTTTTTTTTCCCCATTTGTACAGACTACGCAACTCTGCCAAAACCTACACATATCACCAATTAAGAAAATACAACAGAAGATCGAAGAAAGGAGCGTTTTTATGTGTCAATGCTAATGCTAATGCTAGCGTCTAACAAATTTAATTCTGTAAAGGCGACTATAAAGGAGACTATTATTTTCAGGTGTAGTTTTTAGACGCATTTCACATTTGTACCTTTCAGTGGCATGCATTAGTGACACTTGGTCAAGATCCCATTAGACGCCGTCTTTCCCCCCTCTCTTCTGTGTCTGGAGCTGGGAGGAGACTCTGGCACCACCCACTACACACCTGCAACAGATCAACAACAATCTAGATTACAAAGGGACCAAGGATCCTCCACACTCTGCCAGATCTCTGTCAGTGTATCCTCTGTGGTACAGTTCTGCTTGGCTCAGTCTGTTTTTTTTTTGTGGTTATGGTCATAGTATTTAGTTGGTGTTTCTCGTTTTTCGCCAGATCCCGTTTCTTGGACTCACCTGAAACCTCCGCCTCCGACCCAGCTTCCTACGATGGGTCTGAGCACTTTCGTTTCCGACCGAGCTTCCTGCAACCAGTTCGAGCACCTCAGCCCCCGACCCAGCTTTCTACGACCGGTTCAAACACCTCAGCCTCCGACCGAGCTTCCTATGACCGGTTCGAACACCTCCACCCCCGACCCAGCTTCCTACAAAGGGTTCGAACACCTCCGACCCAGAGTCCTACTACCCGCTCCTCTAACCAACATTCACACCCTCTTGTTTGTAATAAACTCTGTTAAACCTTACTCTGAGTCTGTATCTTGGACCCCCCGGACGCTACGACACACCTGCAGCTCCCCGTCCACCGCCTGATCTGTTTTATTGATTTTTTTACTGTTAGTCATCACCAACCAACACCCACTGACTTCACCAGTTCAGTGCAAACCTCATATCGACGCTCATATCCTCCCAAAAATCAAATTACTACCTCCATTCAAAACGCTCGACTCGCTCACCAAATTTTAATAAAAAGCCACAGCAGCAAACGCTTCGGTTTTACTACAAGGACCAATTACGGCTGGAAAAACAGACTTTAAAGAATAACCCTTGTGCGAGTAATATTTTACAGGAAGCCACTCGTGCGCAGGGGAGATAGGGCTTAGCGGCGATAGCGCTGAAGGCTAGCTCTGATACGGCAACATACCAACGCCCGGGCTTGTTTACTGGTGGCAGTTCAAGATAAGTTCCGTCTTTTTATCTCCTTTACCCCTGGCCAAGATTCTAACAGTATTCCATTTTTAAAGAGGAAAAAAGATCATTGGCGCGAGTGTCCACGGCGGCGGGAGGCACGAGACGCTGAATTATATCTTACTTCAAGCAGAGACAGAAATTCACATGACCTTAAGAGAATATGACAAGTTAAACCGCTCATTTCACTGAAACGCTAACATCGTTTTCAGGTTTTACTAAAAATCTTGCTTAGTTTTGCATATTCTGTCATTTTACTTCCTGGTTGGACATGGGCAGCAGATATAATATACTTTAGAGGTAATTTCATCACTGTTACTTAGCAACCTGCAGTGGTGGAAGAAGTACTTAATTTTGTTACTTAACTAAAAGTATAGATATAGGAGCCAAAAAAACACAAAACACAAAAAAAAAACAAAAAACAAAAAAAAAAACCCTCATGTAGAAGTATCGTATGAAAAATAAATAAGTAAAATATAGTAATAAGTAAAAATATTAAAATACCTGTTTAAAATGTACTTAGAGTAAAATGTAAAAATATTTCTTGCGGATTTTGAGATGTATTGATTTTGTGTTTAACAGAAATAGATTTTTTTTTGCCATTTTTATTTGTATATTTTAGTTTGCTCAAACTGTAAAGTTAATAAAAATAAACTCTCAGCCTTTTCAGCAGCTCTCAAACAGTAATAAAAATACTTAAACTTTTCAGTCCAGCTTAAAAATGTAGTTAAGTAGAAAGTAAAACGTATCCACTGTAAAATGTACTGTAGAAATACCTAATATTGTACCTAAATACAAAATATAAATACCTAATATTGTACCTAAATACCTAATTATACTTAAGTACAGTACTTCATTACATTCCACCACTGGCAACCAAGTTACCAAGGGCCAACACATCTAAATTACAATATTTATGATTAGACTATTAGAAATAAATTGCAACATTTTTATTTTGTGAAATCACTGCTTCATCTGTCGAAAAAATGTTCCTTGTGTATAAATTGTCCTTTGATAGAATTTTCAGTATTTTTGACAGATATAGATTTTACAATTCAGCACAACTTCCTGTATTTTTGTAGATGCTCATATTTTTATATAGAGCTTTTTTCACTTTCAAGGCCTCAAAACATTTAAAACTATGAGAAATATTTACCACAGGTGCTCCCCCAAAAAACCCAGGAATAATTAAAAAAAACACTGAAATCTCATATGCGCCAAGCTTTATATAGACTTTGACATATGCGCTAAGCTTTATTTAGACTTTGACATACACGCCAAGCTTTATATAGACTTTGACATACATGCTAAGCTTTATATAGACTTGTGGTGTGGTAACGTGTATATGCCTTTGACAAATCTTTCCTATAGCTCCAAAACAACAAAATTTGTACAAAAGCATTAATATAATAAAAGGTATTTTCAAATTCAACACATCTACAGGGTCAGAAGTGAAGTGATGAACAACTGAAGAAAAAAAAAAAAAAAAAATAGTGAGGCTGATGCAAATGAAAGGACGGCGCTCACATTAGTCCTTCCATGTGGAGCTCGCAGGATGTGCAATAAAGTCCAATACAGGGAAGTAGCATGTGGTCTTATTAAAATACTTCACTTTGTACTGCTCAAACTGAGTAGTACAGGATGCAAAGGTACAGTACATGGGGTTGTATAAGCTCGTGAATGAGAAAACGCGACGGAAATTGAGTCGATTTGACGGGAATAAATAGTTCCTGGCTCCCCACAGGGACAATTTCATGACTTGTGGTGAACTGGTTTGAATGAAACGGAGGGAACAAAAGAGAAAGAAAGAGGTCACTTATAATGAGAAAGAGCAGAGAGATCAGTGCAGTGAATGGGTTTTATATGAAGTAGTCGGTATATGCTTGGACAAAATGGTGGACGATTATTATTTAGACCCATCTTAATGCTAAAATACAACCGCTATAGATTCATAACAGGGCTAATACAAACATTTTCTGATCATAAAGGCGCATATCATTGTTGAAGTACATTTAAAGTCGCTGTGCCAGATTTTTACAGAACTAGTTCATTCTTAACGTTTGCAGTCGTCCAAAGTTATTCCTCATTCACCTTATACATTCTGAACATCCTAATGATTCACCGCGATGAGTTTACAAGCCATTTTCAGAAGAGTGGAGTTTTAACATCACAGGTAACGCTAACAACAACTAGCATGCTAACGCGCATTCCTGATCATCATCTAATTAGGCTTATTTTGGACTTATTTTGACCTCAAGAGCTGCTTATACAAAACATCTGTACTGGGGCAAGACACTTTTGGCTTTTTTTTTTCCAGGTATAAATGAGTTTGAATGTCGTCCAGATCATGTTGCCTACTAAAAGATGAAATATTTTAATCAATTGCTAATTAATAATGGTGGGCTACTGTTGCATATAAAAAATAACATATAATTAAAACATTTAGATTAAAAAAAAAAAATTAAAATAACTCTAATCCATCTAATTTAACTAATTTAAGTTGCAGAAAATCTTGTAATTGAGTCAAAAAAAATAAAATAATTAAGTAGAGCATCATTTAACTTTTTAAAATTATACATTATTTATTATTATATATTATTTTTTTTTTATTAATTTGAGCATTCAGGTTTACAGTGTACAGGTCCTAATTGACCAGTAACAATTAATCTTCAATATAATCCTGGGTATCGTTGGGTTCATTTTTTTTATTTCAGTTTTGTATTAACATGTGAATGAGTAGAATTTTTTTGTAGCTTTTGGACAAAGTTGCAGAGAAAAACATCCACTGGCACAACTCCTGGATGTGTGTTGCTGGCGCTCTGCGGGGTCCAGCTGTAGGACCCTCTCACCTGCCCCAGCCTGCCCCAATCAGGCTCACTGCACCTGGGATGATTACTGCGGCTGATCAGGCCTCGTGCTGGAGCTGAGAACCAGAGCACACAACGCCACGGACGCAGGTCACACAGGAATATAACCCTGGAGTTTTTCAATGCGGATTCTGTTCTTTGTTTCTATGTCAGAAAAAGAACAAGAAAAGTGTTGTGTGGAATACATAATGATCAATGGACTGTTTCGTTCTTCTATGTTACTGTTACTATGGAGCAGTTTAACGCTAGACTGAAAAACAACTCTTCTCCCTGGCATTTAATACTCTCTAGAAAGGATATATTGGTGTTTTATTGTTGTTTTCTTATGTATTGTGTTATCTGTGTGTATGTACAGTATTTTCTGGGCTATAAGTCACACTTTTGATCATAGTTTGGACGGCGGTGCTTATACTCATGCGATTAATATGTCAAATATGTTTTTTTCTTCTTACTATGCATTTTTTGGCTGGTGCGACTTGTACTCAGGAAAATACGGTTGACTTTGGTCTGCTGAAGTTGTTTTAAATGTGCTATAGACATAAATAGACATTAAATTGAAATGAAAGTGGGCCTTCCTGGGCTTTAAATATGTGCTAAAATATGCTAACACTGCACAGAATCGCATGAAACTTCAAATGATTTAAATGCCTCGCTCACGTCACATACTTTGGTGAACAGATGGATAACAACCGTGCATTAGACACCAAATAATATAATGATGTATTACAATATATAGCTAGCATGCTACTTCGCCTAAACGCAGTGTTTTGTGGCAGCAGTGGCTTAAGTGTTTGGCCCCTGATCTGAAGGTTGCCAGTTCAAATTCCTGCTCTTGACATAAAAACATCACTAGCTACACGTTCAGATCCACTGAAACAGGTGGTTGGCGGTGCGATTCCAGCCCCCACAGATGAATGCTAGTCGTTGCTAAGACACTTAACCCACCTAAACCCCAGTGTCTGTGTACTCTGGGCGAGCGGTTCGTTGATATAAAGCGCTTTAAGTATCTTGAAGGTGGAAAAGCATTAGATAAAAATGTGACCATTTACCATCCTTTGCTCCATTTCAGTGTGGCCAAAGTTAAGAAATGACTGTTGTCTGAAACCTTTAATTAACAATCTTTTGTATTAAGAGAGTAATGAAAGCGCTTAAGGCTTGTCAGCGAATTTCTAAAGCAAAAGTAGCAGATAAGTACATATTGTGTACTAGGTTATGAGTAATCTCTCTGTGATTGCTGGAAACAAAAACGGGGATGAAGTTCAATGTTTTCTCTGACAGAAAAGATTAACTTGGGGGAAATAGTCTTGTCAGTATAGTCTGGAAAACAGTGGTAGAGTTACATTATTTAAATACACAGGTGCTGTTAACCCTTTAAGGACTGTGCACATTATAGACCAGTATGTCTCGCCTAGGCTTTCTTTTCTTTTTTTCGCCATAAAAATCTTGTTAAAGGAAGTATCCACATGTACTTTTGCCTTTTTTCACACAACCACCTCTATTTTACACGTCCATCCTTATTTTTCCTTTGACACATCCAATAACTGACTGGGAGAATCCCGGCGGAACCTGCGCTCTGACTGGTCGTCTTTGAGGGACATCGTAAGCACATTGCCATAATAATCATAAAATATTTAAAGAGCCTCATGCCTCTGCTTTGAGACGCCGTTTGATTTTACACGAAGCACAATTGGTCGAGGAGTTACCGTAATGTAAAGTCCGCGACCACGAGTCTAACAGCAGCGATAGCATCCGACGCTACAGGATTAATAACAGTTACAACGACTTTAAAGGTGCTATATTACGCAAAACTGACTCTTGTGAGCTTTAAGAAAACAACACTCTCTTTAATTCATTCATGTTAATATGTCAAGTTTCTGGAGCTAATCCCAAACAAAAAAGGGTTATTTTGCCCATACAGTTACATACAGTTGTTTCTCACTATAACGTGGTTCACTTTTGCGGTTTTGCTGTTTCGTGGACCTTTTGCGGTTTTGTGCATTGTTTCGTGGATATTTTGAGGGACTTTTTCGTGCATTGTGTTCTGCGTCCTGATTGGCTGAGGGACTGTAGACCATTGTCCATCAGTCTACTCCGTGTCTCCTGTACAGTACAGAATGTGTCAGACAAATTTACATAAATGTTGGATCGCAGTGTGACTCTGAAGTGCTGTATGTTTGCAAGTTTTCTCCCCGACAAAACCCACAATGTCGATGAAACATCTGCACCGACAAAGGCACGGACGAAGAAGGTTTGAACTTTGAGAGAGTTTAAACAAGAGAGAAATGTGAGAAAAATGTTAATGTCTGTGTGAGAAAAAGTATAAAGTGTGTGGTGAGGAGTTTTACAGCCAAGAAACATATAGAATAATTGTAAAAAATAAAGCTGATACTTCACGGATTTCACCTATTGCGGGTTATTTTTAGAAACGATCTGAAACTCAAAAAATTCTAAAAACGCACCAAAGTTCTTAACATTAGCATAAAACGAGCATCAAATAACATTATAATCGCTAAAGAATGTCTAAACAACGAGGAGCCCCGCCTGTACAGCGCTGAGAGCAGATTGTGCACCCACCTGGCACCACCTGAGGAAGCCATCTCTCCTGCCTCCGTCTGCTCCGGCTGATACGGGCATCTCCACGGCAACATCCAACATCTTCATCCTCCTCTCCTCCTCCTCCTCCTCCTCGGGCCTGGAAGTGTACTGCGGGTTCAAAACAAACAGCAGATTAGACCCGAGAGGCGTGTACCGTCGCTACAGGAGCAAATTGGGAAGTGAATGAAAGAAAAATCAATTATGCCCAAAGCCCTTATTAAGAATTAGCGCTGGAGTGGGGCTTGCAGTGCTTTTGTTAAGGCTGATTGTGTTGGAGTGGCGTCCCGCGAAGAATCACATTTGTTTGTCTCACTATTGTCTCCTGCGAGGCCCAAAGGGGAGCGCTTTCAAATGAGTGCAAACAACGCACAACTTTTTCCAATTTGCACGGCTGTGTCACCAGAGGATGTGGAGCTGGCGGTGGGAGGAGTGAGGGAGAAGTGCCGGGGACTAGAGTGTACTACAGTGGGACTCTGGAGATAAAAGTGAAATAACAGACTGCAATATGCTGCTAAACTTCTAAAAATACACCGAGATTCAAAGTGGTACAAATGGTTGTGTCTCAAACTGAAAACTTCTGTCCAGACTGAAACCTTCTCCGCACTAAAGATTTAAGATGAATATAAAATTGATCCATTGCTCAAAGTTTTAAGAAGATTTATTGTGCTTGTGTCGCTCTATAGTTATAATCTGTGACACCTGTGGATCATTATGTTATAATTTACACATTTTAAAGACACAAGTCTGCTGATTTCTGTGTTAGAAAACTGCAGTGTCCAGTGGGAGCTGACATCGCCGTAAATGTCATCACAACAAAGAGCTGTGGAGTTGTCGGCGCCCCCTGTGGACAGCTGCAGATCACACTAGCAAACTGTGGATTTTTTTTCTATTTGTACCAAAATGACTATGCAACGCTGCAGAATCCTGTGTATGACCCATCCATCCATTTTCTTCCGCTTATCCGGGGCCGGGTTGCGGGGGCAGCAGTCTAAGCAGGGACTCCCAGACTTCCCTCACCCCAGACACGTCCTCCAGCTCCTCCGGTGGGACCCCAAGGCATTACCAAACCAGCCCAAGTGTCCTGGGTCTTCCTCGGGGCCTCCTCCCGGTGGGACATGCCCAGAACACCTCTCTAACGAGGAATCCATGGGGCATCCAAACAGACCCGAGAGCCTCCTCAGCTGCTTCTCTCAACGTGGAGGAGCAGCGGTTCTACTCCGAGCTCCTCCTGTGTGACCGAGCTCCTCACCCCATCTCAGGGAGCCAGATGAAAATAAAATCGTTACATCACAGAGGGCGTGTGATGGTGGAGGTGAAAACGGGGATTGATCGACAATATGGCAGCTTGAAAATAAAATAAATCTTATTCAAACATACAAGAATCTCTCCAAAAACAACTTCAGAGAGTAAATGAGAAGGAAATAACTATAACATGGTTAAAAGCTCTGAAAAGTTTTGCAGAATAGGATTAAAACATCAATAATCTCTCATTTGACGATTTTAGAAGAGCAAAAAATAAATCAAGAAAAGAAACTTTGGGAAGCAACTTCTAGTATTTTTTTTTTTTCTAATTTGACAAAAAAATTAATATCTGGTTAAATAATAATGACTCAGGATGAAGATATAGATATACAAGTTTGACTTTACTTTCATATTTTATAATTAACTTGTTTCAGGACATTATTATTTATTTCAGACCACTTTATTTCAAGCTAAATTATTTTGCAAACACATTTGAACTCAGTGTCAGACAAATCAAATCTAGTCAAAACTAATTAAAAACATATTTATCCCTGAACCGTAACATTCACCCTGAGTCATTTTAGGTGAGGATCATTTTTGCAATTTGCAGATTTCACTTTTGAGCATAAACTGTATAAAGAAGTGAGTGTGACGAAGGGAGTGTGATGTCACCCATAGCGTTCGGCGAATTTGGAGCCAAATTCGATATTCTGAATTTCGATCGTGCGTATCATAGCAACCAAAGAGCCAATCCGGAGCGAGGCTGTTGAAGGTAACGCCGCTTCCCGCTCACAACGCTGGTTTAGCAAGGAGCGGACACTTAGCAACGCTGTCAATCAAACCTGTTGCTAACGCTAGCTGGAGCGACCTCGAGAATATAAGACGCCTGATTTTTCTGTTATTAATGTTCAAATCTTAAAGACACAATAGCGAAATATAAACACCAGGATCATGTAGAGCTGTCATGATCCCCGTCTGCCCCTGCCTCACGTGTCTGAGCCTGGAGCTGAGAGGAGTCCTGGCTAAACCTACGCCCACCTGGACTCCAATAGCGCAATCAACACCACCTGCACTGAATAAGAGGAGCCAGGGCCCTACACTCTGGGCCAGATCGTCTGTTCACCTCCCTGTTGTGTCCCGTTTGTCTACCTGCCCGTGTTCCTGCACCTTTCAGGACTCCCGACTCCGACCCCGTTTCCCTTGGTTTTCGTCTCTGCACTTCTGTGGCTGCCCTGGACCCCGACTCTGACCCCTGCACCCAGCTCCTCGTGTAATCTACCGCCATCTGTGTGTTCTGTGTCACTGTCTTGTCACACTGTAAACTTGCCCCGAGTCCTGCATCCTTTGGTCCGTCTCACACCACTCATTACGACAAGAGCAGGTTAATACGAACATTTTAAGACGAAAATGACGAGTCTGACAGCAGCAGTTACAGAGAGAGGGGCGACAGTTTTTCAATAGAAAGTGAACTGGAGCCAGAGTCAATGGAGCCAGGAAGCGCGACCATGATCACTTCCTATTTAAAACGCACAGCTAGCAGGTTAGCTATGCCCATTCATACATACAGTCAATGCTTTTAGCTAAACTTGTGAACCTAAAACCCATTTTTGTCATTTTTCCCTCACACATGTATTAAATTGTTTTTCTTTCCCAATAATGTAACCGTTTGATGTACCTCGGCGTTCTGAGCTCTGCCCCGCCGCCATTGTCCACCAGCCAACGCGACACCAACGCTGCAGTCGGCTACCAACCGCTGCTACTTTTGTGCTCTGTACAAAAAGTGAAGTTCAAGGGAAAAAGTCACACACCTATAATTTCCATCACCAGTTTGGTATGATTCAAAAATCCTCCTTTTTTTATATCTTGACAGGTAAAAACGGCCGCCTTCCTCATTCAATACATTTAACGTTAATTGAATAGCGCTAGAATGTGAGGTGATTTAACTCTTAAGTAAAGACACTGCCGCTGAACAGAGGCTCTAATGCACAGACCACACAGGGCAATAATTACTCAAGAAAAACATCTAAATAAATGAAAAATAACCAGACATGTTTTGAAAGATGAGATTTGAGGTTTTTGAAGCTTCTTATGGTCATTAGCTTGTATCTGAGCGTCTTCTGATCTATATATGAGCTAAAACATAAACAGAAGAGACAGAATTAAACCAAATGAGTCCTGATATTGATTAAGAGGTTTTGATGAGACGACTACATCAAATCTATAAAAATCATACCAAATACAGAAATAAGACCTTAAATCAGACATATTGTGCTTGTGTGTCGCTCTACAGTTATAATCTATGACAACTGTGGATCATTATGATGGAATGTGTACATTTTAAACCACAATACAGTGGTCCCTCGTTTATCGCGGGGGTCATGTTCTAAAAAACCCACAATATGTGAAATGTACGAAGTTTGAGGCTGTAAAACCCCTCACCACACACTTTATACACTTTTCTCACACGGACATTAACATTTTCTCACATTTCTCTCTCGTTTAAACTCTCTCAAAGTTCAAACCTTCGTCGGTTCCTTTGTCGGTGCAGAACGTTTCATCGACATTGTGGGTTTTGTCGGGGAGAAAACTTGCAAACATGTTGTCGAACACTACAGGCAAAGCGAATAATATCTCCATGGAGACGAGCAGGTGGCAGACCCTCCACCAGAAAAGACACATACAGTAGTGCACCTTTAATTTAAATCCATGCCATGTAAGCAGAGGTGGGAAGTACTTTTCAGAGATTACTTTTCCTAGCAGCAAATATTTACTCCTACTAAAGTAATATTTTTATTGAAGCAACAGTAAAAGTTGTGAGTTCCTCTTCCAGTGAGTCAGTCCATGACAAAAGCTTTATATCGACAATATGAAATGATCAGAACATTTGTGTTTCTTGCCGCTCCTTCAGATATGATTTAGTTTGTCTCATTTTTGTGTCTGTCCTTTGAAAAATGTAAGATTTGTGCCTTGTTTAAAGTTTCGTCCTTCAAATTATAAATCAGATGTAACGTCCTGACAGTTACTCTATAAATTACTCTGACTTGGGTAGTACTTTCCCCAAATCCTTTTTTACTTGAGTCATTCATTGGACCACTACTTTGTACTTCTACTTACTCCTGTCACGATAATTACAATATCGACATATCTTTCAATACATGACGGATGGTATACTTAAATAATTTAAAATGTTCAATACTTTTTGGGGGTAAATATTTATGGAACTATATTTTTAGGGGTTAATATGTATTAAACAATTTTTTTTTTGAGGGTTAATATTTATGGAAGAATATTTTTGTGAGTTAATATTTATGGAAGAATATTTTGGGGGGGGGTTAATATTTATGGAACAATATTTTTTGATGATTAATATTTATGGAAGATTTATAAATTTTTTGCGTTAAATATGTGACATTTTTTGGGGGGTTAATATGGAACATTATGGGGGGTTAACATTATAGAACAATTTTTTTTAGGGGGTTAATTATATACAATATTTTTTTCCCCTGTACTACGATGAGATTAGAGCTTTTGAGAGTTAAATTATGAACTTCTATGACTCATTATACAAAATAACCCTTAAGTGTTCTGTTACCTACTTATTGCAGCTCATATTTTTTATGTTTTTGTACATTTTGAATACTTTTTTTTGTGGGTATTTCTGCTTGACAGATTGGCGACAACATTATCGTTTGTCTACAGTTACTATCGCATCCATTTGGTATCACTGTGTCTGCCCTCGCACCCAATTTTACCACTGCTTACCATCCCTAATGCCCCCAGCGCGATGCGAGCCGTACCCTCCTTGTGCCTCTGTGTGACAGCGTGAGGACATGACCTGTACATTCAGTCACATCTGCTGCTCGCTCCACCACCTGCTCCGCGACACCCGCCGCCTGCGACCGCGTCCGAGACCTGTCCACCACCAGGGGGCAGCGGACCGGAGAGCACGCGAAAGCCCGACTCTGACAGCACTGGACCTGGGGAGGAAGAGGGTTGGGCGAGGGCCAGTCGGAGCAGATGTTACGCGTTGATCAGTGGGCTGAGGGGGAGCAAAGGACCCTGGGTATTTATAGAACGGTCAGATGTGGTTGTAGAAGACTGTAAGGTAGGTTACGAGGGCGGTGCAGTTAGAACGATGCAGGGTTTTGTTGCTCCCGTGTTGGCAAATTTCCAAATCCGAAAGTAATTACACTTGAGGAGGATTAGCTAGCCAAATCCGAATTAACAAAGAGCTGACAACTAGCCAGTGTACAGTCATAATAATGACAAGACATAATGAAAATCGCTTTACAATCCCACGCATATGTAGACGGTGGCTCCGAGGGGCGACTGTGGGGCAAGTGGGGCGACTGTGGGGTGACTGAGGCTCGGTGGGGTGACTGTGCCCTAGTTAGTGTTGGTCCACTGATCCAAAGGTTGGCGGTTCAAATCCCACTCTTGACATAATCATTGAAAGATCCTCTGACCCACAGGTTGCCGTTGTGATTCTAAAAAAACACAATAAAAAAACACAATATAATCCACTGTGACCTGTACATTAAAAGGAGCACTACGTAACTTTTCTGGTAAGATGTCCACCACCAGCTTGGAGATATTACTGCTTTGCCTGGGAATGTTTCATAGTATGGTATTCAACTTCAACTATCATCATGGGGACAAATAGGCCAAGTTACAGGTCATATCTGTGGAGAGGCCACCGATCTTCCAATAAGAATGCATGTCTTATACAAGATAGCAAAGTTGAAAACTGTTTAATGCATTCATACAGACATGGAAGATAAAATGTTCTTGCCCAAAGACACAACCACAGTATGCAGCAGTGCCAATAACTAGAATTGAACCCTCATCCTTCAGGGTTGTAGGTTAATACTTGCCATAAAATTTTAGTAATTTCAGAGTCAACTTTCAAATTAAATCCATCCAAATTACAATATGATAGAGCAGAGATCTGACAAACCTGATGAAATAAACTCAGGTAATGAGGCTAGGGCCGGGCCAATCATTAAAACAAAGTGGAAATTTACTTTGATTCTAGCAAAATGTCAAATAAAAACTGAACCTTTAAAAATAAATTAGCTCTAAGCTCTCATAATTAAAATTTCATTAAGTCTACGGCGCTTTATGACCTTTGAGATGAATATCAGAGTACTTCCTCAATGGGCCTAATGTCCCCAAGTTTTATTTTAAAACAGGAAATGATGAGGGAAATTACAGATGCACATAATTTTCATTACAAGAAGGTGGTTCATTAAATACACCTCTTTGTTAGTAGAATGTTTGGCTATTTTGACTTCAGGGATTTGTAAAGAAAAAAGAGCGGGATTCGAACCACCAACCTTCGTATCAGATGCTCAACCAACGCCAATCTGATGTGATGTTTTGTGTTTTGAACTATATGACAAACTATTTAAGGTTACTCTTTCCAACAGTAAAGATGCACTGTGTAACATTTCCGTTGAAGGGTTCGCCATCTGCTTGTCTCCATGGTTATGCTTTCTTTGCCTGGTATGTCCCACAGTATTGCATTGTTTCTTTTATACTACAGACAAGCAACTGACATCCCCTCGAACTCGAAAGTTACACCCGACTAAGTTTAACGCTGCACTGTGGAACATTTCTGGCCAAGCAATAATATCTCCATGGAAACAAACAGGTAGATGGCACACCCTGAAACAGAAAAGTTAGTTAAGTGCGTCTTGAACATATCATTCATCACTCCAAAAATGCAGTTTTATGAAAAATTCTAAACCAAATCTTGACAATTACTACAGATAAAACCCTCGTTAGCAGCCATTTTGAAAAGAAGTCGCCATAGTGACAAATAAGCAAAAAGGTTAACCAATCTATCCATTTGAGACATTCGAATCTTTGCACTTTCTACAGCAGTTTGCAAATCTCACTTATTTGTTTTGCCGTACCCCGAGCTGACCCCGGATCTTTGTCAGACTGCTGCAGTGACATTGTTGACTTGAATGTGATGGAAGAGGCTAGAAGTCTGTCAGCTGAGCCCGCCCCCAGCGCTCCGAGCCCACGATAAGCACTGAACATCATTTAGCCTGTCAGCCAAACCACATCCCAATATGCAGAGGAGCGAGCGCTGCAGCCTGGAACATGGCATCCCCCAGGGGCCACTACGAGGAACGCTCACAAGTCGGCTGGAAGAATAATAGCAGCAGGATATCTTATGCTAAAACTATCCAACATGAGCAGTATTTTACACAGGTCTTTTGAATATAGAAACTCGCAAAATCAAATGAAATATTTTTAAGCTCCATTTGTTCCTAAGCACAATACTTGTATCGCCGCAGTTACAGCAGGTGCAGCTCGAACCTAAAACAACTAATGTTCGTCTTATCGTCGGGACTTTTCAGAATGTTCTTTTAATTTGGGTAATTCAAGGAAAGTTCAGCAGGAACCGATTTACTATTTGGACAGAAAGAGTGAAAATGAGGTCTGATCTACATTTAATATCTAAAAAAAACTATATTAACATTTAAAGTATAAAGTCTATCAACAGCTAATGAACTTCTCACATTTGAACTGTAAAAATGTCCTGGTCCACAAAGTCTTTTCAAGCCAATTAGGTTCATTAGATCTTGTACATTCTTATAGTAAAATATTCTTATATTTTCCTGGTGGAGAGTCCTGCCTGCTTTTCTCCATGGTGATGTTTCTGCATTGCTTGTAATGTTCCACAGTATGACATTAAACTAAGCTATCACCATGGAGACAAGCGAGTGACGAGTGACTATTTACAGCACAAAATAAGAATGTATGTAACAGATAACTTTAATAACGTACCGTGGAACATTCCAGGCAAGGACATCACACATCTCCATGGAGACAAGCTAATGACCCCCCCACAAAGTGACACAGTGCAGCTTTAAGTACATGACTATGCAATTCTCCAAATTACAAAGTCTGTCGGTTTGATGAGTGTTTTTACTGCTCAAATTAATTGCCCCCAGTGGGATTGATAAAACCGTCTTAAGCAAAAGCAAAAGTTCTCTTAAATTAGCTGAAACTATTTATACAAAACCACTCAAGGTATTCGCCAAAAACGCGCCAATTATCATTACTAAAGAATACTTGAAAAATACAGATTTGTTTTAATTGGGACGACACAATCCAATATGCAGAATTTTTTGGTGAAAAGATTAACTCCGGACAACAGGAGAATGTTCTAGAGGCGACTGCTCTGAGCCGTTTAGGGAAAAGTGTCTTTTGTTTATGGAGCGGATCAGACGTGGACACACTGTGGCTCATCTCAACACCAACATCTCAACACCGCAGCGTTTTCCAAAAGCTTTAAAACAGAGACTTCAGGGTCAAATATGTCACTGTGTGGAACAAGATTTGATTTTTATAATAAGCGGCTGATGATTTAACTTTTATGTTTACTTCAAATGAACTGTTCTGTGATTGTGTGTATAGAAAGTGTGTTTAGCGAGTGTCTTGTCTGTGTGTTTTAGCGAGTGTGTCTTGTGTGTATATAGCGTAGTGAGCGTGTCTTGTGTGTAAGTGTGTCTTGTGTGTATAGCAAGTGTGTCTTGTGTGTGCTGTGTGTATAACAAGTGTACTGTGTGTATAGTGAGTGTGTTGTGTGTATATCGTGTGTTGCATGTGTATAGCAAGTGTGTAAATAAATATGTGCACTGAACATAATTTTAGGAAAACCAATTCAATTTACATCTACCAAAAGTAGTAGCCACTGTAGTTACTGCATTCAGGCCTGTCGACAGAAATTTGAGGGCCCAGGGCAAGAAGCCTCACATGGGGCCCCTCTAATATGAAAGACTAGGAAGAGGATTCAGTTTTGGGCCCCTAAAACCCGAGACAACAGACCCTTTTGTCCCCCCCTGTGTCACTCCCCTGATGCTATTACAGGGACAATTAATATATTTTCTGTGGAATTTTCGCCCAACTCTTTTCATCACTTTCCCCACTAAATCAAACACCACCTGTCAAACGAACTGGGGCCTCAAAAATGAACATTTCCAAATTATTTTCATGGATTAAGCTGCACCTTCCTTGCTGAAAATTGGTCTGATGAATACAGCGTTCTTTATTGCAAAGCTGTCACCTTTCACATCCTTGTTGGGCCCTTTCCTGAAGCATGAAACATATTAAGTAATGGGAGTGTTTCTGGCTGTGTGCACTGTATAAAATTATGGTAAGTTAATTTAGCGCTCTATCGAGTAGTCCATTTTATTCCCCGTCACATCCCAAGGTGACAGGTGCACACTCATAATCCAGTGTGTGTGTTGTTTTCGTGGCAAAGCTGTAGAGTTGGGTGCCACATAACCTGCCATTACCCGTGGTCTAATCAGCTTTAAAGTCAGCGTACCTTCTCCCGAGACAGGTGCGAGGCAGGAGTAAAAGTGATCGCTCCTGACAGGGCAGAGGGCGGACAGGCCACTCTCCCCGCGTCACCTTCACAGCACCCAAAGGCGACAGGCGAGGGGTGGTGTGGTGTGTGGTGGAGGCAGCTGCTTTTAAAAGACACATGAACGAAAGAATCCGTCAGTTATGCGAAAGAAACAGCAGGGTAAAACGTGATGTAGGATATAGTGTTTTGATCATAAATTCAGATGTTATTGCTTTGCTTGAAATGTTCGTCAGTACGGCATTAAACCTGTCAATCTATTTTCAAAAGAGTACATCTCATATATCTATCGCCGCTTTAAAGTTTGTGAGAATGCAAAACCGTCAAAGACACTACTTAGTCCAATGAGGTTCAACTGGTCGTCCAATAATTTAATTTAACTGATTATTTTTTTAGACCAAGGTTTCGTTTGGTTTCATTCCTGACAGTTTCCGCTGCTCACTAGCGCCTCACGGTGGTCAAGTGATGTTGCTGTGATGTGTCCCGTCAGATGATTTACACAGGACTGTAAACTGGGACGAGGGGGTCTTTTTACTCTCACACACCTGGGGTACTGTACTGAAGAAGTCGGACTGCAGAAGGCGCCGTCGTCCTGCCTCTACCGATTCTTGCACAACAATTTTAAAAGGTAATACAATTAGCGACAAAGCCAGTAATTAAAACGGGTACAATAAAAGTAGGCATGGCAGCACTAGTTGTGTTAGTAGTTGTAATATAAGAGGTAGTAGTGTGGAAGCTGGGTAATCAGTACCTGCAATAGTGGTAGTACCATAGACTACATAAAGAAGTGAACTAAGTGAGTGTGACGACATCCACAGCGTTCGGCTCCAGTCAAATGAAGCTCATCGAGGCTAGAGCAGTTGTAGAGATGAATTTGAAGCCAATTTCCATATTTAGAATTCTGATGAGAGTATCATAGCAACCAAAGAGCCAATCTGGAGCGAGGCTGTTGAAGGTAATGCCCTTTTTGCCTGCACTGTTTTAGCACAGAGTGGGTGCTTAGCAACAGTGCCAATCAAACCTGTTGCTAACGTTAGCAAGAGCAACCTTGGGGAAAAAAGGCGTCTGATTTGTCTGTTCTTAATGTTCATATTTTGATTTCCAGAGAAAATGGCAAAATAAAAACACGAGAATCATCAAAATGAAAAGTCTGACAGCAGCAGTTATGGTGAGAGGGGACAGTTTTTCAATAGAAAGTGAACTAGAGCCAGAAGCCCGCTCATGATCACTTCCTATTTGGAACACGGCGGCTTGCAGGTTAGATATGTCCATTTATATATACAGTCTGTGTAATAGTACAGCTACTTGAGTAACATTACATTAAAATAATTGATTCAATTACAGGCGTTTTAGTTGCTAAAAATAACCTAAAAATATGTATTCTTATGGTGAGTGGGGTTGCCTCTCCACAGATCTGACCTGACTTGTTAGGGTTAAGTCTCCATGTAGATACTTAAGTTAATGCCAGTTGGTAGAGTTGTTTAGAATTCAAAGCATGGCCTTCCAATATTTCCGTGTGGAAATCAAAATTGGCGTCACGTTTTAAAGTTGCTGTGATGACGAAGTGCACCACCGAGGAGTAAATGGAACAACTCCACTTGAAGGAGGAGACGCGAGTTTCAAATAACCACAATCAAAACTCCGCCACCGCCGCCGCTGCTACATAATACTGTCAAATTAAACCTGTGCCAATTAGCAACATGTGTCAGCTCCGTCGCGCCGCAAACAAAACAACCAGAGTGACAGGAGCGTCGGAGGAGGGCTGTTAAGCTCTAATTGCAGGTGCATCGGAACAATTAAAGCACTTTACTACAGGAGCAGAACAAGAGAGATCAAACCTGTGTAGGCCGCAGACACAAAATGGCCGCCACGGATTTTGACATCAAGGGGGAAGATTGGAATTGTTGTCTTTTCAAGTTTGAAGAGGTGACGACTTCCAAGTGGTTCACACGCTGCTCGGAAGAACAAACAGGGACATGTTAAATTACAGAAGCTTTGCCAATCAAGTGTTATACTTGAATAAAACAAAAATAAAAAGAACTTAAAAAAAAAATAGTGTAAAACCTAGAATGGAGAAAAGGCTCTGTACCATAGACTGTTTATATAAATGGACATAGCTAACCTGCTAGCCACCATGTTCCAAATAAGTACATAAGTGAGCACGGCCTGCTTCCGGCTCCACTGACTCTGGCTACAATTCACTTTCTATTGAAAAGCTGTCACTCCTCTCTCTGTAACTGCTGCAGTCATTTTGGTCCTAAAATGTTCACATTCTCCCGCTCGACATGATCCTGGTATTTTTATTTCGCCATTGTGTCCGTGAATGGAGCCGAACGCAATGGATGACGTCACACTCCCTTAGTCCACATCTTTATACAGTCTATGCTCTGTGCACAGGAGCGTGCTAGCTAACAGTCACTTTCATTAAAATCAGAAAACAAACTAAACAACCTATTAACATTCAAATTAATCAAAAATAAAGACTACCCAGTTATTTTTACATGTAGAACACTTCAGCTTGTGGTGCCGCTTTAATATTTATTATGCTTCAAATTTAGCATTAGCGTTAGCATTGAGACACATTGAGACTCTTTCTAAACACAGTGTCTCTGCTGAAGTATTAATTTTATTTGTGTAGTGTTTAACATGTCAGTGTCATCCACCTATTTATTCATTTTAGCGTGACTCTTTTTTACACGTCCTTTGAGGGCAGAGCAGTACGCCAAGAAGTTGAATCCTGAGAAAACACTGCCTGACCGCTCAGCCTCTTCTACATCGTATTTGAATCCAGAAGGTTTAGAATAGAACCACAGGGCGAATACAACCTCCACAAACCTCCAAACACAGCTGCCAATTTGTATCATGTGTCTCTCAGATACAGAAGACATCTCCTCTTCAAAATGTTCTTAACATTCAGGACAAATATACAACTTCTGGTGCTTCCGTTGTTGATTCTGTACAAATCTGCTCTGTTTCTCAGTCTCTTTTTTACGTGTAGGCTGCCATATTTTTGACACAAACAGACTGTTTTCTGATTGGTTAATCCGCCTGTCAATCACACCAATTGTGGAAATGGGAAATGGTTCCAGATCCACTCGTCTTGTGAAGTTTTGGTGTCAATAGTAAATAATCACATTTTATATAGAGCTTTTCCACCCTCAACAAACTCAAAGCGCTTTACAGAAAGAAGCCACATACCCATTTAAACACAAGGTGGGTCTTGCTCAAGGACACAACAGCAGCATTCATCTGTGGGAGCTGGAATCGCACATCAACCAGTGGATCTGACTGCTCAACCAATGATGTTCATGTCGAAAGCAGGGAACAAGCACAAACTGAGCTACTGTCGCCGTGTGGTTCCAACTGACCAAAAAAAAAAACCCCAAGCATTATCCAGAAATATTATACACAAGTAAAAATATCACAAAAAAGAAAAATACTCTACCCAAAAGTAAAAAATGAAGCGCACATAGATGTCCACCTCATGAAAAGCTCATTCAAGGCTCATGGTCTCAACGCTCCATTAGTTCGTACTTTGGTCTGTGCCTCAAATATTTTTCACCAAATTTGAAAAACTAAAACATTTCCATCATCTTTTTGAGCGCACGCTATCAAAACGTAACATCAAAACTGAGCAGATCATTCTTAATCACACTAATATCCCTCCGCTTGTCTCAGAACGCCGTGGCTTATCTAAAAACGCGGACCCGCCGAAGCCTCTCGCCGCAGAACAATGGCGGACACGTCATTTTCCGAGCTGTGGGTGAGTGATACGACGGAGGTGTGTGAGACAATGAGATAAAGGCTGTAGCATCAATCACCATTTGGAGAAGGTCAGTGCAGTGGGCAGTACAACCCCCTCTTTTAAACCCGAGACCTTTGCCATTACAGACGTATGAACTTTCCACATTCATTTAACTGACCTATTAGCGCTATTAGCACGATACAGAAGATAGGAGTTGACCATGGCTTTTTAATTAGTTTGACCTGTGAAGCTACGACGCTAATGTTCCAACACAAAATTCATTTAAGAGGAGCGTTAACAACTTTCAAGTACATGTCCGGCTATTATCTGCGATGTATTCTACCGACAAGCTAGCTTCTGTCGTAAAGTGGAGCAAAATACAAGATACAAAATGTTTAAAGGTCCAGTATTACACAAAATTGACTCTTGTGAGGTTTAAGTCATGTTATAATGCTCAAA
Organism: Periophthalmus modestus; assembly: GCA_019594935.1. Taxonomy (NCBI): domain Eukaryota; kingdom Metazoa; phylum Chordata; class Actinopteri; order Gobiiformes; family Gobiidae; genus Periophthalmus; species Periophthalmus modestus. The sequence goes on along the minus strand of JAIEZT010000198.1, from coordinate 15,612,128 downwards.
AACACTTTAGTAACACTTTATTATTAATCTGAAATATTAAAAAAAAAAATTAATTAAAAAGTGCAGCTTGTAGCCTGGAAAATACGATACAGGTTCAAAGGACAAAATAATTCAAGTTTTTTTGTAGCTGCTTTTATTTGTACCTTTTTGTTTGCTCAGATTATGAACGAGTTAAAAATAAACCCTCAGTCTTTTCAGCTGCAAACAATCATAAAAAATACTTTCACTTTTGAGTCTTGTTCAAATATGTAGGAGCAGAAAGTCCAGATGCAGCGTGTGACAAAGTGGAGCCTTTGTCTTTTTTAATATCACATTATTTAGTTTGTTCACACGTCTGTTCATTTTCAGTCATTTTCCACATAAAACTGAAAAGAACTATCCCAGGTTTGTTTAGTTTAGTTTTCTTTAAAGTAACAAGTGTGATGATTAAATTTAAGATATTTTGTTTGGTTAAATTTAGCTAATTAGTTCAAATTGCAATCAACTCACCTGAATCTCCACATGGTCCAGACACAGAGGGGGCGTGGCCTAAGGAGACTATGTTTGTAGGCCCGGGCGTGGCCGTGGGCTGGACTCTGTGGAGGGAGAACTGGTTTGAGTTTATTCTGTTTCTTTTGTTTTAAGGTCTTATGTATTTTGTTTCAATCTTTTAAGTGTTTAAAGTTCAATTTTGTAATTAACTATTTAATGATGGGACTTAAGCCCAGAGAAATAGTAAGAGCTAAAGCTGAAAGTTGTCCCCACTGCACCTGTGGAGAGGGTGGTGTTCGCCGGGGGAGGTGCTTCAGGGACTATTTAAGAAGCACCACTCAGACCTTCAGGGAGACATCTGTGCAGGATGGGGACACGTGGGTTTTTCCTCAGTTTGTTCATTTCTGTTGCTTTTGCTTATGTTGAGCACAGTTACTTTTTTGTAAATATGTATTATTTTTTGCACGTTTTCCACGGTGCCTCAAATAAATTGTGTTAAATGGGACTTTTCTGAATCTGCCTCCTGTTTCCCCTCACAGCGCTCACATGTAGTGAAGTAAAAAGTACAGATACCTAAAGTTAGCATTCAAGTACAGTACTTTAAACTTAACCATCTCCAGTGGTGGATTCCCGATAAAGCATTAGCATCTCCATGGAGTCCAGCAGGTGGCAGACCCTCCGTAACATTAAATATTTAGAATTTTGACTTCATTTTCTATTATTTATGCCAACACAGAACCACATGTCAGAAGGCAAAACATATTCTCGCTGAAAAAAGAAAATAATCAGGCGACTTGATCCTGAACTGGGATGACTCATGGCGCCCCACCGTCGCAGTGATTGAAGACAACGCTCCCGTCTCACCGCTGGGATCCGCAAGTGTCGACGAGAAACACGGAACCGCCTCACATATAAAAACAGTGTACACATGTCAAGACGCTGGAGACGCTAAAGACGCGACACCTGAGAAAAAACACCACGCATCCCCCGCTTTCTCAACCGCAGGAAGCAACGCGAGCAAGAGGCGCGCTAGCTATGTGCAACTATTCAGTCTGACACAAACAATACTCCAGCTTAACTTTTGTTTTAATGAAATATATATATACACATCTAATTTATGGACACCTGCACTCAACAAACAAGTGCTAATGAACCGCTTGTAACACCACCTGTGCAGCTGTTTAGCATGATGACCGCTAATTGGCTTCGTAGTCTCCATTAGCGCTTGTATTGGCAGCGCTAAAGCTAAGAGGCTAATAATAGACTATGTTTTTAATGTAAGCTGTATGTGGTTTTAATCAGGTGCCGTATGAGAACATTAGGACGGTATCTGCTAAGGGCAATATTGACACTGCCGTAACAGCTGTTTAAACTAAGGATGCTAACATATGCTAAATGTTTTAACTGTAGCGTTTTGTTTGAAAGTTTAGCTTTGATAGTTTAGTGTTATCATCCAGGGACACTTAGGCTGCAATACCTGCTGGGAAATGGCTGTTTGCAGTTAATTAAAGTCTGTTATTGCACTAGATCCAATATTTGTCATGAATCAGTGGATCTCATTGAGGGCTAGGACTGGGAACAATGCAGATCACATGGGAATGGAGACTGTTGACTCGACAAAAGCCGTATCATAAAAGTACTGTAGGATTTTTCAACATAGAACTTTTCATACATTAGGTAATGCAGGTATTTTTGAAAGTTTAATGCCTTGTGACAATAAAACTTACTAAATGTGCCACATGATGGAGAAATGCGATTAGCACAACTCAGAGTTTGTCGTTTATGATGACCCAACAGTTTCTTGAGACGACTAATGTAGTAGTTTGTATGGAAATTTACATTTTTTTGGTTTTGTAGGTCAAAAACTCGAGTTGCCTGAGCAACTTCAAGTTAGATATTTTACAGTGTAGCAGTAGTAGTTGTAAAGTTAAAGTTAAATATAATCTACCTCAGACACATGTGGAGGTTATGTTCACCTGTCTCTGTTTTTCAAATACAAACTTATGATCTACAAATGTTGAACCACATCATTATTTGTCAAGAATTTGATGGATAAACCATATTAGTAATAAGCCATATTAATCTCATGCCTTAAGGTTCTTTCTAAGGCTGTTGTGGAAAAAACATGTCACTTTTGTTTATTTGTGCTGAGAAAACATTGAGCTTTGTCCCAGTTTTTTGTTTCATGTGGTTCAGTCTTTACTGAGATATTAGCCATAAATCAGGTTAATAAATCTGCAAAAGCAGCAATTTATTCCACAGATTTCTGACGTGTCCAGATCAGTTTTAAACTATAGAGATTCTAGCTCTTGGTGATGTTCTATGAAAACAACATATTTGAAAGTAAACAAAAACAAGTCTTTGTCTGGTCGTCATGGAAACAGAATCATGGCCATTCAAAGCAAATCACAAATGATGATGTCATAAAGTTCTACTTTGAAGTGAAGTTGTTCAAAGCAAAGCTTTACTTTGACATCATCAAGAGAAGTTTGTAAGGCTGGACACGGGAGATGTGATCTTCAGTCTTGAGGACAGCAGCGATCTGAACAGATTAGTTCAAGTTGGTAGTGATTTGGTGGTGTCAGTGACTAGTTTATATATATTATATACTAGTTTTTCTATATATTTGTAGATTAAGTATTCGATAGCTCACAGGAGTGACAGAATAATATAACATTATGGGGTTTAATGATGAAGAAGGAAATGAAGGGAGTATGATTGAAAGGAGGAGCAGGTCAAACTCCGACTGGCCCTCTGAGGAAGCCTCAGTTTCTCCGGTGGTTGTGCATGTCGCCCCCGCAAGGCCAACACAAAGTTTCGACTGGAACGCACCCGAGCTCCTCTTTATGTTGCTCTTTGCCCTTGGATTTATGTTTTTCCTTTTGTTCCAGGGGCAACTGGCATGTGTGAGCAGGGTGCAGACCCAGGTGGACCATTTGCGCCAGGACCTGCAGCGGCTCCACACCGTGCTACACCCTCAGGCCTACTCGATGAGGGACTTTGCTCTGGAGGCTCTGGGGGCCCAGGTCATGGGTCACCTGAGCTCCAGGACCTATGACTACAGCAGCAACCGATGGCAGGGCATTCCAGATACTGTCATTAGGGGCCAAAGTTACCCTCTGATCCCTGGGCAGTGCTGGCCCTTCATGGGCCAGGAGGGTAAACTCGTGATCTCTCTGGCTCACAGAATCCACGTGTCCCATGTAACTCTGGGACATATCACCAAAGCGCAGTGTCCCACAGGTGACCTCCTGTCTGCTCCAAAGTCCTTCACCATCTATGGACAGGAAACCTTAGAAGAACCAGAGACTAGACTGGGGACCTTTGAATATGACATTAACGGGGACTCCTTCCAGACGTTCCAGATCCAGGAACACACAGAGAAGATCTTCAAATATGTCAGGTTAGAGATCCACAACAACAACGGTAAGGCTGCGTACACATGCCTGTACAACTTCAGGGTCCATGGCCGGATCCCTGAAGGTGTGTAAGGCCAACCACCTGTGCTTCTGTGGGCCTGTGCTTTGAGTCCACTCTGAGCACGCCACAGTCCCTCAAAAACCCTTTAGCTCAGCCTGTCTCATGAGCGTCATGAGTCAGGCTGAGTAGGTCTCTTTCATGGTCGCCAGCATCTGATTTCGGACCAGGTGAGGGCGACCGTCGAGAGCTAAGAGAGACGGGAGATCTAAGTAGAGTGAAGGAGGGACAGTGGAGGGTGCAGGGGGTGGAGCTAAAAAAACTTGATTGGCAGCTGAGATACAAATTAATTTGAATGGAAGGTCAATAAATCAATGAACAATCAGACACATGTCGTTTTTTACACCGTGTTACCAAGGCGAAACTGCCAAGTTTGTCCTAATGTGAGTGATCTCAAAATGTCCCATTCATGAGAAAAATATTACTTTCATGGAATAATGTGAAATTTGACAAACTGACTCTTAATGTCATCCCGATTAAAAAAGTCAACCTATTGTGACCTGTTTTACTCCCTTTTTTTATACAGTGTCTCAACATGTAGAATTTGAGTCTCACTAAATTAAGATGCATTTCCATCTAAGGACTTTAGACGACGAGCTTTGTTTTTAAGCTTCTCACTCGCTGGGAGCAGGTAGGAGTCAGTTCCATAAAAATGTGTTGAATAGCTTCAAATGTGCACTGTGATCCTTTGGAAATTCCATATTTAGTCCATAAAGAAGTCTAAAAAGGTAGTCACATACAGTGGGAAGGTCTGGCAGATCAGCGAGAATGACGTCGTCTTCCAACACAATGTTGAGTGTCTCTGAGGCAGGTCCAGTGGAGTCTTCCAGAACAGCAAGGCCCACCTTCATATCTTTGGTGGACCTCCCAACTGGATCTGTGTCCTGTTAAAACAAAAGGGTTATAAAATATCTATCTATATATCTATCTGTCTATCTGTCTATCTATCAGTGACGTGTGGTCAGGTGAGGCAGTGCCTCACCTGTCATCACAGAGAAAAATAAATGAAATAGTTATATTTATCCAATAATTTGTATTATAAAGTTATTTTCCATTTAACTTTACAATTTTATTATTTTTTTACTCTGTATGAAGAAGAAAGGAAACTCCTGCACACCGTCTCACTCTTAATGCAATTTATTCCACACACAACGTTTCGGTCGCTCTGACCTTCCTCAGGTATCACCTGAGGTAGGTCAGAGCAAAGTGCTCCATCTCCTACGCACCTGTCGCCCAGTCAGGTGTGCAGAGCTTACACAAAACGAGGATTATTTTTTTACTCAAAATTGCTGAATTTTTACGTTTACCATTGAAATTCTGCGAAGAGAGGCACGGTGAGGCGCAGGCCGTTCGTGCCTGACATGGACTGACGTGCTTCACATGGACTTACATGTTTGTATGTGATGTGTTGTGAGTTCATGTATTGGTTTTGTTCTTTGAACACAGTGATGTTAATGCATAGTTCATTTTGTGACCAGTAAAACTCACCTATGTCTTGAATTTGGAAAAAAAAAAATAAAAAAAATCATATTTTATTTTTCAATAAAGAAGGGTTCAGTGAATGTGCAGATGAAACTGGTGGGGTTCATTACCTCCAACAAGGTTAAGAACCACTGCTGTAGATCATTGTCCATGAGTCTGCTCCGTGTCTCCTGTACAGTTCAGAATGTGTTCAGACAAATTTACATAAATGTTGGATCTCAGTGTGACTCTGAAGTGCTGTATATTTGCAAATTTTCTCCCCGACAAAACCCACAATGTCGATGAAACGTTCTGCACCGACAAAGGTTTGAACTTTGAGAGAGAAATGTGAGAAAATGTTCATGCCTGTGTGAGAAAGGTGTATAAAGTGTGTGGTGAGGGGTTTTACAGCTGCAAAACATATAGAATAATTGTAAAAAATAAAGCTGATACTTCGATTTCGCCTATTGCAAATTTTTAGAACATAACCCCCACGATAAACAAGGGACCACTGTACTGCAATATCATCTCCATGGAGACAAGCAGGTGGCAGACCATCCAACTAAAAAGTCAGCTAGAGTCAATATGATGCTAAACTGACTTTTTTAGCTTTATTAATCATGTTTAAAGTACCCAAACCCATGACCTCGTGCCGCGCTTGGCCCCCGGGCGACACTTGGACGTGCAGGTGGGCTCAGATCTGCCCTCGTGGAGGTAGACGCAGATCCATCTCCGCGGCTGGGTGCTTCCTCTTTGATAGTCTTCTCCATATTCATGAGTGATCCCAGCAGAAGGTTATTATCCATAAATGTCATTCTATAATTAATTAATCCTGTCCTGTCTTCCTCTCCCTGCCTCATTAGACAGCCACTGATTGTATTCAAATGCACACGTCCAAATATACGACTTTATTCAAACTGTCATCACAAGAAATACTTTTCCTGGAAAATACGTCAATTTTCCTGCAGGAACATGCCAACTGCAATCTTAAAAACAGCCCAAAATCACACGGATACTTTCCCACAATGCATTGAGGATCACCTTGGTATGGCAAATGTGATTCAATGAGACAATTATGGGGGGTAATTTGGTTCTGTTTAGCAAATTGATTTTTAAAGCCACCCCAGAGGCAAATCTATTACAGTTGCTTTTGAGTTTTAATAAAAATCCAATATGAAATTTGCACAAAGCTACGAGGAATACGGCGTAGCACATTAGGCTAATAGAGACGAAACAGAAAGCCACACCAAATAGGTTGACATTTACCCCGCCACGCGCTCAATTATTGTGAATTTTATCCGCTGCTACGCACGGTTGCGCATGTTGCCTTTTAAAAGCGTAATAATCTATAGGCTTTAAGGGACACTGGAGGAACACGCTAGGCCGTGATGTGCTGCGCGCTAACTCTCCAGGCTTACCGCTAACAAAGATAGCATCGTAATTGGAAGCTCTTGTGTCAAATCCCAGCAGGCAGCAGGGGTGAAGTGGTCCAGAGCAGGAAGCGGTCTTGCTCCTCGCCTCCTAAGAACATAAGGAAAATGTATTAGTAAATGTCAAGAGTTTCGTACCTCAGAGCGGCTATTCTTAAACGATCAAAAACGGAGTCTAATTTATTAAGCCACCAGCCCAGTTTAAAGGTTGGGATCAACATTAAACCAGGATTAGGTTAAGAATGCGTTTAAAATCAACCACTCTGCTGTGTCACTGCTGTTAACTGGTTGTATTTACATGAAAGAGGAAGCTTCTTTAACCAGAACAGACACTATAAGAATGGGACGTGCAGCTTAGAGGATTCTCCATTTATCAGAACTGAAGAAGCAGCAAAACGTCTTCACTCCTACGACGATTTGTCCAGTGACAGATTTTAACTTCGTCTTTTGCTGTGGCTCAGACCTGGACGACTGAGGGTTTACACAGATATCCATTTATTTTAATCATACACTGACTTTATATAAATGGACACAACTAGCCCACTAGCCACCACTTAAATAGAAAGTGAGAATTCACTTTCTATTGAAAAACTGTCACTTCTCTCTCTGTAACTGCTGCTGTCAGACTTGTCAGTTTGGTCTTTAAATGTTCATATTAACCCACACTACATGATCCAGGTGGTTTTACTTCACTATTTTGTCTGTAATTGTCGTAATGACTGACGGTGGACCAAAGAGACAAAGGTTTAACAATGTTTATTGGCAGTTTTAAATGCGCAAATGAAGGTAAACCGATCGGGGAGTTGAGAGCGTGAGCATCTGAGGCGAGGTGAGCAGTACCGGTAGAGGTGAGCTGGGTCAGAAGAGGTGAGATTTGTACCGATCGTGGAGAGCTGGGTCGGAGACAGAGGAGCTGAGCGGGTCCAGGGAGCGGGATCTGACGAGGAGCAAAAATATCCAACTTAGGGCGAGTCACAAAGAGCAAAAACATGAAACCGAGCCAAGCAGAGTTCTTCCACAATGGATACAAGGACAATCTGGAGCCGAGTGTCACGTCCTGCCTCCCTTTGTCCTCCCCAGGTGCAGCTGATTGCAGTTTAGGTGCAGGTGTGTAAGGGAGGAGCCCAAATCTCCACCAGCTCCAGGCTCAGATACAGAAGGGAGGGTGAAAAACAGACAGACTGGGATCATGACAGTAAATCAAGATATGAACATTGAAAACAGACAATGCTGCTGCTAAAATGAGTAAAATTAAGTTTTTGTTGAGTCAGGTTTTACTTAAATTATTGTACAATAGTCTGTTCCTACCATATTTGAATTATTGTGTAGAAATTTGAGGTGATAATAAATCTAACATAAAATCTATGTTCTCGATCGATTTCTCGCACCAACAAATCCTATTTTTGTTAAAACTAGTCAAATTGATCTTGTTGATTTGAGCACAGCCGTAATGACGTACAAGGCGGATAATCATAAGCTCCGCCCTCGTTTACAGATGTTATTCAAACAGAGAGAGTCAAAATCATCTTAGACGAACAGGTTTATTCAAAAAAACGTAAGACGAGAACCAGTAAAAAACTTCATTGTGTTTTTGTTCAAGAGGTTAGTCTGTGGGACAACCTTGATGATGAATTAAAAAGCTCCTACAAAACATTACAGGATTCAGGAATGATTCATGTGAACTGCAGTGGTTTGTAGTTTTTCTTTTGTACATATTGAGTCATATGTTGTAGAGCTGCTGCTGCTTTTCTTGGAGTGTAATTATTAAATAGTTTTAGGCATTATAAGTCATTTTTCCTTCAGCCTAAACCCTTTCGGCCATGATAGAAATGTTATGTACAACCTTATACAAGTTGGATGTTTGATTTTGAATGTAACGACTGAATAAAATACTGCACAGTGACAAATGAGGCGCCTTCTCGTTTTACAATGGTCAGAAATGTTGCTCTGAGAAAGACTGAACAGTACGAAAACAAACTAAACCTTGGTCTGAAGAAAGAATCTGTTTAAACAAATAACTGGAAGCAGACGAACCTCTTTGGATTCTCCATTTGTCTGTTTAAATGTAATCTCTCCGAGCAGAAGGTCAGCCGCCATCTTGGATCCACTTTTGCCCCTGAAACGAGACAAATTTAAGCCATATTTATACATCGCAGCGTCGAAAGAATAGTCTGTAGTCGTCAGTGTGTTCGTCCACTAAATCATATGAATGCCTTTACATTTCTGACTAAATTTGTAGGTGCTCTATGTAACATGTTTAGGGTAAAGTCCATCATCTGCTCGTCTCCATGGAGATACTTCAAGTTTATTTATATAGCACGTTTAAAACAACTTCAGCTGACCAAAAAGCTTGACATAGTTTTAAAAAAAAAAAAAAAAAAAAAGCAATTATACACATTTAATATAAGAAAAGTACAATAAAACACCACATATTAGCGCGTAGCCTGAGATGTTCCGCAGTATGGCATTAATTCGTATCTAAATGGAGACAATCAGGTGATTCAAGTCATTTATTTGTAGCAATAAAAGCACTATTAACTGAATCGATGCAAGATATAGTTAAGTTTAATGCCATACAGTGCAACATTCTGAGTAAAGCATCTGCTCCTAGTCTCAGTGGGACTTTGCCAGTGAAATAAAAAAGAAATTTAAAACGGAATATTATCTCCACAGACACTGTTACAGCAGCGTTCATTTTCAACGCTTTCTGATGTTCTCCACGATCTATAATCCTTTGATATAAGTACAAATGAACAGGTCATTCAAAGTACGCTCCAATTAGTCTAGCACTGTTTTAATTATAGTCGGGTGGGGTGATGCAAGGACACATAAAAGTTAGACACGGCCCACTGAGGTTTGGGAATTTATTCATGTAGTCCATACTGCTAAAATAAATATAGTTATGTCAAGATTTCTGTTCTATTTAATAACGTATTTTAACAGATCCGTGCCAGTAGCCAGCGCTAGCACATCTCCACAGCCGAATGACCCTGAGCTAGCTAACAAATGGTAGCAATTTCAAGCTAGCTGTTTAGTTCATTTCAACTTTAAAGCTAATCAAACTTACCTTAATATGTGTTTTTAAGTCCACAAACATCCCAGAAACGAGCCCCAAGACCAAACGAACCCACTGACACATTTAACAGCTGTTTTAAATTAGCATAAAGTTACTTCAAAATGGCCGTGCCTTCTTCCCCAACAGGTTATACTGCCCCCTAGAGACTGTAATTAGGCCAGCATTGAATTTTAGCCCACTACATCATTCCACTGTTTTACGGAATTAATTAAAATGGCTGAACATGAGATAAAATGTAGTTAGACATTTTACAGGTTTGTCTTATGCTTCCACATAAAGTTTCTTATCACGAGGCCTATACAGACAGAGTGAATGTAATTAAACTTGGTCTACCTATTTCCACAATGTTTACATCAAATGCTTTATCATTAGCCACAGGAGCTCCTAGCGATAATTAACCCAGCTTATAATTGCTAAAGTCTAATTAACTGTGATTATGTGAAATTGTTCTTTTAGACCAATTCTTGTTCCTATTAGGCGGCTCTTGGTGAGAGGTAGACTGTCGTTGAATTAAATATTACAATGACTTGTGTAACGTGGGTCAGGAAAACAACCCAGCTTGAAGTGCAAAAGATTTTAAAACATTCAACATTATTTTTCCCATATAGTTGAACAAAGAACCAGGCCCGTCGACAGAAAACTGGGGGTCCGGGGCAGGAAGGATCACACGGGCCCCCCTCTAATATGAAAGGGCCCTGCACACAATAACGCCTGGCTACGTCACGGTTAGCGTCATGACTTCCTGTGCAGTTTTATCTCTGAGGTTTTTTTTTGCAGAGTTACGCTAAAATGAATAAATGTTTAAAGTTCAGGAAGTGGACGGCAGCTGGAGGGGGATTTCACTGAAAACATGTTACAAACTACACAAATAAATTAAGTCTGCGTTTGTATCTCAATGCTAATGCTTATGCTAACTTTGAGGCGTAATAAATATTAAAACAAAGCCACAAACTGAAGTATTCGACAGTTAAAAATAATTGAACTTGAATTTTAATAGGTTGTTTATTTTATATTTTCAGATTTTAGTAAAAAACAGTGATTAGCTTTGAGACACAGAGAGCTAGCTAGCGTACTGCAGTGCACAGAGCCTATTATCAGGCAGAGGTCCCCCCTAAGACCCTGGGGCCCGGGACAACAGACCCTTTTGACCCCCCCCCCCCCCCCCCAATGACTCACTGAATTTTTTATGGAGATTTGTGTGTTTGAAAAAAAGAACTTTTGTCAGAGTGGAAAAAATTCTGTGAAAAAATTAGCAGTCAAAATTGTGAATTGAGAAATAAAAAAATATATTAAATAGAAAAAACAAATTTAAATGTGCACTTTAGGTCACTTTTCTGCTGTTTTACTTACAATATTTCATAGTATGGCTTTAAACTTGTATATTATATCTCCATGGAGACAAGCAGATGACACCACTTCAAGTTAAAAGTCAGATCTGTGAAGAGGCAAGACCGCTCACTGTGAATGCATGTTTTCAAGGACTTTTTCCCCACTGGTAATTAAATAAATGAATTAAGTTTAATGACATATACTGTGGAACATTCCAGACAGAGTAATAACATCCATGACGACAAGCAGGTGGCAGACGATTAGAAAAGTTACACAGTGAACCTTTAAGGCAATAATCAGAGGACAAAGTTATGCATAAATGTATTAAACACTCAAACAGTAAATTACAAACCTTTTTATAGTTTTTATTTACCCGCCTTTGTCCACTCTCATGTCCCTCTCCTAAACCCACTGTCTCACTATGAAAGACTTATTACCCACTATAACTCAGACCTGTTGTTCTGTAAAACCCTTCCTCCGCTGTGTCCTTGAGGTCCGGCCGTAGCGCGACCATTCGTCATCCCAAAAGCTGCATAGCGACCGTAGAAACGACAGGCTGAAAACTGTTTTATCTCCTGACATTTGGTTGTTTTAATACAACATCGGGATTCTTAGGGTGATTCATTTTACTGGAGATTCCGGAGGACGACGTCGGAAAAGCCCATTCACGGAAGTTATCCAGAGTTGATCAAAGACAAGTCGGCGAGCTCCGGGAAATTCTTCTATTCGTCATTTGTCCAGTTTTTAGGGTCAGTTTCATGGAACAAAAAAGTGATGGTAAAGTTTACTGCATGTTTAAAGCAAGTGTTCAAGTTTATGGAAGTGGCAAAATAAATTACAGTATTTTCCGGATTATAAGTCGCACTTTTTGTCATAGTTTGGTCGAGGGTGCGACGATTTATAGGTGGAATATATGTTTTTTTTCTTCATTATTATGCATTTTTTGGCTGGTGCGACTTATACTCCAGAAAATACAGTAATCACAAGAAACGTGGAGCTAAAAGTGAGTTTTTGGCGGCGTTAGTGTCCTCTCCTGCACATGCACACTTAGTAGAAAACTCTCCACAGATATCTGATCCCTACATAGATTTATCATGGGGTTTATTCATCGCCGTTTGAGCCAGCAGTCGTCCTCAAACCTCTAAAACAACTTCATTAAAATGACTATCCTATGGAACAAAAAGATGTTGATTCTCCTGTTTTTACACATTGTCGTCTTTTATACAAATACCTTTTTATCCAATCGAATTTCACTCCTTTTAAACCGTATATTTCAGGTTTTTGAAACAGTTAACAGCGTGATTCATGGTATCAAATGCTTTCCTCAAGTCGATGATTTATAATTTCTGCCGCTGCCAGAGAAGTGGAGCTTTGAGTCTTGAAGCCATATTGACTCAATTTGATTTATTGATAAAAAATTCTTGCTTTTTATTAAACAGTTTCTCGAGGATCTTGGAGAATTGGGGCAGGAAGAGAGACGGGCCTGTAGTTTATGTAGCGATGTCTGTCACCATCTTTGTAGACTGGTATTACTGTATTTTCCGGACTATAAGACGCTTTTTTTCATTGTTTGGCCAGGGGTGTGACTTATACTTCACATATAAATCGCATCTGAGTATATATTTTTTCTTTATTATTCTGCATTTTTTGGCTGTGCGACTTTTACTCCAGAAAATACAGCAAAAAGAAAGTTAAAAATCCTACTTTGGAACATTCTCCATAGAGATAGACCTGATTTATGCCAGGGCGACAGTAGTTCAGTTGCTAGTTTGTCCACCTCCCACAGATGAACGCTGTAGTTGTGTCCTTGAGCAATACACTTAACCCAAATCATTGAGTCTGCGTACACTTGAATGTTTCTGTGAATGGGTGAGTGGTTTCTTGATTTAAAGTGCGTTGAAGGTGGAAAAGCGCTGTATACCTGTGACCACACTGTGTAATATTATAGCCAAAGAAACAAGATTTGTTCAAAGTAAGAGCCAGGTTTGTGGAGAGGCAAGCCAGGACGTAGGTTTCATTGCAATAAAGACACCCCGAAAATGAATATCTCGTAGGATGTGGTAGTTATTAGCAAAGTTTTCACCCATTAATAGACCAACTTACTTCCAATCTGGCCTTTAATGACTCATTCCAGCGGCTCACTAAGAGTCACTTAAAATCTTGTACTTTGACTATGTGCTTTTCACACAGTAATATTAGCTAATGTTACAGACTAATTCACCTACACTGTAATTTTCCCTCCTTTTCATCTGCACAGTGGGATCTGCTCTAATAGACTGCAGATTAAGCTCTACCTGCCGGACTTATATACTTTGCAATAAGACTTCAGGAAACTCTCCATCACTCCTGTATCCGGTGCTACTTCAAACTTCTCTGGTGGGATTAAGGTGTGGTGGTGGTATCATGGGACCCTCTGCAAAAGCAAAGATTAAAGAGAGAATATTAAGGTGAAGCTTACAGTGTTATCTGTTCCAAATGGTGGAGGATTTGGGACACAGTATTGAGTAGGACGGGTAATCAGCTGTAGCAGACTTGCGTGATGATGGTGGTCCAACTTGTTCCTTCCCAGTGGTATTTGCTGGGTTCCTTCCATCACCGTGTACAGATAAAACAGCTTTTTCACATTTTCATATAGAATCAGCTTGGAGTAGTCTATGTGTAACCAAATGTGAAACAAATATACATATAAACTTCAATTTGGACTGTTAAAAGCATGGGTGTCCAAACTTTGATTTCATACTTTTGACACCACCGCCGTAGCTTGGAACGTTAATTTTAGGACTGTTTCACAATGAAATGTGATATTATTGAAGTTATAGTGGTAGAAATACTTAAATTGCTGAAAAAAACGTCTGTATGATCAATTCAGCTGAAGGTCTGAGGGCCAATAAAAATGGTCTGAGAGCCACATTTGGCCCCGGGACCGTAGTTTGGACACCCCTGGTTTCAAATATAGAACAGAACAAGTAGAGCAGCTTAATCAGGACTGAACGGACAATCCCAACCTTGGCCGTCGATAGAAATTTGGGGGCCCGGGACAAAAATACTCCACATGGGCCCCCTTCTAACATAAATCAATAGGAAGAGCGTCCAGTTCTGGCCCGGGACGACAGGGTATCCGCTCATCGACTCCCCTGATAACACGTTTAAATAATTATAATTTTATAAGTTTGATTCAACTAGAATTATATCAGACTTAAACCAGGACTAAACTAGGATTAAAGTCAAATTAGGACGACACCAATTAGGTCTAAAGCTGGTCTAATCCCAGACTAAACCAACATTAATGCCACACTATGTAACTTTTCTAGTGGCGGGTTTACTACGTGCTTATCTCTCTTGGAATGTTCCTGTATTGCATTAAACTAGTGAGAAGACAAGTTAGGTCAGATCTGTGGAGAGGCGTCCGCACTGGCTTTATAATGTGTATTTGTGAAGCTATTTTCAACTATGAAATATTGAAGAAACGCATAGACAAGTTTAATGTCATACTGTGGAACATTCCAGGGAAAGGAACAACAGGATTTCCATGGAGACAAGCACATCATGGACTGTTCATCATAAAAGTTACATAGACTAACTTTAAATATAATCTGAATCATGCAGAAATCCTTACTAAACCCAGGTCTAAACTAGATCGAAATCAGATCTAACCCAGAACTAAACCCAGACGTCACAGTGACAGCGACTTGTGAGTAAAAATTTAAAAAGCTGCGGGAAAAGGTAGAAACGAAATCCTGCCGAAGCTCAGTCTGAAACCTGTTTGATGTCGGCCGCTTCACGTTTCTAAAAGCTCTTATCGTTTCACTTTAAATCCTTCTCTGTTCGGAGTAGTCTTAATTCTCCCTTTGAGTCCACACCGGTCCCTTTGGTTTTTATCACTTCGGTGGCTCTGTTTCAGGAGTCGACGTTCACACCAGGATAATGGAGGTGAGAGACGTGACCTTGATGGAAATAGAAGTGTGTCCTCTAAAAAAAAAACACTCTAAATTAAAAGCTATTACCAACGGGTTTTTGTGCTTTATAAATCTTAGGACTGGACGAAAAACAGGCAGCAGAGTTAGTGGGACGGTGCACACAAAATTATTATTTCAATCGATATTTTAGGTTTTGACAAATTTATTACAGACATTGTGGGTTTAAGATGGTACAAGAAAACCTGAGACTCAAAGTATACACCATTATTTCTTTAATAAAGATATCAATTTGTCGATATACTGGTCGATATTTTGACTTTTTAGCGTATGGGCTATTGGCCTTAAATCTCCAGACCGATTTCTTTTTTATTTTTTAAATTGATCTGGTGCCTAAAATACACACAAAGCTTTATATTAAAACTTTAATTCGAAGAGAACTGGACAAAAAAGGGCTTCAGGGGAGTTTGCAGTGAATTTAAATTACAGGATACTCTACAGGATTACTCTGCTCTTGAACACGTCTCTCTATGGACCAGCATCAAAGAACATCTCCAACATGTTAGAGCCACATGAACCATCTGACACTCTGGGGACTTCAGGGACCCGCCTCCTGCTGGTTCCCAGAGTCAGGACTGAACCAGGACTGAACCAGGACTGAACCAGGACTGAACCAGGACTGAACCAGGACTAAACCAGGACTAAACCAGGACTAAACATGGACAAAACCAGGATTAAATCAGGACTAAACCAGGACTAAACCAGGACTAAACCAGGATTAAACCAGGACTAAACATGGACTAAACCAGGATTAAACCCAGACTAAACCAGGACTAAACCAGACTAAACCAGGATTAAACCAGGACTAAACCAGAACTAAACCAAAACTAAACATGGGGAATCAGCATTTCAGATTGTTCCAGTTAAAACCTGGAACATTCTTCCTGAAGATGTGAGACAGGCCTCTACTTTGACAATGTTTAAAACCAGGCTCAAAACGGTTCTGTTTAGCTGCATTCTGCATTCTTCTATTTTAATGTTCATTGTGATTATTTATGTTTTAATTTGTGCGATTTTAATGCCTTTCTTATTGTGTAAAGCACTTTGAATTACTTTGTGTAAGAATTGTGCTAGACAGCTAAACTTGCCTTTGCTTAGTGTGATCTGCAGCTGTCCATCGCAGGTCGTGATGTTTTCTAACCCAGAACCCAATGGAGATGTTTTTTTAATTAAGTCATTTTGGATGAATATTGTGATTTAAAATGTGCAAATTACAAGATCCACGGGTGTCGTAGATCATAACTATAGAGCAGAGACAAGCACAATAGGTCGTCTTTAAAGCATAAGAAAACACAGATTCTGGATTATCTTAAACTACTGTCAGTGATCTTCTTCAGACACTTTACATTTGCCATTTTAATCCAGTTATGCCTCAGCGTAGGTGTGTTGGACTGTTCCTTGGTACCTGCGCTCCCGTTCGCAGCAGCCTCGATGTCGGTTGAAGTCTCGCGGTTGGGTCGTCCTGGTTTCGTGGATTCCTCTTGACTAGTTCCACTTAACCTTGGCATCAAAACATAAGCAACGATACAAACCCGACCATGTGAATTTAGACTTTTACAAAACTGAAACACATTAAGGACACGCGCTAAGTAAAGAAAAGAGTGTGGGTGTGTAATAGCTATGAAAAAAAACAAAGAAAGCGAATGGCAGTGTTGTTTACTGTGCATTACCTTGAAGTGTTTGATGTTAAAATTACAAAGCCTGCAGTGTTAATTTAATAGAACAAATAGGGCTATAAACTTGAGAGTTACTGGTTTAGCTGAAAAAGTAATTTACAGCATGACCAAAAATGTGTTAACTTATTACTGATCAAATACAACAACCGGGAACAGGGCCGTCGACAGAAATTGGGGGCCCGGGGCAAGAAGCTTAATATAAATGAATAGGAAAAGGGTCCAATTCTGGGCCCGGGACAACAGAACCTTTAACCCCCCCGTTGACTCCCCTGACCAGGCATAACATTATGACCACTGACAACCAGATAAATCGAAGGAGTTACCAGGCCACACGCTTTGACAAAACTTAAAGACGAGTGGGTCTGGAGCCGTATCCTGTCTCCCCAGTTTGAGTGGGAGTGACTGACAGCTGTATTTACCAATCAGGGAGGAGCATTGTCTGTGTCAAAACAAACATGGCGGAGAAAAAAATGCAGAGAGGATTAAGAAACACAGGATTTCTGCAGAATGAACAGGCAAATGTCTAAACTGTTATTTACTTCAGGTAAAAGCAGTTTTGTAGTATTTTGTTTGTTTGAGTGAGAATATTCAAAAAGAAATTTCTTCAATATTTGAGAGACAATTGTGATGCAGTTTAGTGGCCCTGGTTGGATCGTCTCAAGTTAGGACAGAGGTTTGTCAAGCTCTAGGGCAGGGGCGTCAAACACATTTTCCCCGGGGGGCCACATGCTCTCAAAGGGCCAGATGTAAAATAAATCTACTTTTTTAACTTGTTAATTAACTGTTTCTGTAATTATTTCTTATTGAACTTACAAATATTGCACATGTGTTTGCCTATATGTAAAAATATGTCTGTGTAACTGTGTATCTCCCGATAAAGTGACATTTTTAGACCATCAGACTTTTTACTTTACCCTGTTGGGGCTAGTTTGAGGTCGAGGTTGAGTTTGACACATGTGCTCTAGGGTCAGAAGGTAGAAGAGATTGGCTGGTCAGGCAAACAAAAGGGATCTTCAGGAGGCAGAGCTGAGCTGTGTGGTCATATTGTTACGCCTGATCTCTGTAATCAAACAACAGAATGGAGCTCAACAGTGAATGCACACCCTGCGCTTCTGGAACCAAATTTCCCATTAATTTTTCTCATAGGATTTCCAAAAAACATAATATTAAAAGTTCAAAAACTTGCTCAGAGATGAACAGCTATGTGGTAACTAATGAACACCAGACCTTGTTATTAAAACATTTTGCAATTTAAATCTTGCATTTTAAATTCTTTTTGGACTTAAAACAACCACATTATGAATATTAGCATGTAGCTGGTTAGCCTCAATGCTTAATATTTGAATTTTTTTGAAAAAGTTTATGGGAAAAATGAATGGAAAATGTACTTCCCAAACTGGGGCAGGCTGTCACTGTTGAGCTCCACACAAACAGCATGAGAAGAAAGACGACATGTGAGTTTTCTACCAGGACATGTTTATTTACAGCGGCCAATGACAGGAGTCACAAGTGTTCCACAGGTACGTACAGAGAGACATCACTAGATCCCAGCTCCTGCACTGAGCGCGCTCGGTGGGACAGTCCAAGAGGGGGACGAGGAGGGGGAGACATACACTGAGCTCAACCACACCTGTAACACCCCCACGCAAAAGAAGGGATCACGGAGGAGCGGGCAGCTGAGGGGGAGAGTTCATATTCAAATACAAAAGAACATGTACAAATCGTCCCAGCCTCCAGGCACTGTGCTCCCATATTTACAGTTGTCGTAACAGGCAGCCGCGCCGCTTCCATGGCAGGACCATCCATTTGAGATATGCAAGGTACAAGAAAACAAAAGCCAGCGCTACGGAAGGCTTGATAAAAAACGATGAAGAGGAGAGGAGAGGTGGAGGGAGGAGGGGGGAGCCTGCAGACACATGCATGGAGTGCCGCAGCCGCGAGAAATTAATCACTGTGGACAAGTACATAATCAGGTTTTAGCTATCGGAGCGCACTCCCTAACTCACTGTGAGAGCTCTGGCACTGTTCCACTGTCAAAGACGAATGCGAGCCACACTCAGATGACTTTAAAGGGATTACATGTAGTCCGGGAACGTCTTTCGGCTGATCAGCACCATATGGCGTCAACTAACTTTGCGGTTTAGAGTGTCAAAGTGTTGACCAGTATTTGGTACAAAACAAATTCAAGATGGAGGCAAAAAAAAGAGGAAAAGAAGTTAAATTTAAAGTAGCTCATCACTCCATCTAGTGGTACTCATAGAAAGAGTGTAGACATGCGTTGGAAATAGACCTCGAGTGAAGAAAACAACTAAAATCTCAGAAACCACTCTGTCGGACTGCCAGTCAACTTCAGTAGGCTAATGTTAGCGTGTAGCTTTTGTCAAATGTCGCACTAAACAAGATTTTAAAAAGTTTGCCAATAAAAATTAAAACAATACACTGATAAATTAAGTTAGAAACGTACTGTATATATAAATGGACCTAGCTAACGTGCTAGCCTGAAAACACGCTCTACACGATCCTGGTGTTTTTATTTTGCTATTGTGTCCGTAAATCAAGATATGAACATCAGGCAAATCAGCTGCCTTCTTTCCCCGAGGTTGCTCCTGCTAGCGTTAGCAACAGTTTGATTGACAGCGTTGCTAAGTGCCTGCTCCCTGCTAAACCAGCGGTGCAGACGGGAATCGGACTTTACCTCCAATAGCTCGCTCAGGACTGACTTTTTGGTTGCTATGATACTCGCGGTCGGAATTGCAAATATGGCACTCGGCGCTGAATTGGCCGCTATAACCGCTAGCCTCGATGAGCTTCATTTGACTGGACCTGAGCGCTATGGGTGACATCACATTAACTCAGTCCTCTTCTTTATACTTTCTATGGTTGGAAATGGTCGAAAAAAAAATCAAAAAGAAATCTCCTCGCGGCTCATGACTCCATCTAGTGGTTAAAGGCGATGTAACATGCTCTTTAGAAAGTCATGTTAATCAGTTATTGACATCTTTGGAACACGTTTTCTTTATAGGCCTATATGTAACCCCTTTAAGTTGCATATTACACCATTCAATAGACTTTAATTTAAAACAATAACTTACCAAAATAAAATCTGCTATCATGACATTATTTATGATGTTTCATGTAAACACGCACACAAATGTACACAGAGGTAAAACCCGATACAGTGCGTTCGGATACATTCAACGCACATACATGCAACCTGATTCGTATGGACGCAGCCTCGTGTCGTCCTGGTCCATGCATGTATGCGCGCACACACACATTCATACAGACAATTAACAATCCCTCTATTCACAGTCCAAAATACATGACTATACCTGTCCAGTGTCACCTACCTCAAAACTACACTTCCCAGAATTCACGGCTACGACCAACCTCAACTTGTGACAGCCTGTTGTTGAAATGTAAAACGCATTCGGTGGTCTAAAGAGGGGGGGTTAAGAGAAGGCACGCTAATGCTGGAATTACTGCCTTCGTTGAACTAGCGAAATTGCTTTAGGCCATGGATTCTTTTTTACGGGAAAGCAAATGGCAGGAAAAAAGTAATATTGCACCATTACTGAAGTTCTGACCAAAACACAAACAGAAAGAAACTATTTTTCATCTGAGGGAATGGGGGAAATAGTCATTGCATTTGAAAAACACACATCCCTCTGGGTATATTTACATAAAAGCTTTGTAAAATACTTTTTTTTTCAACGTATGTACAACACATGACAACATTAGAGAGATCAGCCCGCACGTGGTAAGAAGTCCCAGACAGTGATGAAGAAACAAAAACAAGCCATTGATCCATTTGTGTATGAATCTGTTCCCGTGCCTGCAGCCCCGAAGCCATCGCTCATATCCTGGCTTTTACAGAAATGTTACATCACGCCACCGTTCAGGCCCAATGCAACAGAAAGACATTAATTTTCCAAGTTGTGTATTGAGGGAGGAAATGAGCTTGCAGTGCAGTTCACCTCTGGCGACAGTTCGTTGAGGAGTGACTGAACGTATTTGTGCACACGCAAGAAGAGAATACAATATACGGTTTCAATCATGGAGCTAACCATGTCAGTGCGGTCTCATTGTAAAGTGAACATTGACAACAATAACCTACGCCGTCTGAAGTTATGGAATAAACACTGTTTCCCGTTGCTAATTTAAGTCGGTTTGTTTCGCTAACTCGCACTGAAACCTGTTTACTTGCTGCTAAAGCTAGTTAGCGTTAAAAAAGAAAAAAAAAATCCTTTTGCTTCAGATGCTCGTTAGTATGACACCAGAGCAGCTTTAAAGGCATAGCAAGGTTCGAGATGTCACCTAGAAAGATGGTTGGTATGTGCACTGGCTTAGCTAACAAAAGCTAAAGGGTTGGGAGCGTGATGCTAGGGCTACAGAGTTCAATACAGCTCAAAAATGCTATGAATGAGTTCTGTGTTACCTGTGTACACGGAATGCTAGCATGCTTAGCGGACAAGTTAACTAAGATATTTCAAAAGGATGTCTGCTTAAAAAATGTAGACAAATTACCAGTTGAGTCAAAAATATTCTGAATTGAACTGGGCAGAATACGCTAGCTTAGACAACATAAACTTATTAGCCAATGGTGCAGTAATCTTTACATAACGATCTTTTAGCTTTTGTTGTGTTAGTCATGTCAACACAGAGCTAGTTGATACCAAGCTCCCGGACACAAAAAACTAAAGACTGATACCCACCCAAAAAAATAAAGTAAAAATGAAAGAACAAAACATTAGCACCGCTTCGAATAAATCTGAATTCTACGAAGCAGAGCGTTTGGCTGCCTGCACGTTAGCTCTAACAAAAGAAAAGCTAGCATTATCACTGCTGAGGGCACACCGGGGCTCAGAACTGCAGCCTGAACCGTAGTGACGGGAGACAAAAAAAATGGACCAAATTAATGGACATAGATCACAGAATAACCTTCCACTGATACACTTATCACTCCGGGCGTTGAAAAGGTCGGCCCGTCTGATCGGTTTTCTCTCTATTATTCCTATGTACACATGCCTGCTGCGGGGGCATTTGCTAAACAGATATGCTATTGGACTCCAGTATCGTTGTTTCTCTGGGTTTTGGTCTCGTAATCCGAATGTTCTTTTGGTGACGAGGGAGGGGAAACGTCTCGTGTGTTTTTTACGCTTTGCTGATGTTGGGCTGTGTGTGCAGACTGTTGTCACTGTGCACTTTGATTTCAATCGTATCCGGCTTGAGAGACTCTTTTCCATTTTCTTCCTTCAGCGGTAACTTCCTGTGGGAAAAAAAATACAGAAATACAAAGAAGCAGGTGAGATTGGTAGACTGGAAGTAGAGTAATCACATAGAAGGGACGCGGGAGGTATAAAAAATGCAAGCTAGCACACACTCAAATGACCAGCTAGATGGTGACTTTATATAGAACAGGCATGTAAGCTACAAATGCTAGCTAAATTACCACCAACGTAGTGCCATGAAAGGGTGTGCATAATGGATTGCTCCACAAAATGTGCACTTTTCGCCGGAGCGCTCGCCAGTAATCACCTTTCCAGACCTTTTGGTGCATGAATGAGTTGCCCCCATTGGGATTAATAAAGCTGACTCTAATTGAAACGAAAAGGCGGCAGGATATTAAATATAGCAACCTCCCGCACAGCAAGAGGCGTTTATTCAACTCCACCACAAATACTGCACCTGCTTTTGACCGTTCCTGGCCTTTTCATCGGCTTCTATACACAGAAATTTGAATACCTCGTAGCGTTTCGTGATTGCACTTTTGCATGACAAGTCTATACAAAAGTGGAGGCCAGATGGAACATGCCGGATAAGTCTCTGACAAGGGGAGAATGGAACAAAGACGTCCTCTGCAACAATGTCCCGATAAGAAGACAACGTAAGGGGACAAAAATGACACTGGCTTATCACAGAGTTGTCAAGTTGTGCTCTTAGTGGCAGAAATGGGTGTCTGGGATGGGACTGCCGAGTCAGATTCGGGAGGACATTTCGTGACATTCTAGTTGTTCAGAAAGACCAGATGTCCCTTTATGGTGTGACAGGAAAGGTTTTTGTAGATTTTGCAGGTATTGCTTTGAGGCGTTTCAGTAGATAAATGGAAAATCAAAGACTGCATTGGGGTGGATTTGAATGCTTTCTTTTGTCGTCCTTGGTTTAATGTGTATTTCAAAGGATAGATATGTCATGCTAGCTGGCTATTGAGAAACTTAAGGTCGCATATCCGTGGGTTTCAGAATGGAACATAAGTGCTGTCGTCATTGCGATTAATAATTTAAAACTAAATATATCTTTTCAGTGGGGAAAAGTTCTCAAAATGTCTCCGATAAAAGGAAGCTAAAACCCATGAAGAGCAGCTAGCCGCTACGTGAATTAGCCATGCGCTTTTTGGTTTATTTGATCCTAACATTTCAATATTGTGAGAGTTGTGGCGTCAATTTAAAATCCCAGTTTGGTTTAAATATTTTCGAAGCATAAGGGAATTTTTGGGTAGAACTGTGATAAACCAGAAATGGGGTGAAGGGTGGGGCGAGACAGTAAATCGTTCAAGCTCGGGATTTGTCTCACAACATTGGGACCGACAAAAAGCATAGCATGTGTACTGCTAGCAAACCTGTTGGCCTGTTAAGCATCACACCTTTATAATCCATCTTTAATTGATACACTCCAAGTTATTTTTGGTTAGGATGTTTTGGCTATGCTAGCTTTGATTAACCCGTGGGTGGCAACTTTCATCGCAGACAAAATAGGAAAAGTATGTAAATCACAAACACACAACAAGGTTTACAAAACATAATTAAGTTGCATAAAAAGTGTGAACAACAACCCACCCCATCCCCAACAAATAATAATCATCTTTATTTATATAGCACCTTTAAAAAAAGAGTTTACAAAGTGCTTCACAATAAAATAAAAAACACAACACACGCCCAGTAGATAAAATACAAAACATAAAAATACAAAGAAACGATGAACAAATAAAAACAGGATTCATAAAAAGGCCTGATGATAAAAGTGAGTTTTAAGAATTTATTTAAAAGATGATACTGATAATGCAAAGCCTTATCTTGCCAGGCAGGTCATTCCAAAGCTGAGGTGCCTGGAACAAAAGGTTCCATCACCCTTCATCCTGAGCCTTGACTTTGGAACAGTTAAGAGGACCTGCCTGAAGATCTAAGGCTGCAGGAGAACAGCTAACAGGACCTGCCTGAAGATCTAAGGCTGCAGGAGAACAGCTAACAGGACCTGCCTGAAGATCTAAGGCTGTGGAGGAACAGCTAACATGACCTGCCTGAGGATCTAAGGCTGCAGGAGAACAGCTAAAAGGACCTGGATGAGGATCTAAGGTTCTAGAGGAGAACACCTAACAGGGACTGGCCTGAGGATCTAAGGCTCTGGGAAAACAACTAACAGGACCTGCCTGAAGATCTAAGGCTGCGGGAGAATGAGAGCTTTTAGGGGGTTAAACGTTTTGAAATATAACTTGGTGCAAGACCAAATAAGCTTTAAAAGTGATCAGTAAAATATTAAAATAAATTCTAAAATGCACAGGCAGCCACTGAAGGAAAGCTAAAATAGGGGTGATGTGTTGTCGTCGATTAAAAGCGGTGATAAGCTACTGCATTCTGAACGAGTTGAGAGAGTGACTCATGCGGCACATTACATTTTCCGCGAAAGATATGCGATGGACATTTTTGGAACCGCGTTGCATGCCCTATTAAGTCACATGTAATGAAATGCCTGCATTTTATTTTGCGCACCATCTTAGTACTTTCAAACCAAAAAAGTAGCTTAGAATCCATCCGGGACCTATCCGCTGCATAAATAATGCAAAAGTTATGGGGGAACAACTGTTTGTCTGTGTTGTGTAGTTGCGTCTTAAAAATAAAGCTCTTTACTTAAACTCTACAGTGGGACGTCTCAGGGCAATTTGTCATATCCCAAGCAGTACGTTTTATCCCCAAATAACAGCCTTGGCAGTCACTTCAGTAAACACGGAGAAATGAAAGTACATATTGAGTTGTAAATCTTTCTGCACATCAAAGCTAGCACGCTGTTCTTTTTCCGGGGCGTCTTTGCGATTGAAATGGATTTAATAAAAGGGATCAATAAGGATGCCTATGGTTACGGCGCTCATTTCGTCATTGTTATGTGGAGTGTTTTGAAGACTGAAAGAAGCGAGGAGCGAGGGAATAGGTTACGAGCAAATAAAGGAAGTATAGGGTGGAGTGCGCAGACTCGTTCAATACGTTACCTGCTTTAGCTAATGCCGACTTTAGCTAACAGGTTCAGTGTTTTTCTATATGAAGCTTTTAGCAATATAGCTCAGAAAGATGACCATTTATATTGAGGATTATGAGAGACCTTCAGTTATTATGGACGTCAATAGCAATGTCTGAATAGAGGCCTGTTATTCAATAAATGCAAGATTGTTTGGTTTAAAGGTCCTATATTACACAAAATAGGCCCTTGTGAGCTTTAAGCCGAGTTAGAATGTTGTTTTCTCCTCAAAAACATACCCAGAGTTGCGTTTTCTTTCATTCCCACATGTCTGAGTAATATTATTATTCTGTCTACATCTCCAAAACTCAAAATGCTCTGTTCCACCTTGTGATGTCATGAAGTGGTAGTTTTCAGCTAACTAATTCAGTAGAGATTGGCAATTCCAGGGCTGAAATTACCCAAATGATTCTAGTGAAGGTGTGTGGAGTTTAAAAACATAGTGAAGCACTTCCTGTATTACCACATGATGACATCACAAGGTGGGACAGATTGTTTTCAGTTTGAGAGAAGAATATGCAAGGTTTGAGTGATAACCTCCTAGGACTTGGAGTTTTAGGTTGGGGTTGGGTTGTCTCTGCCACAATTTTAGAAGAAGAAGAACAGCGACAATGCAAACATGTTCAATTTAGAATATTTTTACGAGTTTAGAATGTTCAGAATATTTTTTACATTTTGTAAAGGCATCGTCGTCCTGCACCTGTTGGCAGCACTTCACTGTTCAAAATTGTTCCAAGAGGCACAACTGTTGTTTCTCATTTTGTTTTTACTCTCAGGACAAATGTTGCTGTGTTCAGGCACTTAATAGTTTTTGCAAATCATTATTCAAATGTTCTATCAAAATGATTAAAACGTAGAACGAATGGCCTTATGTGTGGACAGAATTTTTATCAGAAACTACATCATGTAAAAAGATCATTCTCCTTGGAGGTTTTAAACATGTGAATGAAACAAAACACAGCTCCAGGTCTGTTTGTGATGAGGAAACATTAGAACATAGATCAGAAAATAGCGCAATATAGGTACTTTAAATTTAGATTAAGACGTATAAAGGCACATTGTGGAACATCTCCCAGAGGCAAGCTGCAGGCTAAGAGTCATTTGAAAGCCTATGTATTCCTTTCAAATATATACAGAGTAACATTTGCATATACACAGGAATTATCACTATTTATGCAAGTAGTATGAATATACATTTAATCAACTCCCTCTTTTTGAAAAATGTTAGCTACAAGTAGTAAAACGAGCTGATTTTGTTGACCTTCTGTGTCTCTGCCTTGAAGGAATTTGGTCCTCAAGTTAAACCAGGAATGACCTTTGACCTTTTGAACACAAAACTTCAACATTAATGAATATTAATATTTGCAGTATAACAATAGAACGATGATACTGCCATTCGGGACCCGGCTCTACACATTAGACCTCGCCAATATACAACATAACCTTGCCAAGTGTGTATTTTTCCAAGAAGACAACTGAAATACAGAGCTGTTGACAAAAACAACTCAAAATGGAGTAGTTTAATGGCGGCGGAGAAGTACTGGATAATGGTTTTGTTGCACTTCAAGGTTACTCCGAGCGTTTGAAATCTGCGGATGTCGGCGTCGGTAGTGTGCCTCTCGCAATGAATCATCTTAAGGTTACCTGTTCTATAGACTCCAGACAATGAACTATAAATCAGTGCCACGACTTCGTCTCAAATGTCTTACTGTAACTTTGAGTGTTCCTTCACCCATGTCTGCTCCTAGGAGATAGTAGTACTGAAATACAAGTACTTGACAAGAACTAATTACTAGACAAGGTGGCATGTGTCAAGGGGGACAGTAAAGGTATTAAACAGGTAGGTAGTACTGTAGTAGTCTGCAGTAGTAGTAGCAGCAGTGAAAGTATAAGTAGTATTAGTTGTTGAAGCAGCAGATGTAGATGCAGTAGTAGCCAATGGCATAGTGATGTTAGTATTAGTAGTTGGATAAATACTGTGAATAGTAGGATAGTAGCAGTGGTAGAAGAAGTACTCAATTTGGTAACTGAAGTAAAAGTACAGATACCAGAGCAAAAAAATATGTAAAAGTATCACATGAAAAGTATTTTGTGCAGATTTTGAGGTCTAATAAGGTTTCAAATGTGGTGATTTTGTTCAACTGAAACAATGGAATTACTGTGTTTTCTGGACTATAAGTCGCATTTTTTTCACTTTGGCCGGGGGTGCGACTTATACTCATAATTATACTTGACCACACGAGGGCGCTCTAGGCTTGTGTACCAGTATCTACTACTCCTGTAACACTGAAAATTTCAACATTGCGGTAATTTAAAAGACTTCTGAGAAAGACTGAACTTTTGGTCCTTTACCCCTAAAAGAAAATCGTATTGTGCCGAGTCTGATGACGCCACACAGAAGAGGAAGCGGGAAGCGGAACTTCCTCTGGAGTTGGTAGAGTTGTTCAGAAGTGAAGAATTCAGTGGATTTAGTGATGTGGAGTGAGATCCAGAGTTAACTTGTTGCTTGTTTTTTTGCTTTAGTTTGTGATTAACTGTTAATATTACATGTGTCTGGTTTGACATTAACAAACCAGACACATGTTCAGTTCTATCCGTGCTTCATGTGGCTGAATGTGTTACATAAATGTGTGCACTGTACTAATATTCAGCTTGTTGTTCTTATTTTATTGTTATTATATATTATTAAGATAAAATGTCTGTTCTTGGTCTTGGATTTTGTAAAATAAACTTCCCCAAAAATGTGACTTATACTCCAGTGCGACTTATATATGTTTTTTTTCTTCATTATTATGCATTTTTTGGCTGATGCGACTTATACTCCAGACTGAGGTTTAGTCCGGAAAAATGGTAATTGTTCCCAGCTGTTTTTTTATATTGAATATTTTTGTTTCCTCAAACTATGAACGAGTTAAAAAAAAAAAAAAAAAATCAGCCTTTTCAGCAGGACTCACAATCATCAAAAGTACTTTTAATTTTCAGTCCAGTTCAAAAATGTGGTGGAGTATAAAGTACAGACATCTGCTCTCAAATGTAGTGAAGTAAAAGTAAAAAGTATCCAGTTTAAAATGTACTTAAGTAAGGTACAGATACTTCAAATTTGTAGTTAAGCGTAGCACAGCACAGTAGGAGTAGTTATTGTTACCTTGCAAATCAATGATATTATTTTGAAGTAACAGTATTTTAAGGAACACAAGCTGACATTGGGTACTACTACTTCTTAAACGATTGGTCCTAGCGTCTAGTCTCGTCTGTATATCCATGCCATGTACGCCAAACAGCTCGGCATGATCCTGGCCCTATTAAGCCTCTGTGATGTGATTGGCCAGAGGCGACTCCCCATTGGTTGATTGGTGGATGCCGTACTTCCTGCAAACCGAAGCCAATTTCATGTGTCATTAACTTCATGCAAAGGGAGATGCCGACGAGTGGGACCCATATGGGAGGTCCGCCGCCGCCTCTGTGTGCTTTGTAAAATCAAGGAAGTAATGCAGCTAGTAATGAGGGCTACGGTGGAAACAACTAGAGCAGCACATTGAGAGAAAGCCTGCTCTGCTCAATCTAAACTACTGCTGGGAAGAGCAAGAAGTAAAAAGCCATATTTGTTTCCATTACCAAAGCACTATGTTAGCAGTTGTGGTTTTCAGATGCCATCACAACTGTATAAAGCCACTGTACTTGTATCTTAATAACATGAAAAACAGAGCTGGTTCAATTTAAACAGCGGTCCAAAGTTATTACACTTTCCCCAATGCATTATTCACCACAATGAGCTTATAAGGGCCTTGTTCAACTTTCAGAAGGCAGAGCGGAGTTTTGCCATCGCACCACTGCTAACAACAGCTAGCATGCTATCGATAACAGCGCGCCGGCATTATATCCTGGTTCGCAGATGATAAAAATGCTTTATAATTAGACATAGACAGAACACAACGGTCTTATTTTGACACTAAGAGCAGCCTGTCTGTACTGGAGCAAGATAAATGTTACTTTAATATATGAAAAAATCAAGCAAAAAAAATTGAATTCTCCCAATTTGATGATTATTTTGAACTTTTTACCGTTCAAAAGAAAGAATATTTAAGGTCCTATATTACACAAAACATACTCTGAGTTGCGTTTTGTTTCATTCATACATGTTTGAGTCATCCTGTACATTTCCAAAGCTAAAAATGCTCAGTTCCACCTTTCTGTATCACCAGATGACATAACAGGACTGGAATTTACACCCAGTGTTTTAGATTGATGAGGAGTTTAAAAACTCAACCTAACCAGATACATCACAAGGCAGGTTTGTGTTAAAATATGCAGGTTGTGTGAATGAAACAAAACACAACTCCAGGTCAGTTTGTGATGAGGAAACAACATTATAACAGAGATATGGGCCCTTTAAATTTTGAAATCCATGCGTACCGTGTTATTATGCATAAAGTTATATTTACATTCTTTTAGGCCTATGTGGCGCATTTCTCAGCAGGGGCCACTTGTTTTGTATCACAACATTGCTAATTAAGACCAGAAAAGAATATGCTATATGAACATGCTATAGCTAATAATCTATTAAAAACATATAGCGCACTGATTTCCGCAGCTAGCATAATTTATCTCAGCAGTAAGTAGCTGCAAGATGGATGCTTCTTACTTTACACATCCAAATCCGTGCTCTGTAATCTCACTTTTTGCAGGCTGGTGTGAAGCGAACATCTCAAAGTGTTTATAAGAGGAGTCCTATAATGTTTCTAAAGATGGAAATTGCCTCTAATTAAATGTCAGACACACAGCTAGCATCTTCAAGATTTCACTTGTGAACGCGCTTAAAGTAAGAAATCTGCGTAATCAGTGGTGGGCTGGTTCACAGAGGAAGCACAAATGCACTAATTATGATGTGTGCCTGTTCTCCATGTTCTCCACGCTGGGAAGGGAAGAGCTGTGATATTATGTGTGGCTTCATGTGAATTTGTACCGTGAACTTTTAAAAGACGGAAACTTTTTACGTGTTCACTAGTTTCAAAGCAACTCCACAATCTGTACTATTTTGGTTTATAAGTGGACTGAGTGAGTGTGACGTCACCCACAAAGTTCAGCTCCAGTCAAATGAAGCTCATCGGGGTTAGAGCAGTTATAGCGGCGAATTTTGAGCCAAGTTCCATATAAGAATTCGACCGTGAGTATCATAGCAACCAAAGAGCCAATCCGGAGTGAGGCTGCTGAAGGTAACGCCCCTTTCCGCGCGCACCGCTAGTCTAGCAGGGAGCAGGCCCTTAGCAACGCTGTCAATCAAATCTGTTGTTAAGCTAGCGGGATGTTGACGTATTTACGGGTAATTTAATTTACAGGACTCAAAAGTTAAATCAAAATAGCAGGATCATGTAAAGTGGATTAATATGAACAATTTAAGAACAAAATGAGTCTGACAGCCGCAGTTAGAGAGAGAGGGGCGACAGTTTTTTAGTAGAAAGTGAATTGGAGCCAGAGTCGATGGAGCCAGAAGCGCACCCATGATCACTTCCTATTTGGAACGCGGCGGCTAGCAGGTTAGCTATGTCCATTTATATGTATGTATATAGTCTATGGCTTTACCATAAGAATTACTGAAGTACTGCAAGAACAAAATTATTATTATTAATAATTATCATACTTAATTATTATCATACTTATATGATAATAGCCTTCCAAGTGTGCTTCCAACTGATGTTTCATGAACTTATTATGGTCACTTCTATAAAGGAACACTATGGAACTTCTCTGGTTGAGGGTACACTATCTGGGGTACACTATCGGCTTGTCTTCATGAAAATTTGGCTGTAATGTTCCACAATAAAATATTAAACTAGCAGGTGAGCAGGCCAAGCCCACTCACAGTAAGAATACGTGTTTTTCCATTAGCAATAAACATTTAGCACTAAATAACTGAAAGCTAGATTAGTTCAATGGCATAGTATGGAACATTAAAGGCAAAAGAATAATATCTCCATGGAGACAAGCAGGTGGCATACCCCCTGCCAGAAAAGTTACATAGCACACCTTTACTTTCGACTTTCTATTCTGCTTTTTCTATAGTTCAACCTGACTGATATTTGCTTAGCGATAGCTCTATATATGGTTGATGCACACACTGAGGAACAGTTACAGCGCGTAGCCGACAGTCTCCTGCTGCTCCCTGCGTCGATTTTTCCCATTTCAGGCAAATCTTTGGGAAAATAGAGGGTCGGGCAAAGCAAACAGGGAGGCTACATTTTATGCAATATTAACTTTGGAGTGGCGACCATTAGCGCCAAACTAGCACATCGGCAATGGCAAATTTGTTCTTCAGTGAGGTGAGACTGGAGCGCGGCCCACAGCGCCTCCGGTGGGGGCTGGAGGGCAAAACAAAGAGCTAATGTAGCGCCGCGTGACTAGCTTACGTGTCCAACCTGACTGTGCAAGAATAAATCAGTTTCACCAATACATGCAAGTGGAAAAAGTCCAAAGTATGGTTCAGGGGCCAAATATGGTCCACAAATGCATTTATAAACAAATATTTAGCATGAAGCTTAATGTTTCTGAGCTGATTTCTAGATCAGTGAAGCTGATTTTTAGACCTCAGTTGACAAGCTTATGTTTAGCGAACCTTTTAGCCAGTTGAAAGAAGTAGCATGGGCGCGTGCGTAGACTGTAACCCCTATAAATGGAATCTGACCCTCTTTTCTGTATCTCATCATTTTGATCTTAAAATGTTCGTATTAACCCGCTCTACATTATCCTGGTATTTTTATTTCACTATTGTGTCCATAAATCAAGATATGAACAAAAGACAAATTAGGTCGCTCCTGTAGCTTTAGCAACAGGTTTGATTGACAGCGTTGCCAAGTAGCCGCTCTCTGCTAAATCATCGGTGTGGGCGGGAAGGGGCGTTACCTTCAACAGCCTCGCTCTGGATTGGGTCTCTGGTTGCTATGATACTTGTAGTCGGAATTCCAAATACGGAACTTGGCTCCAAATTCGCTGCTCTAACTGCTCTAGCCTCGATGAGCTTCATTTGACTGGAGCGAAACACTATGGGCGACGTCACACTCACTTAATCCACTTCTTTACACAGGCAGGTTGCGTTCAATAATGATAGAAATTCTACCTGCCACTCAAAAGCATTACAGCAAGTACGTGATTTAAAGCCAACTAAAAATGTTCACTATAGTCAGTTTAAGTTGAATTTCTTAACACCCTGGAGACTATTTAAACCCAGTTCTACTCATTAGTTTACATGCTCATACTGCCACTGACTCATTTCAAGGCCCTAAGTCATGTGGAGCTGTGTTATCTCTTCGCTTTCCTCCGTGACCATCGCGGCTGCTGATTGGGACGACTCATTGCAAATTCTGATTCTTGCTCAAAGTAAAAAATAACTGGAATTCTTGCTCTAACTCAACTGCAAATTAGTCCTAAAAATGTTCAAACAAGTTCTCAAATAGCTCAACTACGGAAAAGGATTTTACATTTTTTTTTAACTTCTCCATATCACACCAACAATCATCGTAGCGTTTCAGACATCTTAAAAAACATCCGGCTTTCATGTGAATACGAAGCATAAAATTACTTGAAAGCTTGAAATAATAATCATTTTTGCGTTACAACAAAACACAGCCATTTAAAATAAGTGAATTGACCAAAATCCTTCAATTTTTATTCACTTTATCTCATTGTAATTCAACACATACTACTATTTAGCTGGGTATGTTAGCTAGCTGCTAATGTGCATGTTGCTAACGCTGTTTACAACCATGTATACATTCTATATGGGTTCTTGTAAGGAGACTTTGCATTAACGCGGCTTGATTAAATGTGCTGAATCATTGGGCTAATAAAGCTATATCGCTAACATAAATGCCACTTTGAGCTGCCATGTTGTTCCCGAGCAGATTGAGCGCGTAGACAGCAGATCACGACTCAGCAAAATCCACTTTAGAGTCCAGTTCCCTAAAGACGAGACTGGCACGCTGACAAGTCTAACACAAAACTGCCCCACGGAGACCAATGAGCGCAGGAAGCTAGCACCGGCTAAACTCCTCACATAAAGTCGACTGTAACTGCAGGAAACGAATTAGAACTTAAAGTGCCCATATTACTCTAGTTTCTCATCTGTTATAATGTCGTTTCCTCATCACAAACAGACATGGAGTTGTGTTTTGTTTCATTCACATGTTTAACACACAAACTCTGCAAATTAAGGCTGAGTTCTTCTCTCAAACTGTAAACACTCTATTCCACCTTGTGATGTCATCATGTGGTAGTACAGGAAGTGCTTCACTATGTTTTTAAACCCCAAACACCTTCACTAGAATCATTTGGATGATTTCTGTCCTGGAATTTCCAATTTCTACTGAACAAAAGGTAAAAGAAGCTGTTAACTTGAAAACTACCACTTCATGACATCACAAGGTGGAACAGAGCATTTTGAGCTTTGGAGATGTAGAAAGACTAATAATAAAGGATTACTTAAACATGTGTGAATGAAACAAAACACAACTCTAGATATGTTTTTGAGGAGGTAACAACATTATAACATGGCTAAAAGCTCAGAGTCCATTTTGTGTCATATAGGACCTTTAAGGGATACTGCAAAGTATTATCTTTTTTGGTATTTTCTTCCAAGTTATTTTGACTGCATGGTTTTAATAAGTATACTTCTATTGTGTTCTGAAGCAAGACACTTCACCCACTTTGCCTATGTATGAATTTTGTGTGTGCATGAGTGGTGGTGGTCGAAGGCGCTTCTGTCAGTCTACGGCAGGGCAGCTGTGGCTACAGACCAGAAATAGCTTACCATCACCAAGTGTGGAGTGAAAGAATAATGCAATGTAAAGCGCCTTTAAGTGCTATAAACTGCAAATCAAATGTATTTTTTTTTTTTTGTTTTTTTTACTTTTTTTGCGCCGAAAAACAACAAAAATCTGGTCCAAATTTGTCAAAATCAAGATTAAAATTCTGAATCTAAATACTTTGAACTAATTTCAACAGCTGTGGATGAACTACTCAAGCTTATTACTTAAGTAAAAGTACAGATACAGAAAGTAAAGTGAAGTGTCACATGAAAAAAACTTTAGTAGCTGTCTAAAAATGTACTTTAAGAGTAAACAGTAGAAGTATTTTGTTAAAGTGTTAGTGAAATGTAGTGATACCGATTAAAAAAGTATGTATATTTTGAGTCATCAGTAGCAATACACATGAATTTCTTAACTTTTCTTATGAATTTTGTGTATTTATTTTGTTTGCTCTTTACTTTATTCTGAATGTTTCCACGAACACGGTAAAAATAACCCCTCAAAAAATCATATGAAAAGTACTAGTTCAACAATGCAGAGGAGTAGAAAGTACAGATACTGCTCTCAAAAGTAGCGAAGTAAAAGTAGAAACTATCCACTGTAAAATGCACTTAAGTAAAGCACACATACATACTTTACTACTTGTACTTCGTTACCTTCCTCCACTGCATTTCAATATGACATTTCTGCAGAGTGGGCTTATTTAGTCATGTGATGTAAAGAAAACAAAAGTATACGCACATGCAGTTTCATCGATGGATCACTGGCGTCGGTGGCATGCATTTCTTATGAGAGAGAGCACAAGATAGACAGAATACAAAATGAAGGTGAACATCAACAGTACACATGCATGGTAGGAGTCCACTGGAGCGCCGTGCATGCTAATGGGGGATTACTGTACACATAGAGAGTGATAGCCACAGAGAGACAATATCGGTGACATACTGTGGTTGAAAAGGTGGTTGGGCTGCTGTTGTAGGTGTACCTAAATGGTAGAAAGAAGGCTGCTTTTCTCAC
This sequence comes from Periophthalmus modestus, assembly GCA_019594935.1. Lineage (NCBI taxonomy): Eukaryota > Metazoa > Chordata > Actinopteri > Gobiiformes > Gobiidae > Periophthalmus > Periophthalmus modestus. Next base: position 15,577,133 of record JAIEZT010000198.1, on the reverse strand, counting down.
TGGTAGAACATAGAGGGCGCTACAGTGCTTGGAGAGATTCATTCTGCTTTTGGTATTCAATCGGAATAAGCATAGACGGGAAAATAGTGGACACAAAAATGGCTAGCGAAAGGTAAAACGTATAGCTCCTTGGATGTTTGTTGCTAGCGTAACTGAAGGAACTACCTTAAATTTACTTTTTGCATTGTAAAGCTCAACCATTTGCGAATTGCTACATGCTAATTGCTAATGCTACATAGTAAATGCTACTGTAAGTCTTTGAGATTATGGGTTTGGTGGCTAATGCTAATTCCTGCATATTAATTACTGCCAAGCCACTGTTTTCCAACCTTTTCCAGTGGTATTTGTGATTTTAAGCAGAAACGCTGCCCAAAAAATGGTAAAGGGTCCACCACATGCTTGTCACCATGGAGATGCTTTACCAGGAATATTCCACAGTGCTGTAAATGTGAAGCCATCGAGTCATGTACGTGTCAGATCTATAAAGAGGCAAGCCTTTTCACAGTAACTGATGTATTTTAGCCATAAAAACATCTATAATTGAATAAATGCTAGGTCGATATGCCCAAATACTGAGGAACATTCAAGAAACAAGCAGATGATGGGCCCCCCACCACAACTAAGACATTTTGGTCCACTATTTTCACTGTTTATGACACATACACTTCTTGCGTGTTGTCAAATTTCAGAAATTCAAATGTATTCAAATTCCATCTACTGTTGCCAATCCAAATGTCAACTCTCAATTTGCCTGGTCTTTGGCAGTGCCCCCCAGGTCACGATACACCCACAGCAGATGGTCCCCTCTGCAAGCATGAATGGCCCGGTGAGTCGACAAAGCAACAGTCCAGTTTGACCCCTGGTGGACACTCACAGGTATGCCGCCTTGCCCTCCTCCAGCTCCTTGCCCTTGCCCCCGGTGGCGGTCTTTTTGCCACAGAGGGTCCGCGTGATGCACATGAGCAGGCCGCAGTGTCTCAGGAAGAAGCAGCTGACGTCCACCAGAACCAAGAGGAGCAGCAGAGCGCCCAGACCGAGCCCCACCACGGCCCCCAGACCCAGGCCGCTGAACAGGGATTCTGCTAAGGCGGGCAACGGGAGGATGGGAGAAAGAGAGGGAGAAGAGGAGGGGAGGGAGAGGGACGGAGAGAGAAAATATTGTTAGCAAGACTGGAATATAAGATGGAAAAAAGACCAAATATCCTGGAAAATGTGTATATTGTCCTTCAAAATGTGCTTTGCTGTATTATTGCATATCAGATTAATAGAGACTGTTAATGCCATGTATTAGAGAAGTTTGGGTTTCCTCTAAAATCCAACAAAATGCAGGAAATTACACCTATTTTGCACAAATTCTCTTGGGGGAGGACCTCCAAACCCCCCCACATCTCTTTCATCTTACTTCCTGGCAGGATCTTGGCGTCACATTCGTCTTCAACACGTACTTGCTGGTTTATTTTAAGCGACTGGGTTCACACGTTCTAATCTAACGTGAGTCCCACCTGAAAATATTTTTGGATCATCTGAATGACTAAATACAGTGTTTGCCTTGTTGTATAATTGTGGAGTTTGGGTACAGACTTCGGCTCACGCTATAGCTTTAAAAACGTCCTCTAAAATCCACCAGTATTAATTTTATGATGATTATTTATGCTTTGATTTGTTGTATTGTGTTTTTTTCAGTAAAGCACTTTGAATTACTTTGTGCATGAATTGTGCTATTACAAATAAACTTGTGCCATTATAAAAACTGTATTAAAAAGGGGGTAATATATAACTATAAATGTCCTGGAAAAGTCCTGGAAAATGATGTAAGGACCCTGGAGAAGGATTTTTTTTTAAGCAGAACACATACACGTTTTGAATAGGGGGGACTTATAAATAAAGTCTGTGGACTAATAAAAAAAAATAAATAGTTAATTAGTGTCTTGTCTTTTAAAAACTTCTGATCTGAAAAAAAAAAAAAAAATTTAATTATATGAACTGGTGTGTAAAATGTCACCAATTATTATTGCATTAGTGACATTCAAAAGTATTTTTTTTAATTGTTTGTTATATTTTTGTTGACTCTTTTCCAACTCCTAACCAACTTGTAACTTGTTTTATCATGAAATCATTTTTTAAATAAAAGGAAAGAAAACCAAACCAACTACAACAAAAGTCCTTGTGATTCCTCTGCATGTTTGATATGTTCGATTTGACATTGGTGACGGTCATTTGGTCCTGGGGAGGTCCGACTTTCAAAGTTACAAAGACGTAGCATTGATTGTTCTCATGTCGAGTGCTTCTATCTCGGGAGAGCAGAGGGCTTCCAAGTCCACGTCGATGACCCCCGTCTTTTTCAGCCCCCCTTCAGCTACTCCTATGTGGTCAACAATCCAGAACGAACAACACACCACAGATTTTAACACCGTTTCACAATATTATACAATCATCACCATCCACACTTCATATATAGGTCAAACTGTGTTACGTAAGCTTTATTTGAAGGACACCTATGGAGAAAATAGACAATTCAGACTGTTTGGTCATTCAAAATATACTAAAAAATAGATAAATGTTAAATATGTTTCACCTTACACATTCTTAGCTTCCTAATTATTCGCCACGAAGCGTAAAGCTGCAATAACTAGCATGCTAACACGCACTCCTGATGACCAGACAATGAAATGATGCAGACAACATGCAGTGGACTTCATTTGACCTCAAAAGATGCTGCTGTATTTTATTGTATATACATTTACACACTTATTTTACACATTTATTACACAGTTATATTGATTTCTGATAGTACTAATAGTAATATATGTGTTAAAGTCATTTGCAAATACTTTCATTGCTCTGCTACTTCAGTTTTGGGCCTGTTTTAGCCGACCAAACTTCCATGACCACAGTTGAAGCTATTTGAAGGGCAGTGAAGTCTGTGCAGTGCATGGTCTGGCCCCTGTCCAACACTTAGATAAGTCCTAATCCACCAACACCTCGGCTCCTCTCTCTCCCCAGTGGAAGAACTCAATTAGAATGTGCTCCAAAACAAATCAATTCCCACTGCCCTACAATCTCTGTACGCGGCAGAAAGTGAAGGTGGTCACTTTGACAACTAAATATTTGTCTTTGGACTTTTTTCCAGTAAAATACAGGTTTTGTAGATGTTGCATTTACCCCTAAACTAGCTCGTCAATGCGGGGCAGCAGTAGTAGCTTGCCGTTCACCCCATAGACTGTGCATATAAATGGACATAGCTAACCTGCTAGCCGCTGCGTTCCAAATAGAAATTGAGCAACTGCTCCATTGACTCTGGCTCCATTTCACTTTCTATTGAAAAACTATCGCCTCTCTCTGTGTAACTGCAGCTGTCAGACTCGTCATTTTGGTCTTAAAATGTTCGTATTAACCTGCTCTTCATGATCCTGCTATTTTAATTTCACTATTCTGTCTGTAAATCAACATATGAACATTAACAACAGACAAATCAGTCGCTTTCCTTCCCTGAGGTTACTCCCCTTAACAGATTTGATTGACTGTGATGCTAAGTGTCTGCTCCCTGCTAAACCAGTGATACGAGTGAAAAGAGGCGTTACCTTCCACAGCCTCGCTCCGGATTGGCTCTTTGGTTGCTGTGATACTCATTGTCGGAATTCCAAATATTTAACTTGGCTCTAAATTCGCTGCTATACCTGCTCTAGCCTCGATTTGACTGGAGCTGAACGCTGTGGATGACGTCACACTCACTTAGTCCACTTCTTTACACAGTCTGGTTCACCCATCAACCCCGAGGTCAGCGATGCGATTTCAGCTTTGATTATGTGCATACTGTTGTTATTTCCTTGGGCAAGACGCTTCAGCCATCTTGCCTGTTCATGAATGGGGCGTGTGACGTGTGATTGGTCGGAGAGTCGATGGCACAGATCGGCAGCCTCGCTTCTGCCAGTCTACCCCAGGACAGCTGTGGCTACAAAACAGCTTAGCATCACCAAGTGTCAAGTGAATGAATAATGCAATGTAATATGTATGGTCTGGACATGTTTTACTTCATTTCAAATCTATTTTCATTTATTTATTTTCACTTCTCATTAAAGGTGCTGATTTTTACTGTCTTAAAAGTGCGAAAAACAATGCTAGTTCATTTTAAACAGTTTGCAGTGCTCCAAAGTAGTTTTTTTTTTCACCTTATGCATTCCTGGCATCCTAATTATTCACAGCAATGAGTAATACTTACAGCAACCAGCATGCTAACGCGCACTCCTGGTTATCAGACAATGAAATGCTTTAGGATTTGATGCAGACAGCACGCAGCAGACTTAATGTCACATCAAAAGCTGCTGATACAACATATCTGAACTGGAACAAGACACAGTTTGCTCAAATATATGTGAAAATCCAGCGCAGGGGGCTTTAATTGGTCATTATTCTATCTACAATATTAATGAATTCTTTTTACATTTACTGCAGATTCATGTACTGTAAATGGGTTCACTTCTCTTTGTCCATACTCATATTAATTAACTTGGACTGGGTTCTGGATTTGCGTTCGCCACTGTACTCACTACTGCTCTTTTTAACCACGGGACGCCACTTATTTCACAGCTATCAGCACTTAGTGTATAGCATTTGGGTCCGAAAGACTAGCAGAGGCAGAGCGGTCTCCGAATAATGAGAAAATGAGCTCGGTATTGTAAAGTAAGCCTCCCGTGGGCACACTGTTAGGTAGCGGTAGTGCGGTGGAGTAGGCTGGACAAATGTGGATTGGCAATGGCAGCTGGAGGTCAAGGCCTGCCTGGAGAAATGAGCTCCGGAGCAGTCAGGACTCAAGGATGCTCTCGAGTGGGAAGGGCCTGCAGGCTGTCATAACAAGATGGAGGTAGGCAGAGGAAGAAGCTGGTACAATTGTTTTAACAAGACGCGAGTTACACCACTGAATAATACTATTGTGAGAAAATACTGTTGTACCTTATTTTATTTATTTATTTATTTGCATTTAAAATTGTAGTTAAATTGGTTGGATTAAAGTCTATTTTTAATATTTATTTATCTGATTTTTTTATTGCACATTTCTATTCTCCAGCTGTTATTTAACCTTGCGTTGCAACACTGGAATTTCCTCATTGTGGGTTAAATAATGGTGCGCTCATCTTATCTTTTCTTAATATTATCAATGCAAAATCTGGCACCAAGTATATTATAAGTACATCTAAGTATCTACACAAGAAATGACCATTGTTAGATTGTACTAATATAAAAAAAATATATTTAATTTTTATATATTTCTAGAAACTCTTACTATTGAAAAACAAATAAAGTATGGCTTATTTGGTCAAGTTTTTTTTGTTTTTTTTTTTTTGTTTTTTTTTGTTTCTCAAGTAGGATTAAAGGTGCACTATGTAACTTTTCTTGGAGATGTTGCTTTGCCAGAAATGTTCCACGGTATGGCATTAAACATATTTATTGTATCTTGCATTTATTCAGTTACAGGTGTTTTTATTTCCCATTTTTACTGTGAGTAGAGCCACCTCTCCACAGATGTGACCTGTAATTTGTCTCGATAGATATAAATTAGTCAAATAAGTACCATCTCCATCAGGGGCAATCAGGTGGCAAACCTTTCACTAGAAAAGTTCCACAGTACATCTTTAAAGAGGACTATCTGAAACAGAACCTTAGGAGTGTAATACTTATGTTGATAGTCAGTAGAAATCGTTGCTAGCTCACTGTTAGCCACTCCCCCAAAAAATTCATATACATTTACAGATGTTTCAAATTGCTCCAACTGACGACCAAATTAGAAAGAATTGCAATCGCATACTTGGAAATGTGGACACTCTATTTCTGTGTCCTTGTTTTACATTTTAGAAGTTAAAAAAAACAGATACTAACATTCAATTTAGCCTGGAAAAGCAAAGTTATGACATCGACCGCACACCACAATCTGCCCAAACAGATCTGACTGTTCAAAAAATGCTAATCCCGGAGGAGAGCTGCACAAGTCGAGTCTGATTACTTTAGTTCCTCATCTCCATCAGAAGCTACAATAACGAGGCTAAAATCATAACAGCGTCTTATGGAACTTCCAATTACAGCCAGTCTAGACTCGCTCTTATGTGGAGCAGTCGTCCTCGGGAAGAGAATCACTTAGACAAATATAGTGAGACATAAAGATATAAGCAGATGGACAATAGGGCGAGTCACTTTATCGCTCGTTGTCAAGATAAAGATCCAAGTTTTTTATAGCGATACTAACTCCAGCTTGTAGAATTTTAGTGTAAGGCCACAACTTGAGAACACTGAGCAAAATAGGTCACTTCTTATTTTTAGAGATTCTGTGATTTATCTGAAGTGCAAAAAGACTTCTTCCATTGCCAGATTTCTTTTTATTTTATTAATAATAAGTCAGGGGATTTATATAATCTTTCAAAACACCCAAAGCACTTTACATTGCATTATTGCATAGCTCACGTGTTCATACTAGACAATGTAGGAGAAGTGTCTTGCTGAAGGACTTGCCGAAAGAACTTAATCCAAGCGGGAATAGATTTTTCAACCTTGTAGTTAGTGGACAAGTGGCTCCTGGTCCTTGGTCTGGTTTCTGGTCCCCGGTCTTTGGTCTAGCCTCACTCTGGTCTCTGGTCTCTTTGGTTTAGTCCCTGGTCTCTGGTTTCTGGTCCCTGGTCTCTGGTCTAGACTCTCTCTGGTCTCTGGTGTCTTTGGTCTAGCCTCACTCTGGCCTCTGGTCTCTTTGGTTTAGTCCCTGGTCTCTGGATTCTGGTCCCTGGTCCCTGGTCTCTGGTCTCTGGTCTAGACTCTCTCTGGTCTCGTTGGTTTGGTCCCTGGTCTCTGGTTTCTGGGTCTCTGGTTTCTGGTCCCTCTCTGGTCTCTGGTCTGGTGGTGGTCTCTCTGGTCTAGACTCTCTCTCTGTGGTCTCTTTGGTTCTTTGGTTGGTCTCTGGTCTCTGGTCTAGACTCTCTCTGGTCTCTTTGGTTTGGTTTCTGGTCTAGACTCTCTCTGGTCTCTGGTGTCTTTGGTCTGGTCTCTGGTCTTTGGTCTGGTCTGGTCTCTCTGATCTCAGGTTCCTGGTCTTTCGTCTCTGGTCATTGGTTTGAGCCACCGTCGCTCGACTTGACAAGTTACACTCTGACTTGATATATAGCTTTCTGTATATATGCTTTCTGGTTATTACCTTTTACAATGTATTATTTATCAAGACTCATGATAACGATTGGTTCAATACTGTAAGGCAATAATGGAACATAATGGCAGAGTGGTTAGTGCCTGCCCCAGACAAAAATAGCCTAGAAAAGAGAGAACCTGCCTAGTGAAGAAATAGGAGTGGGTTCTAAACATATATCTTACTCTAGCCTGTACCCAATCATTAGCACCACCGTTTCTTAGTGTCCCAACCAAGCAGTCCAAACTTTAAATTAGTGACGGTGGATCAATACCAAATCATCAATATATATCCTACTGACTGAGGTACCAAAAAACAGTGGTAATAGTCTCACTTCAAGCTGGATAATAGTCAAATTGTGTAGGAGTTTCAAGGCATTTGTACACACATGATTATAAATATCAGTATTGAATTAATAATGCGATACTTGAAAAGGTAAAAAAAAAAAAAAAATCCCTGGGACTACTTTTAATAACCTCACTTCAACCAGAAAACATCAAACTCTACCAATATGTCAAACTAAAATGACTCAAGTGAAACGTGAAAAAAATCCATTCGCAGCTATTATTCTTTCTTAGAAGTCAATATTTATCATTTGTCCCGGCGGAGCAAGCAGCAGTCAAACTAGTGTCTCGAAAGCCTAAAAAATGTCAGCCATTTCTGCTTTTTAACCCCAAACTCATTTCCATTTCAAATCCTCAGCTCTGTGCAACGAGGCGAGGCTAGCAACAAGAGCGCAATCCCGTCTGCAGCCAGAGACCCTTACAACAAGGCCGTCAGACAATGGCACCACTGGCGACATGTCAGACTCTGCAACCCCACAGACTCGAGGCGAAGCTAACGGCTAACAGCTAAAAAACGCTAATTAGGACGCGCTGCCTTTGAGAAATGGGGATTTGGAAGTTAGCAAGCGGATCAATACGTTGTCAAGGCAAGAGTTTGAAAGTTTAGCCGGCCTCATTTAGTAAACAGCTCTCCAATCCCCAAAGTAAAAAAAAAATTTGCATCTTTTTTTTCCCAAATTCTATTACTAGCCTTAAGCTCTGATACTAGCGCTTACAATTTCCTGTCAAATATCATTGTTGTAGTAAAAGCAACATGTTTTAATGATTGTGGGGATATATCTCTGAATTATGCAAGGCCTATACCCAAACATAAATATTTAATAGAAACCTGGCTGGCGTATCTTTGCATAAAAACACCATTTTGTTTTTGAAGCAATGCCCAGAAGTATTTACCACTAGAATTCATTATAAAAAGCTTCACATTCAAAGCAGAGTGATAGCCAACATCAATATCATTCAAGTTATTTTTGATTACACCCGGTAAGTAGGTTAAATTAAGTACAGCCAACAACAACAAAGTGAGTTACTGGTCAATTTTTTTCACTTTCACTTTCTTAGATGTTATGGGGATAACACATAACCTATAAGAACGTACATCCCAATCCAACTGCCCCGTCCAGTAAATGAAACACTTCCGCCAAACCAGACTCTCTTATATAGTTATTGAGCTGTAAGTATTGTGGTGCACAAATACTCTACCAGCTACTGTTGTCCCTTGTCTTAATTCCAATTCAGCCAATAATTCACCATTATACAACATATATACCATAAACAATATAAGCAGGTCAGAGTTTATACAGATGCTGTTATTGTGTCCTTGGGCAAGACACTTAACCCACCTGAGCCCCAGTGTCTGCGTTCACTGGTGTGTGAATGTGTGTGTGACTGGGTGAGTGGTTCTTTGATGGAAAGAGCTTAGAGTGACTTGAAGACAGAAAAGCGCTATATTAAAATGTGACCATTTACCAAACAATGTAAAACATGTATTTTTATTAACTCGCTATTCGCTATGACAACGCATTTCTCAATTGTGTCAACAGTGTCCCATTTCCCTCCACTCTGCCCTGGCATAATTACACTCCACATCTAATACGTCTGCTCGCGAGTGGATTTGTTGAATTAGCTGAGTAAAATGGCGGCCACTATCATGTTATTTTATGATTATATGCATGAGAATTAGCCATCGAGCAGCCATTATGCTAACAGCCTGAAAGTGCGCAGCATCACCAAATTGCTCATGTTAACCAATGTGCTCCATTTCAATCCATTCCTCGGCATCCCATGGTTCTGAATAGATTTTTTAAACAAGAATTAGGTCTTAAAAAGATTAAAGTTTACAAGAATTAGCTTGAAGTGTGGCAAATTAAACAGAATGAAATTTGAATGGTATTTGTGCTAATTCCGTGTATTTATTTCACCTAAGCCACAAAGGAGATTTAAGCGGCCCATTTTAAGCGGCCCATTTTAAGCTAGGATATTTAATAAGTAAAGGTTAGCAGTGACAACACCCTGCTGAGGCCAGACTGATAAAATACAGCCGCTGTTAATGTGCTGAAATGAGTCTGCTGTCATGGAAACACACTTGCATACAGCTTAATTTGTGAATAACTATCATATAAGTGCACATTTACAGCAGAAATGAAATGAGTGTCCCTGCTGCGGTATTGTCTGGTATCAGTAATGTAAAATTGCCAGTGTTCCTGATAATTGGTTTGTGATTATTATAAAAATGATGTGGTTAAGTTTGATTGAAAGGAGGCGGGACGATCAATAATAATCCAGTAAGAAAACACGAAGCAAAACAGATCTTAACAATCACTGAACACACATTATGAACACGGTGCTAGAAAGAATCCACCAAGCCAAATTACTAGTCAGATATTTATATAAGCAATTGAATAGATGCAAAAGTTACATAGCGCATCTTTAAAGTGGGACTGAAAACATAAACTCCGCCCACAACCACATATACCACAATAGAGCTGGTAACTTTGGTAGAACCTGAAAGACTAAAGAAAAAAGTGAGGAAGGGTCTGGAGGTGAAAGGAACAGTGTGATTGGTCCAACACGAGTCCACACTTCAAACTCCGCCTCTTACAGGAAGGTGTTTGTGATCAGAAAGTCCTGTGCGATGTTACATAGTACTTGAAAGCGTAGAGGCCACTGGAGGCAGCACACACTCAGTTTTTCACACTAAAATTGCCAAAAACAGGACTAGGAACAGTACACAATGATACTCAAACATGATATACAGTTTAGTAGCACTATTTAGTTCCACTTTAAGGCTAGTTAGAGGTTTCATCAAGAGTACCAAGCTGAACCAGCAGAAAAGTTACACAGTGAATCTTTAAATCACAGCCAATTCTCATCTTGGACTTGACGAACTTTACCAGTCTAAAACAACATTAATTCAGATTTCTGCGCTCTATTAACCGTTTCAGTGACTTCTCCTGATTACTCCCTGATATATGGCTCCATTAGCTCTTATTATCCCACTGCTTCTTGCCCCTGACGCTTGTGCGCTACTTCCATCCATTTATTCACATCTTCATTTGACAATACGAAGTCATTAGGGCCGGAGACGTGATTGACCGTCCCGTGATTGGACCACGCTACCATAACGATGACAGGAGGGGGCCACATTGATTGGTGGAAGGCGCTAATCTGTTGCCGGGTAAACATAATCATTTGCGGATAGGATTTTTCACTTTGGAGGTGTGGGGGGAAGCGCATGGGGAGATGGAAGTCTGTCTATGTGGGTCCTTAGGGAATTAAATGTGATCATTAGCTGGTGTCTGGTTTGTCGAGATGGATAGGGGGCGTCCATTTTGAAAGATAGGTCCGGAGAACGCTCAAAAGCAAAGAAGAAGTAAATAAGCACTCAGGCTGCAAGGAGAGTGGTAATAAAATGTCTGGGTTACAAATTGAATTTTTTTTTAAAAGTTGGAATTCATCAAGAGACATCAAACCTGTTTAAAATTCAGTGCAAAAATATATTAAAAATAAAACTGAAAGGACAACAGGTTAAAATAAATTTGCCTGTTTACTTACTGTATTAATGTTCATATATTTATATTGACGAGCCACTAAAAAACAAGATGGCGCCTCTCAGTTTCTCTTAGTTGTGTTTTGTTTCATTCACATGTTTGAGTAACACTTTATTATTAGTCTGTACATCTCCAAAGCTCAAAATGCTCTGTTCCACCTTGTGATGTCACGAAGCAGTCAGTCAGCAGATACCTTTTAGCTAGGAGACTCAGTTTTGTGTAATATTGGACCTTCAATACATTGTTAAGACAGACATTTAAACACATTTATAATATATATTTGAACATTTTTACTTTTAAATGCTAAATAAAAGTATCCCATTCCTCTGGCCTTTCCGTGGTGTGGTCATAGTTGGCAGGGGTTTTGATGGCTCGCTTCCAGCCCTTCTATTAAACTCTTGATTGAAAGCTCCATCAGTTTGTGCTTGATAATCTCATCAAAGCTCCTTAGTGGACACGGGAGGCCTCACTCCGGCAAACTTTTCCTGGACGCGACGGCTACAAATCAAATGAAAACTTTTACAGCTCTCCATTACATTAATCAGGCCGCTCGTAAATCTCGAAAATATACACAATTATTTTCAAAGTCTTGCTGTGAAAAAAACACACGACAAGTCAGGGTGTTTTTAATCGCGCGATATTAAAATGATAGCTTTGTATAGAGGCCATCCCAGGTCAAAGCGTTTTACTATGATGATCCTGATTATGTTTTATGAATATTTCAATAGCGGCGGTTGATTTAATCACCGTGACGATCAGAGAGGAGGTAAATATAAGCTAACACAAAGGCGAATGAATGACAGAGGAAATGACGAGTCTAATGAGGTTTGCTCTGTTCAATAAACGATCTCTGTGGATTTATGTCGTCTGCAGAGAGTCAGACGGAGGTGTCTCGCTGTTTTCTCTGGTTATACGCTCGTAAAAACAATGTGGTCCATATATTTTTCTCAAATGTGTTCCCTTTTATCTCCTTCCCTTTTATGCTTTGGTCCATTGTTTCTCAAACTGTGTGGTGCTTGGCGTAATTTTGAGAAAGTTTCGGTCCAAGTTCAGTTCTGGTGAGTGTTATTAGTTTTATTCAGTTGGTTTATTTGCTGGGAGCTTTACACAATGTGATATGTTCAGCTAGAAACACAACACCACACACCAGCTCCAGTAAAATCCTCAATATACTACAAGTGTCGAACATGTCAGTTGTATGTTTGTGAGTTGTGTGTCTCAGTTGTATGTGTGTTGTTGTACATGTCAGTTGTATGTGTGTTGTTGTACACGTCAGTTGTATGTGTGTTGTTGTACATGTCTCAGTTGTATGTGTGTTGTTGTACATGTCTCAGTTGTATGTGTGTTGTTGTACATGTTAGTTGTATGTGTCAGTCCCTTGTATATGTATCTGACTTTGTGACACTACTTTACCCTTTTATTTGTACTTCATGTGTCTCGTTTTCATTTGTCTCGGTTCTGTTTTCAGGCCGATGTGACTCGTTATTACTGAGACATTACTCGGTTATTTTCATGCATGTATTTCCACTCACTTTTGTTCACTTATCTTTTAGATTCCTGTTAATTAAAATCCTACCTTATTTTACCATTTTTCATCTGTTCTTTTGTCACCTCCCTGACCTTAGCCGAGCTGGGTCGTACACACGTGCTAGCTACAATTAGCAATTATTTATAGCCAGAAAAGGGATGGCTAACCACGTTATAGCTGCTTCCCTCTCATTGACACACTGAGTTGTATTTAGAGTGATTCATGTAAGTTTGAGTAATCTTTATCCTGTATTCCAGACGTCATTGCTCCATTATTGCCCCCATTTTCACCACCACCACCCAATTTTCAAAGTCCAAAATATAGCATAATGATCCACAAATGTCATAGATTAGAATTATATAGCAAACATAAGCACAATATGTTTTCTTTTGATTACAACTCTGAAAAAGTTATAACCCGACACAATGAAACTTCCCATTTCACTCCATCCACGTAACACCATATGACTAAACTAGTGTAACAAAGAATGAATTTCAGAAAAATGGTGGGAGAATGGTTTAAATGATTCTGGTTCAAATAACTCTGTTCATAGCGTACATGTGTGTGGCTCATTTGGAGTATTGTATTCACAGTACTGACAGAAGACTTAAAAACACCACCTATGCACGTAACACAGTATGACTTTTGACAATAGAAGGAGATTGAAAGAAAGTCTCTGCTGTACTGGAGCTGTAGTTGTGTTTGAGGGCTGCCATTTTCTTTTATAAAGTGTATTTTCTCTGGAATAACCAACTTTTTCTTTGGATTGTACTCCCAAGTTGACATATTTACACATGTTTATAAATATAACACTTTATAAAACCTTAAAGAATAATATTATGCATTCTTGTGGCTTTATTTCCATTTTAAACATGTTTTTGGTCACCCTGGGATAAGTATTTCATATTTTCTTACTTAAAATAATGCCTAAATTTGAAAAAAAACAAAAAACTTTATATAGTTCATCTGTTTCCCATGAGGTATTTAGGCATTGGAGCGCCCTCTGCTGTCAGCAACGGGAATGAACAATCAAAGACAATTACTGAGGTTCATGTGCACATTGTGAACACACCGCAGAGTGATTCCAGTCATGGTTTATGAACTTTAAAACTGTAGGACATCTGTATTTTTACATATGACGCAACAAAACTGGCAATATCTGAAGAGTTTTTGAATGTCGTCTGCAGAAAGTCAGGCAGAGGTGTCTCGCTGTTTTCGCTGGTTATACGCTCGTAAAAACAATGTGGTCCATGTATTTTTCTCAAATGCGTTCCCTTTTATCTCCTTCCCTTTTATGTTGTGTAGGACGTCTGTATTTTTACATATGACGCAACAAAACTGGCAAGATCTGAAGAGTTTTTTTGAATGCTCAGAGGAGATGACTTTGGTTTAATGGATTAATAAAACAAGTGCGAATGAAGCAAAAATACAAATCTGGGTATGTTTGTGACAAAGAACAACAGTATAACAATTTTGGTTGGCGGTGCGATTCCAGCTCTGACAGATGATTGCTGTTGTTGTGTCCTTGGGCAAGACACTTAACCCACCTCGCCCCTAAAGTGTGTGTGGGTGTGAATGGGTGAGTGGTTCATGGATGTAAGGTGCTTTGAGTGCCTTCAAAGTGGAAAAATGCTATATAAAAATGTGACCTTTTACCATTCTGACTTGTAACTACTCAATACTCCAACCCTAACTACTAACACTAGTCACGCAGTTACAAAGCCTTCTAAATTATTATTACTATACATTTCCCTTCTAACTTGAGAGATCATTTTGAAACGTGTTTGACCTGGATAGTTTGGAGGTTTGAGTATACGTGAGCTGGTGCTGCTTTTGAGGTTGGCGGTCTGCTTCTCGGCTCAGACACGCTGTACCCCCAGGACCCTGCCCTCTCAGATCTTTTGGACGAGGTGTGTATCCAGAAGTGACCGGCCCTGGACCTATAGGGACCTCATTTCATCTCCGCTTCGGACTTTGAACATTTCTGTTTGAATGAGGCTGTCTGGGTTTCGTCACCTGGGGAAGGCTGATAATGTGTATGTTCAACCGTACTATAGTGGTACAATGACCTATATAACACAACCGCACAACTCACTTTACTGTTGCTAGGGAACGTTCATGTTCTCGTGGACAATGGGCATTGCTATTTCATCACTGTCAAAAAGTAGTAGAAGCAGTAGAAGTAGTAGTAGGAGTAGTAGTAGGAGTAGGAGTAGTAGTGGTGGTGGTGGTAGCAGTAGTAGACTTATACTCAGATGCGATTTATATGTAAAATATATGTTTTTTTCTTCATTATTATGTATTTTTTGGCTGGTCTGACTTATACTCCAGTGTGACTACTAGTAGCAGTAGTAGTAGTAGTAGTGGTAGTAGTAGTAGTGGTGGTAGTGATGGTAGATGTAGATGTAGTAGTAGTAGTAGCAGCAGCAACTGTCATATAAGTAGCAAGTTAGTAATGTT
Source organism: Periophthalmus modestus (assembly GCA_019594935.1). Classification (NCBI taxonomy): domain Eukaryota; kingdom Metazoa; phylum Chordata; class Actinopteri; order Gobiiformes; family Gobiidae; genus Periophthalmus; species Periophthalmus modestus. The sequence continues at coordinate 15,562,091 of JAIEZT010000198.1, read as the reverse complement.
GTCAATATTAGTAGTAGTAGTAGTAGTAGTAGTAGCAGAAGTATAAGTATAATATAATGGCAGTAATAGGAGTGCTAGAAGTATTAGTAGTAATAGCAGCAGTAGTAGTAGTAGTAGTAGTAGTAGTAGTAGCATGAGCAGAGGAACGTAACAACAGTAGCAACAACATAGTAACATTTGGAATAAGTGGCAGCACTTGATTTTGTGATAATAGCATTAATGCCATAACATAAGTAGTTGAGGATACTGCGTTCTTGGTAGTGAGTATAGTCTTACTAGCAGCAATAAATGTGAAGTTAAAACTACATACATAAATGTATGTAGCTCGAGTTCACTCAGACAGACACACTCGTACACAGGGCACCAAGAGAATCTGTTAAGAAAAGCAAAGCAGACAAACGCTTCGATAGGACAAAGGAAAAGGAGTGAGCTCAACAGGAACCAGGGCCAAGGGTGCAATCAATGTTATTTTTCCAAATCGGAGCAGGGGAGAAGGTTACAACCGACGAAAAGAAGATCCAATACTCGCAAATGCATAATACATCCAGAGAAATTGGTTTTGGTTGGAGACAGATGGCACCTATATATTGGGAGCATATTTCAGCGACACAATAAGAGAAGGAATCAAAGCAAAGTGTATTTACGGGGAGCGGTATAAGAACGGTAAAGAGATCTGGGAGCGCAGGATATTCAAAGCAAATGCAATTCTATAATTTACATTTGTTTAACTGAGAGCGAGATACATTATAGACTACAGAGGAAATAAGCAGGGTTACACTGGATGGGAATGGGGTCTGGAATTCTGTTTATATTAGTGCACACAGCGTTGAGCACTTTCTCAAGAAGTGTTGCCTTTGTCTGATAGAGCTCGCAAGGTTTTTTATCCCCATTTTCATATTTATCCTTGAAGACTTTTGTAGCTACCAACTTCTATCATGAAGCAAAGGCTTTGTTTTTATCTTGCATGTTGATATTTTTTGTACAAATGCAGAGGACAAATTTTCCTACGGGACAATAAAGTAAACTGTAACCTTAAACCTTAAACCTCAAAAGTAAAATTTGTCTTGCCACAGTACAGATATATTGTAAAATATCTAATATAAATAAAACTGTTGTTGTGTCCAAGATGCCACTCCCACATTGCCATGGTGGTCTGAAGGGCTGATGGCACAGATTGGCAGCCTCACTTCCATCAGTCTGTCCCAGGGCAGCTGTGGCTACAATAGTGACTTGTCATCACAGTGTGTGGAGTGAATGAACAATGGATGAAACATTTGGAAAAAAGAAATGTAAAATTACTACAACAAAATGAGAATGCTGTGTGCTTTCTACATCTACTTACATTAAGTATTTTAACATCCGCAAACCAGGAAGTAAAGCTGGTTCACTGTTAGCATGCTAGTTGTTGTTGGAGAAATTAAAATATTAAGAGTTCAAAGGCATCATGGAGGCTAACCAGCTATGTGCTAACTAATACCATAACTGTTATAATAATATATAAATAATAATAAAAATAAAATAATAAATAAATAAATAAATACATGAATAATCACTCTTAAAACGCAAGATTTTAAAAAGAAAAATCTGCTTGCTGATTTATAAAAATTTTTTATAGGTCTTGTCAAAAGGTCTATGGGAAAAATGAATCAACGAAATAAATTATTTTTCAGAACCAGGGGGTGGGCGGTCACTGTTGAGCTCTTTAGTCTGAAAACTATCATCAGTTACATTTAAACAATCTAAACCCATACAAATGCTATCATGTGTGCTAATAGTGAATAAGCTAAAAAGTCTATTTTTATTAAACCATTTCACTTTGGTACTGCTTTTCTAGTTCCATTCCCATGGATCCGATGTTAGCGCTTTAGCCCCAGCAGCATTTATTCCCTGTCTCCTCTCCCCTGGCCTCTTTCCCACGATGCACCTGGGTTGCGCTAACAAGAGACGACAGCCAATCGAAGCGGGCCGCCTTGTGCTCGCCTGCTCCCTTTGTGTTGGAAAGCCATTTAAGCCAATATAGTAATGACAGAGGTAAAACGCACGGCCCATTCTAGGACACAAACAAGCTAGCGCCAGAAAACAGCGGGAATTACCGAAAAAACACCTTTGTTTTTCAATGTGTCTGTGTGACGCCCGGGGAGAAAATTGCACATGTATTGAGTTCAGAAGCTACAAGTGTGTTCTGATCTTTTATGTGTTGGGTTTAGACTCGGTGGTTCCACATTTAGTCCGGTTGCTATAGGTTACAAAAGCCTGCCATTCCTCTTATAACAGTTTTTCTATCTTTGAAATTTCAAGAGTGAATGATTCTTTCTTAGACCTTGACTCTTGACTTCCGTGAAAGCAGAACATGGGATATTTCTGTGCAAAAGATTTCTTGCTTCTCGGGGTTTTGTGGTAACTTTACAACTTCCTAAATAGATATTAATTTTATTTTTAGACAGCCAATCACAGCCTGCCAACTTTGTCTGTCAGCTATTCATATAAATCTGCTACGGTAGCTCAGTTGGATGAGTGTTCGGCCTTTGATACGAAGGTTGAAGGTTCGAATCCCACACCTGACACACACAAGTTATTGGTAGAACAGTCAGATCCACGGACACACAGGTTGGTGCTTCGGTCCCAGCTGCCACAGATGAAAGCTGTTGTTGTGTCCTTGGGCAAGACACTAGTGTTATCACAATACTAAAATTTCAAACCCGAAGGAATACACTTGATACTCAAAACCATTTCCGGCACCAATACCACGGTGATAACACAACAGAATGTGATTTTCAGCGGTAATGGTAGTACTTTTTTTATATTCCCATGTGGCCTTATGTCTGTGTACAGTTGTCCCTCACTATGTCGTGGTTCACCTTTCGCAGATGTTTTTTGTGTACTTTCGCATGCTTTTTAATACAGAGTATGAATGTGCGTTGTGTTCTGCGTCCTGATTGGCTAAGGGACTGTAGACCATTGTCCATCAGTCTCCTCCGTGCCGTGTCTAGTACAGATCGTAGTGTGACTCTGAAGTGCTGTATGTTTGCAAGTTTTCTCCCCAACAAAACCCACAATGTTGATGAAAGTTCTGCACCGACAAAGGTTTGAACTTTGAGAGTGTTCAAACGAGAGAAATGTGAGAAAATGTTAATGCCTGTGTGAGAAAAGTGTATAAAGTGTGTGAGGAGAGGTTTAAACGCCTTAAAACATAGATGATAATTGTAAAAAATAACGCTGACTACTTCGCGGATTTCGCCTATTGCAGGTTATTTTTAGAACGTAACCCCCGCGATAAAACTGTAATCCCTCCGTCGTCCAGTTGGGTCACAGTGGTCCGTGGGCGTATACTAGTCTATGGGCCTTATACTTGTTCTGATACAGCTCAAGATCATTCTAAAGCTATTCAGGAAAATCGGTATCTAGTTTCGAAACAAGTTTGTCTCTTTTACTGAACGTTGTATACTTTCGACTACCCAAAAAGACACATAACCAGCTTGCCCACAGTGCCGGCGTACACTGGTGTAAGGTTGGCCAAATACACACTTACAAATATTCAAGAGTACATAAAGGAGCCAAAAGTTATCAAGTGTTTTAAACTCGAAACTATAATATAAGAATGTTTCCTTTTTGTTGACAGTACAGCGTGTTCAGTAACAGTGCGTTTGATCCCTGCAGTTATTCAGACAGAAGTTGATCTAACGCCAGAACACCTGCAGGGTCTGTTTACATCACGTTTCAAAGATCATTTAGCCTTACTGCTGTTCGGAGATTTACATGTATCCATTATATATGAGGCACGAGAATGCATTTCCAACTAAAGGAGATTATGTTCACTGCTGTTTGAGTCATTTCATCTTTCAGAACAAAAATAAAGCATATAACCTCGGGATGTCGAAATGCTGCTTCTCATTGGCGGTTCGCACACATCGGATAATGTCGATGGATATGTTTACATGCAAATCGAAAATCTAAGCATTATTTCGGGAGATTTTTGAAATGTCATGTAAACAGTTATATTTAAAGGGGGTTTATGCAGAATTGATTGTTTGAGCGTTCTGCCATGTTATAATGTCGATCCGTCATCAAAAACATGATTGAAGAGGTTTAAGATGTCATCCACGCATGTTTAAGACATTTAGTGATCTCTCCTTGACCCTATTCGAAACCTTCTTTAAGGCTGGATGTAAGATTCTTGCTCCCACACAACAATTCTCCAAAAATAGAATGAAACTGAATCTGATCTGAACTGTACACGACAACTTGACAAACCTGATGTGATGCGCAGTAGTTTCATTAGTGGGATGTACGCTGTGTGGTGATAGTGCTCTGAAGGGGGAGTGACTTAGCGTGAAGAGCAAAGGCAGGGGAGACTCAAACCGTCAAAAATGAAAGTGAAACTTACAAAACATGTTAATAAGTTGTTTTCATCAAATATAGCACTTTCATTCGTACCAAAATGACTACACTACGCTGGCCATCACTGATTAAGAAAATAAAATTGGAAAACGAAGTGTGTACGTCACAGTGGGCGTGTACCGGTGGAGGTGAATACAGGGATTGATCGGCAAAATGACGTCTTGAAAATAAGAGATTAAAGATTGCTCAAACATGCACAAATACTTCAGGTCAGTAAATGTTGATGGGAAACAACTACGACATGGTTAAAAGTTCTGAAAAGTCAATTTTGCACAATACTGCTCTAACAAAAGTGAGCGCTAACGGCTAAACTTGGAGCATCATTGTGGTATTTTAAGAAACTAGATCACAGTATAAACCGTAATCTTTTAAAATTTGAATAGCCTTAAACTTGAAATTGCTGTATGTCTCATTTCATACACCTAACCCATCTTTACTTGCATTGAACCAGTGTGAATAAACCCCCTCGAATACACCCATCACAAGCCTATCTTCACCGCTACCAAGCAAATAACCCACGGGCTCGCTCTCTCTCCTTTAAAATATCATTCTTTTCTTTATTTGCTATTGGCCGTGTGCTCCTGCTTTGCAATTCAACAGCAGACGGCAGAGTGGTATTGCATGACTGGCCAGGCCTCATTTCACATTTGAAAAAGCCCAGTGCAGAGATGCTAGGCTAACATGCTTCTCATCTCATGGTAAAGTGGTGAAGTGTATACGCTGGTTGCTTGGTTCGCACTTGTGGTTAATGTGGCAGAAAAATACACACAAATGATGGGCGCTTTTTTTTCCAATAGGGGAGTTGCCGGTGCTAGTGACTACAGACCGGAACATGTGTGTAAATCTACAGGTGTAGGCTGAATTTACAGACGTCAGAAGCGACTATTAGAAATGTAACTTTAGTCTTTATGATTCAAATGATCATCATAAAAAAAAAAAGAGCAAAAATAGCATTGCCTTGAATTTATCCACGAATTTCATAGACAGTCAAGTGCTTCCTGTTGCATTATTCATTCACCATAATGGGCGACAGTAGTTTATCCACTGATCCAAAGGTTGCCGGTTCAAATCCTGCTCTCGACATAAGCATCATTGGTCGAGCGGTCATGTCCCACAGATTGGCCATGCGATTCCAGCTTCCACATATGAATGCTATCGTTATGTCCTTGGGCAAGACACTTTACCAACATTGTCCCTGGTGTCTTCGTACACTGGTGTATGAATGTGTGTGTGTGAATGTGTGAGATGTGTTGAAGGTGGAAAAGCGCTATATAAAATGTAACCTTTTATCATTTACTTGGCGTTTGTAACCACAGCTGCTTTGGGGGAACTGATGGAAAACTGGCGCCCAAATCTCTGCCGACGACCTATCCAAACAAAACCAATCATTCACACATCACATTTACACATGATAAGGTGGGTGAAGTGTCTTGCTAAAGGACAGCATGGCAGTTTACTTTGCACTGGTCTCAACTTTACTGTTACAAAACAACCACTTTGCTGTTAGGAATCGGTTATGATTCACTGAGAGAACTGGATCAATGCAACAACATCCCAGAGCTGCAATGAAATAAGTCGAAAGTAAATGGGATTATGTATGTATTAGATCTCATTTTATGTATTTTAACAAACAGTGATAGCAACAAGACTACTACTACTACTACTATTACTACTACTACGACGACAACGATGACAATGACGACTATGCTAAGAAGCTGTACTAACTGACATACCGAACAATATAATTAAAAGACCCAAACTAACAAACAAATCAAGTTTGCAGGTGCACTATGCTAAAAGTGAGGTACTAACTGACATACCGACCAATATATTTAAAAGACCTAAACTTCAAGAAACAACATCAAGTTTGCATAGGTGCACTATGTAACTTCTCCTCTACTGGTCGTCATGGAAATGTCATCGCTTTGCCTGGAACTTTCCACAGTATGGCATTCATCGCACCTCTGTCACATTTATGCAACTCCAGGTATGTTCATTGCTAAAGATTTACCGTATTTTCTATACTACAAGCCGCACTTTTTTTTCCTTTTTATAGTTTGGCCGGGGATGCGACTTAAATGTGGATTTAAGTCGCATCTGAGTATAAAACTTCGCATTTTCGTTACGGTCACGCTGACAACCTGACAACCGTGTTTTTTCTTCATTATTGTGCATTTATTACTTATACTTCGGAGCGACTTATAATCCAGAAAATATGGTACCTTATAAAACACACATTCTAAAAGTGAATCGACTCGCCTCTCCCCAGATCTGACCTGTAACTTCCCCTAGTGCTGCTTGTTTCTCCCCTTTGAGATAGATACATTTAATGCCATACTGCGGAACACTCTACGCAAAGCAGTAACATGTCAGTGGAAACAAATGTCGTCTTCAGGATCGAATCATAGCTTTTTATGGTTATAATGTTCTGGCTGATTTCTGCAGCGGTTCTCATGTTAGATTTTGGATGCTCAAAGTCTAAATGATGCATTCCTAACCCAGCCTTGCTCCTTTAAAAATGCATCGGGAGGTGCATTTTTAACTCTCCCTCTCTCTCATAACCCCTTTGAGATATTTGTGAAGGCTCCCGGTTCATTCCTCTCCCTGGGTTTGTTTACCGAGGGGCTAAATGTACAAGATGTGATGTCAGAATGGGTTTTTGCACTGCGCCCTTAATGGACCACTATGGCAGACAACACATCACCTTCCTCTCGAAAAAAACCTTTAAGTTTGGAGGAGAATGATTTCGACGGCATTCAGCTATCATAGAGGGAGAGAAAAAACCTATTGGTGCAAAGAAAGACGGCAGTTTATCAGGGAGCAGAGCTATGCAAAAGGGCCCGCTGTGTTCAGAGCTAGCATTGTCCAAACTGGAACATTTTGGCCCAAAGTTATCAGCGCTTGGAGAGTCAGCACAAAACTTCAGAGTAGAAGTTCAGGACTGTTTAAGAAAGTATTGAAGAAGAAGCAGGTGAAGTCAAAGTACTACTACATCACACAAGAAAAAGTGTTGGTTGAGGTTTTGAATGAAAGGTTGACATGAAAAGCCATTTTTTACAATAAACTATATATTTTTTTCTTTTTTTTTTATCCTTTTCTGGGCCCCTTACACCCTGGGGCCCGGGACAACAGACCCCTTTGTCCCTCCCCTGCCAACACCACTGCCTCTTACTAATACAGTACAATAACAACATTATTACTACTAATAATACTATTAGGTGAGTACTAAACTCAATACGCAGTATCGATAACATAGTGATGCCCTTCCCAGATTACTACTATTACACATACTATTACTACTGCTTCCACAAAAATGCACTTAAAATACAAAGCTGATTAAATGCATATATTAACTTACACCAATCAATAAGCAAGTATTGATAAAAGTTGTAGTACTGATGAATCCTTAATGGTCCCCATCCCTAATTACTACAACTACAACCACTACTACAACAACTACTATTAAAACTTCAACAACTACAACCACCAGTACAACTACAACCACTACTACAAAAATTACAACCACTACTGCAACTACTACAACTGCAACTACAACTACTAAACTACTACTACAACTACAACCACTAATACAACTACTACAACTACTTCAACTATTACAACTAATAGGCACTGATGTCGTCACAATCAGATTTACAAACATATAAACCAGGTGTCGGTACATTTGTGTGTACTTGTGTGTATTTGTGTGTACATTTCAGTACACACCTGACCTGACCTCACCTGACCGCACGTCACTGATGTGGACCATATGTGTGGACCGTATGTGTGGACCATATGTGGATCATAGGTGTGGACCATATGTGTGGACCAAAGTGTGTGGACCATAGGTGTGGACCATATGTGCGGACCATATGTGTACCTGTGATGTCCGGTTTCTGAGGCATGAAGAACTGGTAGAAGGTTGGCTCTGACAGTCCTTTGACGTTTCTCGCTGTGATCTCTACTTCATATCTGGTGTTCCACTGAAGCGGCTGCAGCATCGCAAAGTCCTGTGCCCCTGGAACCAACTTTGTCATCCACTGCTCCTCTTTATCCTGAAAAAAACACAAATAAAAAACATTAAAGGTCCTATATTACGCAAAATTGACTCTTGTGAGGTTTAATCCATGTTGGAATACTGTTACCTTCTCAAAAACATACCAGGAGTTGTGTTTTGTTTCACTCACGCATGTTTGAGTAATCCTTTATACATCTCCAAATCTCTAAACGCTCTGTTCCACCTTGTGATGTCACGAAGTGGTAGTTTTCAAGTTAACATCTACCTTTTACCTTTAGTTCAGTAGAGATGGGCAATTCCAGACCTGAAATCATCCAAGTGATTCTAGTGAAGGCGTGTAGAGTTTAAAAACACAACGGAGCACTTCCTGTATCACCTCATGACATCACAAGGTGGAACAGTGTTTTCAGTTTGAGAGAAGAACTCAGCTTAAACATGCAGGGTTTGCACATGAATGAAACAAAACACAACTCCAGGTCTGTTTTTGATGAGGGAACATTACCATAGCACAATATGTTCCCTTTAAAAATCCAAAAGTTCAATATATATTTTGAAATTGCTTGTTGTTAAGGTGGAATTCCCACAGGTGCACATATTTGTATTGGTAAAACTAATCCTCGGTTTGCGTTCCGTCTTAAGATATGACTTCAGGGCTGACAGCGTGCCTTTAATCCATTGCTTTCTGAAATATACAACAAAGGAACAATATTGTGGCAGGCGGAGTGACTTGCAAACAGCGTAAGACCCAATTAAAATGTGTTTGCAATCACTGTAATAGTTGAGGCAATTTTCTCATTTCATAAACGGAGCGGTATGAAAAATAATTGTTTTGTTGGCTTGTTTTAATACTACACACAGCCCAGTGCTATAAAATACAAATGATGGATAACCATATTTGCCGGAGAATACTTTGGCAGCACGAGCAGAGGTGAGAGGCTCGGAATTGTTCACTCCAAGAACACAAAATTGGAAAAAATATTCGGAATTTCAGCTTTTTCAATTAAATATTTACAATTTTTTTACTTGACTTGTCATTTTATCTCAATTATCTCAATTTACCTGAAATCTGGTGAACATGCCTGTCAATGTTGAGTGTCAAGTACAGATCAAAAAGTAAATGGAGTGTTAAAAAGTTTCGTAATATCCTTTTATAGACTAAAGTGTTCTTTTTAAAATTTTTAACGCATCTGCTTCTCTAAATATTAAATAAATCGTCTTAAATGATTTACTTTGGACAGTGGAGGAACGTAACAAAGTAAAAGTAGCAAAGTACTGTACTTAAGTAAGCATTTTAGGCATCTGTACTTTACTGAATACTTTTACTTCACGATATTTGCGAGCAGTATCTGTACTTTCTACTCCACTACTTTTTTGAACAGGACTGAAAAGTAAAAGTATTTTTTTAGTAGCGCTTGAGTTTTTATCTTTATCACAATCATTACATTTGAAGATTTCTAAGACCTTAAAATCTGTGCAAAATACTTTTTCTTTTTACTCTTTAGTAGTTTTCATGTGATACTTTTACTTTTACCTGAGTATTTTTTGCTTCGCTATCTGTACTTTTCCCACAGTAACAAAATGGAGCATTCTTCCACCACTGACTTAGGATTAGCATTAGCAAGTGACTGGAGAAAGCTAACAATAATATATTTATTTCAAATCAACACTGAGTTCGATTTCATTTTGCGTTGCCAGGTTATTGTCCCTGTAGGAAATCTGGCCAAGACAATCTCGACAAATGAGTCTGGAGTCTGGAGGTGAGGACAAGCGCGCTGGAGAATTAGCCAACCTGAAGGAGACCCGCACTGACGCAGAGGCGGTGTCTCAATTCGACAGTTGCACGAAGTATCGCTCGAAGTACCCGGCCAACGAAGGGTACTCCCCCATGTAGCCTCCGTCGCTTACGTTACATCGCCTAGCAACCGTGACGACTGTTGACTCATGACCTAAACATGTAAAATGGACACTGAAATAATTAGTTTTACTTTTAATTCTTTATTATTTCACAGAAGAAGAGTGAAAGTGCCGCCGTCGCAGGAGTTTATTTCTGTTTAGATTGAATGGAGCAAGGAATTAATCTTTCTCTTTGAATATCAACAGGTAAATATAACGTTTGTGGTGATTTTTTTTCATAATTGTAGCTAGTATTACATAACTTTAAGAAAATATACCTTGTTTCTCACGTAGAAGAAGTGATGGGATATAGCAGTGCGCTAAGTGTGTCCTTTGTTTACGGCCGATCTCCATGGAAACGCAGGGCACATTTGTCGGTCAAATTCGTCGGGTTCGTAGAAATGGGACAGGGCATGTCGCGCCGAAAGTTACGTAAGAGTCTTTTAAAAAATTCAGCCGACGAAATGTGCAACTGTCAATTGAGACAGCCAGAGAGAACACGCAAACCAACGAAGAAATGAACCGGCAACCATCCTGCCAACAGTTTGATTTCAACGAGTTTAAAAGAGTCCAGACTGAGCAGTACTACTACGAAATCAGATTATTTTAACTCAATTTAGGTGGAAGAAATGTGGTTAGTTGTGCAGCAGGTTTTTCGTTTTACAAGTTTGATGAAAATTCTGGCTTGTTCCAAAATGTGTGTTTCAAGGTGATTGGTTCAGAGGCAAAAGTAGCAGGTTATCATTGGTTTACAAAAAAAAATAAAATTAAACGTCCTGGTTAGGCCTTCATGCTCCTCACTTATGCGTCATGATAAAGCAACAACAACTAGCATGCTACCATTCACTTCCTGATTATCGGACAGTTAAACACTTTTCCAGATTTTTTATAGTTAATATTTATTCATATTCTTTTTCTTAGAGCTATTTTTTCTGTCCACGGAGTATAAAAAGTTTGAATTTCAACTAGTTCAACAATGTCCAAATTGGGCAGGCTACAGCTCCATCTTGATATGCGCCATTTGCATAAAAAACTTGATTATCTTAACTCAACTTGTCCGATACCATCCCAGCATGACTCCCCATCTTCTGAATTCAAACTGCGATTTTACCAAACAAATTGTAGCTAGGAATTTATATAAAGATTTAGACAAAAATGCTAAAACGTGCTAGCGGATGTGGCTCGTTGTGTTGTGCCCTGCTACTCCAGTCAATGGGCGCTCCACTGGGAAGAAAATGCATACCCAGGGAAGCCATTGTCTCCAATACAAAGGACGGCCATCTTTTCCATTATGTGGGCTAAAATTGCACGCTTTTAAATAGGACATTCTTTGCTTCTTGTTAATTTCGAGTGGCGGATTTTAAAATACTGGCCAATTTGAAAGCGTTATCAAAAAACGTGCTATTTGGCTGAAATGGCAAAATATTGATGGGTAAATAGAAAGAAAAGTAAAACAACCTCCCCAGGGTTTCATTTGAGCAGAGAATAGTGACTGGTGGGTTTAATGCTTGCTACATCAGTTGTTTTTTCCAATAAAAATAAGTAAAAAGTGAAATGGTAAAATTGCAGGTTTGGAAAATTTAAAAAAATGCAGATGTTAGAGGAAATTCTTTTGACCACTTTAGCAGCGTCAGGAAGTGTAAATGTGGCTTTGGAGAAGTGTTTCAAGCGCTATTGCAAATGTATCTGCACCAATTTGGAGATTTTGGAAGGTTTTATTTAGGATTTGGTGACATAAAAGACAAAAATTCAACAAAAATGAGAACTTGAAATGACAACTTCAATTGGCAGGGGCGTCGGGCTGAAGGGGGGTACAAGGGGCTGTTTACCCGGGGCCTAGTGCAGGGGGGCCCCTCACAAAGTTTGTAATATGCATTTTTTTAGACAACATGTAATGGACCGTCACGATAACACATTTTGAAGCATGATATACTGATACAGAGAAATATTATGATAAAACCTAATATTGAAACTACTTTAGGTCACTGAAATTTTACTGTACTATAAGAAAAATAGCGGGAAAAAAGTGAAAATGTACACACAAATACTGAATACTGAGCCTCAAATTATATTGTTTCAGTTTTCATTTATTGAACATATTGAACGATAAGTCAGGCACTAGCTAGCGTTAGCAACAGGTTTGACTGTTACCTTTCAACAGCCTTGCTCCTGATTGGCTCTTTGGTTGCTATGATACTCGGGGTCGGAATTCCTAATATGGAACTCGGCTCCAAATTCGCCGCTATGCTAGCCTCGATGAGCTTCATTTGACTGGAGCCGAACGCTGTGGCGACGTCATACTCATTTAGTCCCTTTTTTATACAGTCTAGTAAGTCCTTTAATATGTTATCAATGAGGATCTACTTTTTTTGCCTGCGTTTTTTGATGACGGGAAATACTTTTTCTCCCCTTCGCTCCAGGATCCTTCCCATCTGTTTGTTCATACCCCAGTGCTTTTGAATAACTGCGGTGTTTAACTTGCACACACCCTAGTGCTTTTGAATAGCCTCCCTGTTTGACTTGAACACACCCTAGCCATTACTCACCGTTTTATACTTGACGATGTATTCCACTATGGGCATGCCCCCGTCGTCCTGCTTGACCAGTCCCAGCCTGTAGGCCTTGCCCACGCCCCTCTGCCCGTGCACTGCGGGGGGGCTGGGCTCTCCTAGGGGGCGACACACAATATGGTCAGTTTTGGGCGAGTGTGTGAGAGCGGAAGGGAACAGGTGGTAATGTGAGATATGGGTTAAGGTTGATATCCAAGGAGAAAAATGGCTTAAAGCTGAATTAGAATAACATTATCTGGCAACCCCAACTGCTATAACTAATGTCAGCTGCATGGGGCTGCTTATTATGCTAATTGTTTTTGCTAATTGGGGCACTTTTCACTGCTCATATGATTAATGTCTGACAATGTTTATGATCAGATTTATTATGCGTTGCCAGATAGGCGATAAAAAAGTCATAAAAGTTGATAAAGATAACGTAAAAAAAATGGAAAAATCTCAAATTATGGATTATATCGGATGGCGGTGCAGCAGAACAGTAAATATGCATGCAGAACAAGTGAAGCTTAAAATGAATTTCTGAGGTGGCTGATGGTTTTGCTGCTGCGGTGAGAAGGATCAAAGGAGGATTAATGAGCGTGAGAGGTGATTGGTTGAGAAGGAAAACTAGCGGGCTATGATTGGGTGAAAGTGAAAACAGGAAGGACAGTTCTTCCTGGTTGAATTTGCACTATATCTTAATTTTAAAGTTTGCTATGTAGCTTTTCTGGTGGAGGGTCTTGTCTCCATGGAGATGTTATTGTTTTGCTAGAAATGTTCCACTGTGGCATTAAACTAGCTTGCTTTGGTTCAATTACTCCTTTTTAAAATGTTGAAAAACACAACAAAAACAAAACTAACTGTAACTTGGCTCGATGGTGTCAACTGCTCGTCTCCATGGAAACAAATACATTTAATGCTATGCCATGGAACATTACAGGCCTATCAATCAGAAAAGTTACAGAATGTACCATTTATAATCCATATTTTAGTAGACTTTTATTGCAACTTTGAGATAATGATATTTGTAAAAAAAAAAAACAACAACAAAAAACTGTAACTTGGCTTGATGGTGTCAAATGACTGTCTCCATGGAAACAAATAAGTTTAATGCCATACAGTGGAATATTATAGGCATATCCATCAGAAAAGTTACAGAGCGCACCATTTATAATCCATATTTTAATAGAATTTTTACTAAAACTTAAAGATAACGATTTTGTAAAAAAACTGCAACTTGGCTTGATGGTGCCAAACAACTGTCTCCATGGAAACAAATTAATTTAATGCCATACTGTGGAACATTACAAGCATATCCATCAGAAAAGTTATATAGCGCACCATTCAGAATCCATATTTTAAGATAATGATTTTGTAAAAAAAAGCTGTAACTTGGCCCGATGGTGCCAAATGACTGTCTCCATGGAAACACATTTATAATCCATATTTTAATAGACTTTTAACTGAAACGTTGAGATAATGATTTTTGTAGTCATGACATTTTTTATGCAATACTTAAAGAATCATAACTTAAAATGTAAATGTGTAAATAAGTCCACGTGGAGACTCACTGATGGGCAGCGTCTGGAAGCTCTCCGTGTGGCTGAACTCGCCCTGACCCTTCCCGTTCACCGCTGACACCCTCACCTCGTACGTCGTGTTGGGCTCGAGTCCCGTTAGCACCACCGTCGCTGTAAACAACAACAACACAATCAGAGTCACATCACACAGGGATTACATCATCCATCTCACCAGGGGATTATTATAGTGCGGGCGTCCGACACTAAACAGAAATAAGTTTAGTTCTCAAGTTAAATGTTTGATTTTTTATTCGCAGGGAAGTCATTCTGAAAGGGTTGGCGTCTTGGCAGCGTATTTGCATTGAATTCATTGAGCTTCATAAAAAGTTTTAGCTTCCAATAGCGTCGCTGTTTTTATTAGTTTAATAATTCCCGAATGGCCGTGAAACTTTATATGTATTGTTTTCTCAAGTACAGCAGGATATATATCAAAAACAAAGAGCAGTCTTAAAGGGGCGACAGTAGTACTGAGACGGTTCCTCACTGATCCGAAGGTTGGCGGTTCGAATCCCGCTCTCAACATAAACGTCACAGGTTGGCGGTGCGATTCCAGCTTCCACAGATGAACGCTGTTGTTGTGTCCTTGGGCAAGACACTTAACCCACCTCGTCCCCAGTGTCTGTGTACTTTGGTGTATGAATGTGTGAGTGGTTCCTTGATGAGTGACTATGTAAAAATGTGACTTTTTATCGTTTATCAAAGCTGCAATATGGAACTTTTCAGATACTGGAATGTTCCACAATATGGCTTTAAACATATCTATCTGGCATTTATCCAACTGCATCTTGACCTGTTACACGCTCGTCTCCTTGGCTGCTTATAAAAAAAAATCAGATACTAATCGATATTAAAACTAGTATCGAAACTAGATACTAATTTGAAAGAATCGATACTAAAAATGTCACATTCACAGGACAGAAATGAACCTTTCCTGAATATCTTTAGATGATCTTGAGCTGTATCAGAACAAATATAAGATACATAGGCTAGTAAACACCCATGGACCACTATGAACCTACAGATATAAGACCACATGGAATATAAAAGATAGTACTGTTGAGAATATTACACTTTCTACTACGGAAACATGACAAACAGCAAGAAAAACAAATGTCTTTCTACTGCTGTGCTGCTAAAATAAATTTCCATTGCTCCTACAGCTTACGTCCACGCTCACATCGTCTTTGTCAAAGGTTAAACAACAGAAGAAATCAGCTAGAACCGGTCAGAACAGTTTGACACATAGAGGAACTGATACCTGTCGGGTTGCGGTCGCCCCTGTGACGCTCGACCTGAGATAGTATAAGAATTTGGTGCAGAAGATGTGAGAAAGAAGAAGATTGCACAGACTCGAAGGAGCAAGTGCAGTGGTCTTTTCACCTGGGGTTTCCTGCGCTCTGATTGGTCGTCTTCGAGGGACAACATAAGCACATAACCGTAATGACAGTGACATATTTAAAGAGCCTCATGCCTCTGCTTTGAGACGCCGCTTGATTTTGCATGAAGCACGGTTGGTTGCGGAGTTACGGTAATGGAAAGTCCGCAACCGCAATCTGCCACAATAAGGGCTTCACCTCAGGTACCAAAAGAAATTGGGAGGAGAGGAGACGGGAGGTATCCCAAATTGTGGGAAAGACTCTCGGGGTCTGGTGGGTTGGAAAAGACCACACTGAGAATTATTAAACAGGCCTCCTCTGGATCTGTGACATTAAAGGTACAGTATAGAGCAGGGGCGTCTAAACTATGGCCCTCAGGCCTCCTGCTGAACCGGCCCAATTGATCATAAGCAGTACTTTTAACAGCAAATTAAATGATTTCTTCCACTATAACCTCGAACATCACATTTCAGAGTGATACAGACCTAAAATGAATGTGTTTCCAGCCTTATTAACACACAGCGGCTCTGTCAAAGCTGTGTATAAAGCACCGCACTGCACTGATCACCCGTCTGTGGCCCTCTTTTGAGATGTGGCCTTCGATAAAAAAAAAGTTTGGGCACCTCTGGCATAGAGAGTCACAGAGAGATAGATTTTTTTATATTGTAGTTCTCTAGTACTACCATTTAATGTTAAAAATCATATTCTATTGTCTAAAGAAAGAGTGCTTCTTATTATCATCATGGTACCGGAATCGGTATTGAGTATCGACTCGATACCGTGGAGCGTTCCAGGCAAAGTAATAACATCTCCATAGAGACAAGCACTAGAAAAGTTACATATTGCACCTATAAAGCTTGAGTTTCATTACAAGCTTTTCTTGGATCTTCGTGTTTACACCTTTTGGTATCAGACAAAACTCTCTAATACCACTCTCCCTCACAAAAGCATTATAATTGGCTATTTCAGTGCACCGGCATCAGAACAAAGATACATTTGAAGTATTTATTGAGCTAAATTCTACAAACCTAACTCCTTAACTGCTACACAGAATTCACAAATTTCCCAAGCCCTCATAGAACTAATAAGAAAGCTGGAGTTTGAAGGTAATGACTTCGATAATGTAAATTGCAGTTTGTATAGAAAGTCCCATTACGAGCGTATTCCTCTCACTTTTGCCCATTTCTACGGATAGCTTTTATAACGAGCTAAAGTCCGTCTGCTCAAATTAAACACTTGAATGTTAATAGGTGCTTTTGCTCGTCTCTGATCCGGCGGCCGCAAACAAATACTCTCATTTGGAGCGGAGCTAGGAAACTTCGCGAGCCTTTAGGAGATTTTTTAATTCGAGATGTAGCAAGTGTGTGGGGATGTCATTATATTTGAGGGTTTACTGAGGGAGGATCGTCTTTAGAGTGGCCACTACAGCGATGATGGTGAGTCCCGACAAAATTAGTCCCAGCGTATAGTTAATAAGATGTTTTTAAGGTGGAAACTGTTGAAATTGTAGGAAGAGTACCATATTTTCCAGACTATCCGAGTATCGCATCTGAGTACAAGTCGCACACCTGGACAAACTATGAAAAAAACTGCAACTTATACTCAGATGATTTATTGTGCATTTTTTGGCTGGTGCGACTTATACTCTGTCAAATGCACTTTAACCTACCGTATTTTCCAGATTAATATACTTTTAAAAATATTATCTGGTTTGGTGAGATAGTACTCCAGGTAAATAGTCATCATAGTAGGCTCTGTGCACAAGAGCATGCTAGCTAGCTCACTGTGTCTCAAAGCTAACAGATACTTTTATTAAAATCAGAAAACATAAAATAAACAACCTATTAAAATTCAAATTAAAATAAAGACTACCCAATTATTTTTATATGTAGAATACTACAGTTTGTGGTGTTGTTTTAATAATTAATATGCCTCAAAATTAGCATTAGCGTTAGCACTGAGACACGAACATGTCTCTTTCTAAATACTCCGGTGAAGTATTATTTTTATTTGTGTAGTGTTTAATATGTTGTCAATGACAACCACCCACAGCTCCCGCTAGCATTTAGCATTTTAGCGTGACTCGGCGTAAAACTCAGCAAAATACGTTTGGACAGGAAGTAGTGATGCTAACAGTGCGGTTCCTGGGCGATATTGTGCACAGAGCCTATTTAACGTCAGTCAAGCGGCAATTTGTGAAGAACAGTAGAAAAAAGAAAAAGTTGGAAAATACAGGAAGTAGTGATGAGTCCTAAAACGGCATTAGCTGTTAGCAATTCTATACAATGCAATTTATCTGCCCAGTTTAATCCTTTATTTGAAAAAGCTGTATGTGTGTCCGAATGTCCACACAAGTCTGAATGTTCAGTGAGTGAAAAAATAGTCAAAATTTCCCACAATGCACCTGCTACATTTCACATTTTAATAGAAGTTAGCATTAGCATTGACACACAGACATAGCAGGACCTTTCTAAAAGTAAAAGTGTCCCCCGGTGAAGTTTTCCTAGCATTTGTAAAGTGTCAGAAAGGGTCAAATGAGAAAATAGTTGTTGTTTTTGTGTTTTAGTCAAGCAGTAATTATTTAGCTTACAACTAGGAATACGTAGTAACGGCCACATACATTTCTATAGTTGTTAGTTGTAAATTTGTTATTTGAGCTGAACGAAACACCCGAATATACAAGCTAACAGAGATATAAGCTGCATTAGGAGCTGATGACTATTTAAAGAGCTGTAATCACACATTTTGAGTGTATCCAGCAGCACATACAGTATGACATCTTTATGGACCCGTTTTCCACATGTTTACTCTCACTCTTCTTATCAATAATAGATGCTGACTGGTTCAATCCAATGGCGAACTGTCTCTCTGAGGGTTTGTCCTCGTTTCAGTTTTCCAGAGTCAACACTTATTCCTACACATCAGCAGCATGCGGAGATTCAAAACACAAGGTCAACACAGGTGCTAAAAAAGTGGAGAAGTTCATGATACCAACAGAAATTGAGTGTGTTCAATATATATTAAAAAATGAGATAATTTGACGTTTTCGTGCAGCTAATCTGATCAAATTGTTGATTAATGCACCATTCCAGCTTTTTAAGTTCTGACGTCAATATAGATCTACCAATTTTGGAAATTGAAAACAGCATTAAAGCAGACGTATTGTGCTTGTGTCGCTCTATCGTTATAATCTGTGACACCTGTGGATCATTAAGTTATAATTTAGACATTTTAAATCACAATATTCATCTAAAACGACTTGATAAAAGAAACAAATCCGCTGACTTCCGTGTTAGAAAACTGCATCCAATGTTAGCTAACGACGCCGTAAATGTGATCACAACGAAGAGCCGTGATTTACACCAAAATGACTACGTGACGCTGCCAAATCCTACAAGTACCATCGATCAAGAAAACAAAACTGAAGAACGAAGCGCGTACGTCACAGTAGGCGTGTTCCGGTGGAGGTGAAAACGGGGGTTGATCGGCAAAATGGCGGCTTGAAAATAACTGATTAAACATTAATTACACAAACTTTTAGAAGGGGACCAACTATTACATGGTTAAAAGCTCTGAAAAGTCAATTTTAGAATAGGTCTGATTTAAGATGAGACAAAACTGATGTGTTGTTTTAAATTCATTTTGTATTGTTTCATGCTGAACATTCTGCCATAGACATACATGCAGAACACTCCATCCCCCCAACATGATGTCACTGCAAAATATCAATAATTGTCCTAAATGTTCCATGCCAAACGTCCTCGAAATACAGCTTAATATTTGACTTACTCTGTACACTGTGTGAGCGCACGTCCTTCCACTCCAGTGATCCGGCCTCTCTGTACTGCACCAGGTAGTAGTTGATGGGCACTCCTCCGTGAGAGTCGGGGGTCATGAAGGTCACGGTTGCCAGGCGCTGGGAGACCGCCGACAGCCGCACCGAGTGAGGGTTGGACGGCACATCTGGGAAAACAAAAACAGGTTTGAGTCTTTATAATACTGTGAAACACTTCATAGTATAAATAAAGGACAGTAGCTCAGTTAGCGCTGAAAACGTCACTGTTAGCGTCACTACTTCCTGTCCAGTTGTATCTCTGTGGGTTTTTTGTTGAGTTGTGCTAAAATGAATAAATATGTAGAGATCAGGCAGTGGACAGGGAGCTGCGACATGTTAAATACTACACAAATAAAATGAATACTTGAGCAGAGGAGACTTCTGTGTTTAAAGAGGTGTTTGTGTCTCAATGCTAACGCTAATGCTAATAAATATAAAAACAGGACCAAAAAACAAAGTATTTTACATATAAAAATAACTGGGTCATGTGATTAAAATTTTTATAGGCTATTTATTTCATATTTTTTACGATTTTAATAAAATGACTGTTAGCGTTGAGACACGGTCAGCTAGCTAGCGTGCTCCTGTGCAAAGAGCAGATTAGCAGAGCGCTGGTTTTCTGATCTGAAGGTTAACAGTTTGAATCCCGGCTCTCAGGTCAATACGGTCATTGTGTCCTTGAGCAAGACACTTCAGCCGACTTGCCTCCAGTTTTTGTGAGGTGAAGAGTGAGGAGGGAACAGCATCAAATCATCACAAGTCGACGTAAACTGGGACTAACCCCGGAACTGAACCTGGACTAGACCGGGACTGTAGCAGGACTAGAACAGGACCATAGCAGGACTTCTGTTCATTTTTTACTTTATTTTATTGTTTTGCTGTAGTCCTCAAAATATAAAATGCAATATAAAACATTTACAACAACTTTTTTCATTATTAATTAACCGAGAAAATTATAAATAGCTAATGACTGACTAATTAACATGCGGAATAAAAATTCTTTATAGATACATACACACATTTTTATATAGCACTTTTCCATTCAAGGCACTCAAAACACCAGTGTATGTAGATACTGGTGGTGAGGTAGGTTAAGTGTCTTGCCCAAGGACACAATGGCAGTATTCATCTGTGGGAGCTGGAATCAAATCGCCAACCTATGTACCTTATTCTGAGAGTGTTACCAAAATGTACTTACTTTTTATGAAATTTTAGCCGCGCATAAAACGATTAATTTACCAAAATGTAATGAAACGTTTTTCACTGAGCGTCTTTTACTTATTACAGATTAAAAGCCAATCCAGCACCTTGGCGAATTATCCACCTAAAAAACACTCCAAACTTGTAGCATTAGCGTTGCGGTTACTTTACACACCAAGTCGATACCAATTATTTTGTTTCAGGTGTCGACGCTGATTAGAAAATTACATCCCCCAAACTCAAATTAATAAAAACATGTTTGAAGTGTTCGCTCTAAGAGAAAATCAACCAGCATTACACAAAAACATCATAATTAGAGCGCGCATACAAACAGCTGCTACAATTAAAAGACATTTCCAAAAGCGCTTTTATTTTGAAGGAGCTGTCGACGCCCATGTACACGTTAATTACCATAGCTCGAGAGAGTCTTTTAACCAGCGGGAACATGACAAGAACATGCAAATGATAAGTAATTATGATTTAAAGTGCTGCCAAGCTAAACCGTCACTGGGGCCTGGGAAGTCATTTTGCCCCCACAACAATTTGTAAGCTAAATACGGCGTCTGTAGCGTCGTGTTAACTGCAAAATGTGTAATATTGTAAATCCATGGGTTGCAGAATGGTGAATAATTACCAAGTTTGCCATAGCGATTAACAATTTAATATCCTCAAATGTTGCATATCGGTCTGTCAAAATTACACCAAATTGTATCAGACATAAGGCGTAAAACCAATCATCTTTAAAGTTTCACTATGTAACTTTGTCTCATTAGTCAGCTATGATTTACAAATAAAACCTAATTTATCTCACCTCAGATTAACATTACAGACGGACCATGCTTGTCCCTGATTGGCTAATCCACCTGTCAATCATGCCCATTTGAAAATGCTGAGATTTGTTGGTAACTCACTCAGACTTGTATCTTCGTAAAGTATTGGAGAAACTGGAGAGCATTTACCCCGTTATTTTAGGATCTGTTTAGAATATTTAGATGTTATTTTATTTTATGAGGCTTAAGGTTGAATTGAACCAATACTCGTGACCAAAACAGCGCCCCCTTGTGCCCCCTCCATACAATAATGCGACTGTAGGACCCATTCGAAAGCCATTGTCCGCCATTGTTAGCGCTCATTTGAACACTCGTCAAGAGCCCTCTCCCAATCCTTTAATTCCCTTCACTCTCCAGACCATTTCAGCACAGGCTTTTTCACAAACAGCCTCAGAAAAGCACAGCGTGGTACTGCAGACAAATACAAAAGTACATGCAACTGTCCATAATCTTATAACGGCACTATTCTACTGCACTGCATAATGAAATGTACTTCACTGCAGCCTGGAGGAGTTCACATCACATTTTTATACAGTCTTTACAAAGTGTTCTAATTGGTTTTGTGCAATATATAAAAGTACATTTACTGCGAATGTATCTAAGTTTTTTGGGTTAAAACCAGATTTGAAATGTGTTACAGTGGTTACATGAAGTAATAGTAGTGGTTGCAGTAGCAGCAGTTGTAGCTCATACTTCAGGTTTAAAGGTGTACATGATTTGATGATGATTTATTTTAGAAGGAAGTAGTAGTAGTAGTAGTAGTAGTATCATCTGTAGATGTAGTAGTAGCAGTAATAGTAGCAGCAGAAGCGGTAGTTAAGCATACATCAGCTTAACAGATGTACAGTACATGTACAAGTAGTAGTACTAGTAGTAGTAGTAGTAGTATTTGTTGCAGTAGTTAAGCATTCTTAAGGTTCACAGATGTACATGTACATATGTTTAAGTAGGAAGTAGTAGTAGTAGTAGTAGCTGCAGTATTAGTAGTAGTAGTAGTAGTAGTAGTAGTAATAATAGTTGTAGTTGCAGTAATTGGGTATTCTTCAGGTTAACAGATATCCATGATTTGATTAACTGTTTTAGTAGAGTACTAGTAGTAGTAGTGGTGTTAGTAGTAGCAGTAATAATAGTAGTAGTAGCTGCAGTCGTAGTATTAATTGTAGTAGTAGTAGTACTGCAAACGTTGACAGTTAGCACCTTTAACAGTAGCATTAAACATGCAGTAACAGATACAGACACAGTGTACTCTGGATTCTTCCTGTGTCTCTCACTCTCCTCAAACATCTTCCCTGTTCACTTCCTATTGTTTCCATCTCGCGTCCATATTAGGTCATCTCTTCTCTCCGCACTTCCTGGTCTGCGATGGAATGCAATCTGCACTAAACATAATTGGACGGCACTGCTGTGTATTAGAATGCACTACAGTGAATTAGGGTAGGTGCTTCAGTAAATAGACCGCACCGGGTCTATGTGAAATCAGCCAGCACTTTTTCAAATTAGACTTGGCCGCACAGGGCTCGGGACTTGTAGTGGAATCTATCCTGCCTGGGAATTGCAAATAAGGCTATTAGCATTAGCATAGAGAGGTTACACAGTAGTTTGAATCGGAGAAGGTAGTGATGGGGTCTATAGATTTGTTAGTGAAATAAAAAGCCATTAACTGTGTACCCACCTGCTTGTGCCAGAATGAATTCCTGGTATCGAACGCCGATGTTGTTGCGAGCCGTGCAGTTGTAGCGGCCAAAATCCCGGTCGGACATTGGCGTCACCTAAGAAGAAGTTGGAAGGATTTTTAAGTAAAAGTACTCTACTTCAGAATTACTTCACGAAACAAGGGAGAGAAGAGGAACTATGGAAACTACACAGCAAAGATAATTTACAAACATATTCTTCACTTTCCTAATGCTTTGCTAGCATGCTAATGATTCACCGCAATACGTTTATAAAGTTTAAAAGGGTTCCACATCCTTGAGAGGTAGGAGTTTTGCTGTCACGTCACTGCTCATGACAGCTAGCATGCTAATTGTTCACCGTGATAGTTTTATAAGTGGGTTTCACATCCTTGAGAGGTAGGAGTTTTGCTGTCACACCACTATTTACGACAGCTAGCATGCTAATTATTCACCACGATAGGTTTATGAGGTTAAAAAGGGTTTCACATTCCTTTAGAGGTAGGAGTTTTGCTGTTACGCGACTGCTAACAACAGCTAGCACGCTAATTATTCACCACAATAGGTTTATAAGCGGGTTTCACATCCTTTAGAGGTAGGAATTTGCTGTCACCCCACTACTAACAACTGCTAGCATGCTAATTATTCACCGCGATAGGTTTATAAGTGGGTTTCACATCCTTTAGAGGTAGGAGTTTTGCCGTCATGCCCCTTCTAACAACGGCTAGCATGCTAACTGCGCAACAGCTTCACTTTCTGGTTTGCGAGTGATAAAAAAACGTTATAATTAGATGCAAACAGCACGTAGAGGTTTCATTTTGACCATGAGAGCTGCTTTTACAATATATCTGTACTGCAACAAGAGAATTTTGACTTTATTAGATGAAACAAATTGGGTACAGCTCCTCAGAATTTTTTTTTTTTGGTGTTGTTGTTTCTGTCACAGTCTTGAACTTTATATTCTGCAGCGGTCTGGTTGGATTTGCATTGCTCCAAGTGGGTGGTTTAGAGACGCTCAGAGACAAAAGATTGCAGTATTTTGTTTACAGTGGGTTTATCTTTTAAAAATGCGTCTCATCCTTGGGTCCTTGAGTATGGAGCCTTATAAAAATCACATCTGAAAAGTTTGCTTTTTGATTGTGTTTGTCCTGGCTAGAGGAACAATAGGCGTGGGCTACCGAAGCCTAAAGGGCCCATATTACGCAATTTTCTTATCTTTATTTTAATGTTGTTTCCTCGTCACAAACAGACATGGAGTTGTGTTTTGTCTCATTCACATGTTTAACACACAATCTACATATTTAAGCTGAGTTCTTGTCTCAAACTGAAAACACTCTGTTCCACCTTGTGATGTCATCATGTGGTAATACAGGAAGTGCTCCATTGTGTTTTTAACTCCATACACCTTCACTACAATCATATGGATGATTTCCAAAAGGTAAGAAGTAGCTGTGAACTTGAAAACTACTGACATCACAAAGTGGCAAAGGTGGAACTAAGTTGTTGCTTTTAAAGTCTCAGGTAAGTCTGAAGTCTTTGGCCTCAAGTGCAAGTCAAGTCCAAGTCCTCTGCTTTTGATTTTAAGTCATTTCAAGTCTTCAAAACCAAAGTACCAAATACAGATCATACATTTTGCAACTTATATGCTTTTTAAACTACACCTGTACTATCTAGAAAAGCCATGGTTATGAATAGGGATGTAACAATATCCAAATCTCACAGTACGATACTTATTGGAAGAGGACAGGCAGAACAGAACTTTTCCTTTTAAAAAGACCTTAGTGCTAATCATACCTAAATCCAAAGAATTATCTGAAAGGGGTTTATAACACTTATTTCTTTATGTAGTCTGCAGTAAAACAGAGTGAAGGATCATGGTCTATGTAGTTCCCTCTGTTTTTAGTTGTTACTGCAATAGTGCAACAGTGTACACAATGTACTGGGAGCTTATAATCCCTTATAATCACTAGTAGCAAATAGAGAAGTGGAGGAGAAGCATCGAGTCGTCTCAGGTCACAGGGCTCAAGTCAAGTCGAGTAATTGGTCTCAAGTCAAAGTCTGAGTCCATTTTATTAAGTCAAGACCCAATTCTGTGTCAATTTTATCAAGTCAAGTCTCAAGTGCTCAAAATAGTAGTAATATACAAAATAGTAGTAATATACTCAAGTCTGACTCAAGTCCAAGTCAGTATTTGAAAGTTCCCACCTCTGATCAAAAAAGAGATTCAAAATGTTTGTTTTGGGACAACACGCCAGCTGACAGGAGGTAGCAGCAGACAAATACAGACAGGATATTGACAGTGGAAAAGGAAATGTGACAGACTGACAAAAAAATGAAACAAAAAATAGTCTATTCAGAGCAGTACAAATAACTTGAATAGCAGTTATTTAGTCCCTTTAAACCCACTCTAAACTGTGCGTACACCCTGAGACCCACCTCGAGCACGGACTTGCCCTCGGCGCTGTGGATCCTGGTGTTGTGCGTGCCCTCCGCAGGGATGGTGAAGCGTTCTCGTCTCCACAGCATGGTGGCCGGGGGGTTGGACATGACGTCACAGCTGATGTTCACCGGGTTACCCTCCCACGAGAAGTACACCGTGTGATTGGTCAGGAACTTTGGGATGTCTGCGCACAAACAAGAAGAAATGAATCAGAGAAGGTGGAACGTGTTGGTTCATTAACAGTGGCTGTGTCTGAATGTCCCCGGTGCAAACTCCTAAACCCTGCTTCACTCCACAGACCTGCACTCTTCAGCGGAGCCTCATTCACAGAGCGATTCAGACACACAGCTCGCTACATCTGGATCCATATGAAAAAAAGTCTAAAGGCTAAACACTGATAAAACTAGATTTCTGTCATAAATAATGATCAGATTCGAGTATTTACAGGTTAATAATAATCATACAAGTTTTTGCATGGCTGGATCTCATGTAGACAGGCTGGATTATTCAACTTTTCGTCTGATTATCGCTATGTTAGCAGCTCGAGCTAAGATAAGTGTCTAACGCTAGCAGCTTTACACAGCAACGGTTTATTTAAAAGTGTTTTCATCATAATCAAGATCAACAGAGCGATAAACCAGCGCTTCTATCTGCTTCATTCAGACCTGTCGCTGTCCACTGTTATTTTTCCGATTCTAGCAATGCATTGTGGTCTATATTGATCGATGTAGTGACCAGTACTGGATGCTACTTTTCAAGGTGCAATGTGGGAAACTCTGAGTGCACTACTTTTTCACCAACAGGACATTCAGACGCCACTAAAAATGGCGTGACCCATAAATAGTGCCCCCTGTAGGGAATAGTGTGGACATTCAGACACAGCCAGTCCTATATAACACAAAATTTACTCTTGTGAGCTTTAAGCCATGTTTTAATGCTATTTCCTCCTCAAAAACAGACCTGGAATTGTGTTTTGTTTCATTCACACGTTTGAGTAACCCTTTATTATTAGTCTGTACATCTCCAAATGCTCTGCTCCACCTTGTGATGTCATGAAGTGGTAGTTTTCAACTTAACAGCGCTACCTTTTACCTTTAGTTCAGTAGAGATTGGCAATTACAGGGCTGTAATGAGCCAAATGATGCTAGTGAAGGTGTAAGGAGTTTAAAAACACAGTGGAGCACTTCTTGTATTACCACATGATGACATCACAAGGTGGAGTACAGTGTTTTGAGGGAAGAACTCAGCCTAAACATGTGGGATTTGTGTGTTAAACATGTGCGAATGAAACAAAACACAACTCCAGGTCTGTTTTTGACGAGGAAACAACATTATAACATCGAGAAAGCAGCGTAACATAGGCCCTTTAAGATTCTTAATTACATTTGTAAACCAATACAAAATATATCACTTTTTGCAGTTGGTTTTAGAAGTCTACACTTGCAGCTCTGGGGACGATCACTGGAGTAAGAGCCCATTCAAACTACTTTCCATGACAGCTGATGTAAAATAAATAAATACATTTTCGTTTACATTTCAGACCACATTTTGTAGAGTGAATTCGCAGCTAAACCTGGGAAAATATTTCTTTTTTCTCCCCTCAAAGACAAGAGTAACGGGCCGAGCGGGAGCGATGTCTGCCGAGCGAGGCGTTTGTGACAGCCAATTAAACACAGGAATCAAAGGTGGGGTTTGCGTCGCCTGATCAAAGCTCCCAAAATGACTCACTGTGGCTTTGACTCGCAAATTCCTCAAAGGATGGAGAGGAAGAGAGCACATTCCATTAAAACCATGATACAAGAAAAAGTACCCACTCCCACCTACACGACGCGGGAGGGGCCGTGCGACACTGCAAAAATGTGACGTGATGTGAGGATTTTAAACTTTGACTAGTTCTGACTTAGATCTATGTACTACTGCACTATTTCAAGATAGAAAATACTATGGTAATCTGATTTAATCTTGCCAAAACTACTCAAAATCTAGATTAACATTCAATTCAATAATTCAAACTAGGACATTGTGGTTTGTTTGGGTTTTTTTTTTAATTTATACCGTATTTTCCGGACTATAAGTTGCGCTTTTTTTCATAGTTTGGCCAAGGGTGCGACTTATACTCAGATGTAATTTATATGGGAAATATGTTTTTTTCTTCATTATTATGCATTTCTTGGCTGGTGCGACTTATACTCCAGTACGACTTATACTCGATATATATATATATATATATACTACGGATATATATATATATATTTTTTTTTTTACTGTTATCACATATTAAAATAGAAGAGACAAACACAACAATGCAAAAAAAAAAAAAGAAAAGAAAAGATGAAATGGATAAAAAAATGAGTTTAAAAGACTTGTATATACAGTAAATATAAATGATTTGGTCAAGTGTTATTTATGGATGGAATTATTTTGCTTGCATGTTTCGATTTGGAACTTGTTTAAATACATTTCTCGTTATTTCAAGTCAAATTATTTACCAAAGAGATAGTAAAACTGTATTAAAGGGCCCGTATCATGATATTTTTGATCTACAGTATGTTACAATGTTGTTTCCTCAGCACAAACGGACCTGGAGTTGTGTTTTGTTACATTCACGCACAAACCCTGCATATTTAGGCTGAGTACTTCTCTCAAACTGAAAACACTCTGTTCCACCTTGTGATGTCATCATGTGGTAATACAAGAAGTGCTCCACTGTGTTTTTAAACTCCACACACCTTAACTAGAAACATTTGGATGATTTCAGCCCTGGAATTGCCGATCTCTACTGAACTAAAGGTTCAAGTTAGCTGCTAACTTGAAAACTACCACTTAATGACATCACAAGGTGGAACAGAGCATTTTGAGCTTTGGAGATTTACACAGACTAGTAATAAACATGTGTGACTGAAACAAAACACAACTCCAGGTCTGTTTTTGATGCAGTAACAATGTTAAAACATGACTTAAAGCTCATGAGTCCATTTTGTGTCATATAGGACCTTTAACCACACATAGTTTTTTATTTTCAAGCTAAATAATCTTGAAACTAGCTAAAAAATGTCATGAAATAGGCTAATCATTGCAATTTAAGCTAGTCAAACCTACTTGAACTGGCAGATCTAGAGAGCCATTTGAGCCCATGCTGGTTATCCACGTTTTACAGTGTAGCGTTGAATCAAAGCAGGGGACGCAAACAGAACCTAATTTGGCTTGGGGGAAATAGGACTGGTAGTAATGGATGATTTGGGCAGAGGGATTTCTCCGTCCTGGCGCAGCCGCGGAGACATTACGCTTGTTTTATGTCCGCTCACCGGCTTCCATTAACAAGATGGATCCCGCGCTCTCCGTCAGCGCGCTAGCTAGCTTACTAAATGAGTTCATTAGTTCACCGCCGACACACACAAGCATATGATCGCTCCACTATAGACAAACAAGTTTACAGTGCTGACAGGAGTGAGTGAATAGAGGTGGGAGTAGGATTTATTTATTTATTTTCCCTCTACCTCTGGATGCTATCAGCGCTGTCAACTTGTCAACAACTATGCAAAACAGGTCTGAAGGGATTTTGCCGGTCGACCTAGCCACGGGAGGAGAAAATTGCTTTTCACGCCGCTAAAAAGATACAACTTATTTCCCGTCGCCCCTTGCTCTTTGTTGTCGTTGCTACTACTAGAGTGTAAATACAATTCAGTAGAGCAGGTTGGCAAAGCTAATTTTGGAGGGAGGCTAACGCAGAGATGCTACGTTTAGAGATCATTAGTTACATGGAGAGCGCGGCCCTGAATAACCCCAACAAGCTGCGCGAAGTTAGGCCCTGTCTGCTACGACTAATTAATCCTTCTACCAGTGAGTTTTGGAAGTATGCTAATGGTCCATATGAGTGCAGGCTGAACTTTTGAACCGAAGAACAGTATGCAGTACGCACCTCTAATATTCAGAACGTAATATGTGCTGGAGAAAATGAGCTCTTAAATGTTGTGAAATTTTTATATTTCGGGTGAAAAATTTATAAACAGCAGTAAGTCATTATGAAAACACCACAGTATAGCATAATAAAAGTATTATTAGAACCTAAACTAAATATTCATGTTTCCATTCTGGTGTTTAGTTGCATTATCTTAAACCAGAGCTGCCCAAACTGTTGTTTTTTTTTATCAAGGCCACATCTCAAAACATATTCGAAGCGGAGAGCCACAGACCGGTGATCAATACAGTGTGATGTTTTATACACAGCTTTGTGTGTTAATAAGGCTTGAAACACATTCATTTTAGGTCTGTTCCACACTGCAATGTGATGTTTGAGGATATAGTGGTAGAAATAGTTCAATTTCTTGTTAAAAGTACTACTTATGATCAGTTGGGTCAGTTCAGCAGGAGGTCTGAGGCCAATTAAAACTGAGAGCCACATTTGGCCCCCGGGCCATAGTTTGGACACCCCTGTCTTAAACCGTGAGTATCTCAAGATGGATTCTGATGAGTTTGTGAACTCACAAATATCAGGAGAATTCATCTTGGTGTGCTAGTTTATATAAAAGTAGCTCTTAAGGTTAAAAGATCTAATTATAAAGTGTTTTTATCTTTATGCTGTTAACACTGTTAGCAATCAAGCTGTTGTTAGCATTCCTGTGGCGGCAAAACTCAACTCCCTGAAAGTTCTGAAACACACTTTGAAACTCATTGGGGTGAATAATTAGGATGCTATAAATGCGTTAGGAAAGTAAGGAATGAGACTAGTGAGACTGACTAGTTTTTAAAAAATTGGACGCAGCCCCTTTAAATAGTGCACAAAGGGACTAAGGTGCCCCTCACGCACTGTTAGAAATAAGCTTCTAGTGGCCCAGAAATATAATATCAGTCTGAACAGTAACTGCTGAAGCTAGTAGGATCTTTGGGTCAGAAAGTCTATAAAACTACAGCACAAAGTTGCCATCATCGCCATAGATTTCAGAGGTGACAGTATTGGTGAAAGGCATTGTGGGTAGTAATGGACACTCTATAATTGTACTCACACTCGATGTCCAGGAACATGCTCTTCTGGTGGCCCCCGATCCTGCTCAGAGCCTCGCAGTCGAAGCGGCCCAGGTCGGTCAGCTTCACTCCGCTGATGGTGAGCTCGGATTTACCATGGCGACCTCTGACCTCCACACGACTGTCCGAACTCTGGAGCACAAAAAACAAACATACAGGACAAATACAGCATTAGAATTAGCATGTGCAGTTTGGCCTACTTTAGTTCAGGGACCACATTTCAATGGCTAACTTATCGTAAAAGGCATAAAAATGTGCTTAATTGGATGTTTTTAGTATTTATTAAGTATCAAATGTTTTTTTACCATTTAGCTGTGAAGTATTTCCCCCCAATAACACTCTAATTAGGCTTCTTGTCATTAGCATTACTAGCAATTAACGTACACAAATTATTACCTTAGGCTAATCATTGCTTTATAAATACTACAGCTGAACCACTTACTAGCATACGATTAGCGCTGGGTTAGTTAACAATATGTCATCCCCAAACTGTTACCCGTCGTTAAATCATGATTTCAAATGTTACGCTAGAGTTTATCAATAAAAAAAAATGTAACAAAGATAAAAATGATGATGGAGTATGGACCATGTGACTAAAGGAAAAAACTGAAGTTGGTTGAAAGTCGTTGAAATATAAACCACAAGAGGGCGCTGTAAAAACGTACAGCTCACTGGTGTCCTGTGTTGGGACGGGAACGATCATTAACCTCCTAAGACCCGAGCTCTTGCATGACATGCTTTATTCATTTCTCTTTATTATTTGGGCAGATTGAGACCTGATGAGTGTAAATACAAAGAATTATCTTTTTACATGATGTAGTCTCTGAGAAAAGTGATGTAAAACAAATGTCCTCATATGTGGACATTTTAATCATTTTGATAAAACATTTGAAAAATTATTTGCAAAAACTATTTATTAAGACCCTGAACACAGCAACATTTGTCCTGAGTAAATACAAAATGAGAAACAACAGTCGTGCCTCTTGGAACAATGTGGCTCATGTGAAGAGCTGCAGACAGGAGCAGGAGACATGAGTCTTCACAAAAAAAAAAAAAAAATACATAAAAATAAAATATTCTAAACATTCTAAACTCTTAATATCTAAATTGAATACATTTGCATTGTTGCTGTTCTTGTTTGCTGTTATTCTTCTTCTAAAAATCTGCATTGTGGCCTAGACAACCCAAAATGGTCCTAGGAGGCTACAGAAATGTTTATTTTAATGATCTGTGAAAGGAGCAGGGTTTATACCAAAGACTGTGTGTTGACAAAGTGAGTGTGACGTCACCCACAGCGTTCAGCTCTAGTCAAATGAAGCTCATCGAGGCTAGAGCAGTTATAGCAGCAAAATTGGAGCCGAGTTTCACATTTGGAATTTCGACAGTGAGTATCATAGCAACCAAAGAGCCAATCCGAAGAGAAGCCGGTTTAGCAGGGATCGGGAGCTTGGTAACACTGTCAATCAAATCATGTTGCTAACGCTAACGGGGGCAACCTCAGGAAAAGAAGGCACCTGATTTGTCTGTTATTAATGTTCTTATCTTGATTTGAGGACAAATTGCTAAATAAGAAGTCCAGGATCATGTAGAGCAGGTTAAAATGAACATTTTAAAACCAAAATGACAAGTCTGACAGCAACAGATACAGAGAGAGAAGCGACAGTTTTTCAATGTAAAACTGGAGCCAGAGTCGATGGAGCTGTAAGTGCGTCCATGCTCACATCCTATTTGGAACGCAGTGGCTAGCAGGTTAGCAAGGTCCATTTTTATATACAGTTTATACGATTTATGTTCTTCGTGTTCTTTTGTCCGTACCAATATTGACAAGGCATGTTATTGTTGTACTTATTTGAACAGTCTGATTATTTTTTTTTGATGCCAACAATATGAAATGGCACGAGCGATAAATAAATAAATACGTAATTTCCAAATTTATCCCTAATTTTCCCATGTATGATCACATAGCTGTGGTTAGTAAAATGGTAGCTCATTCCGTGACTAGGTGCTAATCTTTTCAGAAAGTGAGCTAAGACATTACAAATTACAGCTTTATCAGTTAAAGATAAAGAAAGGTACTTTTATGCAAATCCGAAGAATAAAAGAAAACCTCAAAACTTGCTGGAAAAAGAACGTAGTTGAGTGAAAGTTGATTGAAAAGTGGCAGGTTGGTGATCCGTGATGCCCCTTTGTCTCAGTCCACGTCGTCAGAGTTGGAGAGATAAAGCTGGATTTATTACAAGGTCATTACCACTGTATGAAGACGGATGGCTCCAATCCGAGGTAACGGGTCAATTACCGCGACAGGGCTATCACTCTGTAATCGACGTGAGCGCTAATGAGAAACAACAGCCAGGAGCATGCGGTGTCTGCTAGCTAACGGTTCCGGAGCTAGCATGCTGTTAGCAACTCGAGACATTTACATGACTAAAAATGCACCGGTATATACTTCCTTGCGTTCATTTTGAATCATTAGTTCCAGTATTGTGTAACAAAGGTGACACTAATGATCTACAACACCTGTGGATGATTATGTTGTAATTTGCACATTTTAAATCACAATATTCATCTAAAACGACTTGATAAAAGAAACAAGTTCGCTGACTGCCACGTGAGAAAACTGCGATGCCCAATGGGAGCTGACTTCGCCGTAAACATCACAGCACACACAACAAAGAGCCGTGTAGCTGTCGGACCCTCTTATGCAGTGGTCCCCAACCACCGGGCCAGGGACCGGTACAGGTCCATTATGCATTTGCTACTAGGTCCCACAAAAACAGTAAATAATTTATAAGTGTCCGAATCTTCTCCGACGTAACTTTGGCCCGTCCCTCATGACACATAATAAGCTCGTCCGTAGATGTATAATGAAAATCCTGATAGGAAATCTCCACATAAATCCATTTGATATAATGGTGAGTTTATTATATCTGTGCTGGATCTGCTCTTGTCTCCTCGATGACGTATCATGTAGAACACATCAGACACGTCGCCCAAAACTAGACCCACAAGCTACTGAAAATGAGCCAAAACAAAAGTCTTTGGAGAGCTTTTCTGCAAAGGGGAAAAGGCCAAACTGAGGAGCCAGAAGAGAAGCTACGACCTCCAAGAAAAAGAAAGATCAATAACAGACAACACCAGGAGTCCTACTTAAAATATGAGTTTGTTTCTACAGGTGACTCGTGATATGCGTGAAAAAGCCAACGAGGCAATGAAACTTTCAAAACTGCTTCAGCACATGGAGACTAAGCACCTGGATTAAAAGATAAGCCTTTAGAGTTTTTTTTTAAAGAAACAAAAGTGAACAAGAAGAGAAGTGAGTTGTATTTTTATGCACTTAACTTATTTTTGCCATATTTATCTGCCACACGTAGAAGGCCGGTCCATGAAAATAAAACCTACATTATTTCGGTCCGTGGTGCAAAAAAGTTGTGGACCCGTGATTTAAACGTTACGATAGCGAACAGTCACGAGTCAGAGCGCTCGGAGGCGATGATAAAAAGGTTGGGGACCACTGCTCTTATGGATAGCTGCAGATCTGGCTAGCAAGTAGCATTTGTACCTAAATGATTACGGAACACTAAAATTGCAGAATTTTACGTGTTCATGGAGGTTAAGAAAATTGATCGTCAAAATGGCGTCTTGAACATAAGTGTTTAAAGTTCCGGTGGAGGTCCAAAAACAACTGGGGATGATCGTCAAAAAGGCAAGCAGGTTAGTCAAGTCCATTTAAATACACTTTAAGTGTTTAAATGATTTATGTTTTTCCATTTTTTTGTCCACATCAATAATGACAAAAAACATACTCTGAGCACTTATGTTAACAGCCTGATTAGGGCCAACAGGCTAACAAAATGAAATAAATAAATAATTTCCATATTCATCCCTAATTTTCGCGTGCACGTACGATCAAAGTAGCTTTAACGAATCACTCCAAAAGCAACTTCGAGATGGTAAATGAGCAGGAAACAACTATAACATGGTTAAAAGCTCTTAAAAGTCCATTTTACAGAAAACAAAAACATTTTTCTGCAGTAAAATAGAGCAACAATGGGTACAAAATTTGCTCTTACTTTTTTTCACCGCGCCTTTCCAATGAACGTGGTGAAAGCCAATAGTGCAAAAAGAAAAAATGTAATCTGATAAAAGTAGGTTGATTTATGTAGAATATTCAAGGTTCATGTCAACAATGCACCTTTCTCTGAGCAGCCTGAAAACAACTTTGTAGTCTGTATAGAACTTATTTGCTGTCGAGATTGCCTGCCCTATGCAAAAATCACACAACCGGAATGTTAATGGTGCCGCCCGTGGCAACTTCCTGAACAAAGTCAATAGGGTGAATGAAAAATAGATACAGTACAGAACTTTGAGAGGCTTGCCAAGCTTGGAAGCACAATGCAAGACCTCATCCAAGGCAGTAAAGATGCTGCACCTGATTTTTACAGTCTTCAAAATGTGAGAAAAACAGACTTA
This sequence comes from Periophthalmus modestus, assembly GCA_019594935.1. Classification (NCBI taxonomy): domain Eukaryota; kingdom Metazoa; phylum Chordata; class Actinopteri; order Gobiiformes; family Gobiidae; genus Periophthalmus; species Periophthalmus modestus. The sequence goes on along the minus strand of JAIEZT010000198.1, from coordinate 15,526,810 downwards.
GTTCATTATAAAAGGTTTGCAGTGGTCCAAAGTTATTCCTCTCTTACCTTGTGCATTGAGAGCGTTATAATTATTCACTGTGATGAGTTACGAAGTGCTTTTTACAACTTTAAGACACCAGAGCGTTTTTTTTGCGAGCAGATTTTGGCGTCACAGTAAAGCTAACAACTACTACCTTAATCGTGCACTTCCTGAGTCAATAAAATGCATTCTAATTAGACACACACGGCACACAGCAGATTTATTTTGACTTCAAGAGCTTCTAATACAATATATCTGTGCTGGAGTGAGACAAGTTTTACTCAAATGCAATCGAGTACAGGCCTTTTAACTTTGTAATGGCACTGACCAAACCCACAAACCGTGTTGTTTTATGGGAAATTGTAGTTCAGAGTTAATGCTGTATCCACTGAGAAAAAAAAAAAAAAAATCGCCAAACTATGGTCCAAAGATACTCGTTGGAACATAGACTGTATATATAAATGGACATGGCTAACCTACTTCTTCCACTGCGTTCCACATATAGGAAGTGAGCATGGGTGTGTTTCCGGCTTCATCGACTCTTGCTCCAATTCACTTTCTATTGAAAAACTGTGTCGACTCGCTCTGTAACTGCTGCTGTCAGACTCGTCATTTTGGTCTTAAAATGTTCGTATTAGCCAAGCCCCTGGGCCTAAACATGGCCGCCCACTGAAGTCAATGGGCCAAGCTCAATGACGCATGTCGCGAGGTTAGCTTTTAGCAGCTAGGTACAGCCGGTCCTGTCCTTCCTATTGACCGTGAACGGTTGAAGCTACTCCCCCATGAGACTTTACATGATAAGAGCGAGTGGAGCGAGCGTGAAAGAGGCAAGGGAATAATAAATAAATAATAAGTTACAATGTTTATGCTTCCAGGGTGTTTCTGAACCATGCTCCACACCTGCAGCTCGTTTATGACAGTTTATCGCTCACGTGCTTGTTCGTGTCGTATGGAAGTCTGCTCCAAATGCGCTCCTGTAACTGACTGGAGCTGGACACTATGGATGACGTCAGCCTCACTCTGTCCCCTTCTGAATACAGTCTATGCTTTGGACTTTGGATTCAGCCATAGCTTCTCCTCAAAATTGCCAATTACAGTTGCAAAGTTATCTTCAACTCTGCAACCTAAATTGACCTATATAGACATTTAATTTAATCACAGAAGTTTCAGCTAAGCACCAATACGACGAAGCCATTTGTAGAGAACTCATTTCAGATTTGAGCAGAACAATTGGCGTGCAGCTCAGGGGACCATCATTAAAAGTGCCTAAACTTCTTCCTATAGGTTTGAATTGAGCAAACATCCCTCTGTGTACGGATGCCGCCTTCCCACATTTCAATCTAATTAGTCCATTAAGGCAAACAGAATCAAAGTAAGGAAAGAAGAGACAATGTGTTTAGCTCAAGGCCTCGGAGTTAGCGTGGGGTGAGAGGCATAAGAAAAGACAACACAGCAAAGCCTGAAAACAAGCTCTTTTGAACCCCTATATATAGCGGAGGAGAGGGATCCAGTCTGCTTGTTTAGTGCGCTCCCCCTCTTCTGCACTCTTTGAGACATCTAATGACAAAACCGTCTACCCCCACTTTGATCTGAATTTCTTTTAAGTCTATGCCGAGCTAAACAAAGCTTAAGTGCAATCTGGGTTATGCTTTGGTGACTAATTTGAAAGATAATACGGCTTTTGGGTGTTCTTTTTATATGATGGCAAAGGTAAGGTTATGTTATTCTTTGCATTTGAACCGCTTTAAGTTGGAGGTGGGAATTAGCTATCGAGACACAGGGAGAACATGCAAACTCTACAGAGACAGAACTTCACAAGCTGGTTATTTGTGTTCACTGCCAGTACCAATATCCTTATAGCAACAAAGCAACATCATAATGCATTTAAAGTCGCTCCAATAGTAACAACACACTGTATATAAACCTGTTTCAGTCAAAGCTGCTCAGTTGATACGGAGCCAATGTACTGTCTTTGTAAGTTGAAAAAAAGAATTTCATCTAACTACAATTAAAAAGTTTGCGCTCAGCATTTTAGATCTATAGACAAATATATGTCAAAAAAAAACAAAGAAAAAAAAAACCCAAAACAACTTTAAGCCATTTTAAACTTCAGAATCCAGAAGTTTATCAAGTTTATAATTACCTGGAGAACAAATAACAAACTTTTCAGTCAGGTGACTTAAAAAAGTCAACTATCCGTGTTTTATATATTGCACTATGCTAGTTCAAGATAGGACTGAGGCCTTAGTGATGTCGCCTTTTTCCATTTAACTATTTTGTGTTGGTCCAATGCAAATAATCATAACGATATATTCAAAATATATTAGCTATTTAACAAAAACTAAATCTGTCTACATTTACAGTTGTCCTCCACTATATCGTGGTTTACCTTTTGCAGTCTCGTTTCTCAGATTTTTTTTGTGCAATTTTGCATGCTTTTTTACAGCATATTGTGTTCTGCATCTTGATTGGGCTGAGAGACTGTAGACCATTGTGTTCTGCCCAGATGATTGGCTAAGGGACTGTAGACCATTGTGTTCTGCGTCCTGATTGGCTGAGGGACTGTAGACCATTGTGTTCTGCGTCCTGATTGGCTGAGGGACTGTAGACCATTGTCCATCAGTCTCCTCCGTGTCTCCTGTACAGTACAGAATGTGTCAGACAAATTTACATAAATGTTGGATCGCAGTGTGACTCTGAAGTGCTGTATGTTTTGCAAGTTTTGGTCCGACGACAAAACCCACAATGTCGATGAAACGTTCAGCACCGACAAAGGCACCGAGCGTGTTTAAACAAAAGAGAGAAAGAAAATGTTAATGTCTGTCTGAGAGAAGTGTATAAAGTGTGTGGTGAGGGGTTTTACAGCTGCAACATATAGAATAATTGTAAAAATAAAGCTGACTGCTTCATTTCGCCTGCGATAAACGAGGGAACACTGTAATCCAAAAGCATTTTATTGTCCGATAATCAGGGTGCTAGTTTTTCTTAGTGCTCTACAATCATGTCAAAACTCCACGTTGGTCTCTGAGAATTGTGAAAACCACTTAAGACACTAAACTTTGAACCACTACATCTTAAAATGAACTAGTTCTGCTTATCCCAGGCATAAAAAAATGGGCACAACACCTTTAATACATAATAGTGAACTATATTTAAACCGTGTCAACATTTCATTTTTAATGTTTCAGGCAACATGGGTTTAGACTCGTTTTTCTCCACTAACACAATAACATTAAAAGCCGACAGATGTTTATGATGCTTTATATGTGTGCCTAGACTTTTGGGGACCGTTGTGCTCCTTGTAGACCGCAGCATCACAAGCCAATGATTCCTGTCTAAGCCTCCTTGATCCCACACTCCACTCTGCACTATACCCTTGATACTGCATATGCTCTTGTACGCAGCCCTATTCACATTCCCATTTGCACATGTGCGAGTGTAAACATCCAGTGTGTAGACAGAGCCGTGTGCCAGCCCGATAGCATAGCCTGTGCTAATACTCATTATGTTTCTAAGTCCCGTAAGAATTCCATATGTCGCCCTCTGCTCGGTTCATGTTGCTGCTACTTACAGAACGCGCCCGGCTTTATCAATGTTGCGTAATAGGAACGGTATTACTGTAATAAATCAAGTGATGTCATAGATAGATAAAAGAAATGGAGGAACTGATCTTTCTCAAGCCCCACCAGTTTAGCAGATACCGGGCTTGATAAACAACATGCATGTTCATTATAGCCGCGTTACATTTGTTATACTTTCACATGACGACCTTTAAAACACTTTCCACACGCGACTACCCATCGTCAACCTTACGTCTAACCACAAACTGTGTAAAGAAGTGGACTAAGTGAGTCTGACGTCACCTGTAGCGTTCGGCTCCAGTCAAATGAAGCTCGTCGAGGCTAGAGGTTATAGCGGTAAATTTGGAGTTCTGTTTGGAATTCTGACTGCGAGTATCATAGCAACCAAAGAGCCAATCAGGAACGAGACTGCTGAAGGTAATGCCACTTGCCGTGTGCAATGCTGGTTTGGCAGGGGGCGAGAGCTTAGCAATACTGTCAATCAAACACGTTCGAACAGCTCCCACTGTAGAGTGTTTTAAGTCTCGTCTTAAGACCCACTTTGATTCTCTGGCTTTTAACACTGCGTGAGTTGTGTGGTCCTCTGTGTTTATTTATTTTTATGTGTTTTATTGATTTTATGTACACTCATTTATTTTTTGCACTTTCATAGAGTTGCTCTTATTTGATTTTACTGGTTTTACTTTTGTAAAATTAGTCAAATTAAATGAGCATCTATTTATTTTGATTGTTGTTTTTTTATTTTTATTTTTTGTCACTTTGTCTCTGTGCAGCACTTTGGAAACAATTTGCTTATGAAATGTGCTATATAACTAAAGTGGACTGGATTGGAAACTTGTTGCTAACGCTAACGGAAAAGACCTCAGGGAAAGAAGGTGCCCAATATTTCTGTTTTTATTGTTCATATCTTGATTTGCGGACACAATAGACACATAAAAACACCAGGATCATGCAGCACTAAAAAATATGAACAATTTAAGACCAAAATGACGAGTCTGACAGCAGCAGTTACAGAGAGGGGGGCGACAGTTTTTCAATAGAAAGTGAATTGGAGCCAGAGTCGATGTGCGCCCATGCTCATTTCCTATCTGGAAGATGGCGGCTAGCAGGTTAGCTAAGTCCAATTATATATACAGTCTATATTTTCTTGCTTTACATGGGATTTTTTCATTCAGACCACACATGGTGATGACAGGCTATACTTGTGTAGTCACAGCTGCCCTGGGGTAGAATAATGAAAGTGAAACTGCCAGTCTGCGATCCTCCTTTACAGCTACAACCAGCCACTCACACCACACAACAAGGGGGATGACATTTCTTGCTAAAAGACACAACAACAGTATGGCGTGGCTGGAGCTGGGATCAAACCGGCTTCCTTTGGGTTGGTGGTCAAACACTAACCGCTATGCCACTGCCAACCTACTAATGTATATACTACTACCAAAGGGGGAAAGTACATAAATACTTAAAATCTGTTTTTTTGGGGGGTTATTGTAAGCTACTAAAAGAGCTCACTAGTACTTTGAGTGGTATTTTTCATGTGTAGTTTTTATTTCTGGCAGTACTACTTGTAATTAAGTACATTTTCACCCATGTTACTGTGTTTTTACTTGAGTACAACTATTCACCACTGACTTTTACGACTTCTAATGTTCCTATGTGGCTACTACGATTATTCCAGTCCAGCTACCACTGTTTTATGGGTTTTGGCAATATGGAAATACAAAACCCAAAACGACAATTCATTGCTTTGGACACGCACTTGGACTGTGGAATATATATTTGAATCCGTGAGATAGTTTGCCAGCACCAGTCATCCGGAATGTGCTTTGAATGGGAATGCCGAGGACGGGATGAACTTCGAGAAGGAAGCTAGCAACAGAAGAGCTCGCTATTCCAGAAATTACTCGCTCAACCAACGGACAACCAACAGACTACTTTATATTCAACGTGCTGTAGTACCAGAATACAAGAAGTACACATGCAAGAGGCTACAGGGACACGGGAACGCCAAGATAAAAGACGGAATATGGCGGAAGAGCTGGGGGAGGAGATGAAAAGGGGAAGCGTCTGGGGAAGAGGGAGGGCAGACAATGAAGAAATATATGGAATCAGGCTTTGTGATCTGTCAGACTTCAAATACGTCGTGTGTATGTGTGTTTTTACTGTGCACATATGAAGGAGGCTGCAATCTCCAAGCAGCAATATGTTATTCCAGGAGATAGAAGGAGCAGAGGAGGGGCAGTTCAGACAATAAAAGCCTCAATGTAAATGTCAAAGGAGTGGAAAAATACGGCAAAACACGGCTAAGGCGGGTGAGGGATGGATACCGACCTGAAATATTGGGCAAAAGAATAAAAACTGCATGGAATTGACTGGGAAAATGAAAGTGAAAGCGCATGATAGGAATAAAATGACCTCCCACAAGGCGCAGTTAGCATGCTAGTTGAAATGTTGGACAAAGGCGTAAAGATCACATGGTGTTGACTATGAAAATGCATGTTAAAATGTATGAATAAGATGAAAAAGACCAGAGACCTCCACTAAGGCATTGGCGCCATCTTGAATTGGCAGAGTACATCAATTAGCATGCTAGCTAAAATGTTGGACAAAAGCTTGAAGATTGTGTGGAATTAACTGTGAAAATGAATGTTAAGGCATTGGTCTTGTCTTGAATTGGCCTGGTGCAAAGAGGTAAAAAAAAAAAAAAAAATCTGTTAGCATGCTAGCTAAAACGTTGGACAAAAGCGTAAAAATTGCAAGTCGTAAATGCTTTCTTTCTCCAATGAGTCAGGAAGACCTTAAGTAGCTCAATCATGAAACCTTTGTTAAATAAGAATGGCAAACTTATTTCGAAGACTGAGTGAACTATTTGAGAAGGTAATTTTAAAAAATACGATTTTGCATTTGCTTTTGCAACAATTGGTTTTTCAGATTTTAGAATGTGACGTCATACAGCAAGACCCTTTTTCCCATTACATTGTACTTTCAAAAGAAATATCTAAAAGCTAAATCTGCAAATTCTGATCGTTTCTATTAGTGACTTAACTCTGTAACTTGCAATATTTGACTAAAATCTGCATTTTAATGGAGCCATATTACGAGTTGAGCTGAGTTCTTCTCTCAAACTGAAAACACTCTGTTCCACCTTGTGATGTCATCATGTGGTAATACAGGAAGTGCTCCACTGTGTTTTTAAACTTCATACACTTACACATTTCAGCCTTGGAATTGCCAACCTCAACTCAACTTAAGGTAAAACGTAGCTGTTAACTTGAAAACTACCACTTCATGACATCACAAGGTGGAACAGAGCGTTTTGAACTTTGGAGATGTACAGACTAATAAAAGTGTTACTCAAACATGTGAGAATGAAACAAAACACAAACTCCAGGTCTGTTTTTGATGAGGTAACAAAATTATAACATGACTTAAAGCTCACGAGAGTCAGTTTAGAAAAAAAAAAAGCAGAACCATGAATGCAGGACTATAATAAGAAAGTTAAAGGTCCACTATGTAACTTATCTTGTCTCCAATGAGATGTTATCGCTTGTTATTGCCTTGAATTGAATGAACTCCAGATCTGTTTTTGAGTACATATTCCAGAAAATATGACCTGGCAACATCAACGTCAAGTCAAGGGGCTGGAAAAACCTAAAGTGCAATGTGCATAATCTCGTTGTTGATTATTGTTCATATATGTAATTTAACGTGTTTCTGAGCTGGCCAGATAGTTTTTTCATTGTTTAAATGCATAAAAGTTACTCAAAAGTACATTTTTTTTAAAACTATTTTTATAAAAATAAGGGTGGGTATGTAAAATAGAGGTAGTTATGTGAAAAAAGGCAAAAGTACATGCTGATACTTCCTTTAAAACTCCAGGTCTGGTTTTAAGGAGGTAACAACATTATAACATGGCGTAAAGCTCACAAGAGTCAGTTTTGTGTCATATCAGACCTTTAAACACACATATCTTTGTTCTTTTCATTTCAAGCTTTATATAATTAACCAAAATAGGCTAATTATTACAATTTAAGCTGGTTAAACCTACTTGAATTGGCAAATCTAGAGAGTGTAGAGAGATTTCAGCCTTGGAGTTTCGTCATCAGATCAGTTCACGTTGCATAAAATGTTCAGAACTTTCTTATTGTCAGATACGAGATTCATATTTTTCATTATTTTTATTACAGAATGTTCAATACGTTCTTGCTTTAACACCTTTATCATAAGTCACAGAATGACTCTTTCAAAAACCTAAAGTCTGCAAAGCTCTGAATAAGTTCTACAGCAGCTTTAATCTGTAGAAACGGTCAAACCAGGGCACGTCAAGACCCGAGTTTGTAAAAGTAACAGCATTGACTAAACACCTTACTTTTATCTCATCCACTTTCCTCCAAAAGAATGTTTTTACAATCAGCCAGCCGCCCAAGAACTAATCAATACTCACTCCTGGATCCTCCCTTCCTTAACTTACCCAATACCTCCACTCACATTAAAACAAAACCCACAGCACTCCATCACGAGAACAATCCCCGCTCTTACACAATAGCCCCTACATCATTTCATAATTAAATTCTCATTAGCATGCTAGCAGGGGTTGCGGAGTTAGCTAACACACACATAGCGCCGCGCTTCGGAAAGTGTGTAGCAGTGGCTATGCAGATCGGAAGCGCAAATTGAGAGCTGAGAACTCCGCCTTAAAACCCAAATGACTGGTCCCATCCATCATCCCCGGCGGCGGCTGCGTGCTTTGTTTGTCTTTGCTTATGTTTTGTGGTTTTATTTATTTATTTTATTTATTTTGTCGGCGCGGCGTCGCTACACCATCAGAGTAATTGCATTTGCGGTGAAAAGAGAGCCACTCTAGTCTCATTTTCACCCGTGATTTATCAAGGCCCCGCGATCCGAGCCAACGCACACACTCATTTGTCTCCTCCGCTGACCTTTATTCCACTAACGGCGGCCATCTTTGTTTTGGGGGTTTTTGGGTAATCACAGGAGGGGTGCTAGATTTGGGTAATGCAAAAATTGAATAGAGATTTTTTAGGTTTTTTCACATAATTATTTGAGTAAAAAGTGAAAAAAAAATAGCTGAAAATTATTTAAAGTGCCTGTATTAAACTATTTTCTGTCTATGTTATAATGTTTTCTCATCACAAACACACCTGGAGTTGTGTTTTGTTTCATTCACACATGTTTAACACACAAACCACTCTGTTCCACCTTGTGATGTCATCATGTGGTAATACAGGGAGTGCTCCACTGTGTTTTTAAACTCCACACACCTTAACTAGAATCATTTGGGTTATTTCAGACCTGGAATTGCCCATTTCTACTAAAAAATTAGGGTAAAAGAAGTTGTTAACTTGAAAACTCCCACTAGATGACATCACAAGGTGGAACAGAGCATGTTGAACTTTGGAGATGTAGACAGACTAATAATAAAAAGTCTTACTCAAACATGTGTTAAAAGAAACAAAACACAACTCTAGGTCTGTTTTTGAGGAGAGTAACAACATGTAGAAGTTACATAATGCACCTTTAAGTAAAAACTGAATTATAAATAAAGGTAATTGATACAATTTTAAAGTAAAATCTACTTTTTGGTTACGGTTACCATGACGACTATAGTTGTTTTGATTGATATGGGAAAGGTAGACGTCATAGTTCATTATAATCATCACAAAGCAGATACAGACAATAAACAACAAATTAAAATTACAATTGATCATTCCCATGAATATTCACATGCCTGAAACAAATCACGTGCTTTCCTCATCTCCAACTGAAACATATTTTCCCAACTAACAAAAGCTTCGGCAGCCATTTTTGCTCTCTGTCAGATCTGACACTCATTCAAAAGTAATTAACAAAATGGCTGCCGCGAAGATGGTCTGAAAACGAAGGTGAAGGCATCGTCTCTGTGTTTACGAGAGGCCACATATGGTCCGCTGTCATCTGTCAAACACACAGGAAATGCAGGCTTTTCGCCGGTGACCCCTCAGCGCAGCTTGCGGCGATAAATGCATCTAATTACAATGTATGGCAGATGGCAATTATTACGTCAGCTTTCATTTTACGAGGACATACACAAGCCATTACCGCTAATGTGCAGCGTTCTTTTATTAGTCACAGACACACAGGCAAATAGAATTACAGGGGGCGCGGGGAGGGCAATACTCTGGGACAATGCTAACAATACAGCATTTTTAATTCACGATCAACGGATTAGCACTTTAGCATTAACTTTTTATTAAACGTCTTGTGTAATGAATAAAAAATGACTTTTGTTTGACACATAATTGACGCTAATATGAATTCTATTCGATCTTTAGAAGTAGTTGAAGGTCCTATATTACACAAAATGGACAGAAAATGAGAGTTAATCCATGTTATAAAGCTGTTACCTCCTCAAAAACAGACCTGAAGTTGTGTTTTGTTTCATTCACACATGTTTGAGTAACACTTTATTATCAGTCTGTTCACATCTTCAAAGCTCAAAATGCCCCATTCCACCTTGTGATGTCATAAAGTGATAGTTTTCGAGTTAGCAGCTACTTTTACCTTTAGTTCAGAAGAGATTGCCAAATCCAAGGCTGAATTTATCCAAATGATTCTAGTGAAGGTGCCTGGAGTTTAAAACACAGTGCAGCACTTCCCGTATTACCACATGATGACATCACAAGGTGGAACAGAGTGTTTTCAGTATGAGAGAAAAACTCAGTAAAAGAAGGTGTCTGATTTGTCTGTTATTAATGTTCATATCTTGATTGAAGGTAACGCCCCTTCCCACCCACACCGATGATTTAGCAGGGAGCGGCTACTTGGCAACGCTGTCAATCAAACCTGTTGCTAAAGCTAGCAGGACCGACCTCAGGAAAAGAAGGAGCCTGATTTGTCTGTTGTTCATATCTTGATTTACAGACACAATAGCAAAATAAAAACACAACAATCATGTAGAACAGGTAAATATGAACATTTAAAGACCAAAATGATGAGTCTGACAGCAGCAGTTACAAAGAGAGGAGTGACAGTTTTTCAATAGAAAGTGAATTGGAGCCAGAGTCGATGGAGCCAAAAGTGGGCCCATGCTCAATTCTTATCTGGACCACTGTACAGTCTATGTGTTAAACAAAGGCGATGTGCATTTATACTGCAGTGAATCCAGAATGAATCAGCTTTTGTCACGGGCCCAGCTCATGTTTTTTATTACTTTGAACTAGTGCCGCTCATAACCTCAGCTCCATGGAGAAGGTGCCGGGTTTCCCTCCCTGCTCTCCGCCCGGTCAGGAGGTCACTAATGGGAAAAAATCTGTCATAGAATCACGGGCTCCAAAAGTCAACAACGCGTTCACTTTCCACCAACTCACAAAGTCATCCCCGAGAACTGTCGATATATGTTTTACAGTGTATTTCAATAGACAACAGGCATTTTTCTCCCCGAGTGCGTTCTGAGAGCAGAGGGTTGTCTGGGGACGCGCTAGTGTTATTAAAGCTTCTGAAATACTCATTAGTGACAGCCATGACACCAGACTGCGAAAACACAGCCCATTTTCAAAGTTCAATTTAGACTTGGTATTTGGCAAGTACAAGTTTTGTCCTTTCTGCTGTAATGGCATTCACGGTAAATGAGAGGTGTTTGTCAAAATAACAGCCGTATTTTTGAACTGGGAAATAAATCTCGGAGTAGATCCAGTCTGAGAAAATGTTTTGTGAAATCTGAATTGAAAATGAAGTGTAATTGAATATAATCGTAGCAACACAAGTATACACAAAGAACTCTTGTACTGGTAAGAACTGCAAGACACTTAACCAATCTCACTCTAGTGTCTGCTTACACTGGTGTATGAATGTGTGAAGTAGTTCCTTGATGTAAAGCGCTTTGAGTGACTTGAAGGTAGAAAAGCGCTATAGAAAAATGTGACCATGTGACTTTAAACAGCCCAATTCCAGACATTTCAAGACTTTTGTGATGTTACCTGAACACAATCTTTTAATGTTTTCCCCTGATGAAAGAGTCAGTGTCTTATTGAAGCCAAACTACCTCGATATCCTTGACCCTCCCTGGTAGGTGCAGTTCCCCAGTGCAGTGTAGCCCCCGGCCCCTCAGATGGCGCCGTCCTTACCCTGAGCCCGTCCATAAAGGTCTGCCCGTCGCTGGCTCTCCTCCAGGACACCTCGGGCAGCGGCTCCCCCTCGGCCAGGCACGAGATCATGGCGGCGCTGCCCTCCACCGCCGTCACGTTCTTCAGCTGGAGGATGTGAGGTTGGACTGGAACACAGTACAGAGGGGAGACTTATCACATTAATTTCGATGGAGAATTTGAGAACGGTTTCACCCCTAAAATCTGATATATGGTTTATTTGTGTAAAATGTTCTATGTTCGTGTGGCCAACAAATCAACACTGCAGCGATTCTCTGGAGGCTTTAAAACGGCTCTGTCGTCTCTATAAAACTTACTGTTGTCAAGATCAGCAGCTCCATGCAAAATAATACAACGCAAACAATGATGGCGGCGCCCAAGGCAACTTCCGGAGTAAGATGGATGCATGGTTTCAAGAGTTATGAAAAATTATGACTGTTGCTTGAGTAATTAACAATAACAAAATACCCCCATGTTTTGAATTCTGGGAAAATGGGGGGAAAAACCCAAATTTCTCAAAACACTGGGTTTGATCAGGATTGAATGTTAAAATCTGCCATGTTTGTCGTAAATTTAGATGTTCATAGAGTTGCATAAACCAATATAACAATGGAACAACCCAATAAGCTGCTGAGGCAATACTCCTAAATACAACTGTCACATATACATTTAAATGAATGCTAACTTTAGTTTTTAGCATTTAGCAAACAGAAAATTTGAGTTGTCATTACACAATTCCAATATTTAATTTGAAAGTAAAGATTTTACATACTAAGCTCCGGCCTCGATATCAATACTTTGGCTTTAAGTATCTGTCGACCCCCGATATCAGCCGATACCAGTGTAAGGACAGAAAACGGCCTTTTTACCCCAAAAAACACAGTTAATGTATTACAAAATGGACCCAGTTGTGGTACGTAATTGTTACTTGTATTGCAAATAACTACTTATCTATCGTATTTTCCAGACTAATGTCGCACTTTTCATAGTTTGTCCGGTGGTGCGACTTATACTCAGATGCAACTTATATGTGAAATTATTAAAATATATAATTTCACTTCTTCGTTATTGTCACACTGAGAACGACACGAGGGTTTGTGTTACAGTATGACAGACGTCTACACTGAGGATGAAGAATTGATTTTGTGATTTGGAGTGAGATCCAGGGTAAACTTGTTGCTTGTTCTTTCTGCTTTAGTTCTGAGTAACTTTGAATATCTTACGCTAACATACCAGACACATTCAGTTCTGTCTGTGCTTCATGCAGATGAATAAATATAAATGTGTGTATGTTAGCGTTCTTCGCATGTACTGATATCAAAGATAAAATGTCTGTTCTTGGTCTCTTCTCTATTTTATTGTTATTATAACTTGTCTTTAAATTATACAATGTTTTCGATGTTCTTGGTCTCGGATTTTGTAAAATAAAATTGGTACTTTGAATGAATTGTAGTCGATATTATAGTCCACTGCGACTTATATGTTTTTTTCAGCTTCATTATACATTTTCTCGATGGTGCAAGTTATACTCGAGAAGAGCAAGAGCAAATACTACCCTGAAAAAATATACAAAACTGCATTATCCAATCAGCATTATAACAGTAAGTTTCATGTCCTTAAAAACTTCATATAAATACTCTGTCAGCTTTGGGGCCCGAATAAGCCCCTTAGACTTTATACATGTTATTATTTAATTATTTCTCACTTTAAGCCAAACTTTGCCTTAAAAAAAAACCCAAACTCTCTTTTTGTCTTGAATAAATATAGATTTTGGAGATGAGCGTTGTGGCTCTTGTACAGTGTGATAAGGACGGGGTGGAGGGTGGGCCGCAGATAAAACGCCCCAGAGGCCGTGCGTGTCGGCCCACACGGCGTCCCGGAGAATCCATGGTTTGCTGTTCTTCGCACTCCTTTGCACACCGCTCTTAAGCTCCTAACGCGAGGATTGCAAAGTAGTGTAGTGGAAAATCCAAAAAGCAAAAAGAAGAAGAGGTGAATTGAAAATAGGGTCTACTGCCGAGTCGGAGGAGGAGGGTGGTGGCGGAGGACGGGGGTCTCGATGGAACCAGCCACCGTCACATAAATATACATAGACATATAAATATAGCCATAGTCCTGCCAAGATTTAAGGGAACAATAAGATGTAGAAGTACTTCAAAACTACGAAGTATTGTTAAGGTGGACTACATGGATAACTTTGCTGGAGGTGGGTTTGGTGCCTGCTTTGCCTAGAATGTTCCACAGTATGGCATTAAAGTGATCTTCATGGAGACAAGAAAGAGACTCTCCCAGGCCAAGTTATGAGTCAGAACTGTGGAGAGGCGAGTAAATGCAAAATAGATAATAGATATGTGTAATGCCATACTGCGGAATATTCCAAGACAAAGCAATACCACCTCCACACATGCCTCTCCACAGATCTTGTCTTTAAATATATTTCTATTACGCTATTTGATCTATGTTATAATGTTTCCTCGTCAAAAACAGACCTGAAGTTGTGTTTTGTTTCATTTACACATGTTTAACACACAAACTTTGCATATTCTTGTTATTCTCCCAAACTGAAAACACTCCATTCCACCTTGTGATGTCATTCAGTCCTGAGATTTCCAATCTCTACTGAACAAAAGGTAAAAGGAGCTGTTAACACCACTCCATGACATCACAAGGTGGAACAGAGCTTTGGAGATGTAGACAGACTAATAATAAAATTACTCAAACATGTGTGAAAGAAACAAAACACAACTCCAGGTCTGTTTCTGGCACAGTGGTCCCTCACTATATCGCAGTTCACCTTTCCCAGTCTCCCGGATTTTTTAGTGCATTGTGTTCTGCGTCCTGATTGGCTGAGGGACTGTAGACCATTGTGTTCTGCATCCTGATTGGCTGAGGGACTGTAGACCATTGTGTTCTGCGTCCTGATTGGCTGAGGGACTGTAGACCATTGTGTTCTGCGTCCTGATTGGCTGAGGGACTGTAGACCATTGTGTTCTGCGTCCTGATTGGCTGAGGGACTGTAGACCATTGTGTTCTCTTCCTGATTGGCGAGGGACTGTAGACCATTGTCCATCAGTCTCCTGTGTCTCCTGACAAACAGAATGTGTCAGACAAATTTACATAAATGTTGGATCACAGTGTGACTCTGAAGTGCTGTATGTTTGCAAGTTTTCTCCCCGACAAAACCCACAATGTCGATGAAACGTTCTGCACCGACAAAGGCACCGACGAAGGTTTGAACTTTGAGAGAGTTTAAACAAGAGAGAAATGTGAGAAAATGTTAATGCCTGTGTGAGAAAAGTGTATAAAGTGTGTGGTGAGGGGTTTTATAAACTTAAAACATAAAATAATTGTAAAAAAAAAGCTGACTACCTTGCAGATTTCACCACTGTAACAACATTTGAAGGATTTTTTTTGTGTGCTATAGACGATTTGACTGGACCTGATGACATCATGTACTTGTCTCCATGGAGATAGAGAAGTTTAATAGCATACTGTGGAACATTCCAGGAAGTAATAACATCTCCGGTCACCAGAAAAGTTACATATTGCACCTTTACATTTTAAAACAACCAACCAATTTAGCTTTTCTACAAAATGACCTATGCAAAATTGCTGTACCAACCACCAACCACTTTTGCAAAACCTGCGTCTGCGCTAATCACACACTTGGAAACAGAAGTTATCATTTCGTATTAAACTTTGTATCTCCATTGCTGCGCCCAATCAGCTCAGGTTGTGGCCCCGCCCCCTCTCTCCCTGATAACATTCTTCATCTGCTGCTTATCTCCGGCCGCCCTGCCCTCCTCTTCTTCATCGTGGAAATATTAAACAGAACGCGCCTCATTTATCAAACAGGCTGCAAAAAAACCCACCACTCTGCACCCCACATTATTAATAACACATTATCCCAAACATTTAGAATCCCAAATGAGAGCGAGGACAAAGAGGGAAGATACCATCAGGAATTCATTTGACCTTCCAGGATCAGGCTAGAAGACCGCTTTGATTTTAATATTACCTAACGTTCACATTTTTATTGAAATTTTACTGGTATGACCCAACCTCTGCAATGCTCGAACCAATAATGGACTAATTGGATTTGAAATACTTCTGTTCAAATGGCTGATACAGCAGACATACTTTTAAACATAACAAATAGATTTAAAGACCTTCTCCAAAACCTTTTTAATGCTTGTTGCCGTGGAGATGTGTAACATTTCTGTTGCTTGTTGTTTTGCTTGGGATGTTCCTCAGTATGGCATTGAAACAGTGACTACCCAGCCTCGCAGCAAGAAGGTTCTGGGTTTGATTCCCTGGGCCTTTCTGCGTAGAGTTTCTCAACCAAAAACATGAACACGAAGGTTTTCCTTAAGCTGGAACAAGTCCAGCTTAAGTTCTGGAGATGGATCCTCACTGCTCCTCACTGGTTTAACCCACAGACTGTTTAAAGAAGTGGACTAAGTGAGTGTGACGTCACCCACAGCGTTCGGCTCCAGCCAAATGAAGCTCATCGAGTCTAAAGCAGTTACAGCGGCGAATTTAGAGACGAGTTCCATATTTGGAATTCTGACCGCGAGTATCATAGCAACCAAAGAGTCAATCTGGAGCGAGGCTGTTGAAAGTAAGGCCACTTTCTGCCCGCTGTTGCTAACGCTAACGAAAGAAAGTGCTTGATTTGTCTCTTATTAATGTTCATATCTTGGTTTATGGACAAAATAGCAAAGTAAAAAGACCAGGATCAGGTAGAGCAGGTTAATACTAACATTTAAAGACCAAAATGACAACGAGAAGGGCGACGGATATTCAATAGAAAGTGAATCGGAGCCAGAGTTGATGTAGCTGGAACTGCGCCAATTCTCACTTCCTATTTGGAACTCCGTGGCTAGCAGGTTAGCTATGTCCACTTACATAAACAGTCTATGGTTTAATCCAGCGACATTCAAAGATGGGTCAAATGCAAGCGACAAACCACCAACCTGTCCATCTCCACAAAGATCAGAAGGTGACGCCACAAGGTCGACTTACAGGCCTGATCTGTGGAGAGGCCATTCACACTAAGAATGTTTTTCAAACTACTTCTTCAGCAGTAAAACAGTATAGTAGATAAGAAAAGCTACGTAATGCGCCTTTAGCTAACATCTGCATTCCATTAATTTCTCTTTGAATAGACCTTGTGTTTTTTATACTTGTAGGTATTACTCATCTGTCCATTAGAGCACAAGTCGTAAGCTGAAAACGCTCTTTATATTTAACATTTAATATTTTGAGTTATTTATTTTATTTCTCTAAGTTAGCATCCATCAAAGTGCAAACTGTATTAAAAGGTTCTTTAAGGTAACTTGCTGGCACTGCGACTTTTCAGGTCTCACGAAACGCTCCTCCTTTCCATCGTTCTGACAGGTACATGGCAAGGAAATGCAAGGCTTTGAAATGCGTTTTAGCTTCAACGTAATCCACATCTTTTTTTTTTTTTTGTTGCTTATGTTGCCCTAGCGATAAGCAACGCACGATGATTGTCCAAATGATGAAAAACATTTTAAGGACATCGCGATCGTCTGCCAACAAAACCCGCATCCATAGATAGTGATTTCTTATATAGATTTCTAGCCTAATTAGCGGCGGATGCTAACGTCATGTTTTGAAGTGGGTACAATGGAATCTGAGGTTTTGAGTGGTGTAGATATGATTGTGTTGCTTTGTACATAATGAGAGAGAGAGTTTGAATCGGCTAATGGCAAAAAATACAAGAGAACAAGCTTCAGGAGAAAGGCCCAGTGGATTTAAAAGTGACTTCTGTTCGTCTGAAACTTCCTGCTTCATTAAAAAAACAACATGTAGAAAATGTTAGACCAAAATGTCACCCGGATAAAGTTCTGCTATCCTCAGATAATCTCCAACTGCAGTAAATGCATTTGACTTTCTATTACTACTACGACTATGATTACTACTACGAATACTACTACTAATACTGCTACCGCTGCTACTACTACTGCTACTACTGCTACTACTACTACTACTACTACTACTACAGCCATTACTACCCGACCACTACTAATACTGCAACTGCTACTACTAGTGCTACCATACTCCGAAGGATACTCCTACTACTGCTACTACTGCTGCTGTACTCCGAAGAGTACTACTACTATTGCTACTGCCACTGTACTCCGAAGGGTACTACTACTACTACTGCTACTGCGACTACTACTACTACTACCACTACTACTACTACTACTACTACGGCTACTATTACTATTACTACTACTACTACTGCCGCTACTACTGCTACTACTACTACTATTATATGACTACTGTGTTGAGGTTAGTTCCTTCATCATAAAGTTTGACACTGACAACATTTTTAAATTAATTTGCCAATAAACTCAAAATTTTAAAATACCAACGAAAAGTTACTTCTGGAAATGTATCTGAAAACATTTTGGACTGAATTATGACCAAGAAAAAAGACGTAAGCAACATGTGAGTATAGAGCTGTTTGTTGCATTTACCACATTCTGAAAAGATTTAAAGTTAAAGCTGCACTATGTAACTTTTCTGATGAAGAGTTCGCCATCAATCCATGAGATGAAGCAGGTCACACTCACTTAGTCCACTTCTTTATACAGTCTGTGGTGAGAATACATGTTTTTAATGGTGTTTTGTAGCGATACGACCATCTGTAGTTGAATTAATGCAAGATATTTTTAATACCATACTGTGGAACATTATTGGCAAACCAAAAGCATCTCCACTGATTTAGGATGTAGCTTAGCCAGGGCACGTGAACTGGATGAAAGACAGTCGCAGCCAGAAGCCGCCATCTTGAAGTACGGCGTGTGAAAGTGAGCCGGTTTTGACAGGACTATTTTTTCCCTGTCCACACAAGGTCACATCCGCCCGCTAACTCACCCCGCGTCCCGACATCTTTACAAAAACTGCTGACTCGCCTTCGTCACACCTCCGATCATTATGCAAACGTCCAAACGAGACCCAACACGCACCCCCTCGACACAGATGCCCCGTCTCCACCCACCGGTGCTGTCAGAGGTAATAAAACTAACGCACAACTGCATCCCTCAACGCCCTTAACTCCCTCATTTAAATGTGCATTTTCGAGGGACAAGCGCCTCTTCATAACTCCAAAAGGATGTTGATGACTTTAGCATAAAACGCCATACATTTTCATGAGCGATCCCGGTGATCTGTGAGGAAATGTCCCCCAGCCGTGTGAAAAGAGAAATTGAAATTTTTAGTGGGAGCGTTAGTAATTGAAATATAAAGTGGAAAACATGAAAGCCTGGCTCCGAGCGGGATGTATATGGCCGTTATGGCGCTCACGAGATGTTGTTAAGAGAAGAGCGTTATGACGTTAGAGAAATCACTGGAGTGGGGCGAGGATGTGGGAGTCTCCAAGGAACCAAAACCAAATGGTCAAAAAATATACATGCACATAAATCCAGTCAAATGAAGCTCATCGAGGTTAGAGCCGTTATAGCAGCGAATCTGCTACTGCTAAAGCTACTAGTACTATTACTACTACTAATACTGCTACTGCTATCACTACTAAGGCTGCTATTACTACTACTGTTAAGGTTGCTACTATAATTACTACTACTGCTAAGGTTACTACTACTACTACTACTACTACTACTACTGCTACTACTGCTACTGCTAAGGCTACTATTACTATTGCTACTACTGCTAAGGCTACTATTACTATTGCTACTACTAAGGGTACTATTACTATTGCTTCTACTAAGGGTACTACTACTGCCACTGCTATCACTACTAAGGCTACTACAACTACTTCTACTACTTCTACTACTGTTAGTACTGCTGCTGCTGCTGCTACTACTATTACTACTGCTATTACTATGACTACTTTGTTGAGGTTAGTTCCTACATTATAAAGTTTGACATTGACGACATTTTTAAATTAATTCAAACTCAATATTTTTAAATACCAAAGAAAAGTTACTTCTGGAAATGTATCTGAAAACATTTTGGACTGAATTATGACAAAGAAAAAAAAGACATTAGCAACATGTGAGTTTAGAGCTGTTTGTTGTTTTTACCACATTCTGAATTCCGACTGAGTATCATAGCAACCAAAGAGCCAATCTGGAACGAGGATGCTGAAGGTAACGCTCCTTACCACCCGCATCACTGGTTTAGCAGGGAGCGGGCGCTTAGCAACACTTATTCATGCTCATATCTTGATTTACATTTCTTCAATTGTGATCGTTTTTTGTTGCCTTAAAAAAAACAACACATTTTCACAGTGAGCTGGCTCGCCTCTCAACAGATCTAACCTGTAACCTGGTGGAATTGCTCGTCTCCATGGTAGAGAAATAAAGAAATTCTTGGTTGACCTAAGACACGTACGGCCAATTGCGTAGACGACTAAAAATGGGCGTAGCAAAAGATCGAGAAAGTTTGCAGAATCTCAATGATCATTAAGTTTCTGACTAAATTAAAATTAACTAAGCGTAAATTGAATAACTTTGGTGACATAAACTGCAACTATATTCTTCAGCAAAGTCCTTGTTTTGTTCTATTTTTGTGCGCTGAAAAGAATTACATTTTTAATATACATTTTAGGAGAGAGAAGTTGAAAAGATTGAAACAAAAAGCCAAACGCTGCCATATTGCTGTGGGCAGAGAGCGGCTGAGTCTGCCTGTTGCCATGGCGAGGCTGGTTGGACGAGGGTCAAGAGAGTATAAAACATTTTAATTTTTCAGTAAAAATGATGAAGGCCTTTGGCGGACGGGAGCGGCGGCCATTATCTCCCCTGCAGATAATTGCGGTGATTGAAGCCGGGGCTATAAAAGTGTCCATTTGAACTTTGACCTCGGCGTGTCATGGCACACTTAGCTGTTTAATGCACGTTAATGATCTACTGCTATCCCTATGTTAGCATATTGAGAGTATTTATCTGGTCTAGTTATAAGTCATGGAAAATGGATGGGCATCACCTCAAAAACTGCATTGATGTGCTCATCCAATCTGGCAACTCTGGGGTTTATTCTTCAGCGATGGCATAGAATACTAAACTTTAGACAGATCTACACAAACGGACAATTGCTGAAGTATTCACGATTTATGAACAAATTATAAAGTTTAAAGAAGTGGGCTGAGTGAGGGCGACGTCACCCACTCGGCTGCATTTGACTGAAGCCGAGTTCCATATTTGGATTTCCGACCGCGAGTATCCTAGCAACCAAAGAGCCAATCCAGAGCGACGCTGTTGAAAGGAACGCCGCTTCCTGCCTGTTGTTGCCAACGCTAGCGAAAGAAAAAGAAACGCCTGATTTGTCTGTTATTAATGTTCATCTCTTGATTTATGGACACAAAAGCGAAATAAAAATACAACGATCACGTAGTGCGTAAATACGAACATTTTAAGACCGAAGTGACGAGTCTGACAGCAGCAGGTACAGAGAGAGGAGCGATCGTTTTTCAATAGAAAGTGAATTGGAGCCAGAGTCAAAGAACCCAGAAGCCCATGCTCACTTCTTATCTGGAACAAAATGACTAGCAGGTTAGCTATGTCCATTTATATATACAGTATATGGTGCCACAGGATTTAAGTTTTTAGCCAAAAAATATACTCAAATGAAACCATGTTTTTTGGGGGGTTTTGTGGTTGTATTTATTGCTGTGAAAAACATGCGTCCTTACTCT
This sequence comes from Periophthalmus modestus, assembly GCA_019594935.1. NCBI lineage: Eukaryota > Metazoa > Chordata > Actinopteri > Gobiiformes > Gobiidae > Periophthalmus > Periophthalmus modestus. Next base: position 15,505,379 of record JAIEZT010000198.1, on the reverse strand, counting down.
TAACACTCCTGCACCTCCACAAACCTGACTCGTACCTGGCCTGGAGAAGGAAATGTTGTTCCTTTGGCTGTAATCTTTCACATTATGGCATAAAACTTATCTTTCGCCATGGAGAATGTTCCGAAGTATGGTTTAAACTTTCTACTTCCATGGAATCCTGACATCCCCAGAAAGTTACAGATTATACTCTATTTTGTTACTACTTATGTAAAAGTATTTAAGTACCTGTTTAAAAATGTACTTTAAGAGTAAAAAGTAAAAGTATTTCACACGTGTTATAAAATGTAGTGATATTGATGAAAAATTACAGCAACAATGAATCAATTTTCTTCAATTTTGTGTATTTATTTGTGTTTGCTCAAAGATGAAGCTTGAACTCGAAAACTTTAGTCCGAATATTACTATGAACATGGTAAAAATACCCCCTCAAATCATATGAAAAGTACTTTTTACTTTTCAGTCTTGTCCAAAAATGTAGCAGAGTAGAAAGTACAGATACTGCTCTCAAATGTAGTGAAGTAAAAGTAAGTACAGATACCTAAAAAATTTTGCTTAAGTGCAGTATTTACAACTTGTACTTCATAACCTTCCACCACTGCGTAAACACAAATTATCTAAAACGTTGATCAAAATTGGCTCTGTATTTGAAGTTTAAAAGCTCCTTGAACAATGTGTCCAGAAGATAAAAGTGTATTTGGAAACACCACTACCTCTTTGTTACTTCTTTCCAATTATTTCCCTGTTTAAAAGCACACTCCACTCAAGATAAGAAAAAATAAATAAATTCAATACTATTTCAATTAATATGTTAAGGTAGCAGTACCTCTCTTTGAGCCTACTTCATACGCTCCCTCAACAGAATTTTTCATAAAGAGAAAAATCCCAGTATAAAGAGAGATTATGTGTAAAGGCCATGGATCCCCACAAGCTTACACTGTTCAAATATAGATTTTTATCAATGGACCTGGAAAATCTAAATAACTGTAGAATAAAGGCCTACTTTTAAAGGCCATTCTCCCAGTAGCCTTGCACGTTATTTCCTCGAATCTGAGAGCTACTTGGAGACACACAATACAGCTTTGTAAAGTAATTGAATGTGAAGAAGAAGAAGAAGCCATAGTTCCTAGAAATCGGGGTTACTTCATCAAGCCTCATAGAATCCTGTCAAACCAACGATTATGAGATGCTAACGTCAGTGTAATAACGGTGCTACGTCATGGGTCTTTTGTTCACTTAATATATATGGTCCCTCGTTTATCGCAGGGGTTTCGTTGAAAAAATAAACCCGATTAAGGTAAAAACCGCGAAGTAGACAGCTTTATTTTTTACAATTGTTATATGTTGTCTGTTAAAACTCCTCACCACACACTTTATATGCTTTTCTCACACAGGCATTAACATTTTGTTGTTTAAACACTCTCAAAGTTCAAACCTTCGTCGGTGCTGAACGTTTCATCGACATTGTGGGTTTTGTTGAAGAGAAAACTTGCAAACACACAGCACTTAAGAGTCACACTGCGATCCAACATTTATGTAAATTTGTCTGAACACCTTCTGTACTGTTCAGGAGACACGGCACTGAGGAGACTGATGGACAATGGTCTACAGTCCCTCAGCCAATCAGGACGCAGAACTCAATGGTCTACAGTCCCTCAGCCAATCAGGACGCAGAACACAATGGTCTACAGTCCCTCAGCCAATCAGGACGCAGAACACAATGGTCTACAGTCCCTCAGCCAATCAGGACGCAGAACACAATGGTCTACAGTCCCTCAGCCAATCAGGACACTGTAATAAAGGCGCGCAAAGGTGAACCATGATACAGCGAGGGATCACTGTAATGCAATTTTTATTTATTTTTTTTTAGCTTTCTACCATGTTATAGCGCTCCCCCGTCAAAAACATGTTATGTTTAAGTAATCTAGAGATCTCTCCCAGGCACTACTCAACCTCTCATTATATGTAGTTAGTAGTACAAGCTCACACCTCTTGTATAAAGCTCTGCCCACAAGCCTGCGTAACCTGGAAGCTCTCTGCAGCGCTCCCCGTTTTCCCGACACGGCCATTCTACATAAATATACATGAGCATGACACTAAACTATTCACTACAACTTCACAAACCTGATGCTATGTGCAGTAGTTTCATTAGCAAAAAGCAATGATTGTGTAGTGCTCTGAAGGGAGAGTGACTTAGCACGGGGAGCAACAATAAAAGCTAACACGGTGATCGAAATATGTTATGTGTTAGCAGTTAAACACCCCATAAAAACTGAATATAGCCTCTTTAAATCCTCTTTTGGCTAATCTATTTCCGTTGCCAATTTACCAGCTTACAACAAACACGGAGGATTTTGTCGCAATATAAAATAAACAAACTAATTTTAATTTCGACAAATTTGCAGGTGGAGGTTTGGGTGTTCACATAAAGACAAGACATTAAACAGATATTTTCATTTCTTTTATAATGTCGTCATGTCTCTGCGCTGCTTGATCTGTTACTTTCAAAAAAAATCGTCTTACCGAACACTTTTAGAAACAGCTCCCTCTCCTGGACGCCCGCTTTATTCGTCGCCCGGCACGAGTAGGTCCCTCCGTCCGACTGTCGAATATTCCTGATGGTGAGCATGCTCCTTCCTCCTTCTAATCGACTCAGAATGTACTGCTCCGAGGGCTCCAACTGCTGGCTTTTTCTGCGAATGAAAGAAAAAACAACATATAGACCTGTTACACACTTGTTTCGCCGCTAATGTTAGCTCTTAAGACATCTTCTGATCCCTTAAGTGCACATTGCAACACTTCAAAAGGTATTTACCGAGATGGGAAAATGAAAAGCGATATTTCGTATGTTGTTTTGGAAGTTTAACTGAAACGACTGGAGTTGTTCTGATCATATGTAGCGTAGCATCTTGAGTCCTAGCACGTTGACATCTCCGAACTTTGCCACGCGGAAAAAACGCAAAGTCTTTAAATTCAGAAGGCGTTTGGTTATGGAAGACGGAGCTAGCTAAATGGGTTTTGACTGGAGCTGTGAGCGCTAATGTTGCTACTTATTGGACATGGGAGTGAAATGTGTTTTGATGATACAATGCTAGATGGATGCGTGTCTGTTTCATTTGCTAATCTGGTCGTTTGTTACTCAGGCTAACAAGAGCGCCGCAAATGCTAACTTTCAACAGCTTTAAATGTCAGAACTGATGCAAAACTCATCACTACTCATAGATTCCTCCATCTTCTTCAATTACCACCTCAGTAGCAAAACTTGAGCAGTGAAATATCCTTCCACCACCTCATCACAACCTCAACTTCACCGTCCAAGAGTCACTCTGACAGAAGAAATAGACCTAAAGTCCCAGTACTCCACAGAGGAGAACTTACAAGGTGTTTTTCACTTTGAACTCCTCGGCACAATGTTCTCTTCAGTCAGACCCATGTTATGGTAGAAAAAAGAGTTAAAGCCTCTTGGACGACAGGCTTAACATCAAACTTCAAATGGAAACATCTCAGCCCACTAAAATGCTCAATTTTTCAGTTTTGTCTTCACTGTTTCACATGACAATAACTGAATAACTGACTAAGTACATAACTATAATACTAATATTGTTATGTAATATTGTTTGTGGATTCAGTTACATCACAAATGCATTGAATCAAAGTAAAATACCTCATTAGGTCCAAATAAAATACTGCAATGGGTCAAAAAAAAAAAAAAAATACAGCATTGACACACAGTTAAATACTGCATTGAATCAAAATAAAATACTGCATTGGGCCAAAATAAAAAAAATACTGCATTGACCTAAAGTTAAATACTGCATTGGGTCAAAGTAAAAATACTGCATAGAATCAAAGTAAAATACTTCATTGGGTCAGAATTTAAAAAAAAAAAAAAAAAATACTGCATTGACGCACAGTTAAATACTGCATTGGTTCAAAATAAAATACTGCACTGGGTCTAAGTAAAAAAAAAATACTGCTTTATTAGATTTAAGTTAAATAATGCATTGACCCTAAGTTAAATACAAAGTAAAAAGAAAAACAAAACAAAACAAACAAACAAAAAAAACACACTTTATTGTGTCAAATAAAAAAAAAAAATAAAAATACTGCATTTGGCCAACGTAAAAAAAAATCCTCATTGTGTCAAAGTAAACTACTGCATTGTGTTCAGGGCCGGCCCTAGCCTTCAGGGGGCCCTAAGCAAAATTGTCCCCCGGGGGCCCTCTCCACCTCAGTGCCACATATTCATATCTGACAACATTAAAACATAATCACAACCAGTTGTTAAAAGACTGAAAATTCTAGAGGCTCACAAAAGCAATAGCCACAAGTCTAACAGTACAAAAACATGTAAGGAAAGGGGGGTCTGCCAGAGATATTTTTAAATTCCGGCGCATTTAAATATGTTCCAGTCGACTAAAATGGGCTTACATTTCTCATAAAGTGCAGTACTAGATAGAGTAGCCAAACAAGGGTACACTAACTTCAAAATCGTATCACTCAAGAAGAACAAAGTAGTGCTCCAAGTCAAGAGTTGCATAAGAGAAACAGCCTGGACATGACGTCAGATTTATCATCAGATTTATAATCATCAGATCATTTGGATGGACTGAACATTAAATAAAAGGGGATTTTAGGATCACATCATTTTTATGTTTGTTGTCAGGCTTTGGATGGGAGAGTTCACCTAAATGCGCACATTAAATGAGTAGGATGCCCAGATACTGTGCATGTGCTGTACTCGTACTCATCAATGAGCTGCCGATACCAAAAGCCGATACCACTGTATCTGTGCTGCTGTTTGAGGCTCACAGCTCGCATCTCCACAGAGCAGATCTATGGACAAATAAAGCTGCACATTAAGCACAGATGTGATCATGTTGACGTTTATTTGCGTGTGCTGCGATGTAAACTGTTATAATGGACAAACACATTTAGACGAGTTCAGAGCTTTTAAAAGACGAACAGCAGGAACATAAGTGTGAAAAGTGTCCGTGGTACAAGTAACACAACAGTCACTGTTATGTTAACAGAGGCTCTGTAGCAGTTAGCGCGTTAGCGCGTTAGCAGCTAGCATGTTAGCAGCTAGCGTGTTAGCAGTTAGCTAGCGTGTTAGCAGTTAGCGCGCGTTAGCAGTTAGCGCGTTAGCAGTTAGCTCGGAGGAGCGCAGTCTGCAAAGAGGAAGCGGTAAAACCAGGTGCTTTAGACCAGATCTAAATAAATTATATTTGAATTATACCTAACTACAGTGATACGTATTCTAAGATGAAAAAGTGACTATACTATACAATGAAATGAATTAGACTCACTACTATAATCAGACACCAGTAAAAATACTGTCTGGTATCGGCATTTTTACTCAGTATCGGCGAGTACTCAAAATGAAGTACTCGTACTCGTTTGCAAAACATGGTATCGGTGCATCCGTATTAATGATGAGTTGTTAATACGCATTCAGGAGTCGTTCACGGGTGTTCTTTTGTTCAAACAGAGGTTTGTGCCATAACCAACGTTGATGTGACACAGGAGCAGAGACACTTTAACCACACTCACATCATCTGAGGTTTAGAGACAAAAGGACAAGACACAACCAAAAACAGCCAGAGTAATAAACGGACTCACCTGTGTCCTCTGTCCCTCTGAGGTGTGTCCTGTCTGCACATTTACACACCTCCATTCTCTCCGTTTTATCTGCAGATCCACTGGTGTAAAATCGTGGCATATTTCGAGTTCTCTCTGAAAAATCCTGTCCCCAAACGATCTTCCTCTGGGCTCTTCATACATTGTCCCATCGCTAACTTAAGTCTTTTAGTCTGTAAAACATCCACTCAAATGTCCCTCTGCTGCCTCAGTCTCCCAGAATACACCTGGAGGGAGGGGTCCTTCACACGGGTGTAAACACGTAGCTGTCCTCATCACTGCCCAATTAGAAAATAAATGTAGGAAGCACGTGTCTAGCTAATGGAAATAAAACACATCTAGTCGTGTAAGAAGGATATTTAGACTAGTATACATACCCGGGCACTGTTTAGTTTTCAGAAAAAAAACGTTTCAAATCATTTTTTCAATATAATTGTATGGGCTCTTGGGGCCCTCTGGTGGCCTAGGGGCCCTAAGCAGCTGCTTATTCTGTTTATAGGCTGAGCCCTGATTGCGTTTAAGTAAAAAAAAAAACAAAAAAAAAAACTGTATTGCATTAAAGTAAAAAAAAAAAAAAAAGAGATCTGAATCTATTGTATTAAAGTACAAAAAAATACTGTATTGTGTCAAAGTAAACATACAAAGTGGTGAAAACTAAAGGGTTAATTATTATTATTTTAAATTTCGACTGGTTCAAATTACGACTTTTTCCAGTGTAGTGCCCCTATAAAATATGTCACCTAATTAAGGCCTTCTCCTTTTGTCAGTATTACTTAAAACATGCTAATGCTAACTGAGCAGCTAAACCCTTTGAAAGACACACACCGTGTCCTTCTAAAACCTCATAACCCATAATGCACGGCTGGTCAGAGCGTTTGAACACAATGCTAACCCGCCTAGCACCTGCCCCTATCAAACGCAGCATATTGGATTTATATTACATGCAAACCTGAGGGGGCGAATGCTAATGAGGCCCAGGAGCACGCCCCCTAGTGTCAGACATCACAATAGCGCATTATGGTAAGCAGTCCTTGTTATGAGAGCTGTTACCTTGCCCCCTAGTGCACCCACAAATCCTCTACACTGGAATTCAAATGACCTCCTATCATCCGAGTTTAAAAACATATTATTAGCAAAAAGAGCTGCTGGCAGAATCCAATTGCCTGGTTTAACCCTGAGTCATTGTGAAAAATACAAATGTGGGAAAAGTAAATAAATAAAAATACTGGTCCAAAGCGGCAAAATGGAGAATTATTCAACTGGAAATCGATTTTTGGAAACAAACAATTGGCCAGAAGTGAGGGACTACACAGAGGAAAAGTTCAGTAACAACAGAAGTCATGGTTCTAGCGAGTATATTAGGCCCATGGAGTATCAGAAGTAGTAGTACTCATACGTAATGGGTATGGAGATTTTATGTGGGTGGTTTGTTTTCTTTGTAAAAACAACAAAAAAAACACTAAAATAAACTACTGCTACTGTATAAACTACTGCTACTACTATGTCAACTACGGTGACTTCTAATACCACCACTACTACAACCACAACTCCTCCAACTACTCCTCCTACTACTACCACTACTACTCCTCCTACTGCTACCACAACTCCTCCTCCTACTACTACTACTCCTACTCCTACTACTACTACTATTCCTCCTCCTCCTACTACTACTATTCCTCCTGCTACTACTACTACTATTCCTCCTCCTACTACTACTCCTCCTCCTCCTACTACTCCTCCTACTATCACTACTACTCCTACTACTACAACCACTACTCCTTTTAATACAACCACTACTCCTACTACTACTACTACTACTACTCCTTCTCCTCGTACTATTACCACTACTCCTCCTAGTACTACTAATCCTTCTCCTGCTCCACCTTCTACTACTACTCCTCTTCCTCCTACTACTACTACTATTAATATTACTACGATTATTACTACTACTACTACAATTACTTCAACTAACATAACCACTACTAGTAATACAGTAATAGTAGTACTGACCACTGACAACTACTACTACCACTACTAATACTACAACTGCTTCACCTACAACAGCTTCTATTACAATAATTGAACCAATAGAACCATGAACTACTACCTACTACGACTGCAGCTGCTACAACAACTACTAGTACTACAACTTCCAGACGAACTGCACATATTTTTACACTGTAGTATAACCCAAAAGTACAGGCCCAGCACAAACATGATGAAAGTGGATCCACAGTTGTGAGCAGCTGTGGAGGCAGAGTGACCTTGGCTCAGGTCTCTTTGTTCCATGTCATCCCTCATTCTCCTGCCTTATTGTCTCGGGGAAATTGCCACTGTTGTGGAGAGTAGAATAACAGAAGAAACCTGCACAGGACCCACAAAAGCGTATTCTTGTCAAATCAAATTCAATAGTTTTAGCGTCAACAAACAATGAATTGGTGCCGACGAAGTTCAACGTGATCATCAAATCAAACCTTCACAACAGTCACACGGCAGCAGCGGAAAGCTCCAGTACAGATCTATCCTATAAGCAGGTCTTCAAGTCAAAATATGCCCCCTGTGTCGTTATAAAGTGTTTTATTGTCCGATTATCAGGAGGTGCGTGTTAGCATGCAAGTTGTTGCTGTTGGTGGTTTATCATTACATCAATACTGAGCTTCCAGACATTCTGAAATAGTGTAGATCTTAATAATTTCACTACAAATTTCAAAACTCACATTTGAAATAATCAAGTGTGTCAATTAGCATGCTAGTTGTTGTTAGGTTTACCATTACAGCAAAACTGAGCTTCCAGATACTCTGAAATTCTCTGTAGAGCTTCATAATTTTACTAGAAACTTAAAGAAGCACAGTGTCAATATCAGTTTAGTTCAGGGATGGGCGAACTTTTGGACACATGGGCCACACTGGGGTCTAAAATTTGAGGGGCCGGGCCAGGAGATATATATATATATTACATTAGAGATTTGGCCTGTAATGTAGCAAAACATGAATATGCGAGGCTCATTGTAAAAATTGTTATCCAAATGCTTTCTTTTAAAAACTCAACATCAGAGAAAGGCTCGTTAGCTTTTTACTAATTTGAATGCCAGCAAAAAACTTGCCTTCATACTTTGATCGGACTTCGGTGAAAATTATTTAGTTGTACACTCTGTATTAAACACTCAGCGCTCCACTTTTCTTTTCTTTGATAATCTCATTTTTGCAGAAGGGCTGATAAGAGAATAAAAGAGAAATACACGTGAACAAGGCTGATGTAGCTGAAGTGCTTCTATTTTGGGGAAATGTTGGCATTACAGGGGAAAGGTAAATTGAAGGTTTACCCTACCTATTTTAATATAATTTGGTCACGTTCGGCTGGCCAGATTAATGAGCGCAAAGGGTCATGTGTGGCCCCCAGGCCGTAGTTTTCCTGTCCCTGGTCTAGTTCATGTGTACTGCTGAGTATTCACTGTATAAACTTGGACATAATGATAGTCATAAAGCACTAAAGTAATATCCTAAGTAAATACAAAATTGTTTGGACAATTTTACTCTATATTCAAATCTGACAAACCTATTCAAAATGATTAATAATGCAGCTCTTCCTCCACTGAAAAAAATTTACTGAACTCCCCAATCCACTCGCTCCTCTGAGAACCCAAACGGCACAGGTCCAAAAAGATCGTTGGCCTTTTCTTTTCAGACCATCAGAGGGTTGAATCAGCTCCAGACAGTCTGAAGTTCCCTGTAGATTTTTATAATTTTACTACAAATTTAGAAAAAAGCACATTTTGTTGAGTTTGTACTATTCTGAAATCACTGTAAAAACTCGGACATAATGGTTTTTAATGTGTAGGGACTGTGGGAAACATACTGTACTGGAAATGTTGGCATATTACTGTGTTTTACTGCTAAAGATGTTAAAGATGAACTGACTTGTCTCATAATGTAATTGTAATGACATGTGTATTTTTAATGTGTTCACTTGCTCTGGGACACAGATGGAAAGCAGCAGGAGCTAAATCTAGTACAAAACATCTTTTCTTTTGTAAGATTAATGGATTTGTACACGGTCCCTGACAATTACAGAAAGAAGGAAAGTCTCTGACAGTTGTGAAAAGTGCTTATAAACTCATTGGGGTGAATAATTAGGATGTTCTGAATGCTAAAGTTAAGTGAGGAATAAGTTTGGACCAATGCAGACAGTTTAAAATGAGGTCGTTTTTCATGTTTTTTAAGAGCAAAATGACCAAAAATGTAATAAAATAATGAACTTGTAAAATTCAGGGATACAGGATAAAACCACCAATTCCAACTTCAACTTCTTGCCAATGTATTGACTTGTTTTATTGTTAATTTTTGTTATTGCCTATCCATATGAAACAAAACCTAGCATAAAATTGCAATTCTATCAACACACATCTGTTTTTTAGAAGGTTGTGCCATTTTTAAGCTCCAAATATGTAACTTGAAATCATTTTAAACCATAAGATTAAGATTATGGCAAGTTGGTGGAGCCGATCCCAAACACGTAATAAGGTTCAACATTTGTGGATCATACATTTGGATATTTCTTTACACAAAACAGTGAGTCTCCCATTGTCACAAATATAGCGCTTTTCCACTTTCAAAGCACTTCAAGGAACCACTCGCCCATTCACACAGACACTAGGGACAAGGTGGGTCAACGGCAGCATTCATCTGAGAAAGCTGGAATTCGACAGCGAGATTTGAGAGCGAAATTCAAACCTCGAACCTTCAATCAGTGAACAAACATTCAACTGAGCTACTGTCGCCCCAAAGTTCCAAACTGTCCCATTTAGTCCATTACACGTGTTTTTATTGCTTGACAAAATACCTTGAAAAGCATTTTTTTTACCTGTACCTCGGGCTGGTGGTGTCATCTATGTAACTAGTGTGGGTCCTGTGGGTCAGTGGAACGCTCTACCAATGAGTTTTGTTAAATTTTTTATTATTAGAGTGGGATTTGAACCGTCAACTTTCAAATCAATGGACAAACACTCGACCAAATGAGCTACTGTCGCCCAGCATTTAATCCACTACATGTATTTTTATTGCTCAACGCCTTAACCTTGAAAAGGATTGTTTTTTTTCACAGTGAATGAGCTCGCCTTTCCACAGATCTGACCTGTACCTCAGCCTGGTGGTCTCCAACGTAAAAAGTCTGGATCCTGTGAGTCTGCTCTATAAATGATCACTTCGTTTTCCTCAAGCCGATTCTGCAAAATCAACAAAAATATAATCGTATTGTTGAAAGTGTGTGATACATCTTGGAGAAAAGATCACAAGATATTTTTCAAGGGCCAATCTGATTCTTATTCAAATGCGCCGCTTTAAAATGAACCCGCAAGTACGCTCTGATATTGTTTACCTACTTCTTTTCCATACATATGATAATGCCGTAGCGTAAGACAGCTAGCCGTATTTTCATCTTTACCATTACGTGATTGCATTCAAAGCCACTTCCAATGATGCAGATTTCTCTTCAATGTAAAAAGGCAATTTTATAGAGTATTGAATTCTATATACCGTCACACAAAGCCAGGGCTAGCCTCAAATAGCGCTGGCAAGATAATCGAAAGTTGCACGGAAGAAGACCTCGTGAGAATAACAACAGGAAATGAAGGGCGGCCATCTTGGGGAGGGACGCACAATGGCGTTATTGTGACAGGTAGTCCATTAGGCAAAGCGAACCGAGCTACAACAAGAGAAAAACATTCGCTTTGACAGGATGCGCGACAATAGAGCCGAGACGCCGAGGACCGAACACGGACGCTGTTGTGATGGCTGTCTACGCCCAGGTTCCGTCATTCCGCTGGGTGTGTTTTAATTCAAAAAGGGAAGAATGACAAGGAGAAAATGATGAAGAGGAGACGGGTGCATTTGGCAGCGGACAGGGCAGCGCTGTGCTCGCTTTACATTTTATTAAAGGGACGGAGTGAAATTTGATTCTCCTGAGGGGGGAAAGTGAAGTTGGCGAGTGATATATAAGCGACAATGGTGCGACAGTGAAGAAAAGGAAAATAACCGATGCAGTTTTGTCATGACGCTAATTCCATATTGTTTTTTCTGTTTCAATAGTATTAAAAGCTGATACAACGATGGCCAATGGAATATGGAATAGCAGTTTCTTTATTATCATGTGGGTTTATACTAGTTTTAGTTCTAGTTCTGACCAAACAATCAAAAGTTTGGCGACACTTTTTTGTTGATGTTTTTTTCCTTTAGTTCCATGATTAATTATAGTGTAAATTCTCACTGAAGGCATCAAAACTATCAACGACACATTTGGAATGGAACAAGCAAAAAACCTGCTGGTCCCAGAGTCAGGACTAAACCAGGACTAAACCAGGACTGAACCAGGACTAAACCAGGACTAAACATGGGGAATCAGTATTTAATTTTTCTGCATCTAAAACCTGGAACATTCTTCCTGAAGATGTGAGACAGACCTCGACTTTGACAGTGTTTAAATCCAGACTCAAATGGTTCTGTTTAGCTGCATGTGACTGAAAGGTTTTTATTCTACACTCTTTTGTTTTAATGTTTATGATCATTATTTGTGATTATTTAATGTTTTGTTGTATTGTGATTTTAATGTCTTTCTTGTTCTGTAAAGCACTTTGAATTACTTTGTGAACCAATTGTGCTATACAAATAAACGTGCCTTGCTTTGCCAAAAAGTAAACTCAAAACTTTGATGGCTGTTTTGCACTTTTGGCATTTCCTGACCCTGACGTGGCACAGCTGTGAAGTGAAAACCATCTTTCTCTCATGAAGCTCATTGAGAAAAAGTCAAGAGTTTGCAGCTCTGTCGACAAAGCAAAGGGTGGAGACTTTGAGGATTTGAATATAAAATAGAAGAATATATAGTACAGTTATTTCACTTTTCTTTCTTTGCTACATCCTGCATCATGTACTTGATGTCTTCCATATGTATCGAAAATGTAGAAAGTAGTACACTTAAAAAAAAAACTAAAAAAAAATGTGTTGGCAGGCCCGTTGACAGAAATTCGGGGGCCTGGGGCAAGAAACCTCACATGGGCCCCGCTCTAATATAAATTAACAAGAAGAGGGTCCAATTCTGGGCCCCTGAGACCCCGGGGCCCAAGACAACAGACCCCTTTGTCCTCCCCGTCGCCGTCCCTGAGTGTAGATATAAAATCTTAACAGGAAAAAATCGAATTCTGTTCCATTTTTTTGTTTTTTTTTCCCAGTATCGATACTTGTTAAAATGAACTTAAGTTGTTCATATAGCAGTAGTATTAATTAGCATCTGAGTTATTGACTTTTTGACAGATAAAGACAGAGACAATGAACATTTGTGCCAGCACCAAGCCTGGATAAACTGAAAGGATTGCATCATTGGGAGAATCTGAAATTAACACGCTCATAATCTAAAATGGCTTCAAAACGGTTCATTATTCAGTCGTTTTGTCGTCTGGTAGCTGACCTTCTACTACCAAAAACAAATTCAAGCAACGATATTTACACACAGGAAAGATCGGTCAAGCGTCTTGCCCAACAACACAAAACCAGAAAGCAAGAAATGGGTAAAAACACGGCTATATCGTCAAGTCAAGGCCACAGCCACGGATTACAATTTTATAAACCGACAGCGACACCAAAAAAGTTAACTTTCCTCTAAGACAATTTCATCTCCAAAACAGCTGTGTTCTGTGAGAATAAATGCTCTGCCATATAAATGTCAAGCTCTGAAGTTTTAATCTAAACAAGCGCCCATGCATAACAGAGCGCCGTGCTAACACTTATGAAGCATCGGGAGCAGCTCTCTCTCTGTAGCACTAAAAACACTTCCTCCGAGACACTGGGAGGTGAGCTCAGGTGACGAGGAACAAACACGAGCTCAGGAGCAGGCCATTTGATGTTTGGTAATTGGGCGACTTGTACTGCTCCGCTGTTTGGTTTGGAGGTTCTGAGCGGACCTCTGTAGAGAAATCACGGAACGATGTTTGTCTATAATGAAGGCGGGGTCACCATCAAACCACTTACATTATTATTACTACAGAAATGTTTAAATGTTATGCTAGAGTTGGGTCTTGAACCAGCAAATGTGCTTGGTGTATCGACAGTAGATCAGTTGGTGGAGCGTTGGTCCACTGATCCGAAGGTTGGCTGGTTCGAATCCAGCTTCCACAGTTGAATGCTGTTGTTGTGTCCTTGGGCAAGACACTGAACCGCCCTCGCCAAACTAGCACTAGCTACAAAGTGCTAAAGTGTTGGGTTTTGAACCAGCAACCTTGAGTTTTAAATGTGTTTGGTGCATCGACAGTAGCTCAGTTTGTAGAGCGTTTATCCACTGATCTGAAGGTTGGCGGTATGAATCCCACTCTCAGAACAAACAGTCAGATCTACCACTTCCAGCTCCCACAGTTGAATGCTGTTGTTGTGTCCTTGGGCAAGACACTTACCCGCCCTTGCACCCCCATTGTGTCTGCGCACACTGGTGTATGAGTGTGTGTGTGAATGGGAATACACTATTTAAAGACTCTGATGCGCGCGAAACCAAAACAACCAGGACCAAAACTATGAAAAATATACTTTAACATTTTTTTTTAATTTTGCAAGAATTCACAACGAACTGCTGACTAACTTAAACTACCAAAAATACACAGAAAAAAATAGGAATAACTTTTTATGTATTAAAACTGGGTAAAATGTAGGAAACTTACAGGGGGAAATAAAAGGGAGCCGGAACCTAACAATTATTATTATTACTGTTCATAGATGTTTAAATGTAAAAACACACAAACTAGCAGCAGATACAAATGCTAGAGTTGGGGTTTGAACCAGCAACCCTGAGTTTTAAATGTGTTTGGTGTATCGAGAGTAGCTCAGTCGGTAGAGCGTCTTAAGGTTGGTGGTTTGAATCTCGCTCTCGACATAACCATCATTGATTGAGCGGTCAGGTTGGTAAGACACTTAACCGTCCTCGCCTCCCGTTGAGTTTGTGCACTCTGGTGTGTGAATGTGTGAGTGGTTCCTGGATGTAAAGAGCTTCGAGTGTCTTGAAGGTGGAAACCCGTGAAATAAAAATGTGACCATGACCATTTACCGCGACAAAAGAGCTTCAACAGAAGAGGGACTTGGCCTGGGAACACCTCAGGATCTACCCCAGACGAGCTGGATAGTGGACGGTGTGTGTTTAAACCTATTTTTTCTGTTCATCCAGTCAATTAAAGTGGTATCAGGTGTTCAGTATGTTGTGTATTTAAGATATGAGTGGAAAGTTACAATATTTGAAATGACTGAACTGTAGCTTAAAGCGCCCATATTACGCCATTTTCTGATTGATGTTATAATGTTGTTTTCTTGTCAAAAACAGACATGGAGTTGTGTTTTGTTTCATTCGCACATGTTTAACACACAAACCCTGCATATTTAGGCTGAGTTCTTCTCTCAAAAAGAAAAAAAAACACTCTGTTCCACCTTGTGATGTCATGTCGTAATACAGGAAGTGCTCTAACACCTGCTTTCACTAGGATCATTTGGATAATTTCAGTCCTGGAATTGAAAACACAACCTCCAGATATGTTTTTTGAAGTAAACGACATTATAACATGGCTAAACGCTCAAAAGAGTCAGTTTTGTGTAGTATTGGACCTGTTTATAAGGTATAGTGTAGTTGGTGACATCACTCAGGACTGCCCTGATTACAGCCAGGTGTTTCTGATGACAAACACCTGGCTGCAGGGGCGGAGTTTAAAGTGTGGTTACGTGTTAGACCAATCACAGTGTTCCTTATACCTCCAAACCCCGCCCCCTACTGTTCCCGCCAGGTACTGCCCAGTTTAGCAGCTCTATTTGGTGGTTTGGTTTTACTGCTAAAGTAGACTTGGTTTGGTCTCGTCGTAGTTCTGGTTTAGTATTGATCTAGTCCAAGTTTAGTTTACTGGGTATAGTCCCACTTTAGTCAATTAGCATGTGGCATGTGCACAAAATCTTCACAAAAACAGCTTGCCGTCATATCTAAACTCACACAACTCATTTGATTCTCACTGATTCTTACTAACGACACCAGCTTTGATTAGCACGTTTGCCAGAGCATCTTTCTGCTAACCTATTTACATTTCTGTCGCTAGCAAACATCCACACATGTGCGCTAAATTAGCATGCATGTCAATAATATGAACAACCAAAGACGCCAATCTGTCTGCCTGTCTGTGCTCCTCGACGTTACAAACCATATGGCAGATTTAAAGTTCAGAATAATTAAAATGCTTGAGTGACGCGTGATTGGACGTCTGGCTGCGCGCAAATGCTCCCTGTGTTCTCAGTCACGCTGTTACATCATTAAAACGGCATTTGCTATTTTCCTATCGCTCCCCGTAGTATAAACAAAATGGTGGTGTCTATAGGCTTTCTTTGCTAAGTGACGCATCGGGCTGGCGTTATTCCTTCACTATCTCTGCACTCAAAGGCCCTTAAATTGTCGTTAGAGTTGCATCAGTCAGGCAGAAGTGTCACCATATAAAAGGCTAATGCATGCTCTTTAACTGCATTGCATGGTGTAATAATAACAGTGCAATTGTCAGGGCAGACTTTAGCTCGGTGTAAATGGATATGTGCTTGTTACTATTAGGCTCACTTCACACCACTTTAGTCATCACATCGGCTGTGGTTGATGTTAGCTTCAAATGCCTTGAAATTGCTTTGGAGACATGCATCTGTGTTATTTTAAACAGAAACATGTGGTATTACGGTGCTCTGGCCAAGATAATATGAGTTTTATATTGTACACAAAGACATACAGGAGCTGGTACTGTCGCCCCGAGTTACGACGGGTGTGATTGACAGGTGGACGGACCAATCAGAGAAGTGCATGGTCCAAAAAACATGTCAATTTATGAGTAATATAAAAAGAAAGACTGAGAAAGAAACAATTTTTACAGACTTGACTTGTAATTTGGTCTTTTGACATCACCTGATTGTCTCCATGGATACAGATATACATATTTACAGTATTTTCTGGACTATAAGTCACACTTTTTTTCATAGTTTGGCCAGGGATGTGAAATATGTTTTTTTTTTTTTTTTATTATTATTATGTTTTTTTTTTCTCGACTTATCCTCTGGAAAATACGGCTTGTTATATTGTGTAACTTTCCAAAGCAAAAAGTACATGAAGATAAGCAGATGACCACACCCCCCTGCTGTATTTTGTAGCTATATTATGTAACCCACCAGAAAAGTTACATAATGCAGCGTTAAAGAACAAATATTATTCATTATTTGTGTTGTTGTTAGTTCATGATTTAGAACTTGATTAAAATAATGCACATTTTATTTAAAAAAAAAAAACATGAATTCACAGCCTCAGTGCTCCCCATTCTCTGATGTGGTGAAACTTGCCATCTACTGGCAGCAGAGGGAATTACCACGAGAAAAAAATTCAACTTAACAATGAGGAACATGTCTGGACGTAATGTAAGAACGCAATTTCAAATGCTTAAAACAATGATTTATAGACTTAAAAACTGAGGAGTATTTTGTGAAGATACTGAAACCAGCGTGAACAATACGAAACACAACTCCAGGTATGTTTTTCTGAGGGAACATTATAAAAAACATTGTTAAAAGCTCAAAAAAAGTACATTTTGAATAATATGTGTTCTTTAAGTAACACTCGTCTGTCTGTATTAAATCACGCTGATATTTCTAAGAGGCGTCGGCTCGTTCTCTACACTTAACACAGAAGAGTTTGAAGTGAAACGTTGCATTAAATGGCAGAGCATAAAAGCTAAGAGTGGGTGGTAAAGTCATTATGCTTTAGTCCCATGTTTAAATGCTAGACTCCACCTGCCTCGTCGTTCATTTCTTCACCAAACGCCGGTGTTTGAAACGTCCTTGCTCCTTCCTCCAGGTGTCCTCTGATTAAAATGAGCTTAACCTGCAGCTCGCCTCAGGACGCACATCCATCACCGTCTGATACATGGACTTTGCGTTGGAAATGAGAAAGAACAACTGCAACGTGGAGTTTAGTACATTTAAGTATTCACATATCCAAATGTGAAGGATAAGGGGAAAGCCAGTTGACTACTTCAGATACTACTATGACTAAAAGTAAAAGTAATACTACTACTGGCCACTATATATGCTGGAAGAGTACTTATATGGCCCCAACTCATTTCATTATTATATGAATTTAATATAATGACTGCACTACTACTACTGCATTACGTGTACTGATAATTACAAATGCTGAGAACACATCCAGACACTGAGATGAAAAGGGCTCAAAGAACATTCAACATTTTTATTTGATTATTTCTTTCTGTAAAGTGAACCTATTGAATAAATACTGATGTGTAAAATCTAATGGAATCTGTTTATATCCAAAGATGTCTGTGTAATTCCTCAGTCGTCCAGGTCTGATCCATAGTAAAAGACAAAAAGTTGTAGGAGAAGAAGACCTTTTGCTGCTCATTCAAGCCGCTTCTTCAGTTCTGGTCAGATTACTGCTGGACACTGCCTTATATCTGTCTGAAGAGGAGCTAAGTACACTGAAAATGAAAACAGAAATGAAAAAAATTACTGAAAACAATAGCTGTTTCCAGTTTCAGTGTAGTTAGCTCCTCCCTTCAGACAGATATAAGGCAGTGTCCAGCAGTGATCTGACCAGAACTGAAGAAGAAGCTTGAATGAGCAGCAAAAGGTCTTCACTCCTACAACTTTTTGTCCAGTTGACAGATTTCACTTTTGGCTTTTACTATATATCCAAAGCTGATTTTAAAACAACCAGATACTGAGGTAGGACAACGATGAGGACAACTACGACCTGTACTACCGTTATCACGATGACCAGTGGCAGAGTGGCAGCGAGGAGGTCCATGACAGAGAGACATGCGAGAGCCACGTTCCCTCTGTGGCTCTGTGGCTCTTTGAGGAGGAGGACGGGCCGACCTGTTTCTTTCACCGTGAGCCACAAACTTCAAACTTCCGTCAATTTGGAGCTAATTCCCATGTAGCGCAAAACCTTGGAAATGTCCCTCCTGTACAGACTGAGTCAAGGCTTCGCTAACATCAGCTAAACACTTGACTTGGCCTTTTCAAAAAATAAAACCATCAGCATCGACAAACTGCAGAATGAGCTTATTGTGAAAAGGTTTTAAATTGACCATGAGCCAACAGAAACACACAAACCTGTCCCGTCCAGAGCAGCACCGAGTTCAGCAAGATTTTACGTTTTACTAATAAATGACTGAACATGACAAGTAAAAGAACAGTAGGCCTAATATTTTCACTAAGTTATTATAATAGGCCCATTATTATTGCCCAAGAAACCCCCAAAACCCCAACAAATCTGAGTACTTTGCAGAGAGTATTTTGAAATAACCTCACTGAAAAGAGGGCAGGTGGATTTCTGATGCTGCCACCACAAACACTCCTGGTATATTTTAGAGACTACTACTATACTACTACTACTACTACTACTACTACTGTGACTTCTACTACTACTATGAAAAAAAGTGCGACTTATAGCCCGGCCGGGGGTGCGACTTATACTCAAATGCCATTTATATGTGAATTATACGTTTTTTTCTTCATCACTATGCATTCTTCTTGTCTTATACTCCGGAAAATACGCTAATTACTACACATCTTGTAAGAGTACTAATACAGCTACTACTAAATTCACTATTGTATGACTACATGACACTTCTGCTCTGTTTTACACTACACTAAAAATTACTAAGTCAGATGAATCCATCGGGTTCACGGGACATTCAAGAATTATGTTTTTGATTTTTATTTTATGTCTGTTAAGTTTATCAATTATGCTACGTCGGATGTGGAAAAGTTTAACTAAAACCTTGAATTTTAATGGAATCTATCTATATTTAACGCTGATTATTTGAAAACTATTGATGGAAAAACATGGATGACGACCGACAGTATTACCACTGGTTTATCGGTTAATTTCGTGATAAAAATGTAAATGGTTGCCAGATAAGAATAGCAGCAATACTCTCTACCCGTGTACGCCTGATAATGAATACATACTCCATTAATTAAAATATGCGTACTACCGAATGGCGCTAAGAGCTAATATTAAAAGCATGGCCGTTAGCATGTGGGCGAAGGTCCGGGTCAACAGCTCCTCACCGACAAATGTTTACGCTGTTGCTATGTGATGGTGGATATCGTATTTTTGGTTGCACGCTGGAGCTAACCGCTAATTTAGAGTATTTAGGAGTGGGTTGTAGTAGTGGGCTTACCTGTGCCACGTTACCAGAGGGTCAGGGGATCCGGAGGTGATGCAGGTGAACGTGACAGACTCCTGGTAATCGGCCGTGGCGTTGAACGACTGTTGGAAAACCGACAAAACCGGAGGCACTGCGGAGACATAAAAAACATACAAAAATGTCAGGAGTTTGAAATAGGAAAGTCCAAAGTCCACATGATGTTTTGAAATGATTTAGCTACAAAGATATTTTTCTTTTCTTGCCTGGGGGTCTCAAAACGGGAATGGAAATTTAAATTGATCTGCTTTCACACAACTTTGCTCGGAGATTTTGGAAATAAGTATTTGGTGGTTTGAAAATGTGTTTTTCTGTGTAAATCAGGTATTCATTTTCTCCAACGATCTTTTTTGGAAGTTCATGAAAACAACTTTGGCGTGTGAAAGTAGAAAAGCAGAAATAATATGGATGTGCGTTTGTAGTTTCGCTCAGAAGTGTTGGGACGAGGCGCTAAACGTGAGAAGTGTAATTATGGCCAGAGAAAACAGAATTATAAACCAATATTCTTCATTACAAACCTACGGCTAAGTTGGGTTAAAGATGTAGTGTTTGACTTTTCTGCTGGAGAGCTCACCACCTGCCTGTCTCCATGGAGATTTTATAGGTTTGCCTGGAATGTTCCACAGTATAGCATTAAATGAGACAAGTACGTCACACCCATAGACTGTATAAAGAAGTGGACTGAGTGAGTGTGACGTCACCCACAGCGTTCGGCTCCAGTCAAATGAAGCTCATCGCTGTCAATCAAACGGGAGCCACCTCAGGAAAAGAAGGCGCCTCATTTTGACAAAATAGCGAAATAAAAATACCAGGATCACGTAGAGCGAGTCATAACATTTAAAGGCCATATTAGTCTTAGCACTGTTGTCGTGTTTGTGCTGTTGTGGTGTTAGCTCTGTAATCATGTTAGCACTGTTGTTGTCATGTTAGCTCTGTTGTCCTGTTAGCGCTGTTATCATGTTTGTGCTGTTGTCATGTTAGTGCCATTGTCAGGTTAGCGGTGTTGTCATGTTAGTTGTTGTCATGTTAGCGCTGTTGTCGTGTTTAGCGTCAGTGTGTTAGCGCTGTTAGCCCGTTTTTCGTGTTAGCAGCGTTCTCGTGTTAGCGCTGTTGTCATGTTAGCGCTGTTGTCGTGTTTGCGCCGTTGTCATGTTAGCGCTGTTGTCGTGTTAGCGGCGTTGTCATGTTAGTGCCATTGTCGGTGTGTTAGCACTGTTGTCATGTTAGCGCTGTTGTTGTGTTAGTGCCGTTTTCGTGTTAGCAGCGTTGTTGTGTTAGCACTGTTGTCGTGTTAGCGCCATTGTTGTGTTACCGTTGCTGTGTTACCGCTGTTGTGTTACCGCTGTTGTGTTAGCGCTGTTGCCATGTTTGCGCCGTTGTCATGTTAGCGCCGTTGTCCTGTTAGCGCTGTTGCCGTCAAAGTTCAGCGTCCACTCCAAAGGCTAAATGAAGGTAACAAATAGGAAACACAAATGTCTTTTCTGTCATTATCAGCTCGTTT
Organism: Periophthalmus modestus; assembly: GCA_019594935.1. NCBI lineage: Eukaryota > Metazoa > Chordata > Actinopteri > Gobiiformes > Gobiidae > Periophthalmus > Periophthalmus modestus. The sequence goes on along the minus strand of JAIEZT010000198.1, from coordinate 15,483,974 downwards.
TAACCTGCTCTGGGCGTTAACGGTAGCATTAGCTGCAAATGTCAACAGCGACAGTGCTTGCATTTACGGGTCTTCATTCTGGAAATACTAAGTGGTAGGATCAGTGATTTGGTCTGAGGACTCGCAGATGCCGATACCTAAAAATATGCAGTATCAGAGCTTTTGTCAAAACCAGGATCAGTATCAGAGCAGCTCTAGTTGAATATTACAGGCAAAGTCAAATGGAAAGTAAACGAGAAGCATGCGATAAAAAATAAAATTCAAATCCATCTCCTGGCTTTGTGAGTGGTCTGTTTGTCCCAGTCAAAATGCTACAAATCCCACAAGGATTGGGAATCACATTTGTGACCCAGCTTTGGTAATACACAGGGGGATCGCAGCTCCGCCGTGTCAGCCACTAATACCTCTCTCAGTCCGTATCAACAATAGAGACGAATGTGTTTCAACATCAAAACAACTGCTCCATGTACAAAGCCCATCTCCGGGGACTACACTGCTGAGAAGTGATGCAAGAGGAGATAGAAAGGAAGAGAAAGAGAGAGCCAGAGTGTGAAGAGTTTAAGGTGAGGTCTTATATAAGTGCTCCATTTAGCCAATAGTGCGTTTGATTGACAGGCGGCTCTCATGGAGTTGGAAATGTCAGCGCCACATGCCCAAACGGTGACACAAAGAGGACATTTGTGCTCATACACACTTAAAGGGGAGGATCCTGGAAGCCTGCTTACAAATTTAACTGCTGTGCTAATGGTGGACTAGGACTAAGAAAAAATAGTACTGTACTTAAGTATACATTTAGAAATCTGTGCTTTACTGAAGTACATTTTGAAGTGAATGATTTTTTGCTTTTACTTATCTTGTAAATCGACTGCAGGGGTAAGATGTTCAGTTTGATGTATTGATAAAGTGGAAGTTTTAATGTACCTCCATCTGGGATTTTAGCCTTTTCCTGCACCTGCTTTTGATGTACTGTGTCCTTTTTAATGTTCTATGTTATACGAGTGCAAAATAAATGAATAAAATTAAATAAATGTGCCAGAGTTAGCCACACGGGCTAATTAATGATCAGTGAAATATGAAATGATATTAGTAAAATGAGATGATGCTCACAGCGCACACAGTACACAAAACACCACAGACGTACTTCACTACATTTGAGAGCAGTAATTGTACTTTCTACTCCACTACATTTTTAACTGGACTAAAAAAAAATAAGTAATAGTATTTTTTTTATGATTGTTTGAGAGCTGCAAAAAAGGCTGAGGGTTTATTTTTAACATGTTCATAATTTGAGCAAATATACAAATAAAAAATCTGTACAAAATACTTTTACTTTTTATTCTTTAGGTGCATTTTTAAACAGGTACTTTAATACTTTTACTTGAGTAGATGTTTTCATGTGATACTTTTTTTTTTGCTCCACTATCTGTACTTTTACTTAAGTAACAAAACTGAGTACTTTATCCACTGATTGTACTGCAAATGCATTACTGTACTTTTGGGTGAGTGGATAAACTCTCTAAATGGAGCTCCCGCCGCCCCAAATTTCCGTAGTGTAGCATTTAGTCAATTACAGGTGTATTTATTGCTTAACAAAATACCTTGCTTTTTTTTCCTTTTTTTTTTACTGATCTGACCTGTACCATGGCCTGGTTGCTTCATCTGCTTGTAAATACATACATTTAAAGCCATACTGTGTAATATTCTGGGCAAAGCAATAACATCTCCATGGAGACGAACAAGTATCAGACCTACAACCCGATCACTAGTTCAAAATACATTAAAAAAATTCAAATGATTCATTGAGAGCGTTTAGATCTACACAGGGCCGGTCCAGCCTGTAAGCAAACTGAGCAGCTGCTCAGGGCCCCGACGCCACCAGAGGGCCCCCTAGAGCACATACATTTATATTGAAAATAATATAATATGTAAAGTTTTATTGGAAACGGGGCTTGCGTTTTCCCAGCAGCCTAAATATCCTTCTCAAACGATTACATTTATTTTTTTATCCATAGTAGCTAAATCCTGTAAAAACCTGTAAAACTCCTCACCACACACTTTATACACTTTTCTCAGACAAGCATTAACATTTTCTCACATTTCTCTCAAAGTTCAAACCTTCGTCGGTGCAGAACGTTTCATCGACATTGTGGGTTTTGTCGGGGAGAAAACTTGCAAACATACAGCACTTAAGAGTCACACTGCGATCCACAAACTTATTTAGAGTTTCAGGTTAAATCTAAGGTGGTGGTACATGGTGGTCTGATGTGGTCTGAAGATATATTGCACTGAACTGTATGAACTACGAGTAAAACATATGTAAATTTACTTTCACAGCTCATGAACACATCAATATAATGAAAGATTTATAGAATTCTCACAGCCAAACGTTGACATCTTTACCAACCATATATGACCAGGCCTGTCCCGTCCAATCAGCTGACAGGTGTCACGCTGTCGCCGGGTAAAAAACACCACTTTCTCCTATGTACTGACAGGACCGAGACAGCCGCGTTTGTCAGACGTCGGCCATTTTTTCTAGAGCGGCACTTATGTTGGAGCGCCCACTCATCGTCCAATCACTGGGAGACGTTTTCCTGACAGCTGATTGGACGGCGGCCCCCTTGTGCGGTTCCTGATGGCAGAGGCGCAGTGGCACTTTAAAACAGGCAGGGAGCGCCGAGCTGTCTTTGATCAGCGGGAGACAGGGGAAAACAATGATGTGATCAGGGCCTCAGGGCAAAACAAGTCAGCAGGAGGCACTGTAAACAAGGGCACTTACTACAAATATTCAGCTCAACTACAAGGAAAGAGTGCACATAATCCACCAGCCACTACTGCTACTACTACTACTGCTCCTGCTGCAACTATTACTGCTACTACTGCAACTGCTACTGCATTGTTACTGCTACTACTGCTTCTACTACTATTGTTGCTGCTGCTACTACTACTACTGCTGCTACTACTGCAACTATGACTGCTACTACTGCTACTGCATTGTTACTGCTACTACTGCTTCTACTACTATTGCTACTGCTACTGCTACTAGTGGTTCTACTATTTCTGCTACTGCTGGTACTACTACTGCTACTGCTATTCCTACTGCTACTACTGCTTCTACTACTATTGTTGCTGCTACTACTGCTGCTGCTGCTACTACTGCAACTATTACTGCTACTACTGCAACTATTACTGCTACTACTGCTACTGCATTGTTACTGCTACTACTGCTTCTACTACTATTGCTACTGCTAGTACTACTGCTGCTACTACTGGTACTACTGGTTCTACTATTTCTGCTACTGCTGGTACCACTACCGCTACTGCTATTCCTACTGCTACTACTGCTTCTACTACTATTGTTGCTGCTACTGCTACTACTACTGCTTCTACTACTACACTACTATTGCTGCTACTACTACTGCATTGCTACTGCCACTACTGCTACTACTGTTTCTACTACTATTGCTACTGCTATTCCTACTGCCACTACTAACAATTACGCCATCAGGGCCTCAGGGCAAAGCAAGTCAGCAGGAGGCGCTGTAAACAAGGCCACTTACTACAAATATTCTGCTCAACTACAAGAAAAAGAATCCACCAGCCACTACTGCTACTACTGCAACTATTACTGCTACTACTGCTGCTGCTGCTGCTGCTATTACTACTACTACTACTGCTACTACTACCACTACCAGGCTACTGCTACAGCTACTATAGAGCTCAGGATCTAAATCTTTACATTATTGTCCAGATGTACCAAACGTCCCTCGAGACAAATTAGCAATAATTAACATTTGTTCTGCAACTACAACTAATAAATACAAATACCACCACAGCTTTTACTACTACAATGATTACTAGCACTCCAAGTAATTTCACTATATGCAGACTCAAATTACTACTAGTTATCAGACATGATACAATTACTCTACTACTCCTACTACTGTTACCCGCTACTACTAGTACTGACTGAAAACCCACCTCTTCTCCCTGGCATTTAATACTAGCTACACAGTATATCTTTGTGTTTTTTTTGTTGTATTCCTATGTATTGTGTGATCTGTATTTGTTTTTCGTTGACCTTTATGTGAAGCACTTTGGTAAGCTGGTTGTTTTAAATATACTATAAAAATAAATTTGAACTGAATTGAAAACTACAACTACTACTACAACAAAATGCCGCTTGAGTATTGCGCCATAACAGATCGTAGTACTCCAAATGTCGCTTTTATCACCGTTACTTCTCCTCTGTCACTATTACCGCTCGACTCAGCTCGTTTTTAGAAATAATCACAAGAAAACTCATCCACGTGAAGGTGAAAATGAGGAAAACGGTTTAACCAAGTCAGCAGTGTCAACATTCTCACCATTATAGAAAAAGTTACAGAGTAGCACAAAAGCACAGATGTTATACTCCAAAGAATACTACGGAGCCCCCCTGATGACAAGTGCAAAAAAAAAAAAGAAAATTGTGAACTCGAATTGTGATGCCATGTTGATTCAAATCACAGCAGTAGAGGAGAATAAGGAGGCTTTTTGTCGTCCGTTTCATGGGTATTGTAGTTTTTTTAATTAAACATCTGTAGTTCCCGCCATTGGTTAGCTCCTTTTCTCCTATCTGCGTAGGACTCTTGTGGTTGACCCTGTGACGTAGCTCCAAAGCTAAAGGAGCGAGTGGCTAGGGCCTAGGACTTTGGAGCTATGATCGGAACAATTCCAAGTTACGCTAACGGATGAGACGTCCGGCAGTACATCTATGGCAGCTAGCGAAAATGGACGAAGACAGTTTGAGTTTTATTTTACGCAAGGCTTAAAATACAAAGTCACAGTGAAAACCCTTGATTTGGATGGGGTTTCAGCAATTCTAAGTTTTAAGATTAAGCTCAACAAAATCATAATTCAAGGCGACAATTTTGAATCTTCTTTCGCGCAGGTCATCAGGAAGATCAGAGCTGGACCATACAGTGTATTTATAAACGGACATATTTAACCTGCTAGCTGCTGCGTTCCAAATAGAAACTGATTAAGGGCGCGCTGCCGGCTCCATCAACTCTGGCTCCATTTCACTTTACATTAGAAAGCTGTCACCTCTCTCTGTCTGAAAACTGTCACCTCTCCTGCTGTCAGGCTCGTTATTTTGGTCTTAAAATACTTGCACTAACTTGCTCTACATGATCTTGATATTTTAATTTCACCATTTTGTACATTAATAACAGACAAATCAGGGGCCTTCTTTCCCCGAGGTCGCTCCTGCTGGCGTTATCAACAGGTTTTGTCGACAGCGTTGCTAACTGCCCACCCCCTGCTAAACCAGCGGGAAGGGGCGTTATCTTCAACAGCTTTTCTCCTGATTGGCTCTTTGGTTGCTATGATACTCGTGGTCGGAATTCCAAATATGGAATTTTGCTCTAAATTGGCCGCTTCCTTAGTCCACTTAATTATGCAGGTTATGAGCTGGACTAAAATGTTTCACTACAAACTCACCAAAATAAACAAAATCAACGTAAAAATGTAAAATAAAAAAGTAAAAATTAAGACTATTGTATGTTTTTGTGCGGTTAATGATTTGAAATGTGTTATTTTGAGTTGCAATCTGGCATTTAGCATTAAAGGTGCACTATGTAACATGTTCTGTGTGTCTCCATGGAATGCTCAACAGTATGGCATTAAACTTATCTCCATGGAGACAAGTAGGTGACACCACTAGGCCAAGGACTTTTTAGCAGTTCAAACAAACGCAAGATTAATGCCACAGTGTGTAGCATTCCAGGCAAACACCCATCCATCCATTTATGGGGGCAGCAGTCTAAGTAGGGACTTCCCTCACCCCAGACACTTCCTCCAGCTCCACCGGTGGGACAGAGACATAATCCAAGCAAATACCCAACCAGAAAAGTCTTATAATGCCTTTATTTCAGCTTTTGGTCATTGATTTATTTTGTTAATTAGCAATTCAATCTAAAGTCACAGTTTTAATAAAAAAGTAAAGATGTCCAAAGCATCCTTCCACCATCCATCTTGACCTTTAATGCTAACACTTACCATTAGCGTCCACAGTTTTCTTATGACAACAGGCTATCACATTCCCACTATGTCCGTCCATTGTAAGATCAAAAATACCTTTTGTTACTACCTCTAATATGACTCCTATCCATTTGTGAAGGTGGATAACAGCCGACGGACCAGCTTTGCATTGATCCCCTACCACTCAAGAAGATGCTTAAATTAAGTTTGTGGACTTAAAGCCTGTCTGACTTTTTCTTTTCAAATAACAGCTTACCAACAGATGCTAGCGCTTCTGTTAGTTACACAGCAATGTAACTGACAGCTGCTAGCTTACATCACCATTCTGTTTTTTCACAGTTTTAGAGTCACTTTGCGGAGAATCCAAGGTGAATTGTAGCATTTCTGGACATTTGGGAACAGTTTTACAGCGGCAGTAATTAATTGGTTTAAAAAAGTACAAAATATGAGCGCTTATTTTCGCATATGCGGGGTCGCGGGGGAGCCATGGAGATAAAATGCATTTGGATGAAGAATAACATTTGGGGGTAATGAATGGGAGATTAGAATGAAAACAAAGCAAGATGGTGGATGGCTAATGAAGCGACAATAGGCTGTGCTGGGAGGGTGAGAGCAGATCAGTTATGCTAACAACTCCGCAGCGGATTGAACAAATGAAATGTGTGATCATGCCTAACTTATAGCAACATAAAAACAACTCGCTCTAAGTAAAGAGAAAACATATCGATTAAGCTCGAATTATGTGCGCAATTATTACATCAACAGACTGTATACAGAAGTGAACTAAGTGTGGCGTCAACCATAGCGTTCGGTTCCAGTCAAGCGAAGCTCGTCGAAGCTAGCAGTTACGGGGGCGAAATTTGAAGTCAAGTTACATATTTGCCCATATCGCCCGCAATGCTAGCTAGCTAGTAGGGAGCGAAACCTGTTGCTAACGCTAGTGGTAGCAACCTCGGGGAAAAAAGACGCCTGATTTGTCTGTTATTTATGTTCATATATTGATTTATGAACACAATTGCGAAAAAAAAAAAAAAAATCATCATTAGCCAATCTTGAGTGAGGCTGTTGAAGGTAACGCCCCTTCCCGCCCACACCACTGGTTTGGTAGCTTGTGGGCGATTAGCAACGCTGTCAATCAAACCTGTTGCTAACACTAGTGGGATCAACCTCAGGAAAACCTAAAACCTTTTTAGTTGCTAACGCTAGCAGGGTAACAAACCAGAGTGCTTGACAACAATAACAATACCAGAATCATGTAGAATCATGTTAATAGGATTTTTTTTTTTTTTTTTTATACGAACATTTTAAGATCAAAATGATGAATCTGACAGCTGCAGTTCCGCAGAGAGGGGTGACACTTTTCAGTAGAAAGTGAACCGGAGCCAGAAGCGCACCCATGCTTACTTCCTGTTCGGAATGCGGCGGCTAGCAGGTTAGCTATGCCCATTTATATATATAGTCCATGGATTATACAGTAGGATGATCTTCGAATTACAAGAGTTTAGTTTCATTCCTATAACCAATCATGGCTTCCTGCTTTTGCCTCTCAACCAATCTCCAATAAACGCAGCAGCAGAACCATCAACCCCCTCAGCTCAACACAGGTTCTACACCCAGTTATGCATTTCTAGTCCATTATGTCACAGCCTAACAGCATTTTATAGATGATTAAATGAAAAAAAATCTTTATGTAAAATTACTATGAGACCGCCTTCGAGAAACAACATGGCTAATTGCGCCAAATCCGATTAACCAACTTTGTCACAACCTTTTTAGCAACACTCACGATTCCAAATAGAAAAGTGAGGTTTGCTAATTAGCGTTCCCGTCCCCGTAGTGCACCGAAATCCAACGCACCCCTGATCGGTAATTGCTGCTAAAATTGAGCCATTGCTTTTTCAAATGACTTCCTTTCTCCGAGCTGGACCGATATGATTGATGTGTCCAAACAGAGCTGAAGGACACGGCTGGTGATTTTGCCGACCGCGGAAAAAGAAGAAAATTGAGGGTGTGAGGGAGTGAGACAGGGAACCGGCAATTAAGGGGATGGGGCTGGGAAAGAAATGGTTTAGAGGAAGCAGGAAGTAACTTTGTTTTGCTCACCGAGGTCGTTGGTTGCTGTGGTTACGTGGAAAAGCTACAATGGTCATGTCATGAAGGTTTCAGACGTTGACTTGCAATCTACACAGGCACTTTGGGCAGTTTTAGCCCTCAAAAAATTCAAGATCAACATGTGAATTGGTTTTGTCTTGAGTGCCCAAGGTAAAAGGCCATCTAAACAGTTTTATCTCCTGGGGCTTGTGCAGTTAACTTGGTTTCTTTCTGGTGTTAAAGCTCTGTAACTTTTCTGGTAGGGGGTCTGCCACTGCTGGTCTCCACGAAGATGTTATTGGTTTGCCTTGAATATCAACAGAAAAACTGCACCGTAGGACAAATCCTCCGGCTAAGGTAGTCCTGACTAAGCCTAGCCCGGGCTTTGAGGGATGGGTCAAATGCAGAGGACAAAAAAAGTACCTTAACCTTAATGCTCCACAGTCTGGCATTAAACATAATAATGTGTTTATTGAAATATGAACTGTCTGTAGCTCTCAAACACCATCAAAAAAGTCAAAGTTGGGAAAACACTCTAGTCCCTAATTGGTTATGATGGTATATTATAAACACTCATCTATAATTAATAAAATGTTATTCCACACAAAAACTCAAGGAGAAGTGGTTCCTCAAGTGGGAGAGAAAATAAGACCATTTTAGGAGGAAATGGATTTTAAACTTTTAAAACTGCAAGGACAAATTATTTTGGTTCTCTTTAAAGTTACCATTAATTTAATTTAGTTTTATTTTTCATTTTATTCTTTATTTTATTTTTAATAAATTATATTAGTTCTCTTTAAACTTACCATATTTAATTTTTAATCTAATGTCCATCCATCCATTTATTTATTTAAATGTATTTATTTATTTTAAACAAATTATTTGGGTTCTCTTTAAACTTACCATTTATTTATTTTTAATTTTATTTTTAATTCATTTTATTTTTATTTGATTCAATAATTTATTTATTTTAAATTAATTTTTAATGTCAATCCATCAATTTATTTATTTTAAATTAAATGCACGGCTCTATAAAACAAACTCTGTTAGCATAGCGTTCATGTGGGATTTGTTTACTTTTTAATTTGTCTTTCCTGTTACTGACAGCAGAGGGAGCTCAAATGCCAAATGCCGATATTATTTCAGTCAGTCAGAAAAATATGAAATACTTATCCCCACGAGAACAAAAGCAGGTTTAAATGTTAATATGTGTTTGTTAAAGGTCCTATATTACGCAAGACTGACTCCTGTGAGCTTTAAGTCATGTTATAAACGCATTGGAGCACTTCCTGGATTACCACATGATGACATCACAAGGTGGAACGGAATGTTTTCAGTTTGAGAGAAGAACTCCAGGTCTGTTTGGGATGATGAAACATTATAACACAGATCAGAAAACAGCAGGGGCCCTTTAAAATAAATGATCGTGTTTGTGACAGATTAAACAGCCGTTGTAGGTTTGTTAACATTAGCACGCTAGCTTGTTTGACGTCAACAATATGGCTCTATTTTTAACTGCCGGAGATAGTCACTGAGCAGTTGAATAATGCTCTTGTCTTAAGGCAGTGAGTCTCTTTGTGGGATTCCCTTCAACAGCAGCGATGACAAATTGAAACGAGCCAAGACAAGGACAAAAACGACTATGATGGATTGAAACGTAGGATGTGCGACTGCTCCAAGAACGTCGGACATCTTGGCTCTGCAGTTTCCCGGTTGATCATTCCTGCAGTAAGAGCTTTTTTCCCGCCTCTGTCCGAAGCGGTGAGGACTTGGCGGTGACAGGGTTGGCGGGCTGTCAGCGCATACATGCTTATAGGCAACAAACCAGTCTTTTATCAACAGGCCAATGAATATGTATGAGCGCTCAGGGCGGAAAAGCAAATGTAGCCACTTTGCACAAACGTTCGGGGTGAGTGAGCCGAGCGGTGTCTGACAGAGCGGCGGCCATGACAGCTGCAGACACTGGGAAGTCAGTACAAATGGAGAGGTTTGAATGTGTGGATGATGAGTCCAACTTTAGATTTGACTTGAGCTCATTAAAGGTCCTATATTTCGCAAAACTGACTCTCGTGAGCTTTAAGTCGTGTTATAATGTTGTTACCTCTTCATAAACAGACCTGGAGTTGTGTTTTGTTTCATTCACACATGTTTGAGTAATCCTTTATTATTAGTGTACATTTCCAATGCTCAAAATGCTCAGTTCCACCTTGTGATGTCATCAAGTGGTAGTTTTCAAGCTACTTTTCACCTTTTGTTCAGTAGAGATTGGCAATTCCAGGGCTGAAATTATCCAAATGATTCTAGTAAAGGTGCATGGAGTTTAAAAACATAGTAGAGCACTTATATTACCACATGATGACATCACAAGGTGGAACGGAGTGTTTTCTGTTTGAGAGAAGAACTTATGCAGGCTAAATACGCAAGGTCTGTGGGTTAAACATGTGTGAATGAAACAAAACACAACTCCAGGTCTGTTTTGAGGAGATAACAACATAAAACATCAGAAAATGACCTAATATGGGCCTTTTGAAATAGACTTTGTTGTAGGAGACATAGATATTTTAAATTTTCTTCATTGTAAACCGCAAAACTGCTTCAAACGGGCTCAGTCATAGAAATAGGTCGATTGACTTCCTGGCTTTTTATTTCCGTGTTGTCGTTTTCTTTGAACTTTACCTGTATGACCCAGAATCCACAGGGAAGTGGGGGGGTACAGGAGGTATTTGAACATGGAAAGTCCAAAATGCAGGACAATACAAGGTTCCTCAAACATCCATGGACCAATCAAAATGCAGCTTCGATCGAGCTTTGGTAGAGCGTTTCGAAGGGTGGCAGTTTGAATCCCGCTCTTGACACAAACATCACTGGCAGAGCGGTCATATCCACTGATCCACAAGTTGGCGGTGCGATTCCAGCTCCCACAGACGAATGATGTTGTTGTGTCCTTGGGCAAGACACTTAACCCGCCTCGCTCCCACTGCGTGTGTCCACTGCTGTCTGAAAGTGCGTGCGAATGGGTGACTGGTTCCTTGATGTAAAGTGCTTTGAGTGCCTCGAAGGTGGAAATGTGTTATATAAAAATGTGACCTTTTACCATTTTCCATTTGAGTCGACTAATAAATAGGAAACACAGTCATAACAAGGCTTAAAGCTTATAAAAGTTGATTTTGCACAACATGTCCTCTTTAAACTCATATTTAGTACACACGTCATGGTAAATTACTGTACTCTACTTTTTAAAATGTATTTCAGATTTGGTGTCTTTGCGATGCCACTTGGATAGTCATTCTTACCCAACGGCATCTGGAATATATAATGGTTGAAAAAATGGATTTACTTTCTTTTCGGCCAAATGTAAACCAATAAACGCCAAAAAAATAAAATGTTCAGCATGCTATAGAAGGAAAAACTTTAGCCTCCAGGTATGGCACTAAAAGTTAGCAGAAGTTCAGAATTCTGCTCAGCTAAAGCGTTGCTAGGTTCTAGCAAAGCCCAAAGTTGCTCCCATAGCGTCCATGTGTATCTCCGCGTGGTCCAGAAAATCAATGCAGTTCCCGACTTTTGCACAAAACCGCACTTTTAAGGCTCAGTTTTGATACTTGGGGGATGCCCTGCAGCTGGCGCCCTCTAGGGGTAGGACTGAGCTCAAAGACACAGTTTCTGCTCTTTTCTCATTACTTTGTCCATCTAAACTCTCCACTGCGCCCGGGGCTCCACACAAATCTACTAACCAGAGACTATTGATAAAACATGGGCTACTCTTGTTGGGTTAGAAGTCCTCCTTACATTTCAGGGCACAGACACAAACTGCTTGGTAGCTTGGTACAAACTAGTTCACTTTTCCGGGAGCTCAGTGAAAACAGCGCTGGTAGAAAATCCAATAGTTACAGTTTTTTTATTCTTGAGCTGGCCTGCACCTCCAGCGTAGCCCTGACCTCCAGACTGGAACACAGCACAAAGACTCAAGGTGACTGAGGCCCATGCAAAATCTGTGTCTGACAAATCAACAACTGGAACTTTTGGAACTTTTCCAACTACTTTTATTACGCTTCATTAGAGGAGACATATTATGCATTTTTATCTAGTGCATTTTGTTCCCAAGACCATCCTCACAGGGCGCAGTTTGAACTTTTGCCCCCTGGGTGGTGATACATTTATTCTGACACCTGTAAAGCACCTTAATTAATAAACCAATTGCAAAACTTACTCCATTAATACCATTGTTTAGTACCACCGTTTTGGAAAACGGCGAGTAGCAGGTTAGCTATGCCCATTGATATATACAGTCTATATACAGTTTCCTCCTTGTGATGTCATGAAGTAGTAGTTTTCAAGTTAACGCCTACTTTTTATCTTTAGTTCAGCAGAGATTGGCAATTCCAGGGGTTAAAATTATAAAAGTGTATGGAGTTTAAAAACGTAGTGGAGCACTTCCTGTACTACCACATGACATAACAAAGTGGAGTGTATTGTGTTCATTCCACGCAACTTTGCTGCATTATGAGTGAAAAAGATTTAAACAGCAAAAAGTATCCAAAAGCATCTTGCACTAAAACAGATGTCTGCTCTCGGGCTGGCAGCGGACTGGGTGAAACGCTCATTACTTTTCAGACCACTCGGAAGTTCAAATGAGGATGCTTGGCTCTCCTAGGGGTCTATCCTTCTGCCAAGCAAACTCTGAGCTGGGATCCTTAGAGAGGAGGCGGGAGGCATCTCGAAGCCGAAGCAAAGTTCACTGGTCTCGTCCCCTCTAGGGTGTAGGGCGCGTCGCTTTCTGCCTGGGATGTGTATGGTGTTTCGTGGAAGCAATAATCCGTTATAGCTCATTGGGTAGCCTTATTGGATCTTCCCTTGCAAGTGAGGTAAGTGGTGTGCTAAATTGATTCATATTTTTTTGGGGGCGAAGGGGGTGTGCTGCTATTACGTTGAATATTACATAGGCAGGGACAATACTGCAGCTGGTGAAGCGTTACAAGACATGTGCTTACGGCTCGCGACATAATTATCTCAATCTTTCATGCAACTTCTCTTAAAGGCTCTTTGTCACGCAATTTCTGATCTAATTTTAAAATATACTCTGAGTTTTGTTTTATTCTCACATGTTTAACCTTAGACTGTATAAAGAAGCGGACTAAGCGAGTGCGATGTCACCCATTGCGTTCGGCTACAGTCAAATGAAGCTCATCGAGGCAAATTTGGAGCCGAGTTCGGACCACGAGTATCATAGCAACCAAAGAGCCAATCCGGAGCGAGGTTGTTGAAGGTAACGCCCCTTCCTGTCCGCGCCGCTGGTTTAGCAACGCTCATAATCAAACCTATTGCTAATGCTAGCAGGAGCAACTTTGAGGAAAGAAAGTGCCTGATTTGACTGTTATTCAAAAAGATAAGACTCTGTTCCAACTTGTGATGTCATCATGTGGTAATACAGGAAGTGCTCCACTGTGTTTTTAAACTCCATAACCCTTCACTAGAATCATTTGGATAATTTCAGCCCTGAAATTGCCGATTTCTACTGATCTAAAGGTAAAAGCTAGTTACTAAATTGAAAACTACCACTTCATCACATCAGAAGGTGGATTTTTGCGCTTTGGAGATGCCTAATAATAAAGACATGACATGAATGAAACAAAACATAACTCCAGATTTGTTTGTGAGGAGGTAACCGCATTATAACATGACTTAACGCTCACAGGGTCAGGTTTGTGTAACATAGGGCCTTTAAATCAGAGGACTGAAGATAATAAATAATAAATAACATGAGCGTATAATAGTAACAAAGCAGGAGTAGTCGTCATATTAATTGTAGAGGTAAAAGAACAAGGATTCAGATAAGTAATACTATAGTTGTAGTTGTAGTAGTTATCGGCAGTAGTAGTACAAGTAGCGATAGCCATATATTACCAATTCAGGGGTTTCGAGGATTCCTTGTTGTAACTTTACTTCACTTGATGTCGTGTGGGATTCATTATTATTTGGAAAGAAATATAAATTGAAAGTCATAAAAAGGGGACACTGAAATCTATTGTAAATGTACCAGAAACATTTTATTTTGAAATACCGCATGTGTTTTATTGTGAAAGGAACTCAATGGGATGCCAATGCAATGTAACCGCCATCTTGACTATTTTAAACAAACAGAAAAAAATGCAAGATCACATTTTGAAAAAGTCCTCAGAAAATCCCCCAAATCAAGAAGAAATCATTTTGGAAAGCCATGAACAGTAAAAGCAGTACAACATAGTAAACAGTAACTGTAGTAATAAATATAAATGCAGTATAATATGGTACTTAAAGGAAGATTTAGCCTTTTTTCCGCTTTTGAAAAACATTTCTTGATTACATGCAAATATAACAATTATTGACTTTCTGCTCCATCGATCCCAGAATTAAAGCTAATTGAAAGCATTAATGAATGAAAAGACCCAGAACCCTGTTGAATTATGTTGAAAGCTAGCCTTGTATGAGAGATGAATTTATCTGAGTCAGTGGAGCGGAGTGGAGTCTGTCAGTGTGGACGTCTCTATCTGAATACAGCAGTGAGAAGCGATGTTCCACTGCCACTTTCGGCATCACAAAAGTCAAACCGGGAGCGATCTACTCCATTAAACACATCTACATGATCAAACCGCTGTAAACAGGAAATACACTGGTAGTATTTCACCGGCACAAACGGCATCAGCCACGCTCGGTTGGAAATTTCTGCTTGCGTGCATTTTTTTTTTTTATAACAAAGGTGAACAGATTGTTATATATTTTCAAACTGGTGTATAGTCAAAAAATCATGAAGACTTTAACCATGTCTTGTAGTGTGTTAATAATATTACCTTCATAAAACTGCCACGTCAGAACCATAGACTGTATATATAAATGGACATAGCTAACCCGCTAGCCGCCGCGTTACAAACAGGAAGTGATCATGGGCGTACTTCTGGCTCCAATTCACTTTACATTGAAAACAAACTGTTCAAATTAACCCGCTCTGCATGATCCTGCGATTTTTATATCACTATTGTGTCTGTAAATCAAGATATGAACATTATAAAAGACAAACCAAGCTGTTTCTTTCCTAGAGGTCTCTCCCGCTAGCATTAGCAACAGGTTTGAGTGACAGCGTTGCTAAGCGCCTGCTCCCTGCCAAACCAGTGGTGTGGGTGGGAATATGTGTTACCTTCAACAACAATATGCTTGAGTAACTGTTTATGATTAGTCTGTAACATCTGCAAAGCTCAAAGTGCTCTGTTCTACCTTGTGATGTCATGAAGTGGTAGTTTTTGACTTTTTGTTTCGTACAGATTGGCCATTCCAGCACTAAAATCATGTAATAAATGCGTAAAGAGTTCAAAATGATAATAAGGTCATCGCAAGTACCTGATGGCAGAGTTGTTAGCATCCATTTGTCAGTTATAGAAAAAACATTATAAGCCTCGCTCTGGATTGGCTCTGATATGATAGTCTTGGTAAGCTTCATTTGACTGGAGCCAAACGCTATGGGTGATGTAACACTCACTTAGTCCATGTCTTTATACAGTCTCTGGTCAGAACTGAAGAAACTATTTGAATGAGTGTCTAAAAACGTTTTCCACATTAACAGAATTGAACCTTTTGTTCTCCCTGAAAAGATACAAAACATACCTACTTCCTCTATTTCCTCTTGCTGTATTACAAAACAAAACTTCAGTATAACTTTCCAACATATTTACATTAAAACTATTAAGAACATCATTGGCCCCATGCAACACCTTGAGGCACACCTTCAAACTTTCATTGTAGAAAACCCCAAAATTGACACACTCAGACTGAACATTTTAAGCCGCAAACTTACCATTGACGACCACGGCTATATCCACAAAGTCTATCTCCCCTCTAGCCTCGACGCTAGCTTCACATCGGTACACTCCTTCATCCGCTTTGGTTACTTGATGGATCTGAAGGTTGTTATTGGGCAGAACCATGTACCTGCCTGAAAAAGAAAAAAAAAATTATAATAAAAAGAGAGAAATAGAGGAGAGGCGAGATAAGGATGTTCCCAGTAGCCACTCAATCACATTACGGAGATAAGGCCCATATAGATAAACAGCGCTCTAATTACAGTAGTGGGTGAGGTGAGATTAGCACGACAGCCTAATGCTCTCCACAAGATATTTATACTAGAGCATTGTAATTACATCAAAACCATTCAAATCATATCTTTTCTGTGAATTTCTTTGCAACGTCTGAATTTTGGTACAAAAATATAACTGTAAAAACTTTTTATTTGCACCGGTCTTGTCAAAAAGTGAGTGGGATGCAGTTTTCAGAGTCTTGGTGCAAATCAGGCAACCCATGCTAGCTATTTTTAGCCTACAGAATCGTACTGTATTATCCAGCCTTGTTAACAATAGCTTCTACCAAACGTCTTTAATGGGCTATTTGTAGGTCCCCCTGTTATGCAATGTGAGAAAGTTGAAGAGACCATTTCCAGCTAGAAAAAAGTTATTTTTCGTCACAGCGAGAACAAGATATTCTGAGTGTGAACCAAGTAGGTGATGGCTAATCATGTACATACTGGTGCGCATTTTGTAATGTTCAATCGTCTATTAGAATGAGTTAGAAAAGTCTGTGTAATCCCCCAGTCGTCCAGGTCTGATCCATAGCAAAAGACAAAATTAAATCTGTCAACTGGACAAATCATTATAGGAGTGAAGACGTTTCGCTGCTCTTCAGTTCTGGTCAGATTGCCTCTGGACAGTGCCTTATATCTATCTGAAACTGCCCTATTCAACCTTTAATGACCTTGCCATTGTTCTCGTTGTTTTGGGTCTGAGGATAGAGTTGTAGATCGGTGAGAGATTATGTCTCAGGCCCCCATTCCTGTTGCCGTTCCTAACAAATATAGCTTCTTTAACTAAACAGCCAGTCCATAAGAGAATGTACCAACACCGCTGTGAGAGCTGCTCTGGACGCCAGTCTGCTGTCCATCTCCATCTCGAAGACACTAACCAGTCCTTTGAAGATAGTGAAGTTCAGATGTTAGCCAGAGAAAAGAAATGGTTTGAAACGGGAGTTAAAGATCAGAACTGAAGAAGCGGCTTGGATGAGCAGCGAAACGCTTCACTCCTACAACAATTTGTCCAGGTGACAGATTAAATTTTGTCTTTTGCAATGAGTTACAATAGAAATTTTAGGCTTATATTACGCTAAATTTACTCATACATTTTAAGCCATGTCATAATACTCTTACCTCCTCAAAAACCGACCTGGAATTGTGTTGTTTCATTCACACAAATCTGAGCAACCCTTTATTATTATTTTGTGCACATTCCCAAAGCTCAAATCGCTCCGTTCCACCTTGTGATGACATGAAGTGGTAGTTTTCAAAGTTAACAGCTACTTTTGACTTTTTGTTCAGTAGAGATTGGGGATTCCAAGACTAAAATTACGTAACAAATGTGTATGGAGTTCAAAATTATATTAAGGTAATCGCAAGTACCTGATGGCAGAGTTGTTAGCATCCACTTGTCAATTGTAGAAAAAAACAACAAGATTATAAGCCCGATCTGCACAATTATCTTCAGTAATGGGTTAACTCCTCCTAACTGCCTCAAATCCCCTATTAATAAAACACAAATTTATCTTTTTATATCGCACATAAAATATTCATTAACTCCATATTTAATGACCTCGACATCAGCTTAATGATGCTACGGCAAGTTACTTTATGCATTATTTCACTCACAGGCTTGGCGTCTATCTGCTCCCCTGTCGGATTACATATTCATGACTAAATAAAACGAGTGTAAAACAGCACATTGCCGCTTTCTATAAATAATTGGAATTGGTGGTATTCAGGGACACAGAATGAGAATAAAAAATTGTCGGATTTTTGTAAGTAGGCGACTCTGCGTCAACTTGGCATGCAAAGTTACAAGTACAAATATAACTGTTGTGTTTTTATATTCTGCAAAACTGGTTGTTATGGTAAACGGTAAATCGTCACATTTTTATATAGCGCTTTTCCACCTTCAAGGCTTTACATCAAGGAACCGCTCATCCCAGTGTACGCCGACACTGGGGATGAGGTGGGTTAAGTGTGTTGCCCAAGGACACAACAACAGCGATATATCACTACAGACATCTACTGAGATAAACGATAATAGTTAAAAGTACTTTATACAGTAACAAAAACTGCAAGATAATCCCAGTAAATGTATTTTAATTAAGTGACATGAGCTGCACCAACTTAACAGCAGATTAAAGCTAAATTTTCAACCCTCTCCAGCTCAAATTGTTACCATTTATCAACAAAAATACTCCGAATTCGCCTCTTTTTTCCAAAGAAATTTAAACTTTGACGCACTGAAAGAATGTTTTTATTAGTTTTATTTGTTTCACTCTTAAACCTTGTGTTGAATACTGTGTGCTGTTTCTCAGAAAGAATGCGGAACCTGCTACTTTGGTTACACGACACAGCTCTTCGTCTTCAGGTTGAACAGAGGTGTTGTAATACATCTTTTCAGTGACCGCAAGCGTCTTTTAGTGACGTATTCTACCTTCCTGTAAACAGCTGACATTATATCCATTTATGACGGTGTAGGGACAGTATGTAAATAGGACCAGCTTCTATAGACAGTACAGGGTGGCCCAAAAGTCACTGACACTTTTAAATCTTCAATAGCTCCTATAATTCTTAAGTTATACTCACTAAATTTTAGCAGTAGGTAAACTGAACTTTCCGAGATTTTTCGCAATATATATACGGTTATAATTGTTCACTTACACTTGAACTTATCACTGCTTAAACTAGGGGAAATAAAAATGACCTAATTTTTGAAAATAATGTTTTTTAAGTGTCCAACATTTTGGGTTTCACACTGAACAGCCTGATCCAACACACTTTACATAACATTTGAAGCATTTCCGGGCTTATGACTCTTATTTGATCCTGGATATTACGTTTTAAGTCGTTTATTGTCTGAGGTTTATTCACAAACACCTTTTCTTTAAGATAGAACCACAGGAAGAAATCAGAACTAGTCAGGTCTGTGGAGATCACATACTGCCCCCTGTCTTTGAAAAACACTTATTATTCCTTTAATGGCATTTACACTCGGGACATCTCTGGTATTAAAATGTCGACGGCAACACCGCTGGGTTTCTGAATTTGACCCATGTGACTCAAAGTACCACTGTACACTGAGGGTTTGTTCCTCGGTGCTGAATTTGCTCATATTAATGTCGGAAGGGTCGTTCTAAATGCTCTGAAAAAATAAAAGAAAAATATTTAGAAAAGAAAAGAGTTATGAAGGTTTTTCAACTGTCAGTGACTTTTGGGCCTTTCTTGGGGTATAAGTACTGGATGGCTCCTTTGTAATGGTGCTGCTGTCTGTAACTTCATTCATCTGATCAGATAAACTTCTTTCAATGCTTTACCTGGTCTGCAATCTCTTCCTTCACAATTACATAAACTTTGAGTCCCAAAATATATTGTTTCGGGTATCATATATAAAACGATATGTCGATATAATCATTATCGTGACAGGCCGATGTGTGGATCAGGGGATTTGACCAATGATGTTCATGTTGAGAGCGAGATTCGAACCGCTAACCTTTGGATCAGTGAACAAACACTCTACCAACCAAGCTACTTTCGCCCAATTTTAGTACTTTAGTACTAGTACTTTAATCCAACCACATTAGAACCTGGTCTTTCAGTCGTACCAGAAAGCATCATTTCTTTCTATGATTGGGCATAAAATAACACAGTGGGGCGCCCAATTTTCAATTCAATGATTTCATGTAGTTAATTCAAATTTGCTGTAACAAACCCGTGTAAGATTCATTCCACCTGTTCATTATTATTAGAGGACTGGTCTTTTATTTAAGGCAGCCCTATTCGAGTTTAACAAAAGCAGGTTCACAAAGACAGCTGATTTTCTAAAAACCAAAATCAAGGATAATGTGGGAAAATTGATATTTATTATTTCAGGATTTTTAAGAAAACATTTGAAAAAGAATGGAAATTACCATGGAGCCTCGTGACCTACTGTGGGTAGATGCAAGAATAGTATTACCACTAATGTCACCTATGCTCTTCTCTCGGCCTCGAAAAACCCCTTTAAGCTAGTTTTCGTAGTGTATACTTTGTCTCCTACTTGAGTAATATTTTTGTAGTATTCTTTGGTTATGGCTTTGGTTACTTTTGGTTACTTTTCTCCTGAATAAGTCTAATTAATAGAGTTTAGAACTGATGATTTCAGCTCTGGAATTGCTGATCTCTACTGAACAAAAGGTAAAAAAAATAGCTGTTAACTTGAAAACTACCACTTGATGACATCACAAGGTGGAACAGAGCATTTTGAGCTTTGAAGATGTAGACATACTAATGGTAAAGAGTTACTCAAACGTGTGTGAATGAAACAAAACACAACTCCAGGTGTGTTTTTGAGGAGGTAACAGCATTAGAACATGACTTAAAGCTCAAAAGAGTAAATTTTACGTAATACAGGATGTTTAAATCCACTTCAAATTATAAGAAGTACACCGATGTTACTCCAAAACAACTGCTCTAACAGTTACTACTATTTTGTACTTCTACTTGAGTAATATTACTTTGTTGTAACATACTCTAAGGCTACTCTCCCCGCCTCTTCCTCATGTGGTCATAATGTAGTGGCTGTTTGCATTGACTCTTACTATGGGGCTCCTCTGTGATCTCGCGGTCCTGGTAGTACCACACCACAGCGGGGACGGGGGAGCTGATGACATCACACACCACCTCGGCCGTCTCCCCGTGCCGGAACTCCTGCGGAGACTGGACATCCCGGAACGTCAACCGCTCTGCAACACAAAAGCACATGGAATTAATTTTACTATAATTAAAAGACATACAGAGTTCAAGCTGGAATGGTTGGATTAGAGGTAAAAATCCCTAAAAGTTCATGTTTTGGGGATTTGTAAAATTAAAATATCATTGTGTATCAAGTGTATCATTAAAAGTTCTTTTCTTGTGCTACTTTTTTTGGATGAACCTGGCCTGGGATCCAGAACACACACTACTACAGTACTTTCCAAATGGGAGTGATTGACAGGTGGATTAGCCAATCAGGGACATGCATGGCCCACTGTATCGAAAACATTAAGGAAAACAATATCACACGCCGGATTTCAGCAGAATCACTACACTCTGTTAATCTGAGGTGAGAAAAGTTTGATTTTATTTATATACTGTCATAGAAGACAAATGAGCTCCTTCGTTTCACATGTCACTGAAAAAGAGCAAATCTGATTGGATGAATTTACAACTACATCAAAAATGATATAGCTGAATGAATAGAGTGTTTAACCCTTAAAGAAGGACTATTCCACTTCTATGCGGCATTAACTGCTAACACATAACATCTTTCATCACCGAGATACCTTTTATTGTTCTGAAAATGCTAAAATCGCCAAAAACAACATATTAAAATTAGTTCCAGTTTCACTTTTTATGCTGAGCCCCTGCTGCATTTACTCCCTACACTAAGTCACCCCCCTTCAGAGCGCTAACTATCACAACACAATCCGCTAATGAAACTACTGCACATCGCATCAGGTTTGTGAAGTTGTACTGCATTGTTTTGTAGCCTGCTCTTGTGTAAGGGTGATGTAGACTTGTGGGCAGAGCCTTGTACAGACCTGTATAGCTAAGCAGGAGAGATCACTAAATTTTCTGGAATATAAGTCGCTCTGGAGTATAAGTCGCACCAGCCAAAAAATGTATAATAATGAAGAAAAAACATATAAGTCGCATTGGAGTATAAGTCACATTTTTTAGGGAAATATATTTTACAAAATCCGAGGCCAAGAACAGACATTTTGTCTTTAAAGGCAAGTTATAATAATACGAATAAAACAGAGAACAACCATGTAGTAAATACTGGCACAAAAGCAATAAATATTATACAATGATATATTTTAATAATTTCAGATAAAAGTCGCGTCTGAGTATAAGTCGCACCCCCGGACAAACTTATACTTATATATCGTTCTCAAACGTGCATGGAGGACTTCTAAAACCTCGTCACACATGCATTTGATGAGGGAACAACGTTATAACAACAATAGTAAAAGCTTCAAAACGTTGATTTTGAACAACAGCCCCTCGAAAATGTCTAAATTTTTACTATTACAAAGTCAGTCCACATCTCTGTTCACGCTAAGTTCATTTTTGGGTTGTACTGAATATCATATCTGTCCACTGTCCAAGGATCCAAAAGCAACTGTAGTTTTTTTTTTTGCTAGCTTTCAAAATGCCATATACAATGCAAATTTCCCAAGCTTTTCATTTGCACGGTCATTGTTTCATATTCATGCCCATCTATAAACGTCTCGTACAGGCCTTGTAACAAAAGACTGAACCATCTCCTCATGTGTTATTCATGCAGCTCATATTAAATGGACTCAACTCTACTTTAACGACGCTACCCACCAACTTACTGTATGCATTATTTCACATACAAGCCGGGCACTCTGTACTTTCACTGCGGAATATTCATGGCTAAAATATTTGTAATTCAATTTGAAATTTATAAAATAAAACAAATGGATAAGGAGACAGTGTCGCGAGAGGAACAAAGTGATACAAAGGTAGGGCATTCTACTTATTTGTTGCAGTAGAAGAAGACAAATTACGTTTTCGCACACAAGAAAAGACCTTAATTGCTTTGACTGTAAAATTCAATATTTTATTTCCTCGGCTAATTAAAACAATCTAGTTTGCACGTTTCTGAACAACAATACAACACAACAACAACGCAAATAATTCCCCACCTGAACGAAACAATTTTCCATTTCTAAGAACCTTTGAACAATTGAGAATATTCTTAGATGAGATTAAATTTTATATCAAACTGAGATTTCAGATGAAAACTAATTTAAATGTTTTGGAAGCTGTTGAAATTGCACCATTAAAAGAATGATGTCAGAGGAGTTTGTGGAAAAACTAGACGACTTGTGTAAAATATGTTATGGCTGTAGTCTGCAAAACATGTTAGCACCATAGACTTTTTATATAAATGGACATAGCTAACCTGCTAGCTGCCCGTTTCAAATAGGAAGTGATCATGGGTGCGCTTCCTGACTCGTCATTTTGGTCTTAAAATGTTCGTATTAACCCACTCTACATGATTCTGGTGCTTTTATTTCGATATTATGTCCATAAGTCATGATATGAACATTAATAACAGACAAATCAGCTGCCTTCTTTCAACAAGGACGCTCCCGTTAGCATTAGCAACAGGTTTGATTGACATCGTTGCTAAGTGTCCGCTCCCTGCTAAACCAGCGATGCGAGCAGGAAGGGGCGATACCTTCAACAACCTCGCTCCGGATTGGCTCTTTGGTTGCTATGATACTCGCGTTTGAACCGCGCTCCCCTCGACTAGCTTCATTTGACTGGAGCCGCACACTCGCTTAGTCCACTTCTTTATACCGTCTATGGTTAGCGCACAAGCTAAACATTTAACCAATCAAGTACTGATTTTCTTAGTTTTTTGTCATAATCATGAAAAAAAAACCCAGAAATTTTCTACCAAAACACATTGCAGTAATAGTAGGGGAGGAGAATGCTAGCACTGGACGATCGACTAGCTTAACAGTCGATATTAGCCGTATATAGAGGCCTTTTAAAAACTTTTCCCTGACCTTGGGATCTTATATCTTGAGTTATAAAGTTGTATAGTTGTTTGTAACTTTCCCACACCGTGTACTTGGGCAGGGTCATGATGAGGTCATGGCGCACACTGATGATGTAACCTCTCCCTTGCGCAGATCCGGCTGGTCTGGGAGAGCTCTGATTGGTATTGACAGGGCTCACTCTTCAATCCAATACAACAAAAGCAGAATCTGCGTCGTTTCCGGAGTTGAAATCTGATGAAACTTCACATGAAAGACTTTGGTTGTACAATTAGAACTATGGCATCAAGGAATCAATAGTTACTGTACGTTTGCACCGCAGAGTCAGGCTATAATTGAGTGATTCAGCAACCGCCACTGAAACATAATTAAAGCCCGTCACACTGCAGGATTTTTTTTTAAAGAACACATATTGTGCTTGTGTCTGCTCTACAGGTATAATCTCCAACACCCGTGGATTATATGTTATAATTTGCACATTTGAAATCGCAGTATTCATCTAAAACGACTTGATAAAAGAACAAAATCCGCTGACTTCTGTGTTAGAAAACTGTGGTGCCTAATGGGATCTGACGTCGCCGTTAGCGTCATTACAACAAAGAGTCAGCAGCTCCTATGGCTAGCTGCAGATCATGCTAGCAAGTACCAGAAAATGACTGTGCGACGCTTTGACGAATCCTACACGTATCACCGTTTATGAAAATAAAATCGGAGAACAAAGTACGTCACAGTGGGCGGTGAAATCGGGGTTGATCGGCAGAATGGCGTCTTGAAAATAAGTAATTAAAGATCGCTCTTTTCTTCTACTGTTATATCTCTACAACTACTACTGCAATTACAACTACAGTCTCTACTACTACTACAAAACTACATCTACTACATCTTGTACCACTTGTACCACACTCTCTTCTTGTCCTTGTACAAACCTCTCGCGGTATGATCCTTCTCTAGTATTCTCGAAACACTTCTGTCAGCCATGATTGTGTCTTTCCCTCAATTAAAAAGTACTTTCTCATTGTCTCTCATACTCCCCCTTCCATCTTGTATCTTGGCTGAAAACCCGCACAGAGCTGAATGGCGTCCCTCTCTATCAGCCTCGTCTTTGGAGCATTAGCATTTGGGCGTGTGATTTATGCTAGGCTGCTCCCTAAAATGAGCTCCTTTCTCTCCGCTCACTCCCTTCACTCCCGGTCTGCTAACGTGTCTAGAATCTCGCCAACTTCTTTCGATGATGGCTTTGCGTTTGCTCTTTGACTTAACGACACAATTTTTTTGTGTTTTTTTTTTTTTTGGGGGGGTGGATTGGCTTTCACGCTGGCGGCTTACGTTAGCGAAAGTGTTAGCCGTTTTGTTCAAATGTTTGTGTCACTGTTGTTTCCTGTTTGAATTGGTTTGTAGATACAGCGGATGTCGTCCTCTGTAACGTCCCCGGCTGCACTCCTCACTGCTGAATAGGATGAATACTTGAATGAATACTATTTCCTGCTTGTGGGCTTTTGTTTGTGCGTACGAGAAGGAAGATGGAAGACTGCGACTGCAAGGAAAAAGTGACTAAGACGAATATATTGAGGATTAAAGGTCCTATGTGACTCTTGTGAGTGTTAAATCATGTTATAAAGTGGTAGTTTTCAGTAGAGATGGACAATTCCACGGCTGAAATGATCCAAATGACTCTAGTGAAGGTGTATGAAGTTTAAAAACACAGTGGAGCACTTGCTGTATAACAGGTTAGTAACTAGGTATTAATTAAGTAGTTTCTACATGTGAGTCGTTTTTAATAAACTATGTGGTTCATTAAGGCTGTAAATAGTGATGTTTTTATGTTGCTATGGTTACTCAAATAATTACTCATTTGAAAACTGATAATACTTATAATACTACTACTGCAACGACTAACGCCAAGTCAACTAATAGTGCTGTTACTACTACTATTACTACTACTACTACTACTACTACTACTGCTGCTGCTGCTACTGCTACTACTACTACTACTGCTGCTACTACTACTATTACTACTACTACTACTACTACTACTACTACTACTGCTGCTGCTGCTACTATTACTACTACTACTGCTACTATCCCTACTACTCTACTACTACTACTACTGCTGTTACTACTACTACTGCTGCTGTTACTACAGCTAATACTGCTACTACTACTGCTACTACTACTAGCTAGAGGTGAAATGTATCAAAGTAAAAGTAGTAAAATACTGTACTGGATTCAGTTTTACAGTGGATACTTTTTACTTTGACTACACTACATTTGAGAGCAGTATCTGTACTTTCTCCTCCACTGCGTTTTTGAACAGAACTGAAAAACAAAAGTATTTTTTATTAAAGTGTGAATCCTGCTGAAAAGGCTCGGGGTTTATTTTTATCACATCTGTAGTCTGAGCAAACAGAAATATACATAAAAACAGCTAGAACAAAGCACACGTCTGCATCAAACTATCATCTGAAGCTTTATTAGACCTGAAATCTGTGAGAAATACTTTTACTTTTTAGTCTTAAAGTACATTTTTAAACAGGTACTTTAATACTTGTACTTAAGTAGATTTTTTCATGTGATACTTTTACTTTTGAGTATTTTTTTGCTGCAGTATTTGTACTTTTACTATACAGAATTGAGTACTTCTTCCACCGCTGCTACTAGCAATACTAGACCAACTTGTACTGCAACAACTACTTCATACAGCATGTACTCCACCTACTACTACAATGTTGATTTTTTAGTCTTAAAAAATGTACTCTAAAAATTAAGACCTAAGACTTTTTGGTGTTTGCACTTTTATTTTAAAATTTTAATGCTGCGAGAAACAGGAAGTAGCACAGTTACTTTGCTAGAATTGAGTAACTTCTTCCAGAAACCTGCTACTAGTCAACAACTAAGTTGTAAAAAGTGCTTATATAAACTCATTGCCTTGAATAATTAGGATGTTAGGGATGTGTTAGGGCAAACTCTGCTAAACAAATGCATAAAAAGGAACTGGTATCGTTGAAGTATTTACAAGTACATGAGCCAATATGTACAGAGTGGCCCAAAAATCACTGACAGTTGAAAAAAAAATCATAACTCTTTTGTTTCTAAATATTTTTCTTTTCTATTTTTTCAGAGCGTTTAGAACGACTCTTCCGACATTAATATGAGCAAATACAGCACCGAGGAACGAACCCTCATTGTACAGTGGTACTTTGAGTCACATGGGTGCAGTATGTCATCTCCACAGACCTGACTACTCCCGATTTCTTCCTGTGGGGCTATCTTAAAGAAAAGGTGTTTGTGAATAAACCTCAGACAATAAACAACTTAAAACGTAATATCCAGGATCAAATGAGAGCAATAAGCCCGGAAATGCTTTTCAAATGTTCTGTAAAGTGTGTTGGATCGAGCTATTTAGTGTGAAACCCAAAATGGTGGACACTTAAAAAACATTATTTTTTTCAAATTTGGTCGTTTTTACTTCCCTTAGTTTAAGCCGTGATAAGTTCAAGTGTAAGTGAACAATTATAACTGTATATATTCACAAAATCTCGTAAAGTTCAGTTTACCTACTGCCAAAATTTGGTGAGTATAACTTAAGAATTATAGGAGCTACTGAAGATTTAAAAGTGTCAGTGACTTTTGGGCCACCCTGTATTATAACATAAGTAACTGTAGGTGTCTTCCATTTCTCTACATATAGCATTAACCGTGAGTGTATCCGAAGAACAGTTTGACACTAAACCTATGTCATTTCCGCTGCGTTGCCAGGTCAGAATCCACACTCCCCAGCACCTCTCTGCCCTGGAAGTGTCTAGACTCTGGACTGCTACTCCCGGCTCCGTCTAAATCCTGGCACACCGCTGCTCCCGACATCACTATCAGCTCCCCCATCCCACACACCGCTGTGCCATTTTAGTCCAGGTGAAGACAGCCGTGACGAGTTGCCGTGGTAACAGTGGCGGAGCTGTGACGGGGTGAGGACAAAGCTATGGGCAGGTGTGAGTGAGTACGTCGGTTTCAATGCTCCTGGGAAATTTCTCACTTTAGCGAAGTGGAAATTTTGATTTTATAATAGATGTGGTTGTTAATTTAAAGTGACAGGTTTGCATGTTTTTCTAATTATGACTTAGTTTGGTGGGATTGTACCTGAGTGAAATGTTTGTGAGTTTTACATCAGTTAAGTGGCAGTTTGGGAGGAAAAAATGTTGAGAAAAAAAGTTCAAAAATACAGGAAATCGTGGTGAGTTCTCAAACGGAATAAATCAAGGAAGAATTGAAGCATTTGTTTAGTTTAACCCTTCGTTTAAAGGTACAGTGCAACTCTCTGGAGGTGGCACGTCACCTGTATGCTTCCATGGAAACGGAAAGTTAAAACAATACTTTGGAACATTCTCCATAGAGATATATTCCTTTTATGGTAATTCAAACCGCCGAACTTCTGATCACAACAAACGCTCTACCAACTGAACTACTGTCGCCATAATGAGGCAGACTGTAGCAAAAGGAACAGCGTTACCAAGGAGACAGGCAGGAGGATGCCAATAAGAGTCAGGTTTGTGGAAATGCAAGCCTGTTCAGAGTAAGAATGCATGTTTTTTTAAAGGTTTTTCAGAACAATAAACACAAAAAAAAGTCTATCGAGGTGCATAATCTGGTCCATCTTCTGGTCTTGCTTTAATTCTTTAAGAAATAAGTCAGAAGTCCTGAAGAAGTTGGACTGCAGGTGGCGCTGTCATAGGAACACAGCAAAAAAAACCTATTTAAATCAGCTGATCAAACACGTCGCAGTAACATCACGTGACCACCGTGAGGAAGAGCGCTAGTGAGCAGTTGGAGATGGCAGGTATGAAAAAAGAATCTATTCAAATGAAGTGAACAAAAACATGCTTTTCACAAAAAAAAAATCCATACTGTAGCTTTAGATGTCTTTTCATTAGTCTGTGAGTCTAGTTTTGGCGGTCGTTAACACTCCGGTAACAGTTTTGGAGATACTTCAGTGTACGTCACATCACAGGATTTGTGTGAACTTTAACTCCGTGGAAGACTTTTTTGGTGAAATAAATGAACTTTTGTCATGTTCTTGCTCTGACGTTGTTTATTCGGAGATGTCGCCTCGGGGAAGTTTTTTTGTTGTTTTTTTAAAGCAGGTAGAAAACAACATCAGCTGTTTTGACACATAAAAACACGCACTTTAAAACAGATATAAAAGTTATGGAGACGCCAAACGGGGATACAATTGCTTTGTTGTATCAGATCCAAGCCGCACTTTTTCCATTTTCTATCTTTAAGAACATGGCTTAAGAAAGAAGTTATTTATAAATACACGGATTGGGAGGATTTAAAATAATCTGCTGGCAAGTTTTTATGTTTCTCACTCCCACATTTTGGTCCCAGAGCCCAATACGTCACTCAGACAGATGGGATTTTTGATTAGATTTTTTTTCAGTAGACCATTGTGTTCTGCGTCCTGATTGGCTGAGGGACTGTAGACCATTGTGTTCTGCGTCCTGATTGGCTAAGGGACTGTAGACCATTGTGTTCTGCGTCCTGATTGGCCTGATTGTGTTCTGCTGCGTCCTGATTGGCTAAGGGACTGTAGACCATTGTGTTTCTGCGTCCTGATTGGCTAAGGGACTGTAGACCTTTGTGTTCTGTGTCCTGATTGGCTGAGGGACTGTAGACCATGTAGCGTCCTGATTGTCTGAGGGACTGTAGACCATTGTCCATCAGTCTCCTCCGTGTCTCCTGTACAGTACAGAATGTGTCAACCAAATTTACATAAATGCTTGTATTGCAGTGTGACTCTATAACAATATGATTAAATTTCTTTATTTTCTTATGAATTTTGTGTATTTATATTTGTATTACTCAAACTCGGCGCTTGAACTCGAAAACTTTACTCAGGATGTTTCCACAACATGATAAAAATAACCCCTCAAATCATATGAAAAGTACTTTTTACTTTTCAGTCCTGTTCCAAAATGTAGTGGAGTAGAAAGTACAGATCCTGCATCAGACGTAGTGAAGTAAAAGTGAAAAATGTACTTAAGTAAAGCACAGATACATAAAAATTTGGCTTAACTACAGTGCTTCATTACTTGTACTTGTCACCTTCCACCGCTGGACGTCTTCTGTATTCATAAAGTTGGAGTTAAATCCAAACTTTGGGCTGGTCGTGTATTTTATTTTCAATAGACAGTGAATCTATTATAAGAAACATTACGTAATAACACGCTGTGGTCAAGTGCTCTGGAGCAGATTACAGCCTCGTACACAGAGAACCTCGATAATCATTGTGTAAAGTCCAACAGGCCAAATTAGAATCATTTATCA
This sequence comes from Periophthalmus modestus, assembly GCA_019594935.1. Taxonomy (NCBI): domain Eukaryota; kingdom Metazoa; phylum Chordata; class Actinopteri; order Gobiiformes; family Gobiidae; genus Periophthalmus; species Periophthalmus modestus. The sequence continues at coordinate 15,453,887 of JAIEZT010000198.1, read as the reverse complement.
ACACAACCGCTCGGAAATTACAACGGAATATGTTTTTGTTTCCACTTGAGTTTTCAGGTAAAGCTGCACCATGTAACTTTTCTTCTTTGTCTTAGAGATGAATGGATGCATGGTGGAGTTATCAGTTTATTTCCATGGAGATAGGTGTGTTAAATGTCATATTCTGTAACATTCTTGGCCAAGCGATAAAAGGCGCGGGTGTGAGATCATCCACGGTAAAAAGTTACATACTGAAGCTTTAATTTAGGCTATGTGTGACTAAGCAGGTGTCCATGGAGATATTGCTGTGTTTTGCTGGAGTTTTTCTTGCAGTAAGTTGACACTCTCTGATTGTCTCCATGGAGATAGATAAATGTAAAGCCATACTGTGGAAATTTCCAGGCAAATCAAATCAACATCTTGTAACATTGTAATTTCAATTGTCATGTAAATTTGAAGTATATTTGTTCTTTTTACATTCTTCAAAATCATTTATTCATTCACTCAAATTGATTTCAGAATTTTCTTAAAGGTCTTATATTACGCAAAATTGCTGTTTAAGCTTTAAGTCATGTTATAATCCATTTACCTCGTCAAAAACAGACCCGGAGTCGTGTTTTGTTTCATTCACATGTTTGAGTAACTGTTTATTATTAATCTTTACTTCTCCAAAGCTCAAAATGCTCCGTTCCACCTTGTGATGTCATGAAGTGGTAGTTTTCAAGCTAACCTCTCTACCTTTTACCTTAAGTTCAGCAGAGATCGGCAATTCCAGGGCTGAAATCATCCATATGACTCTAGTGAAGGTGAATAGAGTTTAAAAACACAGTGGAGCACTTCCTGTATCACCACATGACATCACAAGGTGGAACACAGGATTGAAATAAAGCAAAGTTTGTGTTTTAAACATGTGAGAATGAAACAAAACACAACTCCACGTCTGTTTGTGATGAGGAAACAGCATTAGGAACATAGATCACTGAAAACAGCCTAATATGAGCCCTTTAAGTGTTGTTTCGGTTACAATAGCAACTCTACGACAGCCGTTAGCGTGGCAGTTCCAAAGGCTACGTCATGTTCCTGTCATGTTAGCTAGCACAGGTGCGCAGCTAATCTGCTCCAGTCCCCACAACAGCGCGCTCCTTACGCTGTCAATCACACGTTAGCAAGAGTAGCCTCGACTAGCCACACATGCTAACCTTTATGCATGTTTACGCTGCGGGCTAGCTGTATTACAATTCATTATGTTTAGGTTAACATCATCTGGGCATTATTGTTGAAAAGAGGAAGCCTTTTATCTTGAAGCTACAAAAATAAAATGTCTTGACTCCTATTATTAGCAATTACGCCGTAAAATCCAAGAAGAAGCAGTTCGCATTTAATAGCAATGCACCTGCAATAAGCCAAAGGGGCCTGTTTGGAAAAAGTCAAATTAATTTAAGGTTAGACTCCGGGAATGTCAGAGAAAATTGCCGGTTAGCGTTGTAAACATCACAGACGCCTTCACAGCACAGCCCACGGTCACAGAACACACGGAGAATAGTGTCGGCCTGGACACAGAGACGGGGAAATATTGAATTTGTACTATTAAGAAAATATCACTATGAATAAACAGCATTCTGAAGGGTAGAGTTAACAATAAAGGGGCAATGTAAAGCTAAAGAAAGTACATTAACGACAAATTAATATCGGTATCGGATCTGATACTGGAACTGGTATCAAAACTGGTATCAAAACCTCATTTTAAAGTTTATAATTTCCTGAAAAAGATTTAAATAATTTGATAATCCACACATTAGTAACTGATTCCATTGGTGTGTTTCATTTTTATTCTGGCATGTGATGATGTTATGCTCCCAGATGGGGGCGCAACAGCCAGATTTCCTACTCATTACACTATATTTTGTCATGAAATATCCAAACTGTAAATCCACAAATGTTGGGCCTTGAAAGCGTGATTTCTGTTTAATCTCTTTGCTCTTAAACCTTGTGTTGAATACTCTTTGTTACAGACATGGAGACGAACTTGTATCTCAGTAAGAATGCTATATATACTTATTTTACGACGTCTTCGCTGCAGCCATCCTTCAGTTACAACCTCCAGCTGTTCATATACCCATCTTTTCAGAGACTACAAGCAATCTTTTCTGACATATTCTGCCTTCCTGTAAACAGTTGAAGGTATTTCCATTTACGACCTTGTATGGACAGTACTTACAATTAGTTTAAGTCCATGAATGTTCATCCTTCTACAGGTGGTACCTTTCCCAGAGTATATATACCGTGCCTGGCCAAATAAAAAGTCGACACCAAAAAAAAAACGTGACACACACTCTAATATTTCGTACCTATAGGGTCATACTTATTTGCTTAGTTAAATCCAGGTGGTGGCTTTTTTTTTTTTTGGCCAGGCAGTGTATAAATACAGAGAACGCTCCTTTGTTATGTAACGCATGTGTCTGCTGTCTGTATCCTCACTCATCTGCTCAGATAAAAACTTCTTTCAACTTTCTACCCGGTCTGCAGTCGCTTCCTTCACAATAACTGTTAGTCATTAGACCCATGAACTTGTTCCTGTCATGTTAGCTAGCACAGGTACACAGCTAATCTGCTCCGGTCCTCACAATACACGCCTCACTCCCACAGCGTGCTACATGTGCTGTCAATCACACGCTAGCAAGAGCACTAGCCGCATATGCTAACCTTTATGCATGTTTACACTCCGGGCTAGCTGTATTTGGGCTAGCTTTGTGATGCAATGCAAACTTCTTTCAACTCTCTACCTGATGTGCAACCGCTTGTTTCACAGTTTAATCCTGATTATTATTTCCATTAGTGATTAGACCCATGAATTTGCAGTTTCACAACCAAAATGCACATTTCAACTATATGTCTCTCTGGCCTGGGAACACCTTGGGGTCCCACCGGAGGAGCTGGAGGAGGTGTCTGGGGTGGGGGAAGTCTGGGAGTCCCTGCTTAGACTGCTGCCCCTGCGACCTGACCCTGGATAAGAGTAAGAAAATGGATGGATGGATCTGTAGTTTTTAATTCACCAGTGAGTGAGTAAGATATTTTAAAATTCTGTTGCCATGACAATAAAATGTCAAACTTGATTTCAACATTAGAGGCTTGATACTCAATACTAGTTTCTATTGCAGCATTATGCAGGGTGTCCATGAAGTCTCTGTATAATTTAAAAATGTTATTACAAAGGCACTTGATAAGATAGATTAATTAGATTTGTTCTGCTGTACTCAGTGGTTATAAAGGTTTTCAATCATACTGCATTTCAGACATTCTGTTGATTAAAGAGGCATCCTTTTGAATGAGCCCCTCAGAAATGGCTCCTCCACCAGAGAAAGCACAATGTGTATCATGACCACGATCATCTGACCAGAACTGAAGAAGCAGCTTGGATGAGCGGCGAAATCAGAAGACTTTTATTGCCATTGTCGGTGAACAAACTAGGAACTTACGTTGGTGATAAAGTGCGACATAAAACACTGAATAAATACAAATAAGGGCATGCATAAAGTTAAAAAAGATATGCTTAAAACACTTAGAGGTAGATATATACAACAACATCAGAACAACAGTGCAAACATGGCTGACTGAGGTGACCGGTGTCTTCACTCCTACAACGTTTTGTCCAGTTGGCAGATTTAACTTCGGCTTTTGCATCGTACATCATGGTTTATTGAGACAAAAACAAATACGCACACTCAACGAAACTACAGAACAAAGTATGGAATTACAGAAAACAGATGCAACCACTGATGAGGCTACAGCGAACATGGCAAGAAACCCAGTCCCGTCTCGATGTGCTTCGTTTAGAGGTGTAGTAAACTCAGGTCAAAACTCTGGAAACCACTGAGTCTGATTAAAATATCAACTGCCTTTGTAAGAGATTTTTTAAACTGTAAAGAGATTTTGGGCACATCCGACACTATAATATGGAATTGTTCTACTTTTTCAAGAGATTCAGGAAATAATATGATGTCAAGATCGAGATTTAGTTTTGCCTCTAATTAGGCCAATAAATTCCATCCACAAATCACATCGGAATTCTTAAAAAATTCCATTATTCATTCCACGGTATAATTTATTTTCAGATGACTTTTTAATGAACATGTCCAATCACAAAAGCACGAAATGCAAAATCCAACCTTGTCCTGTATTCTTAGAGGAGTAAGGTTGGTAGAGTTGTAATGAATGTCTTGCTCAAGGACACTCCAGCAGTCCCCTCACTGCGCCCGGGGACAGTGTGTGTGTGTGTGTGTGTGTGTGTGTGTGTGCGCTAACATGAGCCTGCGTTGGGTCAGACAAGCGGGTTAGCCTCAATGCCACGCACCTCATTAGGCCTGGCAGGATCCTAGTCCCGCGGTATCACAGCTGTCATTACACTTTAATCACAAGTACTGCGGTAATACACACAAGTACTACTACTACGCACAAGTACACACATGGAGGGATCATTTACAAGCACTTGGGTCTGAGCTGCGGATCAGAATATAAAAAGGATTCCGAGCCAAATACTAGAGGGATAGTGGTATTCCCTACCAAGATTATTTCAAGGATTTGCGATCATTTGTTGAACCAATATATGCCCTCTTCCACAGCGGGAAAATGTTGAGCAAATATGGAGCATTTAGCGCCAAAATATGTTGAGATGTTGAGATAGAGTACAATGTAAAAATGAAACACTAAACTATTCAAATTTATTTAAAAACGGCACAAAAAACCCAACAAAACCATGCACTATCTAACTTTTTCCTGATGAATGTTCTCTCATCTGCTAGTCTGTGTTATTGGTTAGTTTGTAATGTTCCACAGTATGGCTTTAAGTTGACGCCACCAGGCCAAATTACAAATCAGATCCACGGAGAGGCGCGCCAGCTCACAGCAACAATAAATAAAGATAGATACGTTGAAGAAAATCCATCGGTCAATGAACAATATAAGTCAGTTTAATGCCGTACTGTGGAACATTAAAGTCAACGCTCCATGGAGACGTCTAAACAGGATGCTGGATGGTGTAAAAAATGTTTTGTGACAATGTGACAGTGATAAAGAAATTAGCATAGCGCAGGTTCTTGTCGAGTCAGCTCGTAACAGCGCAGTACAAATAGATTCTTAAGGGATTCCGTCGGTCGAGGAAGCAACATAAGTCCGTTTAATGTCATACTGTGGAACATTAAAGTCAACGCGATTGCATCCTCATCTAAACAGGATGCTGGATGGAAATTAGCAGAGCGCAGGTTCTCAGCCCATAACAGCGCAGTACAAATAAGACTCCAAAGAGACTGTTGGTCAAGGAAGAAAGATATGTCAGTTTAATGCCATACTGTGGAACATTACAGTCGACGCAATTGCATCTCCATGGAGACATCTGAATAGGATGCTGGATGGAAATTGGCACAGCATAGCGCAGGTTCTTGTCTAGTCAGCCCATAAGAGCACAGTAAAAACCGACGCCAAAGAGATGCCATCGGTCAACGAAGCAAGATAAGTCCGTTTAATGCCATACTGTGGAACATTACAGTCATGGCAACAGCATCTCCATGGAGACATCTGGATAAGATGCTGGGTGGAAATTAGCATAGCACAGTTTTTTTTTTATCTAGTCTGCCCATAACAGCACAGTAGAAATAGTTTCCAAAGAGATTAAGTTGGTCAAGGAAGCAAGATAAGTCTGTTTAATGCCATACTGTGGAACATTACAGTCGACGCAATCTCCATGGAGACATCTGAATAGGATGTTACATGCATATTAGCGTAGCATAGTGCAAGTTCTTGTCTAGCCAGCCCACAACAACACAGTAAAAACTGATGCCAAAGAGATTCCATTGGTCAAGGAAGCAAGATAAGTCCATTTAATGCCATACTGTGGAACATTAGTCAACGTGATCTAATCTAAATAGGACGCTAGATGGTGTAAAAATGTTTTGTTCTTGTGACAATGATAAAGAAATTAGCATAGCACAGGTTCTCTTGTAGTCAGCCCATAACAGCACAGTACAAATTGATTCCAACGCTGAAGTTACGGCGTAAATATGAATTGCAACACTGTTTTGGTGCCAAACAACCATATGCCGGGATGAAATTATGCAAAACATCACACTGGCTGTAGCATTGTAGCTCAAAGTGAATGAGAAAGTAGCTAAAACACTGAAAACTGGGACACTTTTCTTTCCTGAGCTGCTCTGGCGAATAACAGAAACATTGGTCTTTTTGAGCACCTGATTGCAGACGGAGCCACAGCGGCAGCTCTTGCATCACGGCTCACAAGGACGTTCGAAAGGACTTCTTCAAAGAACAACCAAACCTAACTTCTATATGACCTAAGTATTTGCTCAAGTGACGCAACCGGGCTGTGTCAATTAGAACAATTTAAGTTGCCGATTGATAGGAAGTAAGAAAAGTAGCTACGGTTCCAGGAATACTGAGCCAAACAATCTGGTAAGTCATTGCAAGATAGGGATGAAAAAAACAACTCCAGCCACAAAGGGTCAGCAAACTACAAACAAACTAAATGTTCTTACACTTAATGTTACTCAATTTGTCATGGTGTTTAGCTAATTAGCCCACTTTATTTGGCTAGTTAACAATGCTACATATGTGGTGCAACTGCGAAGTTTCGGGTGATATCGCAAAATGACTGTTTATATGACTAATGTGATTTTAGTTTAATTTTATTTTATTTATTTCTTCATTTCGTGCACACCCAAAGCACATCTCACAGATTTGCTCCTATACAAGCTCGAAAAGTAGTGGGAAGAAGAAAACTATATTTTCATCACTTGGCAAAAGAACAGGATAGATAAACAGATCTGAGTTTTTAAATTTATGGATAAAAAGGTACACTATGTAACTTTTTCTAGTTGGACGACTGCCATTAGCTTGTGGAGATTTTGGGACTGTTGGTAGCTCACTTGGTAGAGTGTTTGTCCATTGATCCACAGGTTGGCGGTGCGATTCCAGCTCCCACAGATGAATACTGTCGATGTGTCCTTGGGCAAGACACTTAACCCACCTCAACCTCAATGTCTGCTACTCTGGTGTGTGAATGTGTGAGTGTTTCGTTGATGTAAAGCGCTTTCAGTGCCTCGAAGGTGGAAAAGCGCTATATAAAAATGTGACCATTTACCTTTTTATTGCTTGGCCTGGAATGTTCCGCAGTATGGCAATAAACGTATATCCCCCATTTATATTGCTTTGTTTTTATTGCTCAGAAATACCTTGAAAATACCTTGATAAGTCTAGCACCACACTGCAGAACATAGAACAGCAATAGCAGCTTCAAGGAGATAAGTAGACCAAAAAAGTTACATAGTGAACCTTTAGTCATTTCTATATTTACAATACAAGAAAACCAACACATTCCCGATCTAAAAGAGGGACATTAGCAGAGTCAGTTTATTTTTTCCTTACAAATCTTTCCTCTGAAATCAGTGAATTAAGATGGTTTCACTGGTTGATTGTGTCGTATGTTTAAAACGTGGTTCTTACGGTATATCTCCAGCACCACCGACGCCTCCTCCGTGTGCCCGTTGGCGTCCGTTGCCTGGCAGCGGTAAATCCCTGCGTCTTCGATGATGGCGTTGTAAATGATGAGCCGCGATCTGGAAGACTCTGTGTGGAGGGCCATTCTCCGGGACGCCACGATCCGCTCGCCTTGAGGGTTGAACCATTCTAGTCTCACCGGCTCGCCAATAGCTGCAAAACAACAAAAAAAGCATTATCATTAAAGGATTTTCTCATTTTTTGTGTTGATAATATGTTTTACAACTTTAAATAATATTATTGTATGAAAAACGGGTCAGTTTTGGCACTTAAAATGCTTGGTTTAGTGTTTGGCCCCCTCTGCTGGCAACAGTGGGTAGTGACAGATTTCAAAATGACTAAACTACACAACGTTAACAAATTATAGCTTTGTCATCTAATTTAAGCTCCAAAATGATCTGAATGTGTTAAGTGAAGACAGTCCGGACTTTAAAAACATGGAGGTGCACATGCTAGCTTCAAATGCTCACAAAAAGAAGTTGAAACTAAGCATTTTTGGGCAGTTTAAAAAAATTGTTGGAAAAAAAATGAATATGTGAGATATATTTTAATAAGCAAACGATTATAAGACGGGCTGAAACATTTGATTTTACAGGATATTTTTTTAACCATTGCCTTTTGCTATTTAGCGCACAACTATATAAAACTGTATTGTGGTACAGTTAGTTTTTCATTTGGTGTTAATCAGAATGCAGTACAATACTTGGCGGTACTTGATCATGCAGTTTTGGCTTTGTGTGGTATTACTGAGAGAAAAAAGTAAACAGCTCGTGAAGTGTGTGTGTGCAATTTTTCCCTCTCTAATTAGGCATAAATTAACAAACAACGAACAAAACGAAACAAAAATAAGGCTGGTTGTAATTATATGTCATGTTTTTACACTATAATATAATGCAAAGCAGGGTAAAAGTACTCAGCGTATTCAGAATGCAGCCCATGTACTCGGAATACTTTACAAAATACATTTTAATGCAGGTATTTAGTGTTCTGTAGCTAAATATTACATTATACATTAAAAAAAATGTCACAATACGCCATTTTTTCACAAAACAAATATGTAAAAACATCATAAAAATCCACATGTTGGTCTGTACTAGTCCAGGTGAAGCCCTCCATAACAGATCCAGCTTATTAGCATGTTAGCAAGTTAGCAGGTTAGCTTTTGCGTTTCCTATTATTCTTCTACTCTGTGTACATTATACACACATTTTCAAAGCATTTTTTCCTAACACTGACTCCTGCTACTCGTATACCACCACGCTTGTTACCATCTGCACTTTTCAACGGCGCCGATAAAGCTAACATACAACCTTTGAGACCCAGCCATACTCCTCGAAAATATTACATTTCCCATGAGTGACATAAGCTCGCCATCTCCTCCCCTAAAATAGAAAGATGCTAGTGTTTGGACAGAGAAGCAATCCAGCTAGCCGCTACGTGCAAACTTGCTTGTAAAATGTATTGGATCCCAACACCTCGCCTATTAATCCATTTTACGACGGCCCTGTTATGTTTGTGAATGTTTTTACAAGCATGTGCGATACCACTGTTGTTTTGTCAGCATTCGTAGAAGGCTTTCAAGGTTGTTGTTTGTGAGTTATGGTTGGAACAGAAGGATTTTAATGATATGATGATGTTGTAATCTTGGATTTACATAGATAATAAGTCTGTGAAGGACTGAGGACGCACAAAGACTGTAAATTATACTGTCATGTTCAGTTGAAAAAGTGGAATTAAATGAAGACAGAAAACTTAAGCCGTGCTGGAATTTATGCAACGGTAAATTAAATTAACGATATGAAGTTTAAAAAGTTCAAAACATTTAAGTGTAATTAGACAATCCAACTTTGTAAAATATGTGCAAATATTGGTGTTTCAAATCGAAATATGACAAATTACGATTTAAGAAAAAAAAAAAGTGGTTAGCTCCATAGACTGTATAGTGATCAGCTCCAGTCAAATGAAGCTCATCGAGGCTAGAGCAGGTAGAGCGACCAATTTGGAGCCGAGTTCAATATTTGGAATTCTGCCTGCGGGTATCATAGCAACCAAAGAGCCAATCCAGAGCGAGGCTGTTGAAGGTAGCGCCTGCACTGCTGGTTTGGAGAGGGGTGGACGCTCAGCAAATCTGTCAATAAAACCTGCTGCTAACGCCAGTATGAGCGACCTCGGGGAAAGAAGGCATCTGATTTGTCTGTTATTAATGTTCATATCTTGATTTAAGAACACAATAGCGAAAGATCATGTAGAGCGGGTTAATACGAACAATTCAAGACCAAAATGACGAGTCTGACAGTAGCAGTTACAGAGAGAGGGACAGTTTTCTAATGTAAAGTGAACTGGAACCAGAGTCGATGCAGCCGGATGTGTGCCCATGATCACTTCCTTTTTGGAACAAGGCGGCTAGCAGGTTAGCTATGTCCATGTTATATATACAGTCTATGGTTAGCACACATATAAATTCTCAAATAGAACATTTAAAGTAATATAGAGGTGAGATAGACAAGTAGAAAATGTTCTCAAGCAAAAATGACAGAAGATATATATTGTGCTTGTATCATGTGTATGGATCACTATGTTATAATTTGCACATTTTAAACACTATATTATTCTAAAACGACTGCGGTGCCCAATGGGAGCTGACACTGCTGTAAACATCATCACATCAAAGAGCTAGCACCTCCGATGGATAACTGCACATCACGCAAGCGAGTCGCAGATGTGTGACATGTTGAATACAGGAGTTTAAAGATTACTTAAACAGGCATGACTCACGCTAAATATAACTTTGAGAGAGTAAATAGAAGAGGGGAAACAACTATAGCAAGTTTCACATTTTCAAATAGTGATTTTCATAACCATTTTAAATTGGTTATATTTGCCATTTGGTATCCAGATTTGCTCACTCTGGTCTGAAAGATCTTGGTGTTTTTTTGCTACCAGCTTCAAAAACTAATGTTCTTTTCTATTGACCTTATTCAGCCCTAACTAAACCGCATTTTCTTTGTAGTAGCACTTCCGGTTAAGTGGAAATCCCGTTCTTTTTAATGGAGAATTTGGGAAAAGTATTGTAAAATATTATAAAAAGTAGGTTGGTTAGTGTCAAATGTGCAATGTTTATGTCCAACAACAAGTCAACACGAATCTGATTCTCTGGGAAGCTTTAACACAGCTCTGTGGTCCCTATAGAACCTATTTGCTGTCAAAATCGGCAGCATAAAATAATAAAACCCAAATGACGATGTCGGCGCCCACGGCAACTTCTAGAATAATGTGAATATTAACAGTGGTTTAACTTGCTTGTGTTTGGGCGTCTAAGGTGACACGAGTGCCCCTCCAGCAGCAGGGGTCTTGTGCCTTGTAAATTCTTCTAATAAAAATGTCAGTGTGGAGTTGGTCCATTACCGACTCTCTCAATCACCCAGACCTTGAACAAGCCCCACCTCCTCCTCGGTAAAGGGCGAGTCCTTCAGGTCCATTACAACAAGATAAAAGTTAAGTTGGTCTAGTTGAGAAAATCGACCGCAGAGAAGTTTAAGTGATTCTGTTAAAAACTCAACTGTAAGTGAAGTGCCCTTGAGCAAAGCATCTAGTAGAACAGAAAGTGATGGTTCAACTGCAAGAGTGCTAACAATGTTCTCATGGTAACAGTATTATTCTGTCACCCCAGCGGGAAATAGAAGTGATGAAAAAGCCCCAGAGGCTAACCGCTAACAATACCATCATGTGTAACTACCGTCACCACCGTTACATCCTTGGCATCCTAATCAGGAGCTAATTAGTGAGAGGAAACGACAAAGCACATAAGTAACTCTGTTAATCCATCTAGCAGTTTAAGCGGATTTTTTTTTTTTTTAGATCTGTGTTTTAGATTTTTTGGTTTAGTTTTTTGGTTTTGTTTTCTTTAGACGTGTAGTATTAGATTTTAATTTTTTTTGTTTTAGATATTTTTATTTTATTGTTTTTATATGTATTTGGGTTTGATTTTTATATTAGAATTTGTTTTTTTATTTTTCCATTTTTTGTTTTTTGATTTTTTAACAGATTTTTTTTATATTAGATTTTTATTTTTGATTTTAGTTTTATTTATTTATTTTTTTTAAGATCTATTTGGTTTACATTTTTTATTTTTTGTTTTAGATTTTTTGTATATTAAAATTTCTTGGTTTTAGATTTTTAAAATTTTATTTTAGAATCTTTTAGAATTGTTTTACATTTTTATTTTTTATATTTTAAAATGTACTAGATTTTTTTTTTCGGGCAGTCATTAATTTAAAAGTCACTAGAATTTGCCCTTTTCACGGCATCCCTCTTAACATCTACCAAGACATGTTTTAACCTTTGCCATGTCTGCTAGCATAACAATAAAATTTGTATTGTGTTATCTGTATATTTGTTTGGTCATCTGAAGTTGTTTAAATGTGCTATAGAAATAAACTTGAATTTGAATAGTATTATTGCGCTTGTCATGCTAGCTACGGCTAACAGACTATTCTTCAAACGCGCTCTACATCACTAATGATTAGACAAGACAGCGTTGCCCTAGTCAGCCTCCCTCTAAGTGTCTCTGCAACTTCGTGAAAACCAAATGCAAATCTATGTCACAACTGTCAGAAGACCTGCTTAAGCTGCCATTAGTAATAATTCAAAACGCTAAAATGATCTGAACTGCTTTCTATTTGCTGCTGAAAACTCTTGACTTCAACCGACTGGCAGCAAACATGGCAATAAAAGTTTGAACATGACAAGCTGACTATTCAAAAGTCACCTTAGCTCAAGTGCAAAATTACAACTTTTGAAAGTGACTGACTACTAACATGACAACACAGGAACAAGCCGACGCGAGGTAAAAGGAACAACGGCAATGGAAGAACGCCAATTATAATGCACCAACTTCTTTTGTATTGTCAGTTGAAGAATTGACTTGATAACTGGCACGCTCGTATAAACGTAGAAAGTTTAGCTAAGGATGGTAACTACTTTTACGAAAATAGGTTACAATAAAAGCCTGTTTTTTCACTTTTGTTAATTTTATTCCACTGAAAAACGCGTCTGTACTCTGAGCAGGCTCGCAACTCCATAAACCTGACACATTTTTGGTCATGTATACACTTTTCCACCTTCAAGGACTTTACAGCAACACATTCATACACCAGCGTATACAAACACTGTGGCCGAGATGTGTTAAATGTCTTGCCCAAGGACACAATGGCAGTATTCATATGTGGGAGCTGGAATCGCACCTCCAACCTGTGGGTCACTGGATCTGACCCCTCAACCATTGATGTTTATGTCGATCGTGGGATTCAAACCACCAACCTTCAGCTCAGTGTCGTCCCAGTACAGCATAAAATGTATCTAACTCCCTGAAGAATGTTCCGGCATAGAGTTAACTTTCTATTGCCATGGAACCAAGCAGGTGACAGGCCTTGACCTGAAAGTTACGCAGCGTCGCTTGTAATAAATATGTAATATAAAATGGAGCATACCTGCATTTTCAACATTTTCACAGTACTACTTTGATTTAAAACACAACTTATTATATCTCAGACGTTTTTAAGTAGCACCCATAAACTGTAGAAAATAAGTGGACTGATTATGACGTCACTTATAGTGTTCTGTTTCAGTCAAATGACGCTCATCGAGGCTAGCAGTTATAGAGGCCAATTTGGACCCAACTTCCATATTTGGAAATCCGACCGTATGTACCACAGCAACGAAAAGGCCTATCTGGAACAAGGTTGTTGAAGGTAACGCCTCTTACTGCTCCCTGCTAAACCAGCAGTAGCAACGTTGGCAGCAGGAGCGACCTCGGGTAGAGAAGGCGCCGATTTGTCTGTTATTAATGTTTATACCTTGGTTTACGGACACAAAAGCGAAATAAAAATACCAGGATCATGTAGAGGGTTAATACGAACATTTAAGACCAAAATGACGAGTCTGACAGCAGCAGGTACAGAGAGAGGGGCGACATTTTTTCAATAGAAAGTGAATTGGAGCCAGAGTCGATGGAGCTGGAAGCGCGCCCATGCTCACTTTCTTTTTAGAACATGGTGGCTAGCAGTCTATAGTAGCAGCATTAGGATTTATTGAAGTAAAGTTGATAGCAATAGCACTTACAGTCCTAGTAGAAGTTTTTGTGAAGCATTTTGAAAGTAAACGCCTGCTACTACTACTGCAACAGCGTCGTCTTAGCTCAGTTTATTTACACTTGTAACTTATATTTAGTGTGGTCTTAATTTGCAGACTGACCTGAGCTGACTCCCTCCTTCGTTTATGAGCAGCAGTATGTCACTTAGCGATGGCTTATTTTTCACTCTTGTCAAATTATTGTAAATGACCATGCTCTGGTGATTCAATTAAAAGAGTATTATCTTATTTTAATTAAATAACAACATGAATCAAGTTGAGGCAACGTTTTGGCAGCTGTGAGCGGATTGGCTGAAACGAAACGAACCATTGTGTAACCGGTCAAAGCCCTCACTTACCTTAAGCGTTCTGAACATGGTAATTATTCACCAAGATGGGTTTATAGACGCTTTTCACACCAACAGAGACCAGTACGGAGTTTTGCCGTAACGGTAAAGCTAACGACAGCTAGCATGACGACAGTAGCTCAGTTGGTAGAGTGTTTGTCCACTGAATCGAAGGTTGGAGGTTTGAATCTCGCTCTTGAGATAAACGTCATTGGTAGAGTGGTCGGATCCATTGACCCACAGGTTGGGGGTGCGATTCCAGCTCCTGCAGATGAATGATGTCATTGTGTCCATAGGCAAGACACTTAACCCACCCCGCCCCCAGTGTGTGAATGGATGAGTCGGTCCTTGACATAAAGTGTTTTGAGTGCCTAGAACAAAGGTGGGTAAACTACGGCCCGGTTAAACCTTGTTCAATTTACGTTTCCCAAAAGATGGCGCACTTCAGCAACATCAGCCTTGTTCATGTGTATTTCTCTTTTATTCTCTTATCAGGCCTTCTGCAAAAATTTGATTATCAAAGAAAAGAAAAGTGGATAGTGAGCGCTGAGTGTTTAATACAGAGTGGACAACAAAATATTTTTTCATCAAAGTCCGATCAAAGTACCAAGGCAAGTTTTTCGCTGGCATTCAAATTAGCAAAATCTAGCAAGCCTTTCTCTGAAGGTGAGTTTTTAAAAGAATGCATTTGGAAAACAATTTGTACAATGAGCTTGTATATTCATGCTTTGCTACATGTTACAGGCCAAATCTTTCATGTTACAGGCCAAATCTTTAACGTAACATCTACACATATATATCCTGGCCCCGCTTCTCTGTCAAGTTTTAGAACCCACTGTGGCCCATGTGTCAAAAAGTTTGCCCAACCCTGGCGTAGAAGGTGGAAAAGCGCTGTATAAAAATGTGACCATGCACCACTAAGAATGCTAACACACACTTCGTGATTCTCAGACAATAAAACACTTTCTAATTAGATGCAGACAGCACTTATTATGACCTCAAGAGCTGCTTATATAATATATTTGCACAGGGCACAAAAAAAAAGCTCAGATACATGGGTACAGGGCCAAGTAAAAGTTGAACATTTCTTGTGACCTTTTAATACACTTGTTCCATAATGGTGCTTTTGTGGCGTGCAGGTTGATAAGGCCAGTTGGAACGTGAAAATGATCTAAGGGCCCCGGTCTAATTCTCACCAGCTCTGAACCAGGGTCCCATAGCTCTAATGGATTCTGGTCAGGAGGGAGCGGGATATGAAGGGCAAATGAGCCACTCTGCGCCATGAATTCAGGTACAGTCGCTGATTAGACTTTACATAATGGCCAACTGATAAAAATACTCAATCCTCTGAATATAGTCACCAAACGCAAGAAGTATTTTGGCTGTAAGTGTTCAGCAGCATCTGAGTCATCTGGGTGACAGTAGCTCAGTTCGTAGAGTGTTTCTTACATTTATTCAAAGGTTAGTGGTTCAAAACATCATTGGTAGTGTGTTTTTTTAATGAAATTTGACCATATTTTCCCAAAGTACAGTTTTTTCTATTGAAGTAGTAGTACTTTTATTCCTACTGTCTCTTCTAACTGAAACAGTAAGCGACTAAAACAGTTTGTTGAATATGTTAATTTGCAACATTTCCTCTTGCTTTTAGATATTAAACTTTTATGGTGTTATGGTGTAGGAGGTAAATTTAACGTTTTGTCAAATTACATAAACTTATAACTATATCAGCTGTTATATCCAAACATTACTGAGTGCTGGAGTACTGTTCTCACCAGTTTGTACTTCTACTTGAGTAACAGTGACAGTACTCCTGCTTAAGTACAAGTTTGGCACCTCTGCTGCTTAGTACGTTCATCTTTATTATCATCAAATATATATATCCCGCCTATGGAAGCTTATAGGGGCAAGCTAGGTTGCGCCGGCCCGAGCTAAGCCCCTTCGGCCTTGTTAGATCAGTTGAAGAAAGGGCACACTGTGCAGAAAGCATGGCCAGCCTTTTGGATCTGCTGCGGTAGATCTGGAGGTGTGCCATAGTAATCTAAAGGGAGGTAAACACACACACACAACACACACATAAGACACACACACACATACACACACACGCAGCTTGTTCTGGTTCACTTAAAGGGCCAGTGCTCCCCGTGTAGCTATAACACGACCTAACAGGCTGGGTTCACTGCTATGAAAAGATGCAAAATGGAGGAAGTATTTGACATTCTATCAAAGTATATGGTGTATAGGAGTAGACCAATGGGAATAGTCAGCAGCTTCCTATAGAAACATGATGGCTTTTGAGCAAGAGTAAGATTTTGTAGCTGGAGAATTCAAATATATTATAAATTCACTGTAAGACTTTTCTGCTAGACCTGCTTGGGTGGATATGTTATTGCTTTGACTACAATGTTCCACACTATGACATTGAACTTATCTCCAAGGAGACGAGCACGCGACACCACCAGGTAAAGGTAGAAGACAGGTCTACAGGTTAAGATCTATGGAGAGGCGAGTATGCTCACTGTAATAATGCATGTTTTTCCGGTGGATTTACATTGCCATAAAAACACATGTACTTAAATAACTGCAAAACGTTTAATGCTATACTGCGGAACATTTGAGGCAAAGAAATAATATCAGCAAGGAGAGGTGTCATGGTACTTATAAGCTATAGTGTACAAAGTGTTTTTAAAAGAAACCTTCATGAATAGCTGCAGATCACATTAGCGAGCAGCAGATTTTTAAAAAAAAATTGTAGCAAAATGACTACGACACCGCTGCTGAATCCCGCGTGTATCACCAATTAAGACAATACAATTGGAGAATGAAGTAAGTCAATAGCAGTGGACATGTAGCAGGGATGGTGGAAACGCAGATAGGGTTCGGGTTAGCTCTTAAAATCATGAAAAAAAAAACATCCAATTTGGCATAATAGGTCTGCTTTTAAAAATCTATTAATCATTTGTGTGTGTGTTCTAAACAGCACCATTTAAATAAATCCTACACATATTTGGATCTTCGCATTATCCATGATGTCTACCAATATGTCTGCAGTTGATTAAATGCGCAAGCAGCATATGGCTAATTGCATACATTGAAAACAGACAGACACTCTATAGACTCCCTAGGCACAAATGTACGGCATTAAAACAGTAAACTTCATCTGGACTCATCAATGCGGACAATATGAGCCAACAAATGTCCACCAAATCTGTCCCTGGTCCAAACACAACTGCTGTGCATCTGCTGCCTCGTGTCTTGTTACTAACATAAAGAATTCAGACGGGATTTTGAGATTTTAAACGAGGAAATCCAAGCTGGCCAATCATATGTGCAGAATTTCTATTGTTATTAGGCCTGTCACAATAACACATTTTAAAGTGCTGATGATGAAAATATATTGAATAACAATAACCTACTAATCCTAACCCTATAAAACTTAAGCCTAACCCTATAAACCCTAACTCGTACCCTATAACCCTTAACCCTTAAAATCCTTAACCTTAACACTATAACCCTCACAGTTACCCTAACCCGGACATGTCAAACTCAGGCCTGCGGGCAAAATCATGTCAAATATGTATTAGAGCTCTCCCGCCCACTGCTGCACCAGTGTAGCTCATGCACCTCTCATACTATGAATCCCAGAATGCTTTGCAAATGTGTGGCACCGGCCCCCACCACTTCTGTTAACACTTACTCACATCTGCTCCTGTCGCCTCACTCAAATTTAATCCACCTCTTCTGAAAAAAATGTAGATGTTATTGAAAATTTTCAATAAATATTTAGTTTGACTAAATCACAGTTTTTAATTTTTGCCCTTTGTGAATTTGAGTTTGACATATCTGCCCTAACCCTATAACTCTTAAGCCTAACCCTATAAACCTTAACCCTATCTCTATAACCCTAACCCTTACTCTAACCCTAAAACCCTTAACCCTATAATCCTTAACACTAACCTTATAACCCTAACCCTACCCAAATCTTAACCCTATAACGCTAGCTGTCACAGTCTGCAGCATTTTCTCTCTCTCCCCTCCGTTTCTGTGTATTGTGTGACTTCACCCACCTGGGCGTGGCAGCTTCGCCTTCACCAGAGCAACACAGCCAGCAACAATCACCAGTTACTGCAGCATCACACACTCAGCAGCTCTACTACTCTTTGTTTGTTGCTACTTCCACAGTCAGTAACCCTTTTTGGCTCCTGATTTTGATGGATTTTTTGCTCATACCTCTCTGTTTGTCCAGGACCTGTCTGCCAGTTACTCACCTGCTACTAACTTGTTCAACTCCACTCTCCTCTGGTTGCCATCCATTGGTCTTCGGCCCCCCACCTCAGCCCATCTTCAATAAAAACACTTTAGAATATTTTTCCAACACCAAACCCAAATCCCAACCCTATAACCCTAACACCTAACCCCTAAACTAATCCCTTACCCTATAACCCTAAGCCGCTAACCCTATAACCCTAACTCCTAACCCCTTACCCTATGACCTTAACACTAAAATTCATGCCACCGACACAAAAACCCTAAAGCAGGATTATCCCAAAAAACTTCTTCTCTAAATGAGCAGCACTGTTAATAAACCTGACCAGCAGTAAATTAATGGCAGAATGAAGCACTTCTGTAATGAGTTTGCATCGACATTGTGAGTAATAGCAGTAATTATTCACCCCTCTACACCTCAAATCTTATCATAATACAAAAAAATAACAAAACGTCCCCATCTAGTATGACGAAAAGGTACTTACGCTAAAAATTGACCCTCAGAAACTACTGTTCCATCTTACATACACTTAACGATAAGTGGATATAATAATTCTGTCCTCACGTGTATTATCTTGTATGTTTTAGTCCCTGATGTGTCGTGACCTTGAGTACAAAACATTGTTGAGAGGTTTGCACTAAAATCATTATATCTCATACTTTCGTTCAACGCTTTGTCAAAAAAAATTGTTTCGATACTTTTAACTTGAAAGACGGGAAAACTGATTGTAAATGGGACAAGGAAATAAAAACGTTGGTTACTTATTAAGATGTTGGAGGTGGAGGACTTAAATCTGTTTAGTTCATGTGACAAACTGAAGCACAAACCGAGTGTAAATGTGTTGACAGGCACAGGACAGTCATATTTGTGTATTATCGTTCATGTTTTAATTAAAATGCTGACAAGATTGCACGACTAAACCCAATTTTTTGTCCTGTAAATTACAATTTACCTTGCTAAAGTACAGAAATATAGTAACGGTAGCTCTTAAGGTCAAAATGAAACCACCGTGTGCTGTTTGCATCTAATTATGAAGCATTTTTATTGTCCGTGAACCAGGAAGTAACGCTGGGATTAGCATGCTAGATGTTATTCCCATTAGCGTGACCATAGTCTGTTTAAAAAAGTGGACTAAGTGAGCGTGACGTCACCCATAACGTTCAGCTCCAGTCAAATGACGCTCATCGAGGCTAGAGCAGTTATAGCGGCGAATTTGGAGCCGAGTTCCATATTTGGAATTTCGACCGCAAGTATCATAGCAACCAAAGAGCCAATCTGGAGTGAGGTTTTTTGAAAGTAACGCCCTTTCCTGCCCGCACCGCTGGTTTAGCATCGAGCGGGCGCTTAGCAACACTGTTAATCAAACCTGTTGCTAACGCTAGTGGGAGTGCCCTTGGGTAAAGAAGGCATTTGATTTGTCTGTTATTAATGTCCATATCTTGATTTAAGAACACAATAGCGAAAGATCATGTAGAGTGGGGTTAATACGAACATTTTAAGACCAAAATGACGAGTTTGACAGCAGCAGTTACAGAGAGAGAGGCCACAGTTTTTCAATAGAAAGTGAACTGGAACCAGAGTCGACGGAGCTGGAACGCGGCAGCTAGCAGGTTGGCTAAAGTCTTGGTGTGACGGTAAATGCCGCTTTGGCCTCTAAATGTTGTTGAAAGTGCTTATAAACTCATCATGGTGAGTAATAAAGATGCTTGGAATACATTAGGACAACGAGGAATAACTTTAGCTCTGTTTTACACATTTTCAGAAAGCAAAAACCAGGTGCGACTTTTAAAAGATCATCATATGTTTCAGGTTACTCTTTGCTTTCTTTGTCTAGCCAAGCTGGTTGAGATAAAGGAGTTGTTGTTGGGACAAAATGGGGCGTTCCATCATTTCCACGCGTGGCCGATTGTTCTGTGCAAACTTCTGCTTCACATCGAACAAATGGATTGATTTCTCCCTCGTTCTTTCCACTCCTATAGCTTAACACGGAAATAATGGCCGCCCGTGCCTGCCGACGATCCATACTTATGTCTGAATCATACAAAGACGGCAAGTTTTTCCTTTGTTGTTGTTGTTTTTTTGTTTTGTTTCTACTTGGTTTTGTGGTTTAGCCCACTCCAGCTGGATAAGTCTACACTGAGAGAACAGAGGGGAGAGTGAGGAGTGAGGCAGGGGGGGCTTAGGTATGGTGGCCTAGAAAGCTCATTACAGTGTTTGGATGTGGTTTGCAAAATGCTGGTGATCTATTCTGTTTTCTTACCAAATTAAAGTATTATTAGTAAAAAATATACTATACATATATATATATGTATGGTCTAGACTTGGTTTGGTCTTGCCCTAGCCCTTTTTTAGTCTAGATTTGAACTTGGTTTGGTCTTGGCTAGTCCTCTTTTAGTCCTGATCTAGTCCAGGTTTAATGTTGGGTTTATTCAAATGGACATAACGGGATAGTTGTTTTTGTTCCCACGATGGTTATCCAATCAGAACGCAGAATGAGCCTCACATGAGTCTCTCATTTGGGTTGCCAGTTTCAAAGCTGAAATCCAGTTGATTTAAGGACTTTAACTTGCCTAGTAATTTAATTTTTTTTCTATATAAAATACAAAATATGCAGAATTAGAAACCACGGGCCCCATCACTCAAACTCCTCTCCTCCCCCCGTTCACTTGACCCTCATCTCGACTCCTCCTGGTGGTGGAGTCGTGCTGCGCGGGCTGGCAGGACAGCAGAGGGGGGACAGCGGGGGGCAGAGGTGTGGGAGGGGGGCGGGGGGCCGTGCCTGCCAGAGCCCCCTCGCCCCCCGCTGTGACCCTGGCCCCGGCTCCTGTGACGGGGGCCCGCTGGTACCATCCACACAGGAACACACATATGAACATGCAAAGTGCAGCGCTGTCTGTAAAGAGGATGAAGGGTCATGGGACATATGCTCTCCCTGTGTCACCATGTACTTCAACAGAGGTGCAAGAAGTAGTCCACTTTGTTACTGAAGTAAAAGTACAGATACTGGAACAAAAAGTACTCAAGTAAAAAATCTTCTTACTGTATTTTCCGGAGTATAAGTAGCACTTCTTTCATAGTTACTTATACTGAGATGCAATTTATAAGTCATTATTCATTATTATGCCTTGTTTGGTTGGTATGTCTTATACTCTAGAATACAGTAAGTACTTAAAAAGTAAAAATTAAAGTATTTTGAGATGAAATGATGCTTCAAATGTAGTAATTTTGATACAGATTTGTGCTGAATTTTGTTCAACAGAAACAACTGGAACACTCGTTTTATTCTGGCTGTTTTTACTTGTATATTTTTGTTTGCTCAAATAATGAAAATGTTAAAAATAAACCCTCTAACCTTTTCAGCATGTTCAAACAATCATAAAAAATGTAGTGGAGTAGAAAGTACAGATACTGCTCTCAAATGTAGAGAAGTAAAAGTAAAAAGAATCCATTTGTATACTCCTACAACTTTTTAATTCAAATTATGTTTAACTATGGATCATACCTGGATGACTGAGATTACACAGATATCAACCTGTACATATGTATAAAGTGTGCTAAAGCTGTATAAAAGCTCTAAAGTGGTATATTCTTTACATATAATTAGATGTATGTTTATGATCTTACGCTGCTCAAAGTGCCATTATGTCTTTATGATCCCGAGGTATAAACTAAACAGATGGATTAGCAACCGATGGAAAAAAAAACAACTGAAGTGCGCTGAGCATAGATTCTTGCTTATACTGTATGATGTAATATGGTCAATCACATTTTTATACCTTTTCCACCTTCAAGCCTCTCAAAGCGCTTTACATCAAGGAATGACTCACACACATTTATACAGCAGTGTGCGCAGACACTGGGAGCGAGGTGGGTTAAGTGCCTTGCCCAAGGACATAAGAACAGTATTCATCTGTGGGAGCTGGAATCGCACCGCCAACCTGTGAGTCAATAGATCTGACCGCTCTACCAGTGATGTTTATGTGAAGAGTGGAATTCGAACCGCTAACCTTCCGATAAGTGGAAGAAAACACTACCCCAACTGGGCTGATGTCTAAATATATTGTAAAAATCTATTAAGAGAAGATCGTACCTGTGCAGATGAAGAACTTGGACTCTCCCACACTCAGCTCCACTTTGTTTAAGGATATGGACACCTGCAGAGCCGCTGTGGACAAGAACACAAGAGAAAGCAGTTAGCGTAGCCTCGTAGCGTGAAGTTTTCCAATACTACCCCCGTGTTAATCGCACATCCCAACATCCAAAACACACTCGTAAGCTTCTTTGGCGACAGGACTCAATTCCGCACATACATTAATCCCATTCCTATTATGATTTACTGTCATTTGCCAAGCCTGTCAGATGCAATGCTAGCATGCTAATATTATTCTATACAAAAGAGGATTGTGGAGCTTGAAAGAACGATTTATGTTTTGTTTTTTTTTCAAACTACAGAGGAGCGGGGATGATTTTGTTGATAGCTTTTTCCCATTAGCGGCGCAGCGTGTTTGCGACTAGCTTGTCAGTCACATTTCACAACGCCTGGTTTTCTTTCTGCCTATAGAAGTGTTCGAAAATGAATCCAGACAGTCCATACAAACAACAACCGCAATCTTATAGACTCGGGGATTAGTAATTCACTCCTGCTTTCCCCATACCGCAATGTAAACAGATATTTGCTAGCTAGTTTGCGAGTGGTATGAAACTCTAGATCCACACAGCAAGGAAAAGTAGCATATTCAAACACGCGCCAAAGCTAAACCCTACAGCAATTTGTACAAAAACAAACTTATGTCTTATATCCAAGCCTTATGTGCTAATACTCAGAGGTGGGTTGTACTGCATTACATAACTTTTTTTAACAAACTGTATTTTTTGCACTAAAATAATATTACTTAAGTATGTAAATGGTCACGTTCTTATATAGCGCTTTTCCACACATTCGCACACCAGAGTACGCAGACACTGGAGACAAGGTGTTTTAAGTGTCTCGCCCAAGGACACAACAACAGCATTCATTTGTGGAAACTGGAATCGCAACGCCAACCTTCTGGTCAGTGGACAAACTACTTTTCCAACTATGTGAAATTGAGAAAAGCTAAACATAGCCTAGTCAATAATATCATACTAACATTGCGTTTTTTGCCCTATTTTTTGTCAATTTGAAGCTAACGTTAGCTTACTTGAGTAGCATACGATTTTGACGGATCATGTGAGCATTTCCTTATCCTCAGGGGCACTGAAATTCCTAAAGAGTTGACAACGATATATGAATTTAATACTTTAAATCGTCATTTTTTTTTAAGTTTTTTTTTCAAACAAACAGAAGGTGCCATATACAGCTGCGTATTTAAGACAAAATATCTGTAATATGACACAGCCTTTCTATGGACATCCTCTTCGACAACAATTAGCCTAACTTCTACGTAGCAGCTAGCAGCAATAGCGTCTGCATTCACATCATTGCAAAAACCCTGTGTAATTGCTATGTAATCAGTTAGCATTAGCCTAGCCTTGCACTCATTGTCCGCTCAATCAAAATTGACGGTCGCATTTAGGACAGCCCCTCGGATACGTTGCTAGCTCATATCTGATTAGCCTCTCGCGTGCACAAGCTAACTACAAACCTAATGGACGCTAATTTGATCTACCACGTTCTAGAGCCGCTCGGAGCCAGTCAATAACGGCGGGAAAGATTGAGTTTATTATGTGACAATTCTCTGAAGACAGAAGCATTATCCGGCTGTGCTACAGGGGGCGGTAGAGAGGCGGCAGTATACATATGGTATTATCAATGCTGCCGTTATACATTTGGGGTTCTAGCCAGTATAAACGCATTGCAAATCTGATTGAAAATTTGTCCGTATCAGCTTCCGTAGAATGGTAACAGCACAATTTCTGAGGTGTTGGAGGAATAATATAAAGCGGAAATAGCATATGTGTAGTCTTATCTCCACGGTAGCGCTTTTTATTAAACCTAAACAGATAGACTGATAAAAATGCATTGTGAAAAAGAATGGATGAATACAGCGACCTGCCGAATGATCCAATGAAAGTGGATAGAAAAGAATAACATTATAGTAAAAATGGTAATAAACATTTTTATCGTTGGAAGAAAAGCAGAAACGAGCCTGCAATATATGTCAAGTAGTACGGTTCTGAATCATAGGGTTTAGATGGGAGGAAACACCTGGGAAATATGGAGCACATGCTTATTTTGAACTAGCTCATTCAGCGCCAAACAAGTGTACGCTAATGACTGGGTAAGAACAAGGAGCCAAGGCGTAAGATGATCGCAAACGATATGGGATTACCGCAAATGTCAGGTACTATTGCGAGGAAAAAGCCAAAGATATTGCTTTAAAACAACTGGATTTTACGCTAACAGGTAAAAAAATCTAATGGTGTCCCTATGATTTACAGTTTTTCATGATTATGTAATGCCTGGATTAAAGAAGACCTACTGTGATTGTGTCTGTACAGTTATAATCCAGGAGACCAATGGATCATTATGTCATAATTTGGACATTTTAAATCGTAATAATGATCTAAAACGATGTCCGCTGACTTCTAACACCAAATGGGAGCTGGAGTCGCTGTAAACGTCATCACGACAAAGAGTTACGAAGTTGTCTGCTCCTCTTATGGCTGGCTGCAGATCACACCATCACAAGTTGTGGATTGTTTTTCGTTTGGAACAAAATGACTAATGTAGTAAATAAAACTGAAGAACGAAGTGAGTGCACAGCAGTGGGCGTGTACCAATGATGGTTAAAACAGGAGTTAATCTGCAAAATGGCGTCTTCAAACTAAGCAATTAAAGATTACTCAAACATGAATCACTCCAAACACAACTTCAAGAGGGTCAAGAAGAGAAGGAGACAACTAGAACATGGTTAAAATCTCTGAAAACTCTGAAAAAGATTTGGTGTAATTGGTCTGCTTTAACATCGATCCATTTGAACCAATCCTGTTTATGTTACAAGAAAAACAATATGTTTAAAGTATAAAGGCAAAAAGTACCAAAAAAAGCCATTTCCTTATATTTGAATGTGTTTACAAGTTAAAACAGAGCTGTGTAGTTACATTTATTTAAGTAACTTTTTGACTGTACTTTTCAGAGCTCCATTACTCCTGCTTGAGTCATATCGTTGTTGAAGTAGCAGTACTCTGACTTGAGTAAAAGTTGTGGTTCCTTTTCCCTCTGTGACTAAGTCTAAAGTGACTTGAGCTTTATGTAACAATATGAAATCATTCTGTTTCTTGCAGCTCCTTCTCATATGATTCAGTTTTAGTTTGAAAATACCACATTTTGGGCAATATTTCATGTCTTGTCCTTCACTTTACATCAGCGGTGTCAAACTCAAATTCACAGAGGCCAAAATTAAAAACTGTGACTAAGTCACAGGCCAAACTAAATATTTATTGAAAAATTTCAGCATCATCTGCATGTTTTTCAGAAGAGGTGGATTAAATCTGAGTGAGGCGACAGGAGCAGATGTGAGTAAGTGTCAACAGAAGTGGTGGGGGCCGGTGCCAACACATTTGCAAAGCCTTCTGGGATTCATAGTATTAGAGGTGCATGTGTTATACTGGTGCGACAGCCTGTGGGCCAGCTCTGATACATATTTGATATGATCTCGCGGGCCATATATATTTATATCGAGGGCCAAGTTTGCCCCACGGGCCTGAGTTTGACATGTCTTCTTTACATTAACACCAAATTATAAATCAGATGTTGCAATTACTCTTTAAGTTACTCAAGTTGTAGTTTTTACAAATGCTTCTGTACTCCTGGACCACTACTTTGTATTTCTACATGAAGAATATAATTTTGAAGTAACGTTACTCTTACATGAGTAAAATTTGTTGCTACTGAACCCACCTCTGACATAAGTTGTTGTAAATGTGCTACATAAATAAAGCTGACCTTGACCCTGCCCTTGGTCCAAAGCCTTGGCGAGGGTCTACACTCTCTGCTACACAACACGATCGTACCAATTACAAGCAAGAACTCCAAATATTGTCTTTGCCGCAACACTGAGGCAGAACTGTGAACATAGCCACAGCGGAACAGCGTCCTTCACTACAAACAAACAGTAATCAAAGAGCGTTTTGCACTTGGAACATCAGAGAAATGAGAAAACACAGCTCCTGGCACTGTTCCATAAATATGTAAATGAACAGAGAGGCTGATTAATCATGTGTATTTAACCCCCTGACCTTTGAACTCCGGCCTCCTCCAACTCATGACTTAAAGCTATTCAATTATGAATCGATCCAGGGCTCTCACTGTACACCACTGATCACGAGACGGGGCCACGAGAAAAGGGAAAGCCATAAATCATATCATTAAAGGCAGTGTACATGTAGGGTTTTCTTAAAGGGGCGGTGCGTGACTTTTTTAAAGGAGAGCAAACCAGCTACCAGTTGGTGATGTTATAGCTTTGCCTGGGATGTTCCGCAGTAGGGCATTAAAGGTATTAATCTCACATCTATTTCATTATGTGCGTTTTCATGAGGCCGCAACGATTTTTCAAAATTTACAATATATTGCTACAGAAAAATACCACGATACATGATAATATTCAAACTACTTAATGCCACTGATGTAATGACCATAGAGCAGGGGTGTCCAAACTTTTTTAACACACTGAAACATATTTGAAGCGGAGGGCCACAAACCACTGTCTAGGCCTGTGTCACAGTGAAATGTGATGTTATTCAGGTCATAGAGGTAGGATTGCTTCAATTTGTACAAAAATACTTCATGATCAATTGGGCCAGTTAAGGAGGAGGCGTGAGGGCCAAAAAAAGTTGCTCTGAGGGCCGCATTTGCCCCCAGAGCCATAGTTTGGACAGCCCTACACTAAAGCCTGGTAATCCCTGCAAACCCTTTTAGAAATGTACAAAACCTTTTATTAGTAGTCGTAGTAGCAGTAGTCATAGCAACTACTTTTTTTGAGCCTCTACAGCCGTGGTGTCAAACTCAAACTCACAGTGGGCCAAAATTAAAAATTTAGACAAATTCACAGTGGGTCAAACTCTGACTGACTGTACCTGATATGCAGCGTTTAACCTTTTCATATGAAGTTTAGTTTTGGTGAAACACAATAACTCAAGCCTGATATTACAAACATATGAGAAATTAAATTTGAAATAAAAGACACAGTATTAAAAGATCAGTAAATAAATAAAATAAAAGATCAGTATTTATTTCATATTTAAATAAATCAAATGTCTTATGTCTCTCTCTGAAGCCTTTCAAGTTCCTTTTTAAAGTAAATCTTTTTTTAAAAAGCAAAAAAAATAAATAAACTAATAAATAAATAAATAAATAATAATAATCACCATCGTCATCATTTCATTAACTGAAAATTCGACAATCAACTATTAACCCTTCATGCCTTAGAGTAGAAAAAGTGCATAGAAAACATATTTTCAAGCTCAGTTTGCCACATCCAGATTTACTGTCATTGGTCTCCGCTGCGCACCAGCGTACAAGCAAAGCATTCTGGGATTTGTTGTATTAGTGGGGCATGTGCTATACCAGCAGGCCAGCACTAATGCACATTTGATATGATCACGGGCCAAATATAATTACACTGCAGGCACAGATTTGGCCCTCAGGCTTGAGTTTGACATATGTGCTCTACAGCTTAAATCTCATAGTACTACAAAAATGTACATGTGGTAAAAATACTGAAACCCAAAACGTATTGTTCCAGCTATAATGTACGGAACGATAAGTCGATATAGTAACTTTTCATGGCAGGGTTAATTTTTATTTAACTTTTTTACTATGAGCGGGATCGCCTCATCACAGATCTGACGTCTAACTTGCCCCTAAACTCGCCGCCTGCTCGTCTCCATGGAGATACAGAAGTTTCCATGGAGAACACAAAAGCAAGTTTGATGGAACAAGAGGCGATGCATCCACCTGCAAGTTTACGCAGGTACAACGTATCTGTATGCTAGAAAATAGAGCTAAGGAAGGAGCTGGAGGAAGTGTCTGGGGTGGGTGAAGTCTGGGAGCCCCTGCTTAGACTGCTGCTCCCGCAACCCAGAACCAGATTAGTGGGAAAAAAAAAAATACAGATGGATGATTAGATAATTTGTGTTTATGTCCATTCTGTGGTTTAGTTCTTAAACCAGTTTCCAATCATGGGCTGTTAACTTTGGGTTGCCAGATCCTACAACTAAAACCAGCTTCCTCCTGATAGGTTTTCTTTGTATATGACAGTCCTGCCATTTCAAATCCATCAGGAGTGGGCATTAAAATAACTACCTTAAGATGAGAAGGTAAAAAACAATTTGACATTTGAAGATACAAACATTTTATTAAGAAAAAACAGCAAAAAAGTGAAGAACACATTACCCCTGAACTACGCAATCTTCACAATTATGAGCGAGAACATGACGACCTCTTTGAACTCGCAAAGTAATCCGCCATATTTATTATTCATTTATTTCTCCAACATTTCTCTCGTTGATATTTGGCTGACGTTTTAATTGGATCTGAAAACAGGACGACACCCTGATATTTGTTTGTACGGCGGCAGCGGCGGCGACGTGGCTGCTAGCGACAGTGCTAATCATAGCAGTTTTTTGGAGGGAAGCTAATGTTCAGGGCACCGCTCACCTGCTTATTACACGCACCGGGTCAATGTGTTGTGGGCCTGATAGCAATTACCCGCTCCAATTATGAGGCGGGCTGAGGGGAGCGGAGACAGCGGCGCTACACAACAGACGCTAGCATTGATTTTCGCTAGCAACATGTGCGAAGTCAATATAGCAGTGAAATATAACAATAATGTGAAATTGAGACAGTGGTGGTTGCTGATTTGAAGCCTTAGCAAGTCACTTATAAAGCAACTGTATCTACATACTGACTCATTTTGCTTAGAGTTGGCATCTTAAAGCCACAATATGTAACTTTTTTAAACCGCCCATTTTACGCTATTGTCTGATCTGCTATAATGTTGTTTCCTCATCACAAACAGATCTGGAGTTGTGTTTTGTTTCATTCACACATGTTTAACACACAAACCCTGCACATTTAAGCTGCGTTCTTCTCTCCAACTGAAAACACACTGTTCCACCTTGTGATGTCATCAAGTGGTGATACAGGAAGTGCTCCACTGTGTTTTTAAACTCCACACATCGTCACTTTCACTAGAATCATTTGGATAATTTCAGCCAATATCTACCGAACAAAAGCTAAACGGTAGATGTTAGCTTGAAAACTACCACTTCATGACATCACAAGGTGGACCAGAGCATTTTGAACTTTGGAGATGTGACAGACTAATAATAAAGTGTTACTCAAACATGTGTGAATGAAGCAAAACAACTTCAGATATATTTTTGAGGAGAAAACATCCTTATAACATGGCTTAAAACAATACATTTTGCGTAATATATGATCTTTAACCCCCCAAAAAATTTAAATAAAAGCATTTTTTGTTTGCTTCTGTTTCACGTCACCTCCAAAATGTTACGTACTAAACCTTTAACCAAACCCGTACCTGATAACCCTGCACTGATATCCAAAAAAGTATATATTTGTGGACTGGACCAAGCACCTAATTATGAATATTGGGTCAGACTTTAAAACACACTATAAACTTTTCTTGAACTTTATTATTTTAATCGTTCAATTACAGGTGAAGCGGTAACATCTCCATGGAGACAAACAGGTGTCAGACCCTACATTGGAAAAGTTACACAGTGCACACTTAATTAAAACAAACTACAATGTCACGTCCTCAGAAGGAGATGTCATAGAAGGACATTTATTGAGCGTTTTTGGTAATGCACTAACACTTTATAAAACTCAGACGGGTGTAGCTCGGAGCTGATTGGCTGAGCGATCGCCCTTAACCGTTTCATTTTTAAACATAATCAACACTTTCCTCCGACACTAAAGCTGTTGTTTACCCCACTCGCTTCAATCTTTAAATATAGCAGCTATCTCAAGTTGTCACCGTGCTGGGGAGGTGGCATCGGTGACAAAACAGAAGAAACTACGGTGGCCTCAAGAGTACATCTGAAAGTGAGATTACACAAATTATAGGGAAGGGACAAGATACAAATTCCACAAAATGATTGGATCCTTGAGAACGGGACAAGTTGCCAGTTTTAGTGCTGAAATTTAGTCGGTTTAAACCTGAAATGCCACTCTCTGATGTGGATTGTCACTTTTAATATCATGAATCGGTGCTAGTGCGGCTTCTGTGAATTCTGGGGGTTTATGGTTTTCACACGAGGCCTGTCCATAAACTGAGAATGAGACAAACTTGTATGTGTCTAGCTGCAGGTTAAAGGGTTTATACAGGGTGGCCCAAAAGTCACTTACACTTTTAAATCTTCAGTAGCTCCTTTAATTCTTAAGTTATACTCACCAAATTTTAGCAGTAGATAAACTGAACCTTCCGAGATTTTTGGTAATATATACGGTTATAATTGTTCACTTATACTTGAACTTATCACTACTTAAACTAGGGGAAGTAAAAATGACCCAATTTCTTAAAATAAGTGTCCACCATTTTGGTTTTGACACTGAACAGCCTGATCCAACACACTTTACATAACATTTGAAAACATTTCCGGGC
Source organism: Periophthalmus modestus (assembly GCA_019594935.1). Taxonomy (NCBI): domain Eukaryota; kingdom Metazoa; phylum Chordata; class Actinopteri; order Gobiiformes; family Gobiidae; genus Periophthalmus; species Periophthalmus modestus. The sequence goes on along the minus strand of JAIEZT010000198.1, from coordinate 15,422,994 downwards.
TTATGACTCTTATTTGATCCTCGATATTACGTTTTAAGTCATTTATTGTCTGAGGTTTATTCACAAACACCTTTTCTTTAAGTTAGCCCCACAGGAAGAAATCGGGACTAGTCAGGTCTGTGGAGATCACATACTGCCCCCTGTCTTTGACTCAAAGTACCACTGCACAATGAGGCTTTGTTCCTCAGTGCTGTATTTGGTCATATTAATGTCGGAAGGGTTGTTTTAAATGCTCTACAAAAATAAAAGACAAATATTTAAAAACAATAGAGTTATGATTTTTTTTTCAACTGTCAGTGACTTTTGGGCCACCCTGTTTGTTTTACACAGAATTTGACTTGACATCTGGAGTTGTGTTTTGTTTCACACATCATGTTTGAGCAACACTTTATTATTAGTCTCCATCTTGAGAAAGATGAGACAAAGAGAGAGTTTTCAAGTTAACAGCTACCTTTTACCTTTTGTTCAGTAGAGATTGGCAATTCCAGGGCTGAAATGATCCAAATGATTTTAGCCAAAGTGTATGGCGTTTCAAAAGACAATGGAGCACTTCCTGTATTGCCACATGACATCACAAGGTGGAACAGAGTGTTTTCCCTTTAAGAGAAGAACTAAGCCTAAAGATGCAGGGTTTGTGTGTTAAACATGTGTAAATAAAACAAAACACAACTCCAGGTCTGTTTTTGACATGGAAACAACATTTTAACAGAGATCAGAAAACAGAGTTATACGGGCCCTTTAAGCATTTATCTATAAACACCATTCCACCTCTGGAGTCATGTCCAAATCACTTCTTTTCTTCCATTTTAAATCATATCCTCAAATCTATACGACTGCCATTGTGTTAGCTTCGGATTGCGTGCGTTTAAATGGCCGTGGGCGTTTGTAAGTACAGCCTAAATGTACTTAGCAAATAGAATAAATGAGTCTCCAGGTTGGGGATGAGGTTAAATTGTGTGTGATATTGTAGAGGAGCAGCGCAAGCAAATTAAACTACAGATAAAACGCTAATTACGATTTGCATTTCAGAGATTTTCAATAAGAAACTTGCCGTAAAACAGTCGGCTCACGCTAACGTATAGCAAACACCGGGGGGATATTACTCCTATCGTCATGGCAATCAGTTCCAGGATGTCGGCGGCGCGGCGCATTCTGGACTCATTCCGTTTAATTTGGGGTTGGAGACAAGCGCAATATTGATTTTCCAATAGCCTTGTACCTACAATATATGTGATGTGCCAAAACAATCAAACATAATCAAAAAGTCATTACGAGGCCGCGCTGAACTAAGCAGAAAAACAAGTTGAGAAAGAGACACCTCACTGCGGCTACAGCGAGCGGAGGGCTGGTGACGTGTGGTGTACTGCCGAAGGGTTGAGGGTTCAATTCCATGTACAAATCACGCCTGTCATTGAAACATTTTGAAGCACGATATGTTACTACGGAGAAATATTGTGTTAAAAGATCACATTGAAACTGCACCATGGCACAGTCACGCAGCAGGAGAGTCCCAGTGAAGCCATTTTTAAATAGACAGACTCATTAAAAGGCCTGAGCTGCAATAAATACAGAGAAAATGAACCAATAATTAACCACAGAACATATTTACTCAACCCTCTGCAGCTCAAACCTTGTCATTCTACATAAAAAATGCAAAAATCTCCACATTATCGCTAAGTAACTGTCCACGTGACTTTTCGTTCGGTAAATGAAAACTCCAGCTCGACTTTTCGTTCAGTCTATGAAAACTACAGCTCGACTTTTCGTTCGGTATCTCAAAGATCCAGCTCGACTTTTTGTTCAGTCTATGAAAGCTCATATACCGAACGAAAAGTCGATATTGGCCTTGTACAAATAGTGTTTTTTATGACAATGTTTTGACGGGTTTCTAGTTTAGTTACACAATAAGGCGTTAGAACTTGGTATGTGTCTAAACTCAAAAGAAAAGGTTTGTAGCGATGTCTTAGAAGAAACTTGGAGTTCGAAGATAAAGTCACACTGTGGATCTTTGCAGGTCATGTGCGCCATATTACTACAACTTAAAAACACATAAGCAAATCATCAGTGTCACAGTTTTTGTATAACGCTTTTCCACCTTTAAGTCACTCAAAGGGCTTTACATCAAGGAACCAAGTCAAGTGTCTTGCCCAAGGACACGACAGTATTCATCATAGGGAGCGGGATTCAAACCGCCAACCTTCAGATCAGCAGACAAACACTCTACCAACTGAGCAACTGTCGCTTAAACAAGTCAACCGACCAGCATTGCTATTTTTAGAGTACTAAATAAGTGTTGGTTCATTAATTATTACAATATAAAAGGGATGCCTGCCACTAGGCCATGTTACGAGTCAGGTCGGTGGAGAGGCAAGCCCACTCACAGCTTTTCAAGGTTAAAGTGGAAGTAAACAGGCACAACTGCATTTCAAACTCCATCCCTACAGTCAAGTGTTTGTCATCAGAGACACCACATCGGGGCAGTTCTGTGTGATGTCGCGTAGTACTTAAAACTGCAATGGCCACTGGAGGCAGCACAGTATACACAGTTAAATAGCAAAAAATAAGTTGATTTAATTTAGTTTAGTTCCACTTTAAGTAGTTTCTTTGGAGCTAAAAATCCAGATCTCGTATTTTTCCACAATTATAAACAACTATTGGCATGTTTTTATTTCACATTTTCTCTGCGTAGCCAAAACTGTCACAAACTTCAACAACTCCGCACCACGCTCTGCACGCTCAAATGACTCTGTCTAGCAGCTAAGCCTGTCCCCCATTTACCCTGCATGCATTGCCAACCTGTTTTTCCTAAGGAGCTGTGAGGGAGCGCACTACTTCCAGTCATTCAAGCGAATCCGATTGTGCTGACGTACAGTAGCTAGCCGTGCGCGCTCCCATTATCTTTCCCTGGGAGAACACCTCCTGTGCATCTCCACACACGGTTCCACTCACCAGCAGCCGCCACCCGATTAGCTGCTTCCTTAAGCCTCTTACGCCTCGGGGACGGACGGGACTTCTGCGGCGAAGGTATAAAACAACTCAAAAAAGTAAAATGGAAAAAACCCGGACGAATCCAAAAGCAGATGTTGTTTTTATATATGTGATGTTATTTGTCAGACTGGTAAGAATGAAAAACTCACTTAATCGCTGACGTAGGCTCATCAAAAGCATCAAAAATCAATTACTAATCGATAAAGAAGCTAGTATCGAAACTAGATACTCAAAAAAAAGTCACAATCACAGCAGAAATGAACCTTTCCTGAATATCTTTAGAATTGGCGACTGACTGGTGATGTGAACACCAGGGGGGGCTATTGCACATGTTTTCCATTATTTTAAAAAATGCCATAATTATTGATCAGAAAAGACGTTTTGCAGGCACTGGTTTTTATGATTATTGTAACAAGAAACGCTCCCTGAGGCAAGAGTGCAAGGGGTCTCTGAAGGCCGACAGCGTTTTTTGCCGCAAATTGTACAAGTCAATACAAAAAGCGGGTTATAATTAAGGTTTTTGGGACATACTTTGGATATATTTTTATTTGGACACTTTTGGACCAATAGAACTGGACCTGAGGTAAAAAGTGTGTCTTTTTGGTTTGTTTATTTTGGGATTAACGCTTGTTAAACCAGGGGAGAAGTGGGGCTCTACCGGGAGCGTTTGCAAAACCCAGCATCAATCCACCGGGCCTCTTTTTCAACATGTTTTTTTTTTTTTTTTTTTTTAAATAAATAAACGTGTGGAGGGTTTGGGATCAGTTTAAGAATTTAACAAAAAAAAAAAAAAAGACATACATTCCTGTACTCTGTTACACTTGAGTAGTTTAATAATGGGTTTATTACAATAATTCACCAACAAATCTCATATTGGCCTGTGCTTAAAACTACACATCAGAGTTGGACTAGACTATTCTTTTTGTTGTTAAATCGTTTATTTCAAGTGAAGGATTCAATTCAATGGATAATTTACTGCATTTTATGGACTATGGACTAAATCGCTCCTGAAAATAAGTCACACCAGCCAAAAAATGCATAAAAATGAAGAGAAAAAACATCTATTTCACATGTAAATCGCATCTGAGTATAAGTCGCACTCTCGGCCAAAACAATGAAAATCTGTCTAAAAATCAGCTGAACTCACTGCTGCTCTGGCCAGGACAGCTTTTGTGTTGAGTTAGTGCGTCGTCATTTTAAAACCTTTTCACAATAAGCCCCATTCTGCAGCTTGTCAATGTCCGTCAGTACTTCAAAAACTGCCAAAATACCTCACCTGCCTGTTAATCACTGACACGGGAACATTTAAAACCAGATCACATGACTGTACAAGGCCAAGGACTGGGCCGCACCAGAAGTGAGAAGAGGGGAAAAGGGCTTTTGGCTGTTTTTCCTCACAAAAACAGCCAAAAGTGTTCAATATTATAAGGAAAAGTAATATTGAACACATTTAAACATGCACCTGCTCCTGTTTTTAATGTGGACTTTTTTCTGCTTGTACTGCATTTTGAACAGGGCACCAATGCAAAAGAGTTTCCCTTGTATAAGTAAAGATAAAGAAAGAAATACAAATGATTTTTGAAAGGGCCAAGGAAGTGTTTAGCTGATGTTAGCGGAGCCTTGACATAGTAGCACGCGCTGGAGGAAGTTTCCCCAGGTTTTGGGCTAAAGGGAATAAACACAGCACTTTGCGGCCAGCTTTGAAACAAAATAAAAACAACGAACAAGTCGGGTCGGTCCCTGTTCCTCAAAGAGCAGTTGGCGAACAGGAGAGTACAGCCGTGGAAACTTCGGGAGAACTCTTTGCATTCAAGTGAGCACAGACCATACAGTACAACAGATCAGTACTAATCTTATTCCTTGTATTACTATTTCTAAATATCATAACATTTTGATTTCAGATTGTAGCCTTGTAGCTTTAACAATATCAGTGAATCTCTCCCTGCCGCAACAAGCTTTAGCAATGACAAATTCATCAAAGACATTACAGCTGAAATGAAAGACTTTAGTGAAATAAACGATGATGGTCAAGTGTCAGACCCAACGCTGCCACACACGCTAAGGTTGTCCCGCGTCGAGACATCTTTCCCTACACCTCAGCCTTCAAGAAAGAACAAAATTAATAAAAACAACTTTGGGATTAACAGTGCCCTTTCTGCTTCGGAGACAGTGCACCAAAATTCTGCATCTCTTGCCGATTATGGAGAAATACTGAAACTTACATATGAGTACGGTAGCATTATGAGTGCCCAAACTATTAGTGAAACTGAGCCAAAAGCATTTCAGACAAACCTTTGACAAATCCATCAGGTATGAACAGCTGTTTCAGAGTTTTATCACAAATCAAAATGGGATCTTAACAGTGTCCTTCCTGCTTCGAAGAAAGTGCAATACAATTCTGCATCTCTTGACGATTGTAGAGAAATACTGAAACTTAAATATGAGCAGTGTAAATGTCCAACATATTACTGAAACTGAGCCAAAAGCATTTCCAGACAAACTTTTGACAAACCCATCAGGTATGAACAGCTGTTTCAGAGAGATTTATCAGGAATCACAATGGGATCGTAACTGTGCCCTTCCTGCTTCGGAGACAGCGTGCCAAAGTTCTACATCTTTTGAAGATTATAGAGAAATACTGAAACTTAAATATGAGTACTGTAGCATTATGACTGTCCAAATGAATGACCTACTACTGAAACTGAGCCAAAAGTATTTAGATACATATGTCAAACTCAGGTCCGGGGGCCAAATCTGGCCCGTGGTGTAATTATATTTGGCCAGTGAGATCATATCAAATGTGCATTAGAGTTGGTGAACTGGTATATAACACATGCACCACTACTACTACAAATCCCAGAATGCTTAGCTAGTACACTGGTAAATCCGGATGTAGCAAATTGAGCTTGAAAATATGTTTTCTATTTGCACTTTTTCTACTCCAAAGCATGAACTGTTAATAGTTGATAATCCAGTGGAATTGTCAGTTAATGAAAAGATTATTTATTTTATTTTTATTTATTTATTTTTTTTATTTAAATATGAAATAAATACTACTGATGTGTCTTTTATTTCAAATTTTATTTCTCATATGTTTGTAATATCAAGCTTGAGCTGTTGTGATTCAGCAAAACTAAACTTCATATGAAAAGGTTAAACGCTGCGTATCAGGTGCAGGCAGTTTTTCAATAAATATTGAGTGTGGCCCATGAATTAGTCTCAGTTGTTAATTTTGGCCCACTGTGAGTTTGAGTTTGACACCCCTGTATTTAGCGATTTGGGAGACAAACTATTTAAACCTAAAACACATGCTCTTTTGATAGACCATCAGGTATGAACAGCTGTTTCAGAGAGTTTTATCAGGAACTTTAAACAGAGCACAGTACAATCAGATCGAAACCATTTTTTACCAAGTTTGAGTGATGCTGCAGGGATTACTTCGCCTCTCGTTTTACCCTGCAGGACGCGGCCGCAGCCTCTGGGCCTGATGGCTTCAACTCAGAATTCTATAAGAGATTCTGTGATGTCCTTGCTCCACTTCTGCTTAGGGCGATATGCAACTAAAAAAGTGAAAAAAGTTACCAAAAACTCTATATGAAGCCAACATCGCTCTCATCTTAAAAAAGGGCAGAGATGACTGATCCTGGCAACTTCAGGCCAATTCCACTTCAGAATTCTGATTGTAAAAAAGCAATAACTAAAATCTTGGCTGGCAGATAAAATAAGGATCTGATTTCTAGCGTTTCTACCATCGTCTTTAACGTCAGGCTCCTTCTTAAAGGTCCTATATTACGCAAAATGGACTTCTGTGAGCTTTAAGCCGTGTTATAATGTCATTACATCATCAAAAACATATCAGGAACTTCAGGAACTCCAACTTCAACACTCGAGGTAGAATTTCTTAGTTGTGTCAGTATGTCACAAACAGAAAAATGACTAGAACTGATGCACAAATACATGATAAAGATGGCTGCTTTGAGTTAGTTGCTAATTAGACAGAAAATTAAAACTTGATCTATGTCGCCAGATGTGCAGAAAAACACACAATCATTCAGAAGTATTACACAACGTCTCAAAAGTACATCAAAGGGCCCGTGTTACTCTATTCTCTGATCTATATTACAGATGTCCCTCGCTATATCGCGGTTCACCTTTTGCGGTCTTGCTGTTTCTCTGATTTTTTTGGTTCAATGTTACATGCTTTTTTACATTGTATGAGCATGCATTGTGTTCTGCGTCCTGATTGGCTGAGGGACTGTAGACCATTCTGTTCTGCGTCCTGATTGGCTGAGGGACTGTAGACCATTGTGTTCTGCGTCCTGATTGGCTAAGGGACTGTAGACCATTGTGTTCTGCGTCCTGATTGGCTAAGGGACTGTAGACCATTGTGTTCTGCATCCTGATTGGCTGAGGGACTGTAGACCATTGTGTTCTGCGTCCTGATTCGCGGAGGGACTGTAGACCATTGTGTTCTGCGTCCTGATTGGCTGAGGGACTGTAGACCATTGTCCATCAGTCTCCTCCGTGTCTCCTGTACAGTACAGAATGTGTCAGAGAAATTTACATAAATGTTGGATGGCAGTGTGACTCTGAAGTGCTGTATGTTTGCAAGTTTTCTCCCCGACAAAACCCACAATGTCGATGAGACGTTCTGCACCGACAAAGGCTCCTACGAAAGTTTGAACTTTGAGAGAGTTTAAACAAGAGAGAAATGTGAGAAAATGTTAATGCCTGTGTGAGAAAAGTGTATAAAGTGTGTGGTGAGGCGTTTTACAGCCAAGAAACACATAGAATAATTGTAAAAAATAAAGCTGATACTTCAAGGATTTCGCCAATTACGGGATATTTTTAGAATGTAACCCCACGATAAACGAGGGACCACTGTATAATGTTGTTTCCTCGTCACAAACAGACCTGGAGTTATGTTTAACACACAAACTCTGCATATTAAGGCTGAGTTCTTCTTTCAGACTAAAAACACTCTGTTCCACCTTGTGATGTCATCATGTGGTAATACAGGAAGTGGCCCACTGTGTTTTTAAACTCCACACACCTTCACTAGAATCATTTGGATCATTTCATGTTTGAAATCTCGAATCTCTACTGAACAGAAGGTAATTTTGAGGCAGCTGTTAACTTGAAAACTACCACTTCATGACATCACAAGGTGGAACGGAGCATTTTGAGCTTTGGAGATGTACAAACTAGTAAAAAAGAGTTACTCAAACATGTGTGAGGGAGACAAAACACAACTGCAGGTATGTTTTTGAGGAGGTAACGGCATTATAACATGGTTTAAAGCTCACAAGAGTCCATTGTGCGTAATATGGGACCTTTAACAGAGCGTGGAGTGATATTCTTGACCTGTTCACACTGGCATCGTCTCTTCAGATTGCTGCGCCGTAAGACTCCATGCCGCTCTGGGTTACTGGGCTGCAGCTGCTAATGAAATACGCCCAAGGGAGGAAAGGAAGGAGAGACTTTTTCCCTTTTTTTTTCCATAGAGTTCATCAGAAATGCCCGAGAGGAGTCTACCTTTGTAACATGTGACTTTTATGGGGATATTAGCCTCGGCGGTACAGGGCCAGTGGCGCGTCAGCTAGCGCGCTAATTGCACCATTCAAATGCATTATGGGAGTTCAATGATGATGTGCGTTTTCTATTGTAGTGCATTTCTTCGCATGGTTGGGTTGAGCTAAGGAGAAGGAGATGTCGTTAATAAAGTCAGTGTTGACACTATGGAACTTTTTCTGATATTTGAACTTTTAATGTTAATGTTATAGTGATTATTTATGGTTTTATTTGTTGTATTGTGATTTTAATGTGTTTCTTATTCTGTAAAGCACTTTGAGTATGGATTGTGCTATACAAATAAAATTGCCTTGCCTTTTAAATTTATCTATCTCCATGGAGACAAGCAGGGGGCGCCGTCAGGTCGAGTTACAGGTCAGATCTGCGCAGAAGCAAGCCCGTTTGTCATGTTTTTCAAGTTAGCTTTTAGCAATAAAAACACCTGGAGAGAAACAGATGCTTGTTACAACAAGAGGCAAAGAATCGTCATGGAGACAAGCAGGAAAGTTACGTAATATATCTTTAAGCTTTGTATTATCAAAGTTATGATAGTGTAGTGTAAGTGTTAATTATACCTGTATAGTAGTATAGTTTGTACAGGTATAATTGTACTGTGGTGGTAGGATAAGTACAAGTATTCAGTAGTAGTAGTAGTAGTTGTGCAGTGATAGTATAGTGATAGTATAAGTGATAGCAATACTGCCTCTAGTACTGTATACATGGAGTAGTAGTAATGATAGCAGTAACAGCATTGGGGGGTAGTAGTAGTAGTAGCAGTAATAGTAGTTAAAATAGCAAGTAGTAGTAGTAATAAAATAGTAAAAGTAACAGAAGTAGTAGTGATAGCAATAACAACAGTGGTAATAGTAGTAGTAAAACTAGCAACAGTGGTAGTAGCAGTAGTAGTAAAACTAGCAATAGTGGTAATAGTAGTAGAAAAACTAGCAGTAGTAAAACTAGCAATAGTGGTGGTAGCAGTAGTAGTAAAACTAGCAGTAGTAGTAAAACTAGCAATAGTGGTAGTAGTAGTAGAAGTAGTAGTACTAAAACTGGCAATAGTGGCAGTAGTAGTAATAAAATAGTAAAAGTAATAGTAGTAGCAGATATAGCAGTAACAACAATAACAGTAGAAGTAGTGGTAGTAGTAGTAGTAGTAATAAAATAGCAAAAGTAACAGAAGTCGCAGTGGTTGCAGTAGCAAGTGGTGGTAGTAGTAGGAAAAATAGTAATAGTAACAGTATTAGTAGTAGTAGTAGTAGTAGCAGTAGCAGTAGTAGTAGTAAAAGTAGGCTAATAGCAATATCTTCATGGAGTCAAGCAGAAAAGTGACATAGTCCGTCTTTAAGTGTTATGGCAGTTTATACAGAAATTTACAGGAAGTGCCAGGGAGCGGTATCAGCCAATCACAGCGAGGCATTTGAGACACGCCCACGCACACACTCAGATAACCTCTCGGAGAATGCTTCCAAAATCCGTTCTCATGGCGACACGGCTAATCCTGTTTCCTCGATATTGTGGCCATATTTATAGAGACAAACAAGTAAACAAAAGGATCAAAGTGAAATGGTGTTATCCGCACGGAGGTCCCGGAATAGAAGGAATCACACGCACGATTATCCCGCTGCTCAAAACGGACACAAACATCCACATCTTATTCAATTATCATTTATATTTACAAACCCAGATGAGTGACGGAAAAAAAGTACATGAACTGTTACTTTACTATGAGGTTTAGTTGTGTTGTAGCGATAGGATGAGTACAAGTATTCAGTAGTAGCTGTAGTAGTAACTGTTGCATCGCCCCTAGTACTTTACCCTAGTAGTGGTACAAGGCTTAGTAGTAGTAATGATAGCAGTGGTGGTAGTAGTAGGTGTAGTAGTAGTAATAAAATAGTAATAATAAAAGTAATAGTAATAGTAGTAGTAAGAGTTGTAGTAGTAGTTTTGTTTTTGTGCTGTGATTAGTACAAGTTGTAGCAGTACTGCCCCTAGTACTTTAACCCTTGTAGTGGTACAAGGCATAGTAGTAGGAATGATAGCAGTAACAACAGTGGTGGTGGTCGTAGTAGTAGGTATAGTAGTAATGGTAGTAGTAGTAGTAGTTGTACTAATAAAAAGACTAATAGTAAAAGCAATAATAAAAGTAGCAGCGATAGCAGTGGTAGTAGTAGTAGTAGTAGTAGTAGTAGTAGTAGTAGTAGTAGTAGTAGAGTAGCAGTAAAAAATAGTAACAGTAGTAGTAATAAAATAGTAATGATTAAAGTAATAGTAATAGTAGTAGTAGCAGCAGTAGTAGGCAAATAGTAGTAGTAATAATAAAAATAGTAATGATTAAAGTAATAGTAGTAGTATTAGTAGTAGTAGTAGTAGTAGATAGGTTAGTAGTAGTAGTAGTAATGATAAAAGCAATAGGTTAGTAGTAGTAGTGGTGGGTTAGTGGTAGTAGTAGTAGTAGTAATAAAAATAGTAACGGTAAGAGTAGTAGTAGTATTAGTAGTACTAGTAGTAGAAATAGGTTAGTAGTAGTAGCAGCAGTAGTAAAAATAGTAATGTTAAAAGTAATAGCAGTAGTAGAAGTGGGCTAATAGTAACAGAAGTAGTAACTTTCTCTCTTGTTTACACGTATCCCGTAGGTACTTGTACTTCCACTTGAGGTTATTTAGTGGCGTTAAACAGCAGTATGATGTGAGTGTAACAGACACAGAGGTGTATCTGTGAAACAAAGCCTCCTCTGGCTGTGGCGGCGCTGGCTCCTGTATTAATAAGGTCATCCATCAGGGCTAAAGGTTCCCGTCAGATGATTGGGCAAAGCCAATTAAAAGCACCGTCCATTTCTCTCCATGCGGACAGCCTAATTAAATATGTATTAATACAACGCTGTTTCTGCTCAGCCACTCCTGACTCCTGCTCCAAACAGCCGCTCTGGAGATGCCATTAAAAAGCCTGGTTACAAACTTAATGAGTGCTTTAAACTGCATTACGGCTGCATCAGTTTGGATTCACTTAAAAAGTAAGTTGGTCATATTTGCAAGTAGAGTTTTTGCCAAGTTGGTTTTACTTGAGTTGTCTGTGTGATCCCTCAGTCGTCCATGTCTGATCCATGGAAAAAAGTCAAAGTTAAATCTGTCAACTGGACAAAAAGTTGTAGGAGTGAAGACGTTTTGCTGCTCATCCAAGTCGCTTCTTCATTTTTGAGTTGCTAAAAACAAAAAGGGAGGAGAGAAAAAGAACGTAACAGACGGACGGCAGCAGCCCAGTTGGTAGAGTGTTTGTCCACTGAGGTGAAGGTTGGCGGTTCGAATCCCCCTCTTGATGTAAACGTTGTTGGATGAGCAGTCGAATCCATCCAATATGTGTGTGATTCCAGCTCGATGAGTACTGTCAGTGTGTCCTTGGGCAAGACACTTAACCCACTTGTATGAATGTGCGTGAAGGGAGAGCAGTATGAGCGCCTTGGAAGTGGAAAAGCACAATGCAAAACATAATTGTCAAGATCCCACTCTGTCTGTGAGTTCGGTGCTGTCTTCCTCCCTCCATTCATGCCTGGAGCTGGGAGGAGACTCTGGCACCACCCACTACACACCTGCAGCCGATCTGCAATTGAGCCTCCACCTCTGAAGAACAAACAGACAAAGGATCTTACACACACCGCCATCGTCAGTGTGTCCTCTGTGGTACAGTTCTGCTCAGCTCAGTCTGTTTTTTGTGGTTATGGTCACAAAAACTCAGTTGGTGTTTCTCGTTTTTCGCCAGATCCCGTTTCTTGGACTCACCTTGCACTTCCGCCTCCGACCCAGCTTCCTACGACCAGTTCAAGCATCTCTGTCTCCGACCCAGCTTCCTACGACTACTTCGAACACCTCAGCCTCCGACTCAGCTACCTATGACCAGTTTGAGCACTTCCGACCCAACTTCCTACGGCCACTTCGAACACCTTTGCCTCCTACCCAGCTTCCTACGACCCGCTCCTCTAACCAACATTCACATCCTCTTGTTTGTAATAAACTCTGTTAAACTTTACTCCGAGTCTGTATCTTTGATTCCCCAGATGTTAAGACAATAATTATACATATGTAACTATGCAGCTTGTCTCCATAGAGATGATATCGCCCTACGTGAAAAGTTCCACAGTATGGCATTAAATATTAGGTCTTTCCAAACAAGTAAACACACTTAACCGAACAGCTTTGACATAAATAAATAAATGAATACTATTTACAACGAAATACTTTCTATTAAATTCTTGACACCCTTCCTGTGGTAACCTTTGTAAATGAGCCATGAAATGTGGATTAAGTGTCTTGCTCAAGGGCTCAACAACTTCAGGATCATATCAACAACAGGATCATATAGAGGGAATTAAACTTCCAACTATCCACAGTTATTTAAATGAGATACAAACGCCATGACCTCGTTACTTGCAGCGTTACAAGCTAGAACTCATCATGAATTATAATGGACAAACGCTCTCACTCCACATCTCATTTACACCACCAGGGCGGCAGCGCTGGACATCACTGTAATTCAATTCAAATTCCCTATACCCCCATTGTAGCAATCCCAGCACACACCGCTATTCATTTGCACTTGAATGTAATTGGAATTCAGGCTGAAATTGAGCCCCGAGCCGCTATAGCCCATTCAAACCCATACAAAGCCGATCATTCTGACTCTAATGGCCGCTCTATTGTGGTGGGATCTACCCCGGCAATTAGGGGGATGTTGAACTTTGAACTTTGGATTCCGCCGGAGAAAGGACCCAGGCGTGCGCCGCTGGTAATCCCCCGGGAGGAGTCCTTGCCTGGGCCTGGCAGGAGCGTGCGACCTGTCCTTTTTGTGGCAGAATAATTCCTCAAACGCAGATAATGGAGCGGGAATAATCAGGACGCTGTCACCGAGACGTTTCAATCCTCTCCGGAGTTAAGGTTTGCTGTAGGGAGATGTTCAAAGACGAGGGAGAAACTAAGGTAATTCGTTGAACCATTTAGCGTGTTGGAAAGTAGAGCTGAACGATTTGGGAAAAATATCCAAGTATGATTTTTCTCAGATTGAGGTTAGATTTGCATTTTATGTTTTAATTTTAGGATTTAGCTCACTGTGTCTCAAAGGTAGTTTTCAAAGTTCACAATTTAAACACCTCCAGAAATGACAAAACCAATACCAGGATGTTTCAGAAACTGCTTCTACAGATCTAAACAACATGGTTAGTGCTATTTATGCAGAATAAGCCTGGATTTTTGATTATATGTGGAAAATTATGTCACTTCAAACACTGCGATCAAACTTGAACCCCCATTGGAAAGTTAGAAAGTTGGTCAAGTCGCATTGTTCGATTGCAACCAGCCGCATCCTACGACAGAACAGGGGGTTTAGAGTGAGGTTCATTGACCAAACAAAAGACCAAGTTTAAATCTGTCACTGGATAAATGGTTGTAGGAGTGAAGATGTTTCCTTTTTTCATCGAAGCTGCTTCTTCAGTTCTGGAGAACAGTCCAGTTGTCAGATTTAAACTTCGTCTTTTGCTATGGATCAGACTTGGACGACTGAGAGATGACACAGACATTTTATTGACCAAAGACACAACAATAGTGCGCGCTTGGGTGAAGTTTGAACCATCAACCTTTCAGTGAGTGGGAAAGTATTACACCAACAACACAGTCATTATTCAGTCACTCCACACTTGTGACTTCACTGTAGCCACAGCTGCCCCGGGGTAGACTGAGACAAACAAGGACATCAGCCACTCCAACTACCATCAAACTCGTCAAACTCTGGGACAAGGAGGTTGAAGTGTCTTGCCCAAGGACACAAAGCAGCATGGACTGGTCGGCGTGACCATTTGAGTTTGTGCTGTAACCACTTTGGGATGCCAGTCTGAGAGTATTCATTACTAGCAGTGTTGAGGACACAAGAAAAATATTTGTCATGATACAAACATATTTGCTGATAGCTCGAAATGTAGTGCCTTGCTCAAGGACACAAAGTCTGACAGTTTGAGCCAACGTTTCAACAAAAAGCTTGCGTTTCAGGGTTAATATCAAACAGAAAAATTAAAATTGCCAACGATTAATGTGTGGACTGACAGTAGCTGAGTTGGTAGAGTGTTTGTCCACTGATCCACAGGTTGGCGGTGCAATTCCAGCTCCCACAGATGAATGCTGTGGTTGTGTCCTTGAGCAAGACACTTACCCCACCTTGTTCCCAGTGTCTGCGTCCACTGGTGTGTGAATGGGTGACTGGGTGACTGGTTCCTTGATAAAAATGTGACCTTTTCCCAAAATATCCTAATCTAAAAATGTAAATGTGAATCTGTTTGGTTGCTTGTATCTATCTCATTTAACTGCAGCACAAGTGTTGTTGATTTTCCAGTGGGCTGTGTCTACTCTACAGGTGCGGATGTATTTTAATGTCTTTTTGGGGGGCGGTCCGACCGTCGGAATTGCACCTTGTCAGAGTGACCGGCCAGCTGGGACCAAATAACAGCTTGTGCTCCAAGACCCCCCTCCTGCCTCAGCTGGAGAGACAAACAAAGTCAAACATATACGATGTCGGCAAGAATATTAAACCAGGGAGCAAAAGTTCGGATTTGGACTTTTCTGGAAGTTTTTGTTTAGTAGCAGCAGTAGTTACCATGGTACCTTCTAAATTTTTAATACCACATTGTATAATTTAGGTTGAAGGAAAAAACAACCCAACAGTTTAACTCTTTTGTTAGTTTGGGTTGCCAAGTAAAGTGTCACCAATGTCGACAATCAGCAAGAAAGCAAATAAATGACTTCAACTTTTGTGAAAGCTTTTGTCTTGTGAAACAAAGGTTTTCAGGAGGGATATTGACAATAATCAATAATCTAGAAGTAATAGTAGTAGTACTGGTAGTAATTGGTATTGTTGTAATAGGCTAGTAGTAGTAGTAGTAGTCAAATAATACCATGCCATAATTCAGATTGAGGGAAAAACATATTGAGCTTTGGGTTGCCATGTAAAGGGTTATGGATAACAAAAATCAGCAAAAAAGCTAATACTGTTGATGACGTAGGTTGTAGTTAGAATGATCTACCAGAAAATTGATGACAGAACAAAATGTAAAAAGCATCATATTTCAATCTCTAGAAGTAGTAGTAGTAGTAGTAGTAGTAGTAATAAACTTTAAACTTTGCAGATCTGTTTTTTACTATCAAACAATACCACATTACATAACTTAAGTTGAAGGGAAAAAAAACATGTTGAGCCCAACCCTTTTATTAGTTAACAATTTGGGTTGCCATGTAAAGGGTCATCAGTGTCCAAAATCAGCCAAAAAGCAAATACTGTAGATGACGTAGGTAGTAGTTAGAATGACCTACAAGAAAATTTGATGACAGGACAAAATGTGCAAATATTTGACAATAATCACTAGAAGTAGCAGCAGCAGTAGTAGTAGTAGTAGTAGTAGTAGTAAACATTAACAGATAAATGTTTTTCTATTAAACAATACCACATTACATAACTTAAGTTGAAGGAAAAAACATATTGAGCTTAACCCTTTTATTAGTCAACAATCTGGGTTGCCATGTAAAAGGTCATAGGTGTCAAAAATCAGCAAAAAAGCAAATAAAAGCGATATATTTTACACAAACAACAAACAAAATATGTGCTGTCTGTAAGAATATTAAACTAGGGGAACAAACTTTTGATTTCAACTTTTCTGAAAGCTTTCGTCCCATAAAGGAGGAAGGCGGCGTTCGAGGGAGATATCGTAGGTTGCAACGAGAATGACCTACGGGCCTCAGGGGTAAAGACTACAGTAAAGAGAGGACACAGCCGTGCACTATATCTATACAAGTGTGTCTCCTATGTGATCGCAAAGGAGCAGAGGACAAAGACGGGGCCCCTAATTAAGCCATAAACTGGGAGGATGGTGCCACAGTTGGTAGGAGTTAGCGAAGAGTGAAGCAAGTTTTACCTTCAAAAGTCAGCGAAAAGTTTAAGTACAAGAACAAGAACAAGGAGAGGAGGGAGAGATTGTTGTTTTGAAGTTATGTGGAATTAGAGAATCAAAGGCATCTTCGAGCAGAAACTGAAAAAAGGTGGTTTTAAACTGCGCGGCGCAAGGTTCAGTGGTTCATATTTGTGTCTCAACCAAGAGACTTTTGACGGATTGAAAAAATATCTTCTGATTATGAACTGCAGAAAGAAAAAGTATCATTTATTTCAGGTGTTAATTCTTGTCAGTGTCACCTAAATACAGTACAAGTACCACTATAAACATAAGTTACTATTACCAGTAGTGGAAGGTAACAAAGTACAGGTAATAAAGTACTGTACTTAAATAAAAGTACTGCACTTTACTTTTTGCTTTGCCTTGATTTGTAATGTTAATGTGCATCATTTTTTAATCAATATCATTTCATTTAACACTCGTACAAATTGACAACACTTGTGTGAAATACTTTTACTTTTTACTATTAAAGTACATTTTTAAATGGGTACTTTTACTTAAGTAGATTTTTTCATATGTACTATTACTTGAGTGACTTTTTACCTCTGTATCTGTACTTTTACTTAAGTTACAAATTGCAGTACTTCTTCAATTTCTGACTAGTACTAGCACAGATAAGCTCAACTACTACAACTATATCTAATACTGCTACTAGTCCTATTACAATTTCTACTACTACAATTACTATTACAGCTAGCTATTGCTACTTCTGCTGCAACTATAACTACTACTACTAATACTTTTCCTAGTACTATCACTAAAATTTCCATTATATTTGCTACTACTTCTGCTGCAACAACTGCTACTACTACAATTACTATGACAAATGCTATTGCTACTACTACTACTACTACAGATAAGTAAGTTCAACTACTACAACTATATCTAATACTGCTATTAGTCCTATTGCAACTTCTATTACAATTCCTATTACAACTTGCTATTGCTACTACTGCTGCTACTAGCACTACTACTACTTTTCCTACTATATTACTAAAATTGCCATTACATTTACCACTACTGCAGCTGCTACAACTGCTACTTTTGCTACTACAATTACTATGATAATGCTACTGCTACTACTACTGATAAGTTCAACTACTACAACTCTAATACTGCTACTAGTCCTACTACAATTTCTACTACCATAATTACTATTACAGATAGCTACTGCTACTACTGCTGCAACTACAACTATTACTACTACTGGTACTACTTTCCCTAGTACCCTTACTAAAATTGTCAGTACATTTGCTACTACTGCTGCTGCTACAAATGACAAATGACGTATTACAAATGCTGCTTCTGCTACTACTACAATTACTATGACAAATGCTATTGCTGCTATTACTACTCCTACTACTGCTACCATTGCTGCTCCTACTGTTACTACTACTACAAACCATATATATTACTTTCACCACTGCCACTATTATCCAGCCACTCACTGCGACATAGACATTTGTTTAAATTTGGCCAGTACCTCCGGCGCACACAGTCCCACGCTCGGTCCACTCCTCCTCCCCCCTCGTCTTTTACCCGCACTGGGGCAATCTCACCATGCCTCCAAGGCCAGTGGATTTTATTATCGAATCACTCCTAAGCCAACTCAATTGAACCCCCCACCTTCCATCGCTCTTACTATGTCGCAGGCCTATCTTTTATAGCTCGGGATCTCATTCACAAGATCAATATGTAATGGGGGTCCTCGGATTGCAGGGTGCTTTGAGTTGGCCGAGCATGATCACAGCCTCGGCGCGTTTACCGCAGTCCATCGCATTCGCCAACAAAGAGGGCATCGGCGCACGCAGGGAAAAACACTTGTAATCTTGTGTCACCGGGCAAAGGCGGGATAAACATGAAAATGGCGGTTCGTGGAGGTGTGGCGAGCGGGTGTAAAGCGGTAAATAAGTGTTTGGGGAAGAAAAGAATGGACTCCAATGGGTAAAAACAAAGTCAGTGGAGCGAAGTAGAGAGTCTATCGAAAATGCTTTGGGGCGACAGTGGCTTAAGTTGGTGGAGTGTTTGTTTGAGTGTTTGTTGGCAGTACGATTCCAGCTCCCACAGATGAATGCTGTTATTGTGTCCTTGGGCAAAACACTTAACACACCTCGCCCTCAGAGTGTGTGAGTGAGTGCTTCCTTGATGTAAAGAGCCTTGAAGGTGGAAAAGCGCTATATAAAAATGTGTGTTACCATTAAAGTTTAACAAAGTTCTACATGTTGCATGGGACTAAACTGGAATTTCTGTGGCGTTGGAGTGTTGCCCATCAACCTCAAGGTCTGTGGTTGGATCCCAGCTCTGATAAGTGCATACATTGATGTGTCCTTGGGCAAGACGCTTCACCCAACCTGCTTATGTATGAATGTTGAGTGTGGGGTGAGTGATTGGTGGTGGTTGGGGTGAAAATGGCGCAGATTTGTAGCCTTGGTTTGTCGGTCTACCCCAGGGCAGCTGTGGCTACAAAAGCAGGCAACCATCACCAGGTGTGGAGAATACTGAACATTGGAATACATCTAACGGATTATGATTATGATTGGAAAGTGAATAGCAAAAGTGAACGTATGAACTCTTACAGCAAGTATAGCATCCTAAAGTCAATTCTAATTTATTTGAGTCTTTCCATTATTATTATTAGTATTATTAGTACAAGTAGTATTTAAAGTACATCCACATAAGGAAATCTGCCTTCCATATACTAAAATGTCAATAGAACAAACTGTCAGATCTTCAGTTTTGGCTACTGGTCAGGAATACCTAGCTGGAGAATTAGCCTAGCATCTTTTAGATTGATGGGTAAAAACCAACAAACTCTCACTCAATAGAATAGAATCCCGGACCTGCAAAACCAACTGTTAACCACTCTGAGACTGAACTTGCAAAAATGTCTCTTGGATGTCCATTTCGTTCGTTTTTAGTGTCACCCATTGTCATTCTGTTCTTTTTGATCAGCGGATGAGTGCTTCAAACGCCTGTATTAACTTTGCGACTGTCCAAAAGCTTTTATCTCTGGTCCTTTTATACCTAGATACCCTCCACACCTTTCTCTCATTTTTCGATAGCCATGTTTCTAAGTCAGTTCAGTGCCCGGCTCTATCTCCATGACAGACGCTAACGCCAACTGTTAGCCAGCCCGCGCCAAATTCTGGAAGCTAGCGAGATGAAACAGTCAAATAACAACTTTGACTTGCTCCAGCTGACGTTGAAATAGCTTTTATGTGAATGGGAGATTTACTGTTATACTGTAAAACCAGGGATGTTGAGCTACACAACGCTAGTGCTTCCAGATATTGAAGTGTACTCTACAAAGCCCTTAGAGACGGAGATATTGATTAGCTACTTTGCTGGATTCAAAGGGTTCAAGACAATATGCTGTTTTTCCGGCGCTCATAGATTAAAACATGTTTGAAATGTCATCTCATCTGGAATTACTAGAGTTATCCTTTAAGGCTCATTAAAAAGTGTCACATTTCTTTTATCTTTACATTTATACAGGGGAACCACAATGAGAGCGTTTTTTTTCATGGGCGGCCTGTTCAAAATGCAATACAAGCAGAAAAACAAAGAAAACATGCAAGTATATAAGTCCATATGACACATTTAAAACAGGAGCAGGTGTCTGGATAAAAGTTTACCACATTATTAAAGTGCGATTGTGTCACCATCGTTTTGCTTTTCCTTTCCTTTCCCATCCCAGCTTTGGTGCGGCTCGTCCTTAGCCTCACGCAGTCATGTGATCTGGTGTTAAATGTTCAAGTAAGTAAGTGATTAACAAGCAGGGGAGGTGTTCTGGCAGTTTTTGAAGTCGTCTCTTATAGACACATTTCATACAGAGCTGTTCTCTTCTAACAGACAGTGATGGACAACCCACTTTTTCATTCAAATCCATCACCTGCAATAAAACGAAGGGCCGAGTGAAAGAGCGGATCCGACGGTTTCAAAGCAGAGGCTGAAGTCTGCACCTACACCTCATCTACATAAACCAGAGCAGAATCATGCATTTTTACATTAGGGATAAACCGATACGATACTAATGGATAATGGTAATGGGCATCTAGATATTGGCACCGATATGGAACATTTTGACAGATACTGGTTCAGTCGATATCCCATTTTGGTCCATATGCCCAGGATATCTCATGAAATTAACTTGTATTTTTGTTGTACTGTAGTTACTTTAAAATGTTAAACAACAGTTACAAAACAGATCTGGACAATTTTTTACCGCACACTGTGTATATTTTCAGTTTCTGCCCTGGTATCGGTCGATATCTGGACACGGCAGATACTTAAAGCCAAAGTATCGACAGCAGTACTGGAACAGAAAAAGCTGGATTGGTGCGTCCCAAATTTAAACCTTGTAGTGCTAGTAGCAGTAGTAGTAGTAGTAGTAGATTATTTCTAACATGGTACCTGGTAGATCTATTTCTTGCCATTCAGTATCTGTACAAATAGCGTACTTTAAACTAAAAATAATAAATAATAAATGAATAAATATTGAGCGTAACCAATAATTAAAATAGTTAAGTGTAGGGTTCAGTGTCAAAAATCTGCAAAATGGCAAACAAAAAATGCCATCTAAATGGTCCTAGATTATGAAAAATTGTCTCATGAGCTTTATGTCATGTTATAATACTGTTACCTCATCAAAAATATACCTGGAGTTGTGTTTTGTTTCATTCACAGTTTTCAAGCAGTTCAGTAGAGATTGGAAATTCCAGGGCTGAAATGATCCAAATGATTCTAGTGAAAGTGTGTGGAGTTTAAAAACACAGTGGAGCACTTCCTGTGTTACCACGTGACATCACAAGGTGGAACAGAGTGTTTTCTGTTTGAGAGAAGAACTCAGCCTAAAAACGCAGGATTTGTGTGTTAAACTAAAACATATAACACAACTCCAGGTGCGTTTGTGACGAGGAAACTGCATCGTAACATCAGAAAATAGTGTAATTTGGGCCATTTAACCATTAAAGATACAGACCTGGAGATATATTTACCTATATAACAACCAAAGTCGTGCACAGATGTGTTGTGTAAATGTAAATACAGTATGTACCACATTTTACCATTATGTGGGATATGTACATCCACCGTGAGTCTGAGTCTAATGCAGGGAGCGCTCTCTCTGTGTGGCCCAAAATGGAACACACTTTCAAGATACAGCAAAACGAGGCTCAGGAAACATCGCCGCAGCACCATTATGTTCTATTTGGGTTAGGAGAACGTAGGCCATGTACTTTTGCTCAAACTTTGACTACTACGCCAGAAATACTGAATATGTGTGCTAAAAAAGTACAGAGACTATCACTACTTCACCTCAGTGTCTCTTGTTACTTGCAGTATTAGCACAAACCTGCCCAAAATGTCGCTTCTTCAGTTCTGGTCAGATTACTGCTGGACACTGCCTTATATCTGTCTGAAGGGACGAGCTAGCGACACTGAAACCTTTGCATAATCATTCAGGCCCTTAATTGCTGCTCTCACACCTTTATAACTCCATCCTCAGACAAAAGACAAAGTTTAAATCAGTCAAATGGGACAAATCGTCGCAGGAGTGAAGACGTTTCGCTGCT
Source organism: Periophthalmus modestus (assembly GCA_019594935.1). Taxonomy (NCBI): domain Eukaryota; kingdom Metazoa; phylum Chordata; class Actinopteri; order Gobiiformes; family Gobiidae; genus Periophthalmus; species Periophthalmus modestus. The sequence continues at coordinate 15,400,884 of JAIEZT010000198.1, read as the reverse complement.
GATCCAAGCCGCTTCTACTCCTACAACGATTTGTCCAGTTGACAGATTTAAACTTCGTCTTTTGCTGTGGATCAGACCTGGACGACTGAGGGATTACACAGATATCTCCAGCCTCAGAGCTAAGTCAACAATAAGGCTAGCTAGTATGCTAACAGGTGTGAGAGGGCCCAGTTTAGGTTTAGTGCTGTTAAATAGACCGAGCCAACAAACAGAAACTAAACAAATATGTGTTAGCTTCAGTGTAGTTAGCTCCTCCTTTCAGACAGAGATAAGACTGTGGATGAGCAGCGAAATATCTAAAAAAAAAAATTCCCGCTGACAGAATTAAACTTTTTCTTTGCTATAACTTAAAAAATAGCACTTGTACCTAAAAATAGTTCTGTTTTTTATACAGATTGCATCTCAAGATCGGTCAAACGTGATCGTCCAATCAGATACGTTTTCTTTCAGTGACACGTGAAACGAAGAAGCTCATTGGTCGCCTGAGATTTAAAATAAAATCTAACTGATCTCACTTCAGATGGACAGAGTTTAGAAGCTTCGCCCGTTCATAAAGTGCCGAAGAAGTGTGTGTTCAAAGATCCCGGGGAACTTTTCAGCGTTTAAAAAGAAGCTGTTCTCTTTACCTCTGAGGCAACATCTCAAATCACAGAGTTCAGTACAGTAGCAGTATAAGTACATAAAAGTACTAGTATGTCGACCGTTTGAACCCTCCCTCGTCCCCCTCTGCCTTGATGTTTCAGCGGGATGTGCGTCTGCATATACATATCCCAGACTGAGCTCGGCGCGCCTTTCAATTAGGGCTGCCAGGGGCCCCACGGAGATAAAGGTACGCAAACAAATCAATATGCAACACACAGAGAGAGAGAGATAGAAGAGAGAGAAGAGAGAGAGGAGAGAGAGAAGACAGAGGGAGGGGTGGGAAAAGCAGAAGAGAGAGGGAAGAAAAATACATAGGCTGAATAGATAGACAGAAGGGGGAGACAAAGATTAACAAGAGAAGAGGGGGGAAGTGAAAGTAAAGAGAAGAGAGAGGGAGAGAGAGGGGAGAGAGGTGAGAGAGAGAGGGGGGGAGAGGGAGAGAGAGAGGGAAGAGGGAGAGAGAGAGAGGGAGAGAAGGGAGGAGGAGAGGAGGGTTAGAGAGAGGGAGAGAGAAGAGAGGGACAAAGAGAGGGAGAAGAGAGAGAAATGAGAGGGAGAAGAGAGGGAGAAGGAAGAGAGAGAGGGAGAGAGAAAGAGAGAGATGAAGGAGAAGAGAGAGAGAGCGAAGAGAGGTACAAGAAGAGAGAGAGAGAAGAGAGGGGGAAGAAAAGAGACATAGGGAGAAGAAAGGGAGAGAAGAGGGGAGAGAGGGAGAGATGGCAGAAAAGAGTGAAAGGGAGAAGAAAGGAAGAGAGAAGAGAGGGAGAGAGAGGCGGGTGGGAAAAGCAGAATAGAGCGAGAGAGAGAAGATAAAATACATAGGGTGAACAGACAGACAGAGAGAGGGAGACAAAGACTAAGAGGGAGGGAGAGAAGGAGAGAAAGTGAAAGGAAATTAAGAGAGAGAGAGAGAAGAGGAGAAGAGAGAAAGGGAGATGAGAGAGAGAGAGAGAGGGAAGAAGAGAGAAGAGAGGGAGAAAAGAGGAGGGGGGGAGAGGAGGAGAGAATAGAGGGAGGGAGAGAGAGAAGAAAGAGAAAAAGAGAGGTAGAAGAGAGAGGAAGGGGAGAGGAAGAGGAGAGGGAGAGGGAGATGAGAGAGAGAAGAGAGAGAGGCAGGAGTGGGAGCAAAAGAGAGAAGAAGAAAAATACACAGGATGAACAGATAGAAGGAGAAGTGAAAGAAAATGAAGAGAAATAAAGACAGAAAGAGTGAGGAGATGAGAGAAGAAGAGGAAAGAGAGAGTTTTAGAGAGACGGAAGGAGGAGAGAGAGGTATAGAATTGAAAGAGAGAGAAGAGGGAAAGAGTTTTAGAGAGATGGAAGGAGGAGAGTATAAAGAAAGAGAAGAGAGAGATGAGAAAAGAAGATAGATAGATATTGAGAGAGAAGAGAGAGACCAACAGCTAAAGCAGTTCAAGTACTAGACCTAAAATAAGGACGAGTGCTTCAATACTTCATTAACTATAACTACACTCAGTACTAGAAATACTAACACTACCACTGCTACTACAACTTGATTATAAAAGCACTTTACAAATCTACCCACAATGCCAAAGTATTTCTCAAAAAGTACAAGGAAAATTGCACTTTATCTCCTTTTTTTTTTTTTTTTTAATACCAATCCTTTATAACAAACCAAAATATCACACTTTGTACAGTAAGAAAGTTATTTGTATCGTACACGCAGCCGTTACTGTAACCCGCTCGGTCGGCTGTAATTGTGGCAGCAAAAGACGACATTCCCCCGAGCTTTACAATTAGCATATTCATTATTTAACCGGGGAGCAGCTGGCTAATTGGCAAATGAAATGCCTCCAATAATGTGCACACGAGAAGCCGAATTTGATTAAACTCAATCTGGGGAAAATACGGAAAAATGTCAAAAAATGAAATAAATGAGGATTTGGAAAAACAAAACTTCTGGAAGACTGAAGCGGCGGCCATTTTTATGAAGAAATCCATTCTGTCGCCGCGCTAACAGCTACAGAAGGCGGAGAGCTAAATGTAGAAATTTAACAAAGAAAAATATTAAAAACAGATGAACGGTGATCTATTTTTGAAAGAGATTTAAAGTAGAGATCTGGAGTATAAGTTCTACCACTCTGAAGAAAAAAATATATATAAGTTTTTTTTGAAGTCGCACCAGAACAGACCAAAAAGTGCATAATAAAAATAATAAAATAGAGAGAAAAAATATCAGTATCATATAACGTTGCACATTTATATTTATCAGCTCATGAAGCACAAACCACTGAAATCCAACGTGATTAACAGTTAATTAAAGCGCTGAACAACGGACGCCAACTCCAAGGAACTGAATTTTCGCTTCTTTCCCACTCCAGAGGAAGTTCCGCTTTCCACTGTGTGGCGTCATCAGACTCGGCACAATACGATTTTCTTTTAGGTTGCGTTTTTGTTCAGTCTTTCTCAGATGTCTTTTAAATTACCGTAATGTTGAAAATTTAGGAGTAGTACATACTGGTACATAAGTCTAGAGCGCCCTCGTGTGGTCGTCAGTGTGACAGTTTTAATAATTCCATATATAAATTGCATCTGAGTATAAGTTGCACCCCTGGACAAACTATGAAAAAAGTGCAACTTATAGTACGGAAAATACAGTAACTTTTCTGGTGGAGGGTCTGCACCTGCTTGTCTCCATGGAGATGTGATTGGTTTGCCTCAAATATTCCACAGTTTGGCTTTTACACTACATCCTACATATCCAATTACAAGTGTTTCTTTTGCTTAGAAATACCTTGAGCACTCTTACTTTGAGCAGGCTCGCCTCTCCACAGATCTATCTTGTAACTCAACCTGGCTATGTCACAGACTAAAAAAGTTGCTTAGTGTGATTACATATTTCTGTACCAACCAAAGTCCAACAAAAAATGATGCGTAAACGTATTATGGCCCTGAATTATGGCCCTATCCCGCAATGGTCCAGTGGTGTTGCTATGGTTCAGATACTGGGTTTTAATGGACTGTCATAGGAGACGCAGCACTGTCAGCTTTCTAAATCAGAAGTGAACGAGGAGAGGGTTGGACACGCTCGTAAAAACGCCGATGCCACTCTGGTCTGCGTGAGCCCATTCAAACTAACGGCATCACTCTCGCACCATATATCTGCTGCTCGATCCTGCGCAGAGATACGGAACACAAAACCTGCTTTTCACCGGCAAAAAGCAGCAATGTCAAGTGTAAATTAAAAAAGATCTTTACATCGTATTTGGTGACACTAATTAAAATTGCGCTTCTCACTTTCAATGTCTAATATACTGCAGTTGATGGCTAATTAGCGAGAAAACAGTTCGGATCTCATTAACAGTTCATTTTCTGACAAGATCTCATAGATGTGGCCCAAAATGGCTGCCACTTCTTTGTCACTTTGCCCCAAGGCGGTTGTGGTTGTGAAAGTAGCTCAGCAAAACAAATCAATTATATTAGTTAATTGGCTAATGACGGCTTTTAATCTCCGTAGATACAGTTTGTTCTCTACGGAGATGATTTCAACCATTTTATTTTGATTTTACATTCCCCAACTTTCCATAATAGTTGAATAAATGAATAAAAAGTTAGCTTGCTACGGTGTAACTGCATGTGATATAGCATGTGTTTACTCCAAGCTCTAAAAACATAATTCAGTGCCGGTAATGAGAAATGCCAATCCTGCAAATTAACCATCAACAAAGCATGGCGCCTTCACGTGAACACCTACCACTTTGCCCATCCATGGGGTTTAGAATGATGAGAAACTAAGACTGTTGCCATAGCGATTAACAGTTTAAAACTAAGTATGATACCGTTTGAATGGGGAAAAAGTCCTCGAAGTTTTGGATATAACAGGAAGCTGAAACACATGAGTAGAATAGTTCAGTAGTTCGGTTGGTAAAGATGAAAACTGTTGTTGTGTCCTTGGGCAAGACACTTAACGCTCCTCGCCCTGGTGTCGGTGTACACTGGTGTGCGAATGTCTGTGAATGGGTGAGTAGTTTCTTGATGTAAAGTGTTTTCAGTGCCTCGAAGGTGGAAAAGCACAATCTAAAAATGTGGATTTCATATTTTCCCAGCTGCTTTTAATGGTATACTACACATAATGACTGGGCGATCTTGCCAGGACTCTCGTCTTAAATCAGCACGCTAACGCTCTCCTAGCCATAGGTTTTCTAAATGATGGGGAATTAAGGCCGTTGCTGTAGCGATTTGCCATTTTTAACGAAATATTATGGTAAATAGTCACATTTTTATATAGCGCTTTTCCACCTTCAAGGCTCAAAGTGTTTTACGGCAAGGAAACACTGACACATTCACACACCAGTGCACGCAGACACTAGAGGCCAGGGGCGTAAAGTGTTTTGCCCAAGGACACAACAACAGTATTCATCTCTACCTACTGAACTACTGACCGTACTGAACACTACTACTACTCATGGGTTTCAGCTTCCTGTTATATCCAGAATTTCGAGGACTTTTTCCCATTCAAACTGTATTATATTTTGTTTTAAACTGTTAATCACTATGGCAACAGTCTTAGTTTCTCATCATTCCCAGTGTACGCAGACACTGGGGGCGAGGTGGGTTAAGTGTCTTGCCCATCATACAACGGAAACATCTGTGGGAGCTGGAATCGCACCTCCCATCTATGGGTCATCAAGGAAACACTTAGATATTCATACACCAGTGTACGCAGACACGCAGGCGACAACATTCACCTGTGGGAACTGGAATCGCACCGGCAACCTGCGGGTCAGTGGATTTCACCGCTCAACCAATGATGTTTACTCTAAAAGGAGGATTCGAACCACCAACCTTTGGATTAATGGACAACCACTCTACAAACTGAGCTACTGTCACCTGATTTCGTCACACTACTTTATCTTTTGAATGAGAAAAATCCTCCAAATTTTTGATGTAACAGGAAGCTACAACCTCAAAATAACCAAAGTGATTTAAGCTGAAGAATATTGCGTTGACGTTAAATTTCCACAAGCAGATCCATTACTTCCATTGAACTGTACAAAGGCCAAACCTCACAAAGGCATTATCGACTTGAGAATCCCACTTACCTGCAATGTGTCACTGCTAAGCTCTGGGTATATCCAGCAAGGTCAACCACCTCTATATCAACACCGGCTCCTTCCCTATAATAACCACCACTCAGGTATAAGCTTTCTGTAAGACGTATGTAGTTTATAATAGAACTGAAAGACCTCCGCTAAGGCGATGACGCTATCTCGAAATCATTAAAATGTGTCCAGGACTAAAGCGATACCGTAACAATGCAAGAGAATAAAACATACACAATACATAGTTGATATTTATTTGGCATTTTGGATTTAACACCACACTTTCTCATTGGTTACACAAATAGTGAGGTCAAAATTATTCCGTTAATCGATAATTATTATGATTTAGGTCACACAATCAGGGCTGTTGATAGAAATTCGGGGGCCCGGAGCAAAAAAACTCACATGGGCCCCCTTGTAATGTAAATTAATAGGGAGAGGGTCCAAATCTGGGCCCCTAAAATCCAGGGACTTGGACAACAGACCCCTTTGTCCCCCCTTGTCGACTCCCCTGCACACAGTAATCACAAGAACTAAAAAAATAAGTAATTCCAGTGCTTTTCTATTTAGTCTCAATGATTGTAAATGGTTTTTTTTTTGCTCTAAAATTGGATATCAGGACATACGCCTATCCACAAAATGTACATTCTCCCTTGTGGCTATATTGGCTACATCATGAGATTAAATGCTATGGCTTAAAATATTTAAATGAATTAATAAATAGCTTGCTTGCTAATAGCGTGGCAGCATGGGGTATTGCGTTTACTCCTAGCTAGAACAAATTTAAATATCACTAATGAAAACTTCCAATCCGGCAAATTAAACATCAACAAACCATTGCGCTTTTACTTGAACAACTACGCTAAGCTAAACATTTATACATCGTGCTATTGCTATAACCTTTTGTTTATTTCTCTGTGCACTGTATACACTGTGAGCAGCGGAGAGCGTGGAGTTAGCTAACTGTGACGACCCTTTGTACCGACAGCTGAGCGGAGACTGGCACGAGCCCATGTGAAAACGAAGCAACCCCCCCCCGCTGAGTTAGCGTAGCGTCATGCTAATGTGGCCCTCCCCTGCTGGTGCGATGCTAGGCTATTCTTTTACGGACCTGATGGATGGAGATGTTGAGCAGTTGTTTATAGCGTTTGGGTGCGGATGTCGCCCAGAGTGGACGGACGGTGGGATTAACGGGATCGAGATTAAAGATGGAGGTGTGCGTGCGTGATGACAGTGATGCGAATGACAACAGCGCTTGCTAAGAAAGGAAATGTCAACGAACAGCATGCTTGTCAACTTGGATCATTATAATTTTAACCACAGTGGAAGATTTTTTAATTGGGACAACAGTGGCTCAGTTGGTAGTGTCGGTTCAAATCCTTCTAGCGACAAAAACAAGATCAATTTCAGTCTTATCCTGAAATAAAGCTGTATTCTATTCTATATATTAATCTCACAACGTTGGTAGAGTGGTCAGAGCCATTGACCCACAGGCTGAGATCTCAACTCCCACACTTGAATACTGCTGCTGTGTCCTTGGGCAAGACACTTAACCCACCTAGCCCCTAGTGTCTGTATACACTGGTGTATAAATGTGTGTGTGAGTGGGTGAGTATACTTGAAGGCAGAAAAGTGCTATAAAAATGTGATCATTTTTCATAAAGCACCGTTTGGGGAAAGAGTAAACATTATGTCTCTTGATTTATTGGTAAATGGTCACATTTTTATATAGCACTTTCTACCTTCGAGGCACTCAAAGCGTTTTACATCAAGGAACCACTCACCCATTCACACACACATTCATACACCAGTGCACACAGACACTGGGGGCGATGTGGGTCAAGTGTCTTGCCGAAGGACACAACGACAGCATCTGTGGAAGCTGGAATCGCAGCACCAATCTGTGAGTCAGTGGACCAGACCACTCTACTAATGATACTTTTTTTTATGTTGAGAGCCATATTCGAACAGCCAACCTTTGGATCAATAGACGAACTCCACCAACCGAGCTAGTATTTGGAGCAGGGGAGTCCAAACTATGGCCTGGGGGCCAAATGCGGCCCTCAGACCAATTTTTATTGGCCCTCAAGCCTTCAGTTGAACTGGCCCAATTGATCATAATCAGTACTTTTTACAGCAAATTTGAGTAATCCTCCCAATATAACCTAAATTACATCACATTGCACAAGTCATACAGACCTAATATTAATATTTCATGTTTTATTTAACATATGAAGTCAAAACTATGTTAAATGCACCATCTGAATTACGCACTGTATTGACCACTGGCCCGCCGTGTCGAATATTTTTCAAGATATAGCCCTCGGTGAAAAGAGTTTAGGCACCTCTGATTTAAAGTTTAGAGTTCACCTAATAAAGAACTTATTACCATTGTATTAGCAGTGTTTTGTGATTCATGTTTTAAAACCATGCAAAAACCTCCACATACACTTCATTCATACAGTTACACACGAGGCAGATGAAGCGTCTTGCCAAAGGGCGTAGCAAAAATTTACATCTCTAGTAGCGAGGGTGTAACCAGCGGTGCCTAACCAACTCCCAAACATGATTATGCTTGTATTTGTACTCAACCGTGTATGTTGTCCCCTAGATGAGCCAACGGCAATCCAGTTCACACAAAACAAACTTTCAAAAAATTCACAATTCTGCCACAAGTACATATTCCACTCGGTCATGTTTTTGTCAACAAGCTCATGCACGTCTGACATACAAATCCAATCCTTTCTCCCAAACTTAATGAAGCTTGTTCGGCTCTTCACAGTTTTTCTTTCACATTGGCATCGCTGTACAATGTCACCATATAGACTCTATTATCAATGCGGAGTGTAGTGTTTCAGTGTTCCAGTCACCCATCGCTTCATCTCTCTGTGCTAATGAGCTGAGATCCCACATTACCAACATCGGCCTGTTTAATTATTCAGACCACGGCGATGCTACTGCTGCTGCTGCTGCCTGGAATCTGCTCCTCTGCTTTATTTTCGGGTACTGTTAACATGGAGACAGGAAGTGCGCAGACAGGTGGGGGAGGGGTCTATTGGAGTGTAATATGTTTTGTATTAGACCTGTCACGATAACGCATTCTGAAGTTTGATATATGGCGACAAAGAAATATTGTGATAAATGGCAATATTGAAACTACTTTATACCGCTAATTAAGATCGAAATAATGCAAGATAATCCCAGTAAACCTTTATCTGTGTAATCCCTCAGTCATCCACGTCTGATCCATAGCAAGAGTAAAATAAAATCACTTCACTTCTGGTCAGATTACTGGTGGACACTGTCTTATATCTGTCTAAAGAGCTGAGCTAACTACACTGAAACTCAAAACACCTACTGTTTATAGTTTCTGTTTGTAGCCTGGGTCTATTGTGCTACCCTAACTGTGCACTGTGCCTGAGTCCTACTTAGCATAGTCATTCAAGCCCCTAATGAGTGATTTCACACCTATTAGCATCCTGGCTCCTTTCTTCAGACAAATATAAGACAATGTCCACTATTAATCTGACCAGAACTGAAGAAGTGGCATGGATGAGCAGTGAAACGTCTTCACTCACACAACCTTTTGTCCAGTTGACAGATTTTATTTTACTTTTGCCCAATAAACCATTTTTAAAGACTGTTTCATTAAAGACATGAGTGCCAATGTACCAATAATTAGCCAGAAAAGGGACTTCACCGCTCCACAGCTCAAATCTTATCGTGTTAAAATAAAAAAAATATCCAAAATCTCCCACTTTTGCAAAGAAAATGTGCTCACGATAAATACTGAGGCCCAAATTATACAGTTCCAGCTTTCATATACTGAACGATAAGTCGATATAGCAGTTATTGCAAAGTCGGTTAAAGTTTGTGATGGTTCCTTTTTATATAGTTAACTTGCGTGGTCAAAAAAGTCTGTTTTCACCTATCCCCTATCCCCGCCCACAGCTCTGTAATTACTTGTACTGGAAAATTCCAGCTCTAGGTCATACAAAAATCATTGAAATTCCTCAAAATGCAGAGAATCAGTTCTGCAGTTTTGAACGGGAAGTCAACGGACCCTTTTGTATTTATTAATTATGTTAAATCATTTGTGCATGTTTCAGTAATTTAGAGATCTCTCCCAGACCCTATTCGAAGTCTCCTCACGGTTAGCTGTAAGCTGTAAGATTATGTGCAACGCTCCACTACAAGCCCATGCTCCCACACGAAAATTCTCCATAAATATACAAAAACATGCTACAAAACTGTACAAAACAACTTCACAAACCTGGTGTGATGTGCAGTAGTTTCATTAGTGGGATTGTGTCGTGATCGCGCTCTGAAGGGGGAGTGACTTAGCGCAGAGAGCAAATGCAGGGGAGGCTCAGAGCTTCAAAAACCAAAAACATAATATACAACCTTTGTGCCTAGATTACTATAATGTACAATATAATAAGTAAAAGTGAATTACGCGTTACTTTACTTTACTACTACTATTTTTCGGGATAGCAGGACACAGCACTAGCAGTAGTAAGTTTGTATACTCCTGACATGCCTTATGTGCAAGATAAAAACGCAAAGATTGATTGGCAGGTGGTTCAAAACATAAAAAACGCCATTTACATTCTCAAAATCTGGAAAAACGACGGCACCTCCAGCCATGTTGTTTGTAGACTTGATAAATCCCTAACCAAGCTGTGTCTACATTCCTCATATGTTTGCCATTGCATGCTTATCCATCTCACAACAGAACCTTCTTGTCTCCACTTCTCATCTCCAAACTCCACCCCCGAGCCCTCCTTTTGAGATTTCTATTGTTTCCATAGTAACCGGGTCTGGTCCCATGTATTCTTGTCTCGCGGCTGCCTCCTTCCCCTCCGGATAGGCTTGGGAAAGACTATCACTCCTCCCAAACAACCTCTACACAACATTTAATAGGATTTTTCTCCCCTTCGCTTACTCCTGGATCCATCAGTCAAACCTGATTCCAAGACATGACGTGGCTATGTATAGGCCCTATGTACAGTGGCTTACAAGAGGATTATGGGAAACGCGGTCTCTTTGGTGTGGAAATCAATGGTTGGAGTGGGAGCTGCTAGCATAGTGGATCAATTGCAACCACGGACGTTTTTTTAATCAGAGACTTTACAGAAATGAGGAGACCGCAAACCATCCGAAGCAGTGCCTACAGACTGACCACAATACAGTAAAAGAATACAGGGATAACTGGAAATCGATAATTGGTGTCTGGCATCGGACTATTTTTCATATCCAAGGATGGGGTTAACCGGATGGAGCATTAGCATGGAAATATGGAGACGCTAGGAGCAATTTATACATCCAAGTTTTATGGTGTATGCATGTTTTGAGTTTGTTATAAGGAGAAAATTGGTAATGACTGTATACATAAATGGACATAGCTAGCCCGCTAGCTGCCAATCATGGGCGCACTTCCAGCTCTATTGAAAAACTATCACCCTCTCTCTGTAACTGCTGCTGTCAAACTTGTAATTTTGGGCTTAAAATGTTCATAATAACCGACTCTACATGATTCTGGTGTTTATTTCGCTATTGTGTCTGTAAATCAAAATATGAACATTAATGAAAGACATAGCAAAGGCCAAAAGTAAAATCTGGACAAAAAGATGTAGGACTGAAGACGCTGTCAGATTGCTGGTGGGCCAGAACTGAAGAAGCATCTACAATCCTACAACTTTTTACCCAGTTCACAGATTTTACTTTTGGTTTTTACTATGGATCAGACCTGGACGACTGAGGGATTACACAGACAGACAATAAGAGACAAATCAGGCGCCTTCTATCCTGAGGTCACTCTCTCTAGCGTTGCTAAGCGGGAAAAGGCATTACCTTCAACAGCCTCGCTCCGGGTTGGCTCTTTGGTTGCTATAAAGCTCAGGGTTAGAATTCCAAATGTGGAACTCGGCTCCAAATTTAACTGCTAGCATCGACGAGCTTCATTTGACTGGAGCTGAACGCTATAGTTGACGTCACACTCACTATTTCTTTAGACATGCAGCAAGAGATACAACCAGGAAGAGAATTATTTACTTCCTTGATTTTCAACCAGAGTGCACGAGAACTGAGGTATTGAAAAAACATACATTCACACATGGATTTAACTGAATAATCTGCCATTTAGAGTGGCTGAAATAAACTTTTTTTTTTTTTTTTAATAAATAACTAAATACTGAAGAATAGTATAGTGGCAAGGATAAATTTTCCACATTCTAGAACACACTTCAGTTAAATGCCGCATTTTGGTTAGATTTTGAGTGCAGCAAGACTCAACACTCAAAAATGGTTGAAAAATATCGATCTATGTTGTTCCACCTCCTGGCACTATTCTCAACAAGTCCACCCCTAAAGCCATTCATTTAAATACACTCTCTCTCTTCTCCCACATCACGCCATTGCTAAACCCGTCCTGTCTCCATCTCCACCGCTGCAGCAGAATCCGTCACCTTTTAGACGATTTAGCATTTGCGATAATACTTAGCAAACATAAAAAACAAGAGAAACAGTGAGGGTAACAATGTCTTCTCTTAAACCTGGCCAATGTCTATGAACATTAACATAAACTGAGATGGTACACGCTAAGTTACATGCTAATATTATCTGCCCACTCACTGAAACTCACTCTAAGACAGTGAGTTGTAATTTGCCAAAACATGCTAGCTAATCTTGAGCTGAAGTCCTTTACAAACAATTCATTTTAATCTCGCAAACTTCTGTTGCCTAGAGAGAATTCAGATTTCTGACAAAATTAATTGAATTTCACCAAAATGAAACAACGCTTTCCGAATGACTAAATACACACTTGTTAAGGCTAATCCTTGGATTTGGTTTGGATTAAACAGAAAAAGTGAAACCCGTTTTCAGAGCCATCTTTGTGTGTATTCAGTGAATGGGAAAAGCACAAATGAAATTGAAAACTTATATTTACAATGATAGTCCCTTGGCCCTGATCCAAAAAGTTCAGCACTGAAGAAAAAGCAATAGTAACAGTAACTTAGTTGGTAGAGTGTTTGTCCAATGATCCAAAGGTTGCCGGTTCGAATCCCACTCCCGACATAAACATCATTGGTTTCCACAGATGAATGCTGATGTTGTGTCCTTGGGCAAGACACTTAACCCCCCGTGTCTGTGTACACTGGTGTATGAATGGGTGAGTGGTTCCTTAATGTAAATTGCTTTGAGTTCATTCATGTATCAAGGTGCACTACGCAATTTTTCTACATACTTGTCTCCTTGAACATGGCGTTGCTTTGCCTTGAATGTTCCACAGTATGACGTGTTTTTATTGCCCAAAAATACCTTGAAGTACATGTGGTGTTACTGTGAGCAGGGTCCACTTCACTCCAATTAATAACAGACAAATAAGGCGCTTTCTTTCGAGGTCACTCCCGCTAGCATTAGCAACAGCGCCTGCTCCCTGCTCAACAGCCTCGCTATGGATTGGCTCATTGGTTGCTATGATACCTATGGTCAGAATTCCTTATATGCAACTTGGCTCCAAATTAGCTGCTATAACTGCTAGCCTCGATGTGCTTCATAGGTGACGTCACACTCGCTTCTACCACTTTTTTAAACAGTCTATGGGCTAAACGCACTTGCATTTTGTCTGTGTTAAATGGATAACAAGGACCCAAAGATCTTCGTTTGATCCAACTTCACCAGATCATGTTTATTCACACACATATTTCCCTGGATGACTATCCTCTCCGAACGTTCAGATCGTATAATTTCATCTATTTCAACAAACGCAGAATTAGCAGGATGCATTTCACTTGCAAAATACATCCACTGAAATAGAGAGCGGTGACGAGACGGGATAATTATTAGTGATTGGAAAATTAATTAGTAAGAAGAGAGCAGATGAATGAGCTGGGTAAATATAGTGATAGGAAAGCGACAGTTAGCATGAAGAAGGTTTTTGCTGCCGCCATTTTGGTTCTGAAACTTCGGTCTGGATTCGTATTGGTTTGACCTTTGACCTTAGTGGCAGAATGATGTAAATATGGCCGCTGTAGGAAAAAAAAAAGGTCCCATAACAATTTCAGTTGAATTAATTTACAGAAAAAAGCGTAGTTGTACTAGCTAATTATCCTGCCTTGTAATTTTAGTAATAAACATAGTAAAAAACGGTAAATGGTCAGTTTTATACAGCGCTTTTCCATCTTCAAATCACTTTACATCAAAAAACCACTCACCCATTCACACATTCATACATCAGTGTACACAGACACTGGGGGTGAGGTGGGTTAAGTGTCTTGCCCAAGGACACAACGGCATAATTCATCTGTGGGAGCTACAATCACACCGCCAACCTTCAGCTAAGTGGACAAACACTCCACCAACTGAGCTACTGCCCTGTAACCATTTTATGTAATATAGATGATACTGTATATACCCTCTCCATAATTCAGGGATGTCAAACTTCCTGTTATAGGTGTCATTTTTGGTTCAAATTGTTAATTGCTACGGCAACAGTCCTGCATTTTTAAGTCTGTCTATAGATATGTGACACCTAAAAGAAGTTAAAGGTCATATATTACGCAAAATGTGACTCTTGTGAGCTTTACACCATGTTAGAATGTTGTGACCACCTCAAAAACATACCTGGAGTTGTGTTTTATTTCGATCACACGTTTGAGAAACCCTTTATTTTTGGCTCAAAATGCTCTGTTCCACATTGTGATGTCATAAAGTGGTGGTTTTCAAGTTAACGTTTACTTTTAGTTCAGTAGAGAAGCAATTCCAGGGCTGGAATCATCCAAATTATGCGCTTTTTTGATGAGGAAATAACATTAAAACATAGATCAATGTTACAGTTTAAACCATATTGCTTAACTTGTTTTATTCATTTATTTATTTCCACCACCGTATTATTCAGTCAGATCCTAATTCACGGCCGTTACACCTCCTCAACACGACTTAAAGACCCGTTAAAGCTAATGTCTGGCCCACTAAGGCCAACAGTGCAGAGAGGACCCCCATTAACCTGTAAAGGAGACAATGACCACTATAGCCTTCACGAGGGCTTGTTCTTGTTCCATTGAAGCTAACGATTAAATGTACCTGGGCCCGCAGCACAGTCTCACTGACACTGCATACCTCACTGTTCCTCTAATGGCTCACTGGAACGTTTTATCGTTCCGTACAGTAGGCCGGCTCAGGCTTTGCAAAGTCAGAAAGGGAAAAACTTGTTAAATCCATAAGGGAATAATATCTGGGTATAATTCTATTGCAGAGAAAAGCAGTTAAATCAGATAGATTTGCATGGAAACTCTACCAATGGAGTAATTAAATGATAGTTGCAAGTTCGATTCCAGGATTGTTTTGCCTTCCAGTGTAGAATTTAAATGTTCTCCCTGTGTTTGAATGGGTTTCTTGCAGGTACACTACTCTCTCTATTTGCTCATATTAATGTCGGAAGGGTCGTTCTAAATGCTCTGGAAAAATAAAATAAAAATATCTAGAAACAAAAGAGTTATGAATCTTTTTCAACTGTCAGTGTATATAGCTTGGCATCTGGAGAAGGACACCAGACAAGGGTGACCAGACTGTCCCTATTGACCCGAAACAGTTCCAGTTTGAAGCCCTGTGTCCCTTGTCCCAGTGGATTCACTCAGAACCATTGATTTGTTCCAATTTTATAGAAGAAATGATCCCAACTGACCAATTTGATACCCGCCAACAGGAAGGAAAAGGAAAAGTTTCTCTAGCTAGTCACGATCAGTCTTACGTAAGTCATGAATAACAAGTAATTATGCCTCTTCACAATTGTATAAGCGCCAACCACACCAAACCAGAGCTGTCCCAGTTTAGGATTTTGAAAATTTGGTCACTTTATACCAGACACTAACTGAACCTAAACATTCATAATGCTTAAAGGTCCTATATTATGCAAATTTGACTTTTTAAACCATGTTAGAAAGTTGTTTCCACATCAAAAATATCTGGAGTTGCGTTTTGTTTCATTCACACATGTTAAACACACAAATCCTGCAGATTTAAGCATGTGTCGGTCTCTCAATCGGAAAACACTCCTTGTGATGTCATGGGGTAATACGGGAAGTGCTCTGCTGTGTTTTTGAACTCCATACACCTCCACTAGAGTCATTTGGATCATTTCAACGATGGAATATTAAATCTTTTCTGAACAAAAGGCAAAAGATAGTTGTGTTAACTTGAAAATGACCACTTCATGACATCAGAAGGTGGAACAGAACATCTTGAGCTTTCAGAGATTTAGACAGACTAATAATAAATGGTGACTCAAGCATGTGTGAATGAAACAAAACACAACTCCAGGTCTGTTTTTGATGACGTAAGAACATTTTAACATGGCTTAAACTTCACAAAAGTAAATTTTGCGTGATATATATGACCTTTAAGTTACAATCAAGCGCAGCACCTTTAAGTTCATGACAAGAACGATATCAAACCAACAACATGACGATCAATATGAGGTTATCATCCTAAACGGTGTAGTCTGTAAACATGAATAAGAAGTGTCACATCACACAGTCCAGAATGACCCAGCAGTCGTGACTCAGCGGCAGTCTCCAGCACCTGTCTGTGTCTGCCAGTCCTCGGGTTTCATAAGGTGTGAAATATGCACCAGATGGAGGCTCCTTGGTCCCTGTCATCCCGGCTCGCCCTCTCCACGTGCCCCTCTGGAACTCTCCCTCCTCTCCACACTCCCCTCCTGACCCCTACTGTCTCTCACTGTTCTCATTACAACCGGCTAGCGCGCTCCCCGACGCGGCTACTCCTTCCGATTTACAGCAGCACCCGGGACCCCCAGGGCTCGTTATCGATAGCAGCCGCGGTGGACGTGCGTGGGAGAGTGGAGGGGGAGAATTCATTAGCTTGGCATGGCTAAAAATCAGAGGCGAGCTAGCATACAGGGGGACTTGTGCGCAGCTGTGATATGAGAGTTTACCCTATCTCGTGATGAGGAGATGAGGGGGAAGTCAACAACGGGGGTCGGAGATAAGAGTGGCAGGAGGTTATCTGGATACAGTTGGATAGAGGTACGGAGGGGTGAAAATGGCCGAGTGTGACTGATGTGATAGCGGCGGAAATAAGGATCTAAAGTAGGTAGAGTAGGCTAACGCTAGAAGCTATAACGCCAGCCAATCACAGATAAAAGATTACTTGAAAAGCCAATTACGAACGAGGGAATAAACAGACTGCCCGATCATTATGTAGAAGGATGATGCACCGCTAGCGTTTTACTAAACAGTTTGAATACAGTCAGTGACAAATGTAAGCTATCCAAAACAGGAGGAAAATAAGCTAGTCAATCACAAAGAGGAGAACTAGCCAATGACTCAAAAGAAGCTATTAATTCCTGCCAATCACAGAGCAGCTTGGTAAAAATATGAGAAATAGACCATTTTAGTTTTGATTATGACTGGCTGTGTGCACAACAGCGCCCGGCTACCTCACTGTTTGCGTCACTACTTCCTGTCCAGTTTTATCTCTATGTGGTCATGAAAAAATGAATAAATATTTAAAGATCAGACAGTGGACAGGGAGCTGCGGGTGGATGTCACTGACAACATGTTAAAAACTACACAAATAAAATCAATACTTCACGAGTGCACTTCTGTGTTGAGGAAAGAGAGATGTTTGTGTCTCAGTGCTAACACTAATGCTAGTTTTGAAGTATAACACTACATATCTGTGTAATCCCTCAGTCGTCCAGGTCTGATCCATAGTAAAAGCCAAAGTTACTGGACAAAATGTTGTAGGAGGAAATAAAAGGAACAATAGTGTGAGCCAGTAGGACCATTAAAGGTTGAATGAGGGCCATTAAGACTGAAACTGGAGACAATAGCTGTTTACAGTTTCAGTGTAGTTAGCTTCTCCTTTCAAATAGATATAAGGCAGTGTCCAGCAGTAATCTGACCAGAACTAAAGTAGCGGCTTGGATGAGCAGCGAAACGTCTTCACTCCTACAACGTTTTGCCCAGTTGACAGACTTTACTTCAGCTTTTACTGTGAAGTCTACATATAAAAATAATTTGGCAGTCTTTAATTTGGTTTATAATTGGTTGCTTATTTGATATTTTCTGATTTAAATAAAAGTGACTGTTAGCTTTGAGACACAGAGAGTTAGCTAGCATGCTGCGCACAGAGGCTATTGAACCAACTCTCAATAGAGGAATTAGCACAAGTCACAAGCTGCAGGACACCAACAAATAATAAGATACACAATTTACCATGTGACTCAAAAACGCTAACTCATGTAATTATGCATTATCATGTATAATTCGCAAAAATGCTTAAGGCTTATTAATTACCTTTAGCTAAAAAGTAAGTGTAACATGCCCCGCTGACGTAAAACAGCATACACTGTAACTAGCACTAGCATACACTTTAACTATCTTTGCATCATTCGCGCTGCCTGATTTGCTCCCCTTCAAACAGCTGCGTTGAATGCAGAGCCTGATCATTAGCTGCGCCCTGGTGTTCCCTGTGTAAGCGACACACTCTGGGGTCACACGCGGAGGAGCCCGTCTGCTACACAAACACAGCAGTGCTCTCTGATAGCGGCTAAAGGCCCACGGCTCTCTCATTGTCTTTAATGGGTTGCTGTTGTTTACCACTGACGCCGGACACTCCTCCAGACGGCTGCAGACTGCTGATGTGAGGATCTCAACGCCAGGCAACAGAACAATGGTTGGGTTTAAAAAAGATTTGATCCGTGCTTACTTAAATCGCCGAATGCAAACTTGTGCAGCGCTGCGTCGTGTTTGGGCTATGTAAAAACAAACTATGGAACTTTTCTGGGGGGTATTTTGCCACTCGTCTCCATGGTAATGTGATTGTTCCACAGTGCATTTTTTTTTTTTTTTATAAAGGGGTTCTTATCGCTAAAAGATCTACATTGAAGAACATGTAAATGGTCAAATTTATACAGCACTTTACTACCTTTTAACCACTCAGCCATGCACAGACACTGGAGGCAAGGGGGTTAAGTGTTTTGCCCAAGAACACAACAACACTGTTCATCCGTGGGAGCTGGAATCACACTGCCAACCTGTGGCTCAGTGGATCTGACCATTCAACCAATGATGACTCCAAGAGAGGTGATTCGAATCGCCTACCTTCAGATCAGAGGACGAGCGCTCTACCGACTGAGCTACGGTGGTCCCTGGTTTATCTCAGCTGTCACGTTCGAAAAATAACCCGGAATAGACGAAATCCGTGAAGTAGTCAGCTTTATTTTTTACAATTATTATCTATGTTTTAAGGCTGTAAAACCCCTAACACCACACAGTTTATACACTTTTCTCACACAGGCATTAACATTTTCTCACATTTCTCTCTTGTTTAAACACAAAGTTCAAACCTTCGTCGGTGCCTTTGTCAGTGCAGAACGTTTCATCGATATTGTGGGTTTTGTCGGGGCAAAAACTTGCAAACATACAGCACTTCAGAGTCACACTGCCATCCAACATTTATGTGAATTTGTCTGACACATTCTGTACTGTACAGGAGACACGGAGGAGACTGATGGACAATGGTCTACAGTCCCTCAGCCAATCAGGACGTAGAACACAATGCACGCTCATACGGTATAAAAAAAAAAAGCAGGCAAAACTGCACAAAAAAATCTGCAAAACAACAAGACCGCAAAAAGGTGAACTGTGATATAGTGAGGGACAACTGTACTATTGCCCTCGCTACTGCTGCTCTGTATTGTTCCAGTGAGCTAAGTGGATTCGCCTCTCCACAAACTTGACCTGGAACAAAGCCTGGTGGTGTGACCTGCTTGCTTCCATAGGGATAGATAGATTTACTGCCATACAGAGGACCATTTAAGGCAAAGTAATAACATCTCCATGGAAACAAGCAGGTAACAGACCCTCTAAAAAGTCCCATAGCGCACCTTGATGTTTTACTGCAGTTGCTAGGGTAACGTAATGGTCGTCTTATAACCAGAAAGTTGGAAGTTTGATCCCAGCTTTGATCATTGCATAAGTATGACCATAACATGACTGTATCGTACCGTCTGTATTTTTTTATTTTATTTTTACTGCAAATGTAAGTTTACCAATTTGACAAAACTCACTCCAGATACTCTCAAATAGACACTCTGCATAGAAGTATCTTAAGACAGGTCTGGCTTTTCTATCATGCTCCTTCCTCGACATTTTGGGGTCACTTGGAGTCGAACCGCAGATAAAATCTATGTCGAAGAAAAAAAATAAACCACATAAAACTGCTTGGCCCCTTCACCCCAATTTTCGCAGCAGACCCACCTCACCCTCTGGAATCTAGCACATCGATCAGTCCGAGTGCTCCAAATGTACTATTCGCAAACTGTCTCCTGGATGCTAATTTTCCATTTGAGCAATTGGCTGGTGTTGGGTTGGAGCGTCGCCCGGAGCCCAGAGTCCCCGGGAGTGACTCTATTGTCTAGTCCTTTATTTATCCCTCTCCGGAGCAGTGGAGCGAAGGGGTGCAGCCTGCTACGCCTCAGCTGCTCTCAAGTCCAGCTCGCAGTCCAACCCGGCTGCTTGGACCAGGAGTCTAGGGTACTTTGCAGGTCCGCTAGCTCCTGTTTAAAATGCATATGACAGAGAGGCTGAACACTGAATCTCCTCCAACAACCGCATTTCAGATAGAGCTGCCAAACTGGGGAGTAGCTGGAGGACTAAAGGGGAGAGGGAGCGAGGGAAGAGGGCGGGGTCTGGAGGACTAAAGGGGAGAGGGAGCGAGGGAAGAGGGCGGGGTCTGGAGGACTAAAGGGGAGAGGGAGCGAGGGAAGAGGGGAGGGGTCTGGAGGACTAAAGGGGAGAGGGAGGACTAAAGAGGGAGGCGGGCGGGGTCTGGAGGACTAAAGGGGAGAGGGAGCGAGGGAAGAGGGCGGGGCTCTGGAGGATTAAAGGGGAGAGTGAGTGAGGAGGGACGGGGTCTGGGACTGGAGGACTAAAGGGGAAAGTGAGCGAGGGAAGAGGGCGGGCTCTGGAGGATTAAAGGGGAGAGTGAATGAGGAGGGGCGGGGTCTGGAGGACTAAAGGGTAGAGTGAGTGGTAGGACGGGTGGGGTCTGGACATATAAGGAACAAGTGTGATTTGTAACCACACTTCAAACTCCACCGCTGCAGCCAGGTGTTCATAATCAGAAACACATCAGGACAGTACTATGTGATGTCACATAGTGCTTGAAATCGCAAGGGCCACTGGAGGCAGCAGACACCAGGTTTTGACCAGAAAGATGCAAATTTACCTCGCCAAAAATGATTAAGAACAGACGGCAATACTATTAAAACATCATACACACAGTTTAGTAGCAAAAACATTAGTCTAGTTCTTTAACATCATTATATTTAAGTTTTTACAAAAGATTTTGCCAAGTTTGTTATTTTTTTTAATTTTTTATTTTGATGAAGTTTAAAATTTGACTTCCTGGTTGGACGTACCTAGAGGGAACTTCACTAGCAACCACAACATTAACGGGGCTAAAACCTTGTCTAAATTGTGCAATAGTTTTGATTAAACTAATTAAAATAGATGACATCACTGCTCTGCTACTTTCTCTTTGGTTTCTCTGGCTTCTCTTTTGGTAGTTTCCTTCTTTTTTTCTCCACAAACTGCCACTTAACTGATGTCAAATTATGATGAGGTACTAAAACCAAATCAAGTAATAATTAGAAAAACAGAGAAACCTCTTTCGGAAGCTTGATCACAGGCACAATCATGCTACTGGAGAACGCAGCTTCACCTGGCGACTGTACTGTCTCGAAATTAGAGAATTACAATGTTGGAAATTACCGTATCTGTGCGTTTAGTGAACTAGTGATGCCAAGTTGTGCTCGTCTTTGGGTTGGAAAGTTCGTCTACCATCAACGGCATGTTTTTCTTGGAGGAATTGTTTTAATTTTCTGAATGAATGCTAGAGGGAAAGGACGATCTTCAACTAACTGGTCACTGGTGAACTTCTACTACAGCTACTGCACTGAATTAATTTCCTTTGTGGATCAAAAATGCTTTGGTGGCAGATTTTACCGTAATCTTTCTGTCCAGACATTTATCATTGGGCTGGTTAAAGCTCGTTAAAGTAAAAATATACTTGAAAATGAACGACAGTAGCTCAGTAGGTTGAGTGTTTGTCCACTGATCCGAAGGTTGGCGGTTCAAATCCCGCTCTCTACATAAAACATCATTGGTTGAGTGGTTAGATCCACTGACTCGAGGGTTGGCGGTGCAATTCCAGCCCTCACAGATGAATGCTGTCGTTGTGTCCTTGGGCAAGACACTTAACCCACCTACCCCAGCCCTTGGGACAACGGGTGGAAATTAGCCTCTGGCTATAACCCGGCGTGTTTACATTCATGTCTGTCATGTCATGTCTGTTCATTAACATGCACTGTCCCAACCAAATAAACAAAAAAATAATAATAAATAACATTTAGATTTCAGAACATGCACAGATTCACTAACAAAATTTAAGTTGGGCCAATTTAAATACAGTATCTGTCAAAAGTTTGGAAACATGCTCTCATTCAATGTTTTGTTTTTTACTACTTTTACATTTATGTACATATAGAAGACATCAAATATATGAAATAAGATGTTATGTTAAGTAGATGATATTATGTAACAGTGAAAAAGTTAAACAAAAAAACTACTTTTTTTTATTTTATTATTTTTTTTATATTTTAAAGTTTGCATTGCTTTGTCAAAAAATATTAGTATTTATTTAGAGTTTTTAAGTTTTTTTTCTTTTTTTACTACATAAAGTCAAATGTTTGGACATCTCAGTCATTTTTTTAGGTTTTTTTTTTTTTTTTTGTTGTTTTTTTTACTAGGTTCTATATTTTAGTAGATACATACGGAACACATCAAATATAATAAATATTTCTTGACAAAGCAAAGAGTGGCTACTTTGAGGATTTTAATTAAAAAACAGTTATTTATATTTTTTTCTATTGTTACATAATTATATCTTACTTCATATATTTGATGTCCTGGGTATGTATGTAAAATGTAAAAAAAAAAGTTAAAAAAAAAAATAAAATAATTAAATAAAAAAAATAAGTATTGAAGTACTGTATGTTGATCCAAAGCATAACATGATCCAATTAAAATATATACACACAAAATATTAAAACATATCAACATTTACTTTGCGTTTTCGCTCGTTTATGTAAATTTCCTCATGCTTGTTATACATTGGTGAAATAATTGAAAGAAAATCCAATTAAACCTCGTTCTGAATGGATTTAACTCCACTACCGCTGGTCATCGCAGCAACACACCTTTGAATTGGTAAATGGTCACATTTTTATATAACGCTTTCCCACCTTCAAGGCTCTAAAAGCAATTTACATGAAGAAACAGTCACACACACATCCACACACCAGCGTCTTGCCCAAGGACACAACAACAGGATTCATTTGTGGGAGCTGGAATCGCACCGCCAACTGAATTCAAAATAATTCCTTTCCTAATATTTCACAGTTTATGTTCAGTGAAGTTCAGAGAAAGTCGAAAGTGTGTCACGCATGCCCGCAAACGCATTTAGGGAAAACTAAAACCGCAAGAATTACCGTGCAAATGATCCAGAGCTTAAAGCAAATTGAAACGATGCATTTTCTCATTTTCGCGGTGAAACGGCATTATGCATGAAAAGAATTACTCCGCACTCCTTAACAAGCCCGCCGCACTCCTGAACGCGCTAATTCAAATTGGAAATTACATGCGCTCATTCTTGTCACGAGATGAAAAGTACCACAGATTTGAACCTGCCTTTTTGAAGATGGGATTCTTCTATGAGCAGCTGTGATCCGAGGTGTACTGGTGAATTCATGCCAGAAATGACTCGAAAAGAAGTGTTATGAGAGCAAAGTAGTTACAAGAAAGTGAATTAAATGGCGCACGAGCAATACTTCCATTTTTTAACCTATAAGTAGGAAAAATCCAATTTAAACATTCACTTTACTCACTGAAGCGGTTCCCTGTTTTGTTCCAAAGTCTGGCATGAAAACATAGACTGTACAAAGAAGAGTTTAGCTTTTATGGGGCGAATTTGCCAAGTTTCATATTAGGTATTCCAACTGCGAGTATCATAGCAACCAAAGAGCCAATGGGGAGCGAGGTTGTTGAAGGTAACACTACTTCCTGCCCACACCTGAACATATATTTTACATAACAGACTCATAAAGTACATTTAATCCTTAAAAGCTTACACGATTTAAGTTTTATGGAGGATACATCACCTGCTCGTCTCATAAAAAATTTGATTGTTTTGCCTAGAATGTTCCAAAATACAGCTTTAAATGTATCTATCTTATATATCGCCCTATTGTATTGGGGAATACATTGATAAACCTGCACTTTTACTACGCATCTCCACAGATCTGACCTGCTCATCTCCTGCTAGATGTAGATATTATTAATACTACACTGTGGAACATTCTTGGTTCACAAACAGGTGACGAACACTCAACCAGAAAAGTTGCACAGTGCATCTTTAGGTGCTTTAGTAACACTGTCCATTGAAACTGTCACGGGAGGAAAGAAGCCACCTGGTTTGTCTGTTATTACGGTTCATAACTTGATTTTACAAACACAATAGTGAAATAACCTTAGGATCATGCAGAGCGGGTTAATACAAACATTTTAAGACCAGAATAACAAGAGAATGGCCACAGTTTTTCAATAGAAAGTGAATTGGAGTCGATGGTGCCAGAAGTGCGCCCATGCTCACTCTCTACTTGGACCGCGGCGGTTAGCGGGTTAGCTATGTCCATTTATATATCCAGTCTATGCATAAAACATATCTATCCTGCATTTATTCAACAGGTGTTTTTATGGCACAGGGTCGGCTCAACCTCTGCGGATTTGGCCTGTAAGTCGAACTGGAGGCATCACCTGCTTGTCTCCATGGAGATAGATTAATGTCATGCTGTGGAACATTGCAGGGAACGAACTAACATCTTTATGGAAACAAGCATATCTGGTGTAAACCTTTAATCACTGCGAAATAATCATTGTTTCATATATTTTTCTTAATGTGTGAACAAATATTCTGTCAGTTAATAAATGCACACACACCTTATAACAAAAAAAAACTTAATATGAATAAATAAATACATAAATCACACAAATTTTGAGTGAATAGATGAATAAGAATGAATGCTAAATAACATTATAAATTACACAAAAAAATAATAAAACAATAATAATAATAATACAAATAATAAAATAAAAAAATAATAATAATATTTTATTGATGTGTGAACAAATATTCTAGTGTCATTTAGACAAATGCATACACACCTTTTCATTTTTATATAACAAAAACTAAAACTTAAAAAAAAAAAATAATTAAAAAAATGAATCACACAAATCTTGATTGAATAGATGAATAAGAAGAGCATCACAATAAATAATAAAACTATTATAAATTATAAATAAAATATTAATGATAATAATAATAATGAAAACAGAAAAAAAAATAAAAAGATGGGGGTGGAGTTTGACTTAGACAGTTTAAAAAAAGTCAATAAATGGTTGCCACTTTCTAAAAAATATGTTTATAATACCCTTCTTGGAATATCTAATCTTCTCCACTTTCAAAAACGACATAATCTCATTAATCCATGGAGTGCTGGATGGGGAATTTTTTGATTTGACAGAGATGTTTTCAGTGAATTGGAAGAAAATCAAAACTCTATTAAGCAACTTACATCATGTGACCAAACAGAAAGTGGCAGAAGGAAACCATTATCTGTCCACGCTCGGAGAGGAGACAGGCCGGTGTCCAGGGTCTGTCGGCTGGTCAGTGCTAAGCAGCAGCAGATGGGCCAGACACAAACATAAGCTCTCACACACTTTCACAAACGCACTCACGGTTACCACGGAGACCGATAGGAACAGCGTGAACGGGAATGATTATAAAAATGATTATAAGTGTTTCAAATGTCTGAGGCTACAATATTATAAAGGCCTATATGGGCAGTATAGAAAACATATAGAGAGACTTCAATCACTGAACTATTACAGTGATTATAATGGTGTTTTATGTTGGACAGAAGTAGAAGTAGACGAGGTTTATTAAGTTAAACAACAAGAAGAAGTACTGAAATGCATCACAAGTACACCAAAAGGTATGTTGGATCGCAGTGTGACTCTGAAGTGCTGTATGTTTGCAAGTTTTCTTCCCGACAAAACCCACAATGTCGCTTCTGCACCGACAAAGGCACCGACGAAGGTTTGAACTTTGAGAGAGAAAAGTGAGAAAATGAGAAAAGTGTATAAAGTGTGTGGTGAGGGGTTTTACAGCTGCAAAACATATATAATAATTGAAAAAATAAAGCTGATACTTCACAGATTTCACCTATTGCGGGTTATTTTTAGAACGTGACCCCCACAATAAACCAGGGACCACTGTACTATGATCAGCTATACTTTATTTGGTTGTTTAGCTTGAGTTTTGTCCTGAAAATATATTTACATAGCTGACATACTCAGAAAGTACACTTAATCCTTAAAAGCGTACACAATTTATCACCTGCTTGTGTCATAAAAAATGTCACTGCTTTGCCTAGAATGTTCCAAAGTACGGCTTTAAACTTATCTATCTTATCCATCTCTCCATCGTATCGGGGAATACATTGATAAACCTGCACTTTTACTGTGCATCTCCACAGATCTGACCCGCTCGTCTCCATGGATATAGATATTTTTAATGCTATACTGTGGAACATTCTTAGTTCACAATCAACCAAAAAAGTTACACAGTGCATCTTTAGGTGGTTGGTTTATTACAGCGGAGTTGACCAGAGGAGGACAAAGACGTCTCAAGTCTCAAGGGGTTTAGTGGTCCAGAATACGACCCACTTCATATTAATTTACATTAGAGGGGGGCCCGTGTGAGGTGTCGTGCCCCGGGCCCCCATATTTCTGTGGACGGGCCTGGTTTACTGTGAGAAAGACGTTCAAAAACCGAGATTTAGCCAAGCACGTTCACAGTTGGCGAATGATTACAGGGAGAATGCGATATTAGCAGGAGAAACAGTTGTGCTGCGTGCCTGTGCGAATCGTCTTGGCTGCGCTGGTTGTTAGATACTCCCTCGTGAGCCTGCGAAAACTCCGGCTTCTCTCAGTCAGGTGATTCTAACAGCTGACTTCACAGCTCTTCCCATGTTAGCCAAAGTACTCCAAATATAGATCTGACTGGATGACTTGTTTGTTTGAAATCAGCCAGTTTTTATCTGGAAGCTGGTGAACACAATGGATTTTTGTAATAATATTTGCAGTGGATTAGGGTTTTCAAAAGTACAGAAAATCAGATACTACATTGAGCAAGTATCTGTATTTAAAAAGTCACATTCACAGGACAGAAATGAATCTTTCCTGAATATCTTTAGAATGATTTTGAGCTGTATCAGAACAAGTATTACCCCACTTCCAGTGAAGTTGGGACACTCTGTAAAATAAAAAAAAATAAAAAACAGAATATAATGACTTGCTAATTCTTTTCAACTTATACTGAACTGAATAAACTACAAATACATGATATTAAATGTGCAAACTGATAAACTTTATTTTTTTTATGCAAATATTCACTCATTTTCAATTTGATGCCTGCAACATGTTCCAATAAAGCTGGGAGAGGGGCAAAAAAAGAATGGGAAAGTTGAGGAATGCTTAAAATACACCTGTCTGGAACATTTCACAGGTGAACAGGTTCACTGGAAACAGATGAGTGTCATGATTGGATATAAAAAGAGCATCCCAGAGAGATTCACCACTTTGTTCTTAGACTGTTGGACTATTTGCTCACACAGCTGTTCACAACGTTTCTCAACGTACAACTGCAAGGAAATTGGAGACTTCATCATCTACGGGCCATAATTTCATCAAAAGATACAGAGAATCTAGAGAAATCTCTGCACATAAGTGGCAAGGCCCAAAACATTGACTGCTAATGACCTTCGATCCCTCAAGTGGTACTGTATTAAAAACAGACAGGTGTTTTTTATTGTTTTTTTTATTATCGTGGTATCGAGATCGGTATTGAGTGTTGTGTCTATTCCTTATCGAGATCAAGTTTGAAATTTTTTGTATCGTGACGACACTACTTCTACAGGGATACTGGACAAAATGGGCCGTTTTGGGGAGAGCTAATGAGCCGTTAGCGATAGCCATAGCATGCCGCTGTGTTAGCAAGTTAGCGATTCCATTTATATAATCGTCCGGGCGCGATATAGCCGTGCTGACTCATAAATCATACTCTCCTGATTGGCTCGTTCACAGAAGCAGACGGTGACCTTGTTTTGGGACACGAGCCGTAACTCCCAGCTGTGCCTTTGGAGCCAGAGAGTTGTCAGAGAGAGTTCTACAGTGCTTAAGCTTCAAAGAGGAGTCGAATGTATGGAACTAATGATACTCTATGCCACCAAAGGAAAAATACAGGGACTTAAGTCATTCGGCGATGAAAAGCTTGGGTCAGTGAGCAGTAAAATTGGACAAAAAGTCAATCCAAATTTCAAGTTAGTATGAATTTTAACTAAAATGCATATTCCTACATCCCATTTCAAATTTATAGGACTCAATATGCAACAAATACGTAAAACAGTAGCTCAGTTTAGAGTGCTCGTCCTGTGACCCGAACACTGGCGGTTCAAATTCCGCTCTCGACATACAAAACGTCATTGGTAAAGCGGTAAAAGCCACTGACCCACAGGTTGCTGGTTTAGTCCCGGTTTAATCCCGGTTTAGTCCCGGTTTAATCCTGATTTAGTCAAGGTTTTGTCCTGGTTTTGTCTTGATTTACTCCTGGTTTGCCCCTGGTTTACTCCTGGTTGACTCCTGGTTTAGCCTTAGTTTAGTCCTGGTTTAGTCCCGGTTTAATCCCGATTTAGTCAAGGTTTAGTCCTGGTTTAGTCCTGGTTTAGTCTTGATTTAGTCCTGATTTAGTCCTGGTTTAGTCTTGGTTTAGTCCTGGTTTACTCCTGGTTTAGTCTTGGTTTAGTCCTGGTTTAGGCCTGGTTTAGTCCTGGTATAGTCCTGGTTTACTCCTGGTTTAGCCTTGGTTTGGTCCTGGTTTAGCCTTGGTTTGGTCCTGGTTTAGTCCTGGTTTAGTCCTTTGAGAGCCTTGAGGATGGAAAAGGGATGTATAAAAATAAAAATGTGACCAATTACATTTATTAAGAATGATGTAGGCCTAGTAAGTACTCTTAACTCTAACACTAACCCCAATTCTAGCAAGTAATTAAGTAATTAAGTCTGAATCATTGTTAATAAACTATTTGCTCATTATGAAAATCAAGAGAGTTATTATAGTGGTACCATTGTTTCTTTGCTATGGTGGAGAAACTTGAAGAAAGGTTTTTAGGGTCAAACTACTTTCTATTCATCAATAAAACAAAAAACAAAACCCAGAATATATATATTTGTTTTTAATTAACAATCCAATCCAATTAATACTTGTTCAGAATCTGTAGTAAAGCCTGTAATCCCTAGTACACATTTTAACCTATTGCGTTTCAGCTCGGAAAACTCAACTCCCGATAAGAAATAATGAATTCACCAGCATGCCAGAAAAACACGCTGTATTTACCAGTCTTGACAATGACCACGGAAAAGGATTTTGGGAGAGATCGCCACAAAATCCTCTGAATATTTAACACTCCAGGAACAAGCAGATTGGTTTGAAAACACCTTCGACTGGGTGCCTCTGAAAATGAAAAACCAGTGGGCGTTCTGGTCCACAAAATTAGAAAAAGATGAAATTTGGCGTTTTACAATCCGCAGCGAGATTTCACGACAAATTTAGAAGGTTAGGGATACGCTCGATTCTATTTATTTTTACAACTTTTGGTTAAACAAGTTTCCCAGCCATTTTGTGACCCGCGCTCAAATCACCTGTTTCCATCAAAGGCGATAGTCCGTTTTGAAAGACTATAACACAATCTCTATCCGGCGTTTCATTGTGGGTGGGCCAAAGCTGGACCGGGCCACCGCGATTGGTTCAATGGTCCGCGAATACCCCGAGGTGATTGGACCAATGGCGCGTGAGATCCAGTTTGATTGGCTGAGACACCACCCAGCTGGAGTCCCATAAAAGAAATCCCTTGGAGCGAGCGTGCGGAGGAGGCAGGACGGAGCTGGTGGTGTGACTTCGCCTGGCGGTGGGTCCCTTCTTTGTCCCCCGGGGGAGGCATTACCATTTAGAGAAGCGGGAGTGGTCCAGGGAGCATGGGGTGTGGCAGAGTGGACCCCATCTCGCTGCGTCGGCATGCCACGGGAACATTAGATCAAGCGCTATCCATCAAAGTAGTGGAGCTGCTTGAGACTTTAAAGGCACTGCTGATGGTTCTGTTCAAAGGGACGGATGGATAAAACGAGAACGCAAATTTTGAATAGGAAACGTTATGAGGAAATTTACAAAAGTTAAGGGAGGAAAGCTCAACCCATCAAGCTATGTGCGAAGAATTTTTAAGTAGTAGTACCGTATTTTCTTACCGTAAAATGTATAATAATGAAGAAAAAACAAACATATAAATCACATCTGAGTATAAGTCGCACCCTCGACCAAACTATGAAAAAAGTGTGACGTCCGAGTCCGGAAAATACATTAGGTAAGTTTTAAGTGACATAAAAAAGAACAATATTGTACATAGTCACTGCAAACATTAAAACAAGTCAACTTTTTAAATTTGTATATTTTGTTAATTAAAATACAGTTCGCCAAGTCACTTTTCTCTTGGAGGGCCTGCCAACTGCTAGTCTCCATGGAGATTTCATTGCTTTGTCCTGAATGTTTCATAGTATGGCATTAAGCAAATGGCTGACACCACCAGGTGAAGTTACAGGTCAGATCTGTGGAGAGCCGACCCCACTGACGGTAAGTATACATGTTTATCGAGGTTTTTTTGAGAAAATAAAACATATGTATGTAAACAAATGCAAGATAGAGAACTTTAATACAACTTACTGTGGAAAATTACATTATCTAAGTCTATTTTTTGTTTATTTTTAAGTCTAGTTTTTAAATTATTTTAAGCTATTTATCTGTTATCTTGTTTTATTGCATGTACCATTTTCCTGGTGTTCTTTAACTGTGCGGTGCAATACTGGAATTTCCCCACTGTGGGACTAATAAAGGCATATCTTACCTTAATCTCAAATGGTAACAGACACCCCACGACAAAAGTTACATAGTGAGTCTTTAAAGCAGACCTATTCTGCAAAATGGACTTTTCAGAGGTTTTAACTGTGTTATAGTCGTTTCCTTCTCATTGACCCTCTGAAGTTGTTTTTGGACTGATTTGTGCATGTTTAATCTTTAATCGTTCATTTTCAAGACGCCATTTTGCTGATTAATAAATATGCAATTTGTTCTCCAATTTTCTTTTCTTAATCTATGATACGTGTAGGATTTGGCAGCGTTGCGTTGTCATTTTGGCACAAAAGAAAAAAAAAAAATCTGCGACTTGCTAGTGTGATCTGCAGCCGTCCATAGGAGGAGCCGACAACTCCACGGCTCTTGATGCTGTGGTGACATTTACGGCGACGTCAGCTCCCAGTGGACACCACACTTTTGTAACGCAGAAGTTGTTTCTTTTACTATGTTGTTTTAGATGAATATTGCGATTTAAAATGTGTAAATTATAACATAACGATTCACAGGCGTCATAGATTACAACTATAGAGCAGGCACAAGCACAAAATATCTTCTTTAATGCCATGTACAGAGGAACATTTTAGGCAAATTATCTACAATGGTGACTGACAGCCCACTAGAAAAGTTGCATAGTGCACCTTTAAGTAGGTAAAATTCTTCACAAGGCCAAAAATGGTACAAAGCATTTTTTATATCAAGACCAAAGCCAACCATTACTGAATGCCTGAAAATGTCATCAAAATCCAGCATTAACATTCAAGTGACCTTGGCAGACTAAATATAAAAGACCTCTCAAACATTTGGTGTTAAGTGTGCTGTTGCCATGGAGACCAAATGATTCAAATAGATGATGACTCACTTCTAACTTCTCAAATGGCAAAGGTCCAGACATGTAAGAAACGTATCTATTAACAATATAGCTCATATTGCTGTTATTATTCCTGACATTTTCCTCAGCGGTTTTCATATGAAGTTACAAGTACAGAAGTCACTGCGGCATGTACTTACAAAGTCTCATAAACATTGAATAAAAGGCGGCCGGCCGTGTGTTCTGCCACCGTCGTTAAGATGTCAGGAGTCGTTATGTTAATTATGGAAACAAAGCGGGTGATTCAGCAAAATGGTTTATGTTCCTATGACTTCCCCCAGCAACGTAATGAAGAATACAATCACTCGTAATAATTGGCACCAGGGAATGTTGGGAAAATAGTAAATCGAAGGTGAAAGGCTGCACAGGTCTTTAAAGAAGACAGAGTATTGTGTTTTTGTCTGATATACTGTTTTAATCGATGATACAAGTTGGGTTGTCCAAAGTATCAAAAACCTGGTACTAATCAATACTAAATCTACTATAAAAACTACACATACAGAAACGAAACTTTCCTGAAGAGCGTTAGAATGATCCTGAGCTGTATCAGAACAAATATAAGACCTCACAGACTAGTACATGTCTATGGACTGTAAATACACTGCCAGGCCAAAAAAAGCAGTCGCCACCTGGATTTAACTAAGCAGATAGGTCCGAGCCTGTAGGTACGAGTCAGGTCTAGGTTCAGCCACAGTCTGTGCACAAAGAATGAGGTCAGCTGACACCTGAATATACTGAATGACCAGGTTATTCCATCAGTGGATTTGTTCTTTCCTGATGGGCAGATTCCAACATGACAATGCAGGATTCATTGGGCTCAAATAGTGACAGAGTGATTCAGGAGCAGGAGAATCATTTTCACACATGGAGTCCAGACTTTAACTCCATTGAGAATCTTTGGGATGTGCTGGAGAAGCTTTGTGCAGCGTCAGACTCGACCATCATCAATGCAACATCTTGGTGAAAAACGAAGCAACACTGGATGGAAATAAATGTGTGACATTGTAGAAGCTTATCGAAAAAATGCCACAGCAAATACATGCTGTAATCAAAGCTAAACGGCATATTAGAGAGTGTGTGACCTTTTCTTTTGGTGGCGAATTGTTTCTTCTTTCCTCAACGTTGCTTACGCTAATGTTAAGAACAGGTTTGATTGACAGCACCCATATTGCTTATCAATGCTGGGAAAAGGCATTACTATCAACCACCCTCGCACTCGGATTGGCTCTTTGGTTGCTATGATACTAGCGCTTGGAATTCAAATATGGAATTCAGCTCCAAATTCACCTCTATACCTGCTAGCATCGACGAGCTTCATTTGACTGGAGCTAACACGACATGGTAACAGAAAATTACATTCTATTGTCAAAATAAAGAGTGTTTTTTATTATCATCGTGGTATCAGAATCGGTATCAAATATTGAGTCTATTCCTTAGTATGGAAATAGAATAGAATAGAATAGAATATTGAAATTTTAGACGAGACACAAGTTGATCTAGTAGATTAGATGTCGTCACAACAAAGCGCTGGTTAGCTACAGCTCACAATAGCGAACAGTTGCTTTGTTTTCATTTACGCCCATGGCGACGCAACAGGAGAATAAAGATTACTCAAACATGCATGAGTCACTGTAAATACAACCTCGAGTGGGTAAATGAGAAGGCAAAACAATTACAAACATGGGTGAAAGCTGAACGCGCACAAATCCAATTTCCAACCATTGACCAGGCAAAACAAAACACAAAATATGACATCATTTCACAGCCAGTAAAAGTAGCTGTAAAGGTCGTCATAAAACGTGCACTTTAGACAATCCTCCAGCTAAAGTGGTGCTGACCAAGCCTCAAGATCTGGAGATGGTGTTACACGGTGGGCGCCCATGTCTTAAAGGATGGGTGAAATTCAGAACTGTAGTAGAAGTAATAAAAGTAGTAGCAGAAGTAAAATAGTACTATAATAATAATATAATAATAATAATATAATGCATCAGTTTTATATAATACCTTTCTCAGTATTCAAAAGTAATACCTGTGTAATCCCTCAGTCGTCCAGTAGGTTCTATAGTGGTCCATGGGCGTATACTCGTCTATGTGTCTTATACTTGTTCTGATACAACTCAAACTCATTCTATTCAGAAAAGTTTCATTTTTGCCCTGTGACCTTCGATACTTTTGACAACCCTAGTTAGAAGTACTCAAAACAGTCCAATACTTTCAGCTGTTATTGTATTTTATATTGGTACAAAGTGGAGTACTTCTTTCACTTGCACTTTCGCTCTCTCTGGCTCCAAACAGCTGTGTAATGAAGCACATTAGTCGCATGCTAATTTGGGAGACAGTGGCTTTTGGCAAACAGTGTGATGAACGACCAGCTTGTGAGTCCGCGAGCTTAGGCCTGTCCGCTTCCGATAACAACGCCAAATATTTCCTCCCAAATCTGCATCCAACGCCGCATCTTTCAGGGCCATGCTAGGGCCCGCCGCTAATGCTAGTGCTAGTGACACCCGTAATGAATCACTTAGCCATGCTCATTTCGCAGGCTAATTGGCTAATTGAACTCGGTAAGGAAAAGTAGACGCCAGTGCGGAAATAATAACACAAAGGCAAGGGTGGGGTGTCAGAGGGGGCTTGCTGATAAATGACTGAATAATTGCATGTTAAATAGGTTTTAATTGGTCTGAACTATTGATGAACTTTGGCTTCCCGGGAGGATGGCGTTGCACATTTGATAAGAAGACTGTTTACTCTGATCAGGGTAGCATGTGGTTCACACAAGGCCGAGTTACAAGGGCGATTTTTTATCAAAAGTCCAATATTACGCAAAATGGATTCTTATGAGCTTTAAGCAATGTTAGAATGTTGTGACCTCCTCAAAAACATGCCTGGAGTTGTATTTTATTTCATTTACACATGTTTGAGTAACCATTTTTTATTACTCTGTCTACATCTCTTAAACTCAAAATGCTCTGGTCCACCTTGTGATGTCATCAAGTGGTAGTTTTCAAGTAAACCACTACCTTTTACCTTTAGTTCAGTAGAGATCCGCAATTCCAGAGCTCAAATGATCCAAATGATTCTAGTGAAGGTGAGTTTAAAAACACAGTGGACCATTTCCTGTATTACCAGATGACATCACAAGGTGGAACAGAGTGTGAGAACTCAGCCTAAATATACAGGTACATATACATTGTATACATGGTGTGTTAAACATGTGTAAATGAAACAAAACACAACTCCAGGCCTGTTTGTGATGAGGACACAACATTATAACAGAGTAAAAAATAGTGTAATATGGGATCTTTAAGACAATGGAACAATGGCCTTGGAATCCCATTGGAGGAGCTGGAGGAAGTGTCTGGGGTGAGGGAAGTCTGGGAGTCCCTGCTTAGACTGCTGCCATCGCGACCTGGCTATAGATAAGCGGTGGATGGATGACCTTAAGTTTACAGCTTATTGAGTTGGTTGACTGGTAAGAAAAACAAAAATATGGATTTGAACTAAGTAATGACTCAAGGAAGAACATATTATTTTCAGTTTTGTATATGTGACATGCATAACTCTACCTGTTAAAGTTAGAGAAAGACCGATATATTGGTGCAATATTTGGACGTTTAGCATATGGGCTATCGGCCTTAAATCTCCAGCATAAACCGATATTTTGTTTTGGTCAATCAGCTACCTAAAAAATACAGTCAAAGCTTTATATTAACGCTTGTTGTGAATTTAAATTAGATAATTTGGGGAAAATAAGCAAAACCAGCCCAACATATCGGCCCAAAGAGCGGCAGAGCTTATCGGTGATCGGTTACTCTGGATCATCACTAAAATCATCATCGGCGTCACCCATGAAAAAAAAACATCAGTCGATCTCTAATTAAAAAATATGTAAATGTTAATTTCTAACTTAAAAAACTTTACATCAAGGAACCACTCACACAGATTGGTGGCGAGGTGGGTGAAGTGTCTTGCCAAACAACTGTTCAATAGATCTGAATGTTCTACCAACTTTGCTCATGTTGGGAGTGGGATTTGAACCACCAACCTTTTATTCAGTGAATGGAGACTTTGGTTTGATTGATAAATTTTGCCTTAACTTTGACTTTTACAGTTTGCTTTGTTAATCCAGTCACTATAGTATCTTGATAATCAATGTTGCATAGTAAGTAGTAAGTTTTATCTATAAATATCAACTGGCGACACTCCTCTTCATTGCAGGATAGGGACAAACTAGAAGTGTGAAGTAGCAAATCAATGCATTTTCATGGAACTCTTCACAGTGTATTTCAACCTAAGAAGTACTACGCAATAAGAATAGCATAATCCGGTTTACTTGAGTTCACAGAAACTACCTCCTCACCTCCCTACACCACCATTTTTCACTTTTCATTGCTACCGACAGACTCTTCCAGACACTTTCCCAGAATCCTCCTCCTCTCTGCCTGTACTCCGGGCCCTATCCTATCTGTGGTGAGGGAGAAAGAGATCACCTGCCTCGTAACGCCTTATCAGTGGCAGGGGTGAGTTGGTGGTAAAGGGGACGGTACAGCTGCCTTCGTGCCTCTGCAGGCTGCCAGGAGGACGCCATTATCGTTGGGACTCTGCGGCTCCTCTCTGGCTCCTCGGTGGCACTATCAGCACGCCACAAGCTCCTTCTTTATGTGGGCCGGGACAGCTCACACCAGGCTGGGTGAATGTGGCGAGGGTTTTTTTAGTCTTTTTTTTTGTATATAAGCTGTAGACGGGAGCAGTAGGGATCCAGGCTAAACTGCAGTCTATGTAAAGGATCAAAATTGGATTAGACCCAAAAGCACTTAACACTACAGTCAATAGGAAAACTAGCTATGAGGGTGAAAGCTCCTTCTGTGCAGCGCCCGGTGATAAGGATGATATACAGCCAAAAGAGGATCTCGTAGTTCAGGGGTAATACTGACTTTTTTCCTGGAAAATTGAATTGAATTTGATTGGAATTCGATTTGAATAGAATTTTAACCGAATCTGAATAGAATTGGAATATAATATGGACAAAATTTGTAGTGAATTTGAACTGAATGTGAATAGAATTAGAATCCAATTTAAACTGAATTTCTACTGAATTGGTACTGAACCTGAATGCACTTTGTACTGAATTTGTACTGAATTTAAGCTGAATTTGAAGTGAATTGGAATAGAATTTGATCTGAATTTGTATACAATTTGTACTGAATTTGAATATAATTTTTACTGAATTTGAATTGAATTTGTACTGAATTTGAATTGAATTTGTACTGAATTTAAACTGAATTTGTACTGAATTTAAACTGAATTTGTACTGAATATAAATAGAATTTTAACTGAATTTGTACTGAATTTGAAGGTAATTCGTACTGAATTTGAAGTGAATTCGTACTGAATTTGAATACAATTTGTACTGAATTTGAATATAATTTGCACTGAATTTGTACTGAATTTAAACTGAATTTGTACTGAATTTAAATAAAATTTTAACTGAATTTGTACTGAATTTGAAGTGAATTATTTCTGAATTTGAATACAATTTGTACTGAATTTGTACTGAATTTGAATATAATTTACACTGAATTTGTACTGAATTTGAATATAATTTGCACTGAATTTGTACTGAATTTGAATATAATTTTCGCTGAATTTGTACTGAATTTGTACTGAATTTGAATATAATTTGCACTGAATTGTACTGAATTTGAATATAATTTTCACTGAATTTGTACTGAATTTGAATCTGAAAGCAAATTTGAATTTATATTAGCTTTTTGTTTTTAATTTCCTTCACTTTACAGTCATTAACTACTAAAATAACCCACCAAACTAAAACCACCCAGTTGACAAATCTTGCAACACATTAAAATCAATGAACTACATCTTCCTACATGCGGTTTTAGTCACAACCAATTTGCCCAATCATTGCCAACGCTCTTAACTTACGGCTTGTAGTTAATTACCAGGGGAGAAGTTGCTGACTGGGACATGTTGAGCTTTAACAAGAGGTCTTCACGGGGCAGCTGCATTAGTGTTTGATAGCTGGACCGCAGAGCAACCTCCCCGTGGGCCAATGTTCCATACTCCATCTATTAATCCTTCTAAAATGCTTTCAACTATGTGACTCGCAATTATTTCAAGAGAACATCAAATTGTCTTAAAAGGATTTGTAACCGTGCGAGGTAATGGCGGTAGAAAATATAGCGAAAAACAATGTAACAAATGATGAACCAAGCCAACCCCTTAAGCTGGTATGTGCACACATTTTTCTGCATTTCGAAGTAGAGTTTATTCTCCTGGTGTGAAATTAAGCTATATTAATGCTATCATAAGCTGCCATGCCCTCCCCAAAGACCAAGAATGTTTTGTCCTAAGGCTAGAACATAATTAGAAAAGCAATATAAGCACGAAACTCGCTGTTTTCCACCCAGCACACACCTACAGCGTGTCCTGGTCCAAAGAACATGTCCAAAATTATGCTATTTTCTGAAAGAACTGAACCATGGCAAGATTATACAAAGTAGCTAAAAAAACAACCTTCACGTGGATTCAATTGAGATATCGAACATTCTGTGGCTCTACAAAGATTTAAACCTTAAACTAGACGACCTATGGTTTGTTTAGTGTCTGTCCTGGTCTGAGCACTAATGCGAGATAGATACGTCTGAGTGCTTCAACGCTTCCTCATGGTCACATTTTTATATAATGCTTTTCCACCTTCAAGAGACTCAAAGCGCTTTATGGATGGAAAAGTTTGGTATTCTGGTGGCGGTTTCATTTTTATTCAAATTCAGAAAAGTAGCAAATTAGCTAATAATAATAATAAAACAACACAAAACCAAAAAAACAGATCACAAACCGAGATGGAGACATACTGTTTGATGGGCGTGATTATTTTAAAGCTGCATTACGTCACTTTTTAGTCGTTTTACTTTGGGTCCATGGAGATGTTGTTGCTTTGCCTGAAATGTTCTTCAGTACATCATTGCATTTATTCAATTGCTAATACAACCTTGAAAATTACATTCTTACTGAGCGTGCTTGCCTCTCCACAGATCAAACCTGTAACTGCTGGTGTCACCTGCTTGTCTCCATGGAGATAGACAAGTTTAACACTATACTGTGTTGCCGAAAATACCTTGAAAAGCATGTTTTAAAGTAGGGGGATCGAGTCTCCAGAGATTTCACCTGTAATTTGGCCTGGTTGTAGCATCAGCTTGTGTTAAATGCCATACTGCGGAACTTTCCAGACAAAGCAGATGGCAGACTTAATCAGAAAAGTAACATTGTGCACCTTTAAAGGTCCTATGTGACGCAAAATGGACTCTTGTGAACTTTAAACCATGTTATAATCCACAAAAACATACCTGGAGTTGCCTGAGTCACGCTTTATAGATAGATAAGTTTAATGCCAAACTGTGGAACTTTCCAAACAAAGCAGACGTCAGACTTTTCAACCATTTTTATGTTGCGCTTTTCCACCTTCAAGGCACTCAAAGCGCTTTACGTTAAGAAACCACTCACCCATTCAATCAAACACCAGTGTACACAGAGGAGGGTTAAGTGTCTTGCCCAAGGACACAATGGCAGTAATCATCCGTGGGAGCTGGAATCACACCGCCAACCTTCAGACCAGAGGACAAACACTCTACTGACTGACCTCCTGTCGCCCACTCAACAAAGACCGTGGAAGTGGAAAATCTATAGCATAGAGGCTACATAAAGGCTAGGTCTACTATCGCCAAAGGGCTCTGTGCACTGTATGCTAGCGGACACGGGCCAGCGATCAGTATATTAAGACTTAAAGCTAAGAATATATGGATAAAAACGTTTGGTATTGTGGTTACACTTGGCTGTGTTTAAATAGGGAAAGCCACCCAAATGACATTTTGAGTCGGGAAGAATAAAGCAGAGTTTATGTTTTTCATTATGTAGTCGCTCAGCCGTGGTCAGTCATGTTGAAAAGCCAGGCAGCGCTTGGCTGATCCACTGAGGGGATAACGGCTAGATTGAAAATGAACATTTAAATTCATTGTGGCTAGCTGAATGCTACACTTGCACTGTACTGATTTAGTTCTGGCTGTGTGAACTCATTTGACTGGTTGCGCAAAACGAAAGGTGGAAAGTAACTAATTAGAAATACTCACGTTACGGTAATGGGAGTAGATTCTTGACGTAATTGCATTTTTTTGAGTAGCTTAATACTTGTAATTAGCCTAGCACTGTACACGTCCCAATCCAGTGCAAACTTAGCCTGCTAGCCTGCTACTTCGTACTTTATTAACAAAGTACTTTTCGCAGTTTGACACAAAAAAATTACGCTATTAAACTCTTCATGCGTTTAAAATTGAGTATGCTAATTTGTTTTTTGGCTGTAACTACTAATGCTAATAACTGTAACCTGCTAGCTAGTGGAACATTCTGGTGGCGGTTTCATTTTTATTCAAATTCAGAAAAGTAGCAAATTAGCTAATCATACTCACTTTTCCAACATGCTAATTTCACTGCTTTATTTTGCTAATCGCTAGCTATAATGGTACTCTTATGCACTTTGGGGATGCTTTTCTGGTTGTTGGTGGTGTTGTTTTCTTGGATTATACTCACGCATTCACTTTCCATATAGATTTCTCAGCAAAAAACGGTAGCATAATGGGCAGGCAACTCCGTGTTGTCTTGACCGAGAAAAAAAAGTTTGCAAACTGCTAGTCATCAAGATACCGTAATGCTAAAACCTCCCCCTCTTGCTAATGACTTGACGTTATGGTGGGACGATATTATATGTGACAAACATGGAAGTTTCCGGTCCATTGCAGACTGGAGAGATTGGCTTCCTCCGCGAGTTGGTGGTGATTTGGATGGTTGGCCTGCCTCATTAGACAAAAGGCATTCACTAACAAAAACAATTCTAACAAGCACAATCAATGCTTTCTCTCGGCAAGAATGGGGGTAATCTGCTGGAGAAATTCTGGTTTAGAGTTTAGCCTCAGAAATTTATATTAACAAGAATTCAATGGGATACTTTGCCTGTAGTGACCTGCTAAAACTTGAAAAATATCAATCTTTGCAACAAATATGGCAATGTCGACTTCACCGCAATCTCAAACCATAGACTGTTTATATAAATGGGCATAGCTAACCCGCTAGCCTCAAAGTAGCTGGCTAATCACGTAGAAACACACAGTACAGCTCTGGGACTGTATTTACTGTATTTTTAACTAGTTTTAATCATTATAGTTTGTCCAAAATGTCCTTACGCAACTTCACGTTTGTCAATATACAGTTTTTACGTTCAGAGGAGGCAGAGTAGCCAAAAATTGTTCTCAAGTAAGAGTAATGTTACTTCAAAATAATATTACTCAATTAAAAGTACAACATTGTCCAAGAATTTAATCCACTAAGAGTTACAATTATTTGGGAAAACTATGAACTCTTACTTCTGTATTAAGTAAGAATAACTTAAAGAGCAACTTTTGGGACATAATATCTGATTTAAAATTTGAAGTGAAGGTAAGTGAAGGTCATTATGTAGTAAATTATCACATTTTTACACAGCTTTTCCACCTTCAAGGCACTCAAAACGCTTTACATCAAGGAAACAACCACACATTTATACACCAAGGAACACAGACACTGGGGGCGAGGTGCTTTAAATGTCTTGCCCAAGGACACACTGACAGAATTCATCAGAATCACACCGCCAACCTGTGGATCAGTGGACTAACACTCCAACTGAGCTACTGTCGCTCAAAACATTACATAATGCACAAAGGATGGTATTTTGAAAGAACAGACACAAAAATGAGACAAACTAAATTATGTCTGAAGGAGCTGCAAGAAAAACAAAAGTTCAAATCATTTCATATTGTCGACATAAAGCTTTTGTCACTCGTAGACTAACTTACAGAGGGAAGATGTAACAAAACTTCTGCTCAAGGTTTACTTCAGGGGTGTCCAAACTTTTCTCAATAAGGGTCACATATAAAAACACAGACAAAGCTGAGGGCCGATTGAGGGATAAACTGGTCTTTAATACAGAGGAAACTTCAAATCTTTGTGTTTAATACAAGTTAGACTGAACCGCTAGACCTTTATTGATGCTTACATCCTGAGTGAGACACATTAAATACTTGAGATGCGCTTGTTCAAGTAGATTTTCAGAAATGTACAGTAAAAAGTACTGTTTAAGGTAATATGGGCCAATTCAACTGAAAGCTTGAGGGCCAAGAACAATTGGTCTGAGTGCCGCATTTGGCCCCCAGGCCACAGTTTGGGCATGCCTGGTTTACTTCAATAAAAAAAAATCAAACTCAAGTAGAGCTATGTTGCTAGAAAAGTACTAAAATAAATGGATCTACTGGAGTACTATCCATTTCTGGTTGTGTTACTTGGGCTAACGCAACTTCAGTCCATCCATGTATGTTCTGTACCCAGTAGATAACACTTCTAGCGACGCTACCTTGAAAACTCTCACGGAAAATTGTCAAAATTATTCCGCATTCTACCTTAAGCCCAGCGCCTTGCAGAAAGTACTTGGAGACTGACATGCCCTCCTTATCCTGACCTTAAAAGTCCATTACGTCTGCTGTAAATACCGCTATGTGTCCTGCGTGTAGACCCTACTTCAGTATGCGTGTCTGCCTCCGCCCTTGCTCTCCGTGTATGAAGCCATTTAAGGTGAACAGAACCAGAGTGAGCCTGCTGTGTCCCCGGGGGCCTCTTTTCAGTGAGCGCATGTAGCCGTTTGCTGTCACCGCCGCGTCGCTAAGGAAATGGAGCTGCCAGCCGAAGCATTGGGGAGATGGGGAGGAAGGAGAAAAAAGAAAAAACAAGATGACGGAGTAACCTGTGTGTGTCACTCAGCTGTCAAAATACTGGTCCACAGATCACAAGCTGAGACGCGGGGAGTTTAGGAGATACTGTTTGACTGGAGAGATGACTTTAAAGCTGCATTACGACACTTTTTTGTTGTTTTACTTGATGCTGCTTTGCCAGAAATGCTCCTCAGTACGTCATGTATTTTTTCAATTGCAGGAGAATTTGTTGCTAACACTACCTTGAAACTATCATTCTTACTCAGCGTGCTTGCCTTTCCACAGATCAAACCTGTTACAGCTGGTGTCACCTGCTTGTCTCCATAGAGATAGACAAGTTTAATGCTATGGAAAATACCTTGAAAAACATGTTTTAAAGTAGGGGGATCGTCTCTCCACAGATTTGACCTGTAATTTGGCCTGGTCGTAGCATCAGCTGGAAGATAGATAAGTTTAATGCCATACAGTGGAACTTTTCAAGCAAAACAGACGGCAGACTCAACCAGAAAAGTTACAGAGTGTACATTTAAAGGTCCTATGTGACGCAAAATTGTCTCTGGTGAACTTTAAGTCTTGTTATAATGTTGTTACTTCCTCATAAACAGACCTGGAGTTGCTTGAGTCATCTTTTATTATTAGTCTGTACATCTCCAGAGCTCAAAATGATCTGTTCCACTTTGTGATGTCATGAAGTGGTAGTTTTCAAGCCAACAGCTCCTTTTACCCTTTGTTCGGTAGACATTGGCAGTTCCAGAGCTGAAATCATCCAAATTATTCCAGTGAAGCTGTAAGGAGTTTGAAAACACAGTGCAGCACTTCCTGTATTACCACACGATGACATCACAAGGTGGAGTGTTTTCTGTAAAAGAACTCAGCCTAAATCTGCAGGGTTTGTGTGTTAAATATGTGTGAATGAAATAAAACACAACTCCAGGTCTGTTTGTGACGAGGAAATAACATTATAACACAGATCAGAAAATAGTGTAATTTGGGCCCTTTAAAGTAGCTATCAAGTCCAGCAAAATTAAAATACAGACATATAAAAAGGGAAACTGAAAACGATGAATTATAACATAAACCAGACTTTCTCAAAGTAGAAATATTCAGAGTTAGTGTCTAACTTACCTCCACTCTGCATATGCCACGAAAAACCCAAAAAAACACAGCTGTACTAAAAAACAAGGCTGTTTTTGTATGTGTTGGATATACATTTTTATTTGTAGAACATGAAAGTGAAGGGTACAAGAGAAAGGCAGCAATCAAGCTTCAATCTGCACATCCTCTGCCCCCAATTAGCTTAGCCCGGAGATGATAAACAACATCAGACACGACCCACAGGGAGCCACACCAACAAAGCAGGAAGAGGAAGAGGAAAGTGACAGTTGGGCTGCCCGGACTATAGGCATGTCATCTGGAACAACTGTCGGCGTTTTCTCATCTCAGGCATCAAAACGAAATGCGAAAAAACACAAACTCAGTGGCATAGAATACAAAATCAAAACCGCTGGGAAGAAAATGCAACAGTTTATATATGTTTTCGATAAAGAATTACATTAAAGGGACTATATTACGTGAAACTGACTCTTATGAGCGTTAAGTCATGTTGTTACCTCCTCCAAAACATACCTGGTGTTGTGTTTTGTTTCATTCACACATGTTTGAGTAAATCTGAGCTGAAAATGCTGTGTTCCACCTTGTGATGTCATGAAGTGGTAGTTTTCAAGTGACCTTTAAAGGTCCTATGTGACGCAAAATTTACTCTTGTGAGCTTTAAGACATGTTATAATGCTGTTACCTCCTCAAAAACATGGAGTAACCCTTTACTAGTCGTCTCTCTACATCTCCAAAGCTCAAAATGCTCTGTTCCACCTTGTGATGTCATCAAGTGGTTGTTTTCAAATTAACCACTAACTTTTACCTTTAGTTCAGTAGAAATGGGTAATTACCGGGCGGAAATCATCCAAATGATTCTGGTGAAAGTGCATAGTGTTTAAAAATTCCATTGTTCAAGAATCAGGAAGTGTGCAGTTAGAATGCTAGTTGTTGTTAGCTTTACTGTCAGGGCGAAAGTCCGCTTTGGCTAGTTGAAAGTTGTAAAAAAAAAAATATTCGTATGTGAGGAACAGCTTGGGACCACTGCAAACGATCTACAACTTCAATGAACTATTTCAGTTTTTACACTCAGATACGGCAAACAACTTGAAATCTTTTTTTTTCATGCCATACTGTGGAACATTCCAGGCAAAGCAAT
The DNA here is from genome assembly GCA_019594935.1 of Periophthalmus modestus. Classification (NCBI taxonomy): domain Eukaryota; kingdom Metazoa; phylum Chordata; class Actinopteri; order Gobiiformes; family Gobiidae; genus Periophthalmus; species Periophthalmus modestus. The sequence goes on along the minus strand of JAIEZT010000198.1, from coordinate 15,356,091 downwards.
AACATCCCCATGGAAACAAACAGATGGCAGAAAAGTTACATAGTGCTCCTTCAATAAGTTGATTTTATGTAACCACACGAGTATAAGAAATATCTTCTACAAAACTTCTTCCACTCTCCATGCTAGCATTTGTTCTATTCTGGCAGTGTTATTTTTCATTTCCTTGTCTCGGCAGGAGCACTCCCCCAGTCTCCTCTTTGATTCACTTCTTCTCACTGAATTTGACAAGTTCACAGCCAAAATCTGCGAGGCAAGATCTACTTTTAATTAACCTGGGGATTTCCTTTGCGATTGTAATACTACCATGTCTTTGCAAAACCAACATTCAAAACTATCCCTGTCCAAATTCTCGCAAAATCATGATTTATCTTTGTTAAAAATCGGAAATTAATTAAGACCAGCGTGTTACAAATTGCTTTTCAGTTTTGCTTGTAAAAATAGAGCGGTACATTTCAGACATTTTCTGGAGTTGTGGAGGAACCTTTGATCTCCTCGGATGTAAAAGTCAAACAAGTTTAAGAAGTTTGCGGGGAGCGGGAGGAAGGATGGCGGCAGAAAGGAATGTGATTTGGTAGCCAATATTGCGAGCATGTGGCATTTTGCTCAGTCTTATTTGAAAATGGGATTGGCTGAAGCCTTAGGGGGTTCCACACTTCTGGTTTGAATCCTTAAAACGCAGATAGAAGAAACGGTTCGGGCGAAATGGAAGAGCTAAGACGTGACTAGCAAAATACCAAAATCGACTTGTATTTATAAGAAATTCAACAACAAAAACCTACTGTGCATGTTTGTTGGCTTTTTTACATTGTGCCCTCTAGAGGTTGGGAGTCATAACAACGCAAGCTACAGGCGCGAATCAGTTCCTGTAAAGTACGGTATATCTCTTGCCTATGGGCGTTTGCTGTTTGCTAACCGTACATTTCGTTTTAGCGATCTGTTCCATTGGTAGCTTTGGTACAGTATGTTTTTGACTAGGAGGGAAAAACAACAGATTTTAAGTTCGAGTTGGTTGAAGCAGCTACTCCCAGAGTATCTAATTAACTTTTTCACATCTAGTTGCAAAACACAAAAAGTACAACCAGTGCACTCTTTTTGGTTTTATAAAGCATTCATTCATCAGGTGTTATATATTTGTACAAGGCCAATCAACACATGCATATGAGTTGGAGCGTCTGCAACTTGCTCATTTCTATGTACATAGGGTAGAATAGGTCAAATCCTCCAGGTAAGGCAGTGTGGATATATATAGTATATAAATGTGATATTGCTTACTTTCTTATAATGGTGTAAAATCGTCTCTTTTCCCTGCAGCAGTGGTCATATATCACCCCACTCTGGAGTATTATAGATGTGATCACATTGTTCGACTTCCTGATGTCATCACATCGTTCGATTGTGCTTTAAATTTCTTATCTATAGAATGTTAAATCCCACAGCTTGAGTCATACAAAACATTGGTGCAAGCTCACCTTCTTTAAACTCTATGAGATTGTGAGACTCTACTGCCTTTAGCCCGACTGTATTGCTGTAACCGACAGTAAAGATCTACAGAACGATCTCTGTGCCTCTGCGCCTGTTCTTCATGCAACAAAACAGAAACAGACAGTAGTCCTGACTTTAGACTGAAAAGAAGTGAGTGCGACGTCACCCACAGCGTTCAGCTCCAGTCAAATGAAGCTCATCGAGGCTAAAGCGGTTAAAGCGGCAAATTTGGAGCAGGGGCCCATATTTGGAGTTCCAACCGCTAGTATCATAGCAACCAAAGAGCCAATCTGGAGCGAGGCTGTTGAAGATAGGCGCTGTCAGCCCAACCTGTTGCATATCTTGAATTACAACATAGACAATAGTGAAACAAAAATACCAGGATCATGTAGAGCGGGTTAAAACGAACATTTTAAAACCAAAATGACGAGGCTCACTAGAGCAGTTACGGAAAGAGGGGTGACAGTTTTTCAATCGAAAGTGAATTGGAGCCAAGAGTTGATGAAGCCAGAAGCGCACCTATGCTCACTTACCGATACAGAACAAGCTAGCTAGCAGATTAGCTATGTCCATTTATATATACAGTCTAAGGTTGACCCTGACAAGTTGTTCCAGTAGCATTGAAGGTTGCAATGGACAAATTTGCCTACAGAGACAATAAAGTGTACCTTACCTTACCTGCCTGGAATGTTTCACGCTATGGCATTAAAATTATATGTCTTGCATTTACTCAAATGGTGTTCAAATTTATTTAAAAAAAAAATCCTGAAACTGATTAAGCTCCAAAGATCTGACTTAAAACTTGATTTGATGGCGTCGCCTACTTGTTTCCATGGAGATGAATGCATTTAATGTCATATTGTAGAACATTCCAGGCAAGGCAATAACATCTCCATGGAGACAAGCAGATCGCAGACACTCTACTAGAGAAATTACGTAGAGTAGCTTTAAAATGACTGAATATCAAGCCAAAGATTGGATTTCTTACTGAAGATATGGCTCCATTGCGGCGTGATGTTAGCCAAAGTGCTAGCGTTAATAAATGAAGTCATAGCAACAGCAGCAGGCTAGCATATGTTGATCCTACCATTGCTGTTTTCCCAATGCTAATGTGATGAAATGTTAACTTTTTTCTGACACAAAAGCCACGAATCGCCAGAGGGAAGGGCTAGATCTACTGCCAAGATGAGAGGAGCAATAGCAAGAAACATTAGCAATAATCGTGAGCAGAATTTGGGAGCGGAACTCCGGGGAATCCCTGAGATGCTAACAGAGCTGTTTTTTATTTTCCAATGCCGGTTCAGCTATCTCTTTCTCTCTTCTAAACTTGTCAAAAGCAATCTACAGTTTTCTCCAGTGTCAGGAGTCGTGACCTCTCTGTCTAAAATGTCTGTCAAAAGGCAATGCCAACAAATAAAATACCAGCAAGGAAAAGAAAAGGCTGGGTCAGGAAGGGCATCTGACGTGTTTTGAATTTGGAATACAGAAACCTTAAGGGAGTCTACGCCAGCAACTCTTAAATGGGGTACAATTTTGGCAGTAAATGAAATAATTCTTAAATGTAGCTAATTCATATTTGTGTTCAGGCTTGGACTACATCAACACTGGGACTCAACTGACATAACCTGGACTAAACCAGGACTAAACCAGGACTAAACCAGGACTAAACCAGGACTAAACTAGGACTGAAACAGGACTAAACCAGGACCGAAACAGGACAAAACGAGGGCTGAACCAGGTCTAAACCAACTCTAAACAAGGACTATACCAGGTCTACCTGAAGGACTGAAACCACGACTAAACCAGGACTGGACCACCACTAAAACCAGGACTGGACCAGGACTGAAACAGGTATAAACCAGGACTAAACCAGGACTGAAACAGGACAAAACGAGGGCTGAACCAGGTCTAAACCAACTCTAAACAAGGACTATACCAGGTCTAACCTAGGACTGAACCACGACTAAACCAGGACTGGACCAGGACTAAACCAGGACTGGACCAGGACTAAACCAGGTATAAACCAGGACTAAACCAGGACTGAAACAGGACTAAACCAGGACTGAAACAAGACTAAACCAGGACAAAACCAGGACTGAAACAGGACTAAACCAGGACAAAAACCACGACTAAACAGGTCTAACCTAGGACTGAACCGCGACAAAACCAGGTCTAACCTAGTACTGAACCGCGACTAAACCAGGACTGAACCAGGTTTAAACCAGGAGTAAACCAGGTCTAAACCAGCTCTAAATCAAGACTAAACCAGGTCTAAAACAGGTCTAAACTAGGACTAAACCAGGTCTAAACCAGGTCTAAACCAGGACTAAACCAGGTATAAACCAAGACTAAAACAGGACTAAACCGGGACTAAACCGGGACTAAACCAGGACTAAACCAGGTCTAAACCAGGACTAAACCAGGTATAAACCAAGACTAAAACAGGACTAAACCGGGTCTAAACCAGGACTAAACCAGGACTAAACCAGGTCTAAACCAGATCTAAACCAGGACTAAACCAGGACCAGTACAGGACGAAAATCAAGTTGACATAGACCCATCCTAAAGACATCAATTCATCTGTAGTTTACACTAGTGATACTGCAGTACCTTCTACGTAACACTACGCAAAAAGGCTAACCACTCTGCCACAGTATTTTCATTTGAGATTCAGCCCACAGTTTCAGCTGCTAAAACAGAAGGTTGAAGCAACACTTATTCGCTTTTATCCCTCTCCTCTCTCTAGTTTGAAAACCACCAACTGAGAAACTGCTAAGATTTGCCAATGGGTGAAACATATGGTAGACTGCTGATACCATGTACTGTAAGGCAATGAGATATTTCACCGGATATCTGGACTACTTTCCAAACTTTAATTTAGCTGCGGGTGGTAGAATCTCCGATGAGGTTTTGGGACAGATGGCATCGTGTCTGCAGCACTTTCGCTTATTGCTAATCCCCGCGCTGCTAGCTAGCGCATTAATCCTTTGTTTGGGGAATTCCTGATCCTTTGTAGAAATGTAGAAGGACTTTAAGCACGCGGGCTGTTTGGGAAAAGTCTGGACGCTGCAAACTTGATGAACCTTTTGACGATTCTTGACTATACCGGGTGAACAAGTAAAGACAGAGTAAGTAGTCAACCAAAACAGCCCCAGCCATATATGCTAACAGACGATAACTCTCATTTATTTAAAAAGGGCAGGAAGAATGAACATTATGCACGATTTTGATTTTGTTGCCAGATACAATGACATGTCCATGTTGTTTATGTCACAGTTTCTTAAGCTGGTTATCCAATCAGAAAGCAGAATGGAACAGTCACATTTTATTTAGCGCTTTTCCTTTTTCAAGACACTCAAATCAGTTTACATCAAGGAACCACTCACCCATTCACTCACACACACACAGTGTACACAGACACTGGGAGAAAGTTGGGTTACGCGTCTTGCCCAAGGACACAACGACAGCATTCATCTATGGGAGGTGGAATCGCACCGTCAACCAGCGGATCTGATAGCTCAACCAGTGATGTTTATGTCGAGAGCAGGATTCGAACCATCAGCTTTTGAATCTGTGGACAAACTCTCAACCTACTGAGGTACTGTTGCCCAAAACATTACATAATGCACAAAGGATGGAATTTTCAAAAATGAGACAATGACACTAAATTACGTCTGAAGGAGCTGCAAGAAACACAAAAGTTCAAATCATTTCACATTGTCGACATATGGATTTTGCCACTCATGGACTCACTCACAGAGAGAAGAGGAACCACAACTTTTACTCAACGTTTACTTCAATAAAAATGACAAATCAATTTGGGGGATTTGAACCACCACCACCGCCTCATGTGAGAATGAGCCACACATCAGTCTCTCATTTGGGTTGCCAGTTTTAATGCTGAAATCCAGTTGGTTTAAACCTAAAATGCCTCTCTCTGATCTGAATCATCATTACCTAAACTCCAACATCTGCAGCCAATCATGAATCAGTGCTAGTGCAGCCTCTACAGCCTCTACCTTATGAGCTTTCACATGAGGCCTGCCTTGTCCATGTACTGAGAAAAACCTATATGTGTCCTCTATGTACACAGTAAGGCACTGGCAACCGAAGTAGTCGTACTTTTACATGCAACAGTCCTTAACCATGAGGAGAGACTTGTAGACATAGATTCACTCTTTGTGTAGCTTAATGTAATCAGGCTGAAGCAGACTCCTTGCTGAGGCATTAAGACGATTTTCTCCTCTTCCCCTTTTCACTTTCCATCCGATTTCCACTGCGTTCTCAACATCAAGAGCACTTTTCATTACAGCCCAATACAACCTGGTTATATAGTGGACAATAGCGTTGCCTTCATGCCTGTGGGAATTCTAAGCTTTAACCTAATGCACACTGGTTTTCATTAGTTGTTTAGTATCTGTAATTGCTCCATTCGCCGTATTCCCGAGGGTCCTGAATGTTGCATGGGGCTATTAGGAGACACAGAGGAGTACGGGTTGCAGTGGTAATGTTGGTTTTGGCCGCACCGCAGAGTCGGCCGCTGGGGCGCAGAGGTTAAAACGTGGGGTTAACTATGGAGTGGTTAAGAGTGGGTTGGCTCTTGGTGCAGTCAAGTGGCATATACAAAAGTGATACAGTGCACAGGCTCAGGTCTACAAGAGTGGAGTGGTGTGGGGAGAGCAAAAGGGTATTTAATGTTACGGTTATAGTGTCATGAAAAATCCGAAAATTGATGACAAATATTTCACTGATTTTGGTTAAGTTGGAGTCACCTGCTTTTGCAAAGTTGTACGTCATTTTGTTAATTCCAAGCAAAACAATAAATATCTTCATGGAGACCTTATGCCTTAAAATGTAAATTGGTATTTTTCAGATCCAGGAATGTGATGATGTCATACTCCCAGATGGGGGCGCAAGAGCCAGTTTTCCCAATTGATTACAATGTACTTTGCCATGAAATATCCAAAAGGTAAATGTACAAAAGTTGAACATGATTATTTCTATTAGTAACCCATTTAGACCCAGGACCTCACTGCATTACAACAAAAATCTGCATTTGAACAGTGCAGACAACAGGCGCCTTCTTTCCCTGAGGTCGCCCTGATTAGCGTTAGGAACAGGTTTGATTGACAGCATTGCCAAGTACCCGCTTTGTGCTAAACGAGTGGGAAGGGGTCATGACTTTCATCAGCCTTGCTCCGGATTGGCTCTTTGGTTGCCATGATACTCATCAGCAGAATTCCTAATATGGAACCCAGCTCCAAATTGGTCGCTATAACGGTTAGCCTCGATGAACTTCATCTGACTGGAGCAGAACGCTGTAAGTGACGTCACGCTACCTCTACTTCTTTCCACAGTCTATGAGTAACACCCTGTACAGCGCCACAAACCCACAGTCAAACCTTGCCCTCTGACTGGAGGGAATGAGCTAGTGTTTAGCTTCAGCATCGACACAGCTTTTCTTAAAGAGGCGGAGGCATTTTTTCTCTCGTGACTGTCCTCTGATACACGTTTCCAGCATCACTGCAGCTCAGAGCTGAGTAAACATGACGTGGCTCATAGTTGAAAAGCATTTACTAAAATTTATGACAAATGAAGATAATTACTAGACATTTTGTTCATTGCAAACCGCATTATCGATCAACCACAACTTAAAAATAGAAGCAAGTCCATTGACTTCTGACCTGAAACTTGGCCTGCTCTCTACCTACTGGTCACCAAGGACATAGTAATGAAGATTAATGCCATACTTTGGAACATTCCAGTCAAAGCAATATTGAAATACTGGCAATACTGGCGTACTGAGAAAAGTTACACAATGCAGCTTTCTGGCATTTATTGCAACATGTGGTTTGAACACTGGATCCCTGCTCACTAGAATGATGAGTTAAGCTGGTTTTCATAATGGTATGTCTCATTGCCATACATAAGTGATCCACATAATCCGATGCCTTCAAGGGTCCGAAGGATGTGGGAAAGAACATTCATAACAAGACATGAGGGACTTGTTACTGCTTAATACAAGAAACTAAGAAATTGGAACTAATCTCTATAAATCTTTAAGTCGTTCTGCTGTTATCGATCGCCTTGGGAACGTGCTCTTGAGGTTGTGGTATCTGCGGTATCAAACCGTGTGAGTTTTGTAACCTTCTAAATATAAAAATCGAATGCAGCTTACAAACGGCAAGAAGGTGGAAAGGTTATTGGAAGTTTAAAAGTTTGCCAAAAAATATTTCACTCCAAGTACCAGCAAAGAAAGTATTTAGCCTTCCGAGTACCACGAGATCTAATCCAGGGCTGGAACAGAACTATTCTAGGTCTAAACTAGAGCTAAACCAGGCGAAAATGGGGCTAAAAGAGAATTTCAAAAAGACAAAAACATTTTAATTTATTAGGAATCTGCGTGTCATCTGACAGTTTGCGTACCACAGTTTGAGAACCATTAGGAAGGCAAATCGAGAAGTTTAGCATGGTTTCCACTTTGCTGCCAAGGCCAAAAATTCAACCTTATCTTTAGCTCATAAATAAACAAAATACATAATATTAACCTTCAAACACATAGATTTGGATTCCACAACTGTTCAAGAATTTCAAGGAAGCTGAGATCGTACTTGTAAAAGTATTAAAAGCTATGCCAGACTCGGAGACCACACAGGATATGTATAATAAACCCAAACAAGGACGACTCACAGCCAACAGAGTCAAAGAGGTAACGGAAAGAATGCACAATGGGAACTATTACAAAGGAAAAAAACATACTACATAAACTTATTTGTTCAAAGGCAAAGTGTAGTTCTGCTCTGGTAGTAGCCTAGTAGAGGTCAGAAAAGGAGCCAAACAATGTAAAGTAAGTAGTAATACTCAAGTAAACGTATTGTTACTTTAGTAGTAGAAGTACAAAGTAGTCGCTCAAGAGTAAAAAGGTATTTGAGGTAACTACTCAAATAAGGCATTTTCAATTATTGACAAAAAAGTGTATGTAGTATAGGCTGTAGCTTCACTTCACTAGTAGATTTAAAGTGGGAAGAGAAACCAAAACTTTTACTCAAAAGTTCTGTTACACTATATGGTTTTTCAAAACTATTCAGAAGCAAATTCTTAAGTACTACCCAAGTCTGCAACTAGTTCCTAAGTTTTATATTTTTACTAAAAGTCATTCGAATCATCAGAACTCATCAGACTTCAGCCTCTGCTTTGAAATGGTCGGATCCTCTCTTTCACTCGGCCCTTCGTTTCATTACAGGTGATGGATTTGAAACCCATCAGTATAATCTCTATGGAAAAGTGGGTTGGCCTTCGCTGTCTCCTGTTAGAGGAGAACAACACTATATGAAATGTATCTATAAGAGACTACTTCATAGACTGCCTGAATATTTCACCTGCTTGTTAGTCATTGATACTGGAATATTTAATACCAGATTATGTGATTGTATTTCAACCTGGAAAGACTCAGACAGACGCGAAAGAAAAGTATTAGTACGCTTTATTGAATGAACCAGCTTTAGCGTTCAGACCCCCGCAGAAGACATTGCGCTGAAGGGTGATGACGTTTAAAGGATGTCTTCCCCCTGAGGTCTGGACACTGGAGGTGGTGGAAGTGTCTGAGGTGAAGGGACGATGAGATGATGGGAAGACAAATGGGTGGTGGGGAGAAGGTGGGGCGCGGGACAAACTGAAATAGCCATGAATCTGCGATGGGGGTTTAAATTAGGCAGACTGGGCACTGGTTGGATGAAGAGAAGGTAGGAGTGAGATGATGAAGCCTGAGGAGCAGGTAGACTCTGAAGAAGTATTGAGTAGACGGGAGCGCAGTTAGGTCTAAATTCACGCCAACTCCATAAGTTTAAAGAGTAGCTGCACTGGAACTGAGACGGGAAACTTTTGGCTGCTTTGCTTCATAAAAACTAGAATACTTTTCAAGATCATGCAAAACTGGATGCTTTGGTGCCACAAATTCAATTTAATAATCTGTTTTTAATGTTTTAAAAACTGACTTTAAATACTTACATTTTTTTTGTGTCAGCTGTATTTTGAAGAGGGCAAATGAAAAAGAGAGTCTAAGCGCTCTCATTGGGTCCCCCTTTCTAAATTAAGGTAAGGAAAGAAACCTAAACGACTTCCCAGTGATGAACCATTCTTCTAATTCTTTTTGAAATTCTTTTTGGACCTGAATCGTTTCACAAAAGATCTCAGCATTTTTACTCCCGCAGCCCCGTTGAGTAATCCGGTGACTGTACGGTGCATAATGACGCGCTTGGCCCAAAGAGCGGTCTATAGCGGACAGATGGCTCACTTGGACCATGTTTCTTTGATGCGTGCGTGGAGTTGGCAGCGTCTCCGCGGTTGACAGGCCTCAGCAGTCACAGCTGGGATGGAAACGGAGAGGACCCGGGTACAAATATATCACATTGTGAGTGATGGAAGCCGATCGATGGATGGGATTAAGGCACTGTATTATGGAGGTTGGAGAGAGGGGAGGCAGGCTTTGTGGAGATGTGCGGCTACTGTCACTGGCTTCAAAGACCCACTGGAAATATTACATTGGATCTGGGCGCGCTATAGAAAGAAATGTATGGGATTTAACAGTGTGAGGGCCCGGGTCTCATGCTGTGTGGGGAGTAGCTTTATATGATGAAAAGAATACATTTTTCAACAGGCTAGACTTGGCAAGTGCACGCCTGAAATTTGGAAGCTTATAGAATGATAGAAGGCCAGAATTGTGGGGAAATGACACAATGACAAAGCAGAAAATGATTGCGTAACACTTAATAACTACACTGTAACAGCCCTGATAAATGGGAAATGGTCACATTTTTATATAGCTCTTTTCCACCTTCAAGGCACTCAAAGCGCTTTATATCAATGAAACACTCACCCATCCACACACACACGTTCACACCAGTGTACGCAGACAATGGGGACGAGGTTGGTTCAGTGTCTTGCCCAAGGACACAATGATAGTATTCATGTGTGGGAGCGGGATTCGAACCGCCAACCTTCGGATCAGCAAACATTTTACATCGACAACATTTTACACTGAACAATGTATACCCAAACTCCTAAACCTTTAGATAAGTATTTACTAAGCCTGAATCATTCTTAATATTAGCTTTTCTTTGTTTATGCTAAGGCTAAACTCAGGTGACGCCACCAAGCCAAGTTACAAGTAAGATCTGTGGAGATGTGACCCCATTCTTGTGTGTACTGGAAGAAATGCAAGATAAATTTAATTCCAGGTAAAGCAATAACATTTCCATAGAGGTGGGGTATGAGTTACATACTGAAACCTTGAATAATGTATGCAAATAAGTAGAAAGTGGAGAGGTAGTTCTTACTCAAATAAAAGTATTAACAACCCAATACACAACAGTACACACTATTATTCAGATCTAAAGATGATCCTTCCATTTGCAGTGTGATATCCACTACTGTGTCCACTCCGCTCTACACATCAGCCCCTCACTGTAAGGATTCAGATTGTCAGGAGATGGAGCGGGCTGACAGCTAACAAGCAGACTGACCGTGCACTTTACCATCGTGTCCTTGGGCAAGACACCAGCCCTGGCTCGCTCTGACTGTAATGAGCTGGAAAAGTACTGCACATATGAGGAACATCAGTGAAGTACAGGTTACATAAGGACTATCACCTGTCCAACTATATAGATTTCATAGCTGCAGCGTCTTAAGATGAGGTTTGCTCGTTCGTTTCCATATTACTGTTGAGTCTACGGAAGAATACTTGATAACTTTGATTACATTTTTGATGACATCAGCTGCAGTGCTACGAGTTTCAACTGTAGAAACCATAAATTGTATAAAGAAGTGGACTAAGGGAGCGCAACGTCACCCACTGTGTTCGGTTCAAGATAGAGGGGCAACGGTTTTTCAATAGAAAGTGAACTGGAGCCAGGGTTGATGGAGCTGGAAGCGTACCCATGATCACTTCCTACTTAGATTTGGAAGCTAGCAGGTTAGCTATGCCCATTTATATATACAGTCTATGGTAGAAACATTTTAAATCAGTACATGGTCCATCATTGAAATCATGATGACTTGCAAAATTTCTACTTCAGAAATGGAACTAAATCCAAAAAACTAGACCAGGACTAAACTAGGACTAACATGGGACCAGACTAAATGTCTAGTAGTACCATCAGTTGTACCAACACCAGGACCAAGTGTGAACACACCCTTAAACTTCCTCCAAATAACAGCATCTCCGTTTTAATCTGTTTCTTTCATTTGTATTTTGTCTCGAATTGTGTGAAACATCTTTCAGTGTCGTGAAAATGGTTGTGCAAGTGTTACGTATTATATTAAACACTTAATTAACACCATTTCTTTCCAGAGTTTCGTCAAAAGTTAACCTGACTATGTAAATTTGCTTAATATTGAGTATTAGCAATGTTTTTTATTCATCGTTCAAAACATTCAGGCACAATACTTGTAATCACAATAATATCTGATGAATTGTTCAGCGTAACATTGAACAGATTGTGATATTGTCTGTGTAATCCCTCAGTGGTCCAGGTATGATTCAGAGCAAAAGAAAATTTTCTGACAAGTGGACAAAACTTTTAGTGAAGCCGTTTCGCCGCTCATCCAGTTAAAGAGGTGATTTTTGTTTGAAAGACAATCCATCTTTGAAAAGGAATGGGAGGCTTAGACATCATTTATCTCCTATTCATAACTCCATCCTCAGACCTAAATCAAAACGAGGAAAACAATATTCCTTGCCAGTATGCTAATAGGTGTGAGAGCAGCTATTAAGGGCCTGAACGATTATGCAAAATATGACTCATGCATAGTTTCAACAGACGTAGCCAACAAACAGAAACTGTAGACAGATAGGTGTAGTTCAGTGTAGTTGGCTCCTCCCTTCAGACAAATTTAAGGCAGTGTCCAGCAGTGATCTGACCAGAACTGAAGAAGCGGCTTGGAAACGTCTTCCTCTAAAAAATATTTCGTCCACTTGACAGAATTGAACTTTTCTTTTGCTACGTTGGCACAAAATGGCCACCACATCATGATAACCACTCTTCCCCAGAATCGAGAAACCACATTTAGACAATATTTTATTACCTTGTCAACATATACTTTATTAAGCTGAAAGCATTGTAGCTGCAGTAAAAAAAAAAAGTTGACATGTAACACTCTTGTTGGCTTGACAACATATATTATTTTAAGCATCTTGATAATTTCTGTCACTTTTGTTCTGGTAATACCCTTGTTAGTCGGTCTGATATCTTTATGGCAGAAACTGTGCCTGTATTCTGACCCGTTCTCTAGTTAAGTCATGCATGCTGCTATTCTCATTCTTAAATTATAGCATAAGAAGTACAATTCCAGGCCTGAACAATAGCAGATGCTTCCTCCAATGCTAATCCCTTAATATATCAGTAATCTTCTGTCGTCTCTACTGGGAGCCGGGTATTCTAAGTGGTGCCAATTGTGTCTTTTCACCAATTTGGATGGCAGTGATGAAATTGCCTGAAACAGTGCAACCAATGCCATTTAGCACGAGAATAATAGCGCTCGCTTTTTTCTATTACATGGGGAACTTGGCTGGCAAAGTCTCAAGCAATTTTGCAAAACACGTTACTAAATGAGGGAATGCATATATTTAGCGGAGAATAAGATGGATTACAGACATTACAATGAACAAGCTAAGAAAAAATAAATAAGGAATATAAATATGTTGTAGCAATAGGTGATTTGAGGAGAACTGGCCACAGAAATAAAATAACAAATACACAGTTACCCAAGAGATTATGTAAAATTAAAAGAACTGTACTCAATTTTATTCATGATAAAGTAAATTTTGTCCCAATATAGATATACTGTAAAAGCAAGAAGTAATGCTAATGCTCTGTTAGCATGCCAGTTGTTGTTAGCACTGATGTAAAGCCTCTGAAAGTTGTAAAATCATCATGGTGAAAAATTAGGATGCTCAGAATGTGTTTGGAAAGTGAGGAATAAATTTGGAGAGCTGCAAAAAAATTGTCTGTCCTATTTTTTCAAAATTTTTAAGACGGTAAAAATTACGTATCACACATTTAACAGTGAACCAAAATAAAAATAGACATAAAAATAAAAACCAAGCTGAGATTTTTTAACAATTACTATAAAGTGTGCATTGCTTCACTGCAAAATCAAACGCATGGTAGAAACAACAGTGGACCCAGAATTGAACCTTGGGGAACCCCTCAACTACAACATTAGCTTATTTTGATCTTATTGATAAACAGGGTAATAATAATACTGCATAAAAATGTAAATAAAAATACAAACACCAATCACACTGAACCTTTCTTCTACAGTCCCCAGTTCATGCACAGATGCTTACAAGCCCACTGTATCTAATCAGAGCGACACTATCTGATATTGAATCAAACTCGTCCTGCCTGTCAGCCACGGAAATGCCGCACAATGTCATGCCTATTACAACTTTATATGAAGCTTATCTAAGAGTGAATCCAGGGGGCGATAGTGATCCAACTTAATTAAAATCTTTACTTTCAACTTGTGTGGATGTTACAGAAAGATTAGACAGTACTGAAGAATTTACATAGCATCAGAACACTTCGAAGTCCAATTAACTGTAGCATAATTGAATTGTCAAAAGTCATTCCAGTAAAAATGTGCTAATATCCCTCTTAAACATGTCATTTTATATGTTGCATAATGATTCCCTAATTTAGCATACACTTATCTTTGAACAATACAAAACCACTTGCAAGCTACAGGGAATTAAACTGAAGCGCTGAGAGTTGTAAGAGGCATGAGGCTTGAGCTCAAACGCAGAAGAACTTTTACTATCAGCAGTGATGCCAAAAATGATTTAATACTTACACATACTGAAAAAATCCAAAATTCAAAATTGTACTAAAAAAATCCACTAAACAACGAGGCCGCGAAAGGTGAACTGCGATATAGTGAGGGACAACTGTATTTTTAGAGTAATACAGAATAGTTACTCAAAATTAGTATTCTGAATATGAATTTTTGGACATGAGGGCGTGGGCGAGAAGGGGTGTTACCTCCAACAACCTCGCTCTGGATTGGCTCTTTGGTTACCATGATACTTGGGGTCAGAATTCCAAATATGGAATTCTGCTCCAAATCCGCCCCTATAACTGCTCTAGCCTCGATGAGCTTCATTTGACTGGAGCCGACCGCTGTGGGTGACGTCGCACTCACTTATTCTTTATGCAGTCTATGGTTCTATATGATACAAGAACAAGTCGGTATTACCACTGCACTCATAACTATACTTTGCAATGGAGGTCAAACAATATCGAGTAAACAGGAGATTTTTCCTCAATATATGCATTTTTCTGTGGAACTTCAAATCCAATCCATGCACAGCAAAGCCTGCGAAAAGTTGATAAGAGACATCAAAGTACACAAAACAGTTTTCACATCAACCATTTATTCGCAGTTAAAATAAGCCAACTATTTCTGGACTATATTTTGTCACTATTGTGGCTGGGAGCACACAGAATGCCCCGATGAGGGAAGCGTCTGGGGAGAGGGTAACCTTAGGGAATCGCAGGCTCCCACCACTTAGTCATTAATTAAGACGCTCAACTGCCAATGTTTATTTATGAGATTGATTTAGTGAAATGACGAGCTGAGAATAGCGGCGGGCGCACGCTGCTATCTGCTCCATTTTAAAGAGCGGGAGGAGGGAGGGGACGACTGAGTGGAACGTGGTAATCTAACATAACATAAAGCACGGAGATAACTTTATCTACAGTGGTACAAAAAAGGGTTGTAATTGGAAAAATGTGGAAGATTTCAGAAGTAGAAAGTAGGTTCTTCTGCCGTCATACAGATGATGCATATATAATAGTACGGGGATAATGATCCAATTGCTGTGTATTGTGAAACGTAATGATTTTTTTTTTACTATCACCAAATGCAACCTTGGTAAAATGTGAGCTTTAGAAACTCAAAGCACGAAACCCAGCTACTTTCAACATTACAACAGTAGCTCAGTTGGAAAAAGTGATCGGAAGGTTGACGAGTTGGTTCCAATCTCGACATAAAACATCACTGGTCGAGCGGTCAAGTCTACTGACCCATAGGTTGGCGGTGCGATTCCAGCTCACACAGATGAATGCTGTTGTTGTGTCCTTGGGCAAGACACTTAACTCACCTCACCCGTAGTGTCTGCGTACTCTGGCGTGTGAATGGGTGAGTGGTTCCTTGACGTAAAGCGCTTTGGATGCCTTGAAGGTGGAAAAGCGTGATATAAAAATGTGAGCATTACGATATAATCTTAAGAATTAACGTAATTACCTTGACAATTTAAGAAAAAAATTTACTTATTTCAATTCAATCTGCAAAAATAGCAAATAAAAATGTAAAGTACTGTTTTATCTAATGAAATTTAAGTGATTCCACTCAATCTATACGCAATCTAGTACTTTTTATCTGGCTGTTTTCTGTCAAAATAACTTGACTTTATCATTAAGAAACTTTGAAGATAAAAAAAAAAGAAAAAAAAAAAAAAAAAAAAAAAAAAGGATTTCACAGTTGTTGGGTCATGGTGTCAGTTGTGAATAATTGTGAAATCGTGATTAGTCTTCTAAATAGTTTCTACTTTCTAGCAGCGACACATTTTCGAGGAACTACACGACTCACATGACTACAACAGTTCTCCATTTATTACATCAGTTTTCACCTCCTCAACCATCCAATTGAGTACTTTTTTTTTGTGTCTTTTTTAGAACAAAGTCAACCCATTTTTATATTTATTTAAACTTTTGTATATTTTTGTAATGGAACTTTCTGTTTTGTGAAGCTAAACCACTCAGAACCGTGCTCCTTGACCCGATACATAACACTGATTAGACCACAGAACTGCAGGTACACACTCACCTTCTCAAGCTACGAGACAGTTTATTTTCCTATCCGTAAAACAAATCTTTGAACATTTATTTCTTCAAAGACTAAATATGCAAAACCAAAATTAATTATTCCGCTCCTTGGTTCATTTGTCTAGCCGTCAAACGAAGATAACAGCGGGAGCTCGAACACTCTATTAGCTTCGACCGGCTGTATAGAGCCATGTTATAGACTTCTACTCGTTTGTACTTGACAAGGATATTTGAGGCTTTGTTCTTCAGCGGTACAGTGCAGTACACGCAGTACCAGTCACTCTCCAAGGGTCTGGCCTATATTTGCATTGTAGCGGAACAGCCAATATTGAGGTAGTGAATTTGAATTTGACGGGGAGTAGTCAGAGAGTTGGAAGGCGTATTCAAAATTTGTACTTTTGTGAATTATCAAATTGCAATAAAAGTACAAAGATGGTCGCTTGAGGTCTTGACTGTAGTAGTAGTAGTAGTAGTAGTAGTAGTAGTAGTAGTAGTAGTAGTAGTAGTAGAGATTGTGCGATGGACAGGTTGAGGAGTAGCCTGTTCATTAGCATGCAGTGTCCCAAAATCATCAAAAAAATGAACAAATAAATGTACCAAATGCAGTGTTCACAGTACTCTTACCTGTTACTATAACTAAAGGAATACGCTGTGGTACTTCATCACCCATGAGTGGCTTTGAGCTGCATGGTATTAGTGAGGAAGTAGTAGTACTCGAACTGGGCCATGTAACAGACAGGGTTGTCAAAAGGAAAAGAATCGGAAATCAGATACAAATCGATATTAAAACTAGTATCGAAACTAGATACTCATTCGAGCAGGTATCGATACTAAAAAGTCGTATTCACAGGACAGAAATGAACCTTTCCTGAAGCTTTAGAATGATTTTGAGCTGTATCAGAACAAGTATAAGACACACAGACATAGATATTACACAGATATAAAACCACATGGGAATAGAAAAGAAAGTCCTACCATTTAATGTTGGAAATCACATTCTATTGTCTAAAGAAAAAGGTTTTTTATTATCATCATCATCATCATGAAATCGGAATCGGTATCGAGCCAATTCCTAAGTATCGAACTCCAGTTTGTAATTTTAATATCGTAACAGAATACATTTTATTGCAGGTATTCACTGTTCTGAAGCATTCTTCCCAACACCACTGAGGAGGCTGGGGGCAGCGCTAACCACTCTGCCAACTGGATATAAATAGCATAAATAACAACTCATTAGCAACCAATGAGTCATATTCATTGTTTGCGTTTTTCTTTTATCCAATTTCTTTGTAAAGAGACACGATAATGTACTTATCTGTCTGGTGAAGGCTGACATTATTTCTTAAGTGATGACAAACAAAAGAAAATCACGTAGATGAAACATTGTAAATTACGGGTAGGATTAAATAAAATATGCTTCCTACTTCCTGTTTTCGTTTAAATGTTTTTTTCCAAATAAGGAGACAATATGTTGTGCTTTTGTAAATGTTCAAAATCGTATATCTCTAACTAATGAACCTTTTCTCTGTAAGTCATTTTGCAATTTCAGATACCAGGAAGCAAAGCGGTGTCTGTCAAACTGCCTCTCCTTCTATAAAAGCCCCTTAATTGTAATAACTCAATAAGTGCGTCGATAGAAAGGATGTGAATTAGCTCTATGTAAAGACAATTGCAGCTAATAGCACTCCCCTTCCAAGAAGCACATGTAAAAGCAGTACAGGTTTAGTATAATTAGTTCAGCAGCAGGTAGGAGCTATAGAGGTAATATGTAGTGCAGAGGTAATGACCGTTAAGAGCGCATTTGACAAAGGTTTGATCCGGAAATCTTTGGATAACTTCAATTATTCACAAAAATCTATTTAACATTCACCTGTAGCTAATCTAGTGGACAGGGGCCGCGACTCGAAGGGGAACTAGCCTCCACTAGAATGAGAAATCCAGCCCTATAGCTCCCTTAAAGATCTTACTCTTACTCTACTCTTCTCCAACTCTATTCTTGCTCTTTCTCTATTCTTACTCTACTTTTACTTGAACTGTAATCTTACTCTAGAGTAACAGAAGAGCGCTCAATCTACTCTACTTTTAGTCTACTCTTTTCCCATGCTCTAACTCCACTCTTACTCTTCTCTTTGTCTACTCTTACTCTATTCTTACACTTTTCTTACTCTACTCTTACCCTTACTCTACTCTACTCTTCTCTTACTCACTTTTCTTACTCTACTCTACTCTTCTCTTACTCTACTCTTACCCTTACTCTACTCTACTCTTCTCTTACTCACTTTTCTTACTCTACTCTTATCCTTACTGTACTCTTGTTTTACTCTACTCTTATCATTACTCTACTCTTCTCTTACTCTTCTCTTACTCTTCTTTTACTCTACTCTTACTCTTCTTGTACTCTACTCTTCTCTTACCCTTACTCTACTCTTCTCGTATTTTACCATTACCCTTACTCTACTCTTACTCTTATCTTACTCTACTCTTCTTCTACTTACTCTTTCTCTAATCTTCCTCAAACCCTACTCTTACTCTATGCTACTCTTACTCTAACTCTAACCCTTACTCTTACTTCTTCTCTTCCTCTTTTTATTCTAAATTAACATGTTGAGGGAGCACCGCCGTTGAAGAACTTCGTCCCCCCATAGCTCCTCCAACCAAAAATGTCTGCCGCCGCCGCCCCTGAAACATTCCACAGTATGTCATTAAATGTAACTATCTCCACTGACACAATCAGGTCAACTTACAGGTCAGATCTGCTGAGAGACGAGCCCAGCCAGAAAGAATAAGTCTTTTTCCAACAAAAAAAAAAAAACACCCAAGTGAATAAAAAGTTGAATAAATGCGAGACAAATGCCGTACTGTGAAACAATCCAGGCAATCGCAGCTCCAACCGATGGCACCAAGTATTTTAACATATTTTTTCCAAAGCAACCACTACAACTACTACTTCAAGTACAACTACAGATCATTTTCATTTTAATGCCATCTCTGCTTACACTGCGAACAACAGCTCTCAGGGTCTTGTAACGACTTGGCCAACAACAACAACAACAGCGAAAAAAAAAACAGATTTTCGAAGTAACTGATCCGCAGTTAAACAAAAAATATGACAAAATACCACTTTTATTTAGCAATTCAATTTACGAATTCATGAGGTATCTTGTTCCCCTCAGAATCCACGACTTTTCTCGGTTTCATAATTTTTTCCAATTCAAATTTTTTATAATATAATTCTCGCTAAAAGCAGCCAACATTCTCTTTTGTTCAACGCTTTTGGGTGTTTTGGACTCCGGAGGCTCCCGTACGCAGCTAAACCATTTCTGTGGTGGTTTCTTACATCACTATCACTGTCAGTTTTGCCTTTTCAAATGGAATGACTGCTGTTTAAATAATTGAAACTTCTATTCCAAAAACAGACAAAATTATCCTCTAAACGCTTTACAATTTCAACGGCGTCTACTTACATCTTTTCACGAATTTACAATTTGTTGCGTGCCATTTCCTGCTAGTCTCAGAAACCGGAGAAAGACTTTTGAAAATGAACACATTTCCATTAAATTACCTGCAAAATGGGTGAAGATTGCCTGTGTGGTGCCAATTTTGTGCCTCATTTTTGCCATGTTGCTTGAATCTGGTAATGGGCTATTGTCATGCTTCGTTCAACAATCAGTATAAAACCTTAAAGTGGGACTAAACACTGACACCACAACCGCATTTCAAATAGAGCTGCTTTTGAAGAGTGTGAAGAGGAGGAAGAGGGGCGGGGACTGGAGGACTAAAAGGAAGAGTGAGGAGGAGGAAGGGCGGGGTCTCGAGGACGAAAGAGGAGAGTGAAAAGGAGAAGGAAGGACAGGGTCTGGAAGAGTAAAGGAGATAGTGAAGAGGAGGAAGGGCAGGGTCTTGGGGACTAAAGGGAAGAGTGAGGAGGGGCGGGGTCTTGGAGGACTAAAAAGGCGAGTGAGGAGGGGCGGGGTCTCGAGGGCTAAAGAAGACAGTGAGGAGGAGGAAGGGCGGGGTCTCGAGGGCTAAAAGAGAGAGTGAGGAAGAGGAGGGGTGGGGTCTGGACATATAAGGAACGCTGTGATTGGTCTAACAGCTAACCACACTTCAAACTCCGCCCCCTGCAGCGAGGTGTTTGTGATTAGAAACAGCTGGCAGTAATCAGGACAGTCCTGCGTGATGTCACCAAGTACTTGCAATGGCCACTGGAGGCAGCACACGGGCAAATGCAACTAGTTTGCAAAAAAAGAGCCAAAAAGGGCCAGGAACAGTAGACAATGCTACGAAAACACCATATACCCAGTTCAGTAGCAAAATGAAAATGTTAGTCCCATTTTAAATCCCCAAAAATGACTTTAATTTTAGCATCTTTAGCACTTTTGCTAGCAAAGTCTTGTTCAAACCTCCAGTAGAATTAGCTAACAGGTCAGCAAAGTTCACAGAAAGACTTCGGAATAGGCTTTTTAAAAAAGTTTGTATAACATTTGGCATAATACCTTAAATTTCAAACAAGCTAGCTTCTCCAAAAATGACCATAGTTTTAAAATCTTTAGCATCCTGTTACGCTAGCTAGTCTCATTCAAAACTCCAGTAGAATCAGCTAACGGGTCAGCAAGTTCACACTCTTCGCGATAGGCTTTTTGTTATATTTCATTCAATATTTGGCATAATACCTTCAATTTCAAAAAGCTAGCTCCTCCAAAAACAACCCTACCCTAGTTTTAACATCTTTAGCATCCTGTTACGATAGCAAACCTCATTCAAAACTCCAGTAGAATTAGCTAACTGGGTCGGCAAGTTCACACACTTCATCTTGTTGACCACTATTTCATACGGACTCGGTGGTACATGGATTACCAACAATCAATATTCCATTTGGCCCGGGCTTTGCTTACTTCAAAATGTGCGGGCCAGTTTGTCTCGAAGCGGAGGTCTCGGGGTAGGAGTCGGGGTAAAAAAAAATAGCAGGAAAGTGAATTTATCATGGTAAAATGCAGCGCAGTTCTGATTGGTATTGATTGCCTTATGTAAGAATTTGCGAGGGGACATTTTGGGTAACGTTGTGCGTGTTTTGCGAGCTGTACAGCAGAACGGACAATGATGCTAGCGAAGATGACCAAGCAAAACCACAAAGGAAGACATGGCCAGTCCATCGCAATACACATAAATACAGTACGTGTTAAGGCAGTGATACTTTATGGGTATAGTAGTACAATTGCAAGATAGGGTCAATTATTTTGTCAGGGAAGAACATTTAAAAGGTCCTGGTCTTGCGGTATTTCTTAATCGGTTAATGATTATGTTTCTCATGTCGTCCTACCAGATTCAATTTCTATTTATCAAGGGTCAGAACTGGGACAACAGTGAACTTAAGACGTCCAACAGTTGGATGGTATATTCCTCTGACTTATAAATCAGATATGTATTCCAATATGTTGTATGGAAAATTGTATTATTAATCTTTCAGTCATTGTATGTAAATCTTGCAGTACAACATCACTTCTACCATAGTACTGTACTGCTTGCATTTAAGTGACTCTACTCCTTTACCAGAGCCTATGAAGTTTCTATTGCACACATTTATGGTATAACCAATATAATCTGATCCAAACATCTCTATAATATAGAAAGGGGAACCACTTGAGAAATCTCCTTGTGTTTGCGTTGGGGGATGTATCATTATTGGCAGTATGTGTACAAGTTTTGAGTTTGTGTCAGCAGAAAATCTAAAACGACATATCCCAGCGTCCAGATCCGCTGTTTGAGCCAATAGGATCACACGCTGCACACTTTACACACTCGTGTTAACAGCAACAACACAGTGACATGTAGTTGCTGCCGTTTGTGAAAAAGGGAGAATGTCTCAGCATGCCCCCCACCCCATGATGCACCCGCTGCTTTAAGGTCCCAGATGCATTATGGTTTCGCCAAGACCACAAGTGCTAAAGGAGAAGGAGACAGACAAATAACAGGCTTAGTAGTAGCATTAGCTCGACCGAGACACAGCGTCTGGGTCCTCAGGAAACAAAGTGCAGCACCACAAGGTCCAACACCACAAGGTCCAACACAAGGTCCAACACAAGGTCCAACACCACAAGGTCCAACACAAGGTCCAACACAAGGTCCAACACAAGGTCCAACGGCACAACAGGGCTAACGGCACATATGCTGCAGAACACGGACAGACTCACATCTTTTCTGATGTTGACCAAAATAAAATACAATATAAAGTTTACTGCACAGTTTCATTTATTGGGTAGAGGAGATAAGGAAATGTGTTTGTAAAGCACAACATAAAATAGGGCCTTATTCAAAGTCCTTTATAGAACATTAAGTGTTAAAACTATACAATTGCAATGTAATTAAACATTATAAAGTTTTGTTTTTACTCCTCCATCAGGTTCTTTACATTGTAGCTGTTCTCAACATAAATTGAGTCTGCACTTTAGAAAAAGGGCGTCCAACAACTGGCCAACATGGCTGTTATGCTTATTATTATTAGCATAGCGTCCATATCATGAGCCCTTCTATTACACCAGGAACACTCCCACAATCACTATAAATATCATGAGGTTCATACTAAATAATATCATACCGTGATATTTGGATATTGTTCCATCCCTTCTGCCCAGTGAAATAAAGTGTGCAATAAAACCGAGATGGCCCAGACAGTGACGCTGAGGGGAGTGACAGAGTGACAGCTGATAGACAGAACACTCCATACAAGTACTGAACGTCCCTGTTATACCAGCCCAGTGTCGAGACCACTGCTAATTATAAAGGCTGCATTGACAGTTTTGTTTCGTTGCCATGGCGATAGTGAGACCACCATGAATATGTACTTTTGTTACAGCTACTTCTATGGAGGTTAAATAGGCCATTCAGTGCATTGCCTGCGTTTGCCATTGTTAACATTCATGACCAAGATTTTTATAATAAGTTGGAATTTCCGAATGACTTCATATTATATTCGTTTTACCTCAACATGCATTTGTAAATGGTAAAAGGTCACATTTTTATACAGCCCTTTTCCACCTCCAAGGTAATGAAAGCGCTTTAAATCAAGGAATCACTCTTCACACACATTCATACACCAGTGGACAGAGATGCTGGGAGCGAGGTGGGTTAAGTGTCTTGCCCAAGGGCACAATAGCAGAATTCATCTGTGGGAGCTGGAGTCGCACCACCAACTTGTGTGTCAGAGTTTTTTGTTTTTTGCAGAGAGTGAGATTAAAGCTACCAAAGTTCGGACAAATACTCTAGAATTGCGCTATTGACGCCATATTTGTAAAACTGTATTAAAAAACACACAAAAAAAACCCTCCAAGTACAATAGAAATAATTAAGAAAAAATAAGCCAGGGTAAAAAAAAAAATAGCAGGAAAGTGAATTTATCATGGCAAAATGCTGCGCAGTTCTGATTGGTATTGATTGCCTTTATGTAAGAATTTGCAAGGGAAATTTTGGGTAGTAGTGGTAGTAGTAATAGTAGTAGGGGGAAGAAGAGGAGTTGACAAGCTGACAGACATGTGTACAAATAATATTACCTGCAGTAGTTGTAGTTTTATATCAGTACCAATAGTGTGTTACCATCTACATCAACCATTTTCCAAGGTGCTATACATTTACAGCCCCTGATCGTGTAAGGTTCACCTGCCCCTCGTCCCCCACCTGGGCTGATTTACCGTGGTCATGTGTCTTGGAGGGAAAGGTCATCGCGGAGGTAAAGGTCACCACGCTCCATCAGGCTCTCCGCGGGACGTCCTACCTGATACGCCGCGGTAATGGAGGACATAATGCTCATACAAGACACAGGGAGCAGGTTTAGGGCGTTTCAAGGGTCTACAGGACGGATCCATAGGTTTCGCTCACATACATCACAAAGTTCAATAGTTTTAAATGGGGCTGGTTAGAAATCGAGGTGGAATGAGCTGTTTTCTTGACCTGGTTCGTGGTGAGTATCTGTGTATTTACTGCATCTAATCACAGGAAACAAAAACTGGCCTAAATTTCAACGTCGTCTCCATCAGCAAAAACAAACAAAAAGCAATTGCCGTTTACCACAAAAGCCTCAGAGCGTCGTCCGTAATAAACCCTGAAGACGCGACAGTGACAGCGGAAAAGACTTTAAGCCCAAAGATGAATACGGCAAGTCTGTGGAGTCAATTCCTCACAAATAATGAGAAGTCAACCAATCGTCAACACGGCGTTCAGACACAAACACGGTGAGTAAAAAGTCTAGACTGATTGACAACTTACTACAACTAATACTACTATACTATACTATTACTACAACTACAACAACTAGTACTACTACTATTATTACAGCTACTACTACTACTCCTACTCCTATAACTACTACTAGAGCTACTACTAGAGCTACTACTATTACTACAACTATAGCTGCTACTATTACTACTACAACTATAGCTACTACTATAATTACTACTACTACTACAGCTACTACTATGACAGCTACTACTACAGCTACTGCTACTGCTACTACAGCTACTACTACGCTACTACTACTGCTACTACTACAGCTACTACTACAGCTACTACTACCGCTACTATTACTGCTACCACTACTACAGCTACTACTGCAGCTACTACTACGATAGCTACTGCTGCAGCTACTAATACAGCTACTATTACTGCTACTGCTGCTACTACTACAGCTACTACTGCAGCTACTACTACTGCTACAACTACTAGTACGGCAGCCACTACTACTACTGCTACAGCTACTACTTACTACTACTTTAAGACCACAAGATGCAATATTAGCCTCACACATTTCATTTTTGTGTATTTACTCACAAAAATCCCACATAAAAAAAACAACAGGCATCCATTTGTTTGTTCAAATTTGTGAAGGGTACAAACATGAGCGAAGGGCAGTATTTAACAATACGACTCCAGCATCTGTCAGTGTCTTTCAAATAAAGTTGTTTCTTCATCAAAAGTTTCATTTTAGTGCTGCAGACAAACCCCAACCCAAATGTGTACACTTTTTGTCTTAATACTAAAACGTAGGTACATAGTTGTTGGTAAAAGACTAAAAAGACGGCAAAGATGAGGAGCGTGCGGCGACAGATGCGGAGCTGCCGTTAGCGTGGGCTGCTTCTGTGTAAATGAATAGCCGTATGGTTAATTAACAGGAAATCCTTTTGTCTTCAGGCTCTGACCAGGGCAATTTGTGGGTGTTCAGCCGAAAATGCATCGAAATGATTAATTAAGGATCCCAAATGAGAGCTCACAGGCTTTGGACTGGCAGCTCCAGAGTTGGAACCTCCTCCTGACTCCTTTCTTCACTCTGCAGAGGAGAATGAAGTAGGAGGAGAGTGCGCCAACAAGTCCCACAGCGTTTATTTTGATCTGTAATAAGACTAATAATGCACAATGCGCTCTTAAGGTGACAGTATTCATGCAGTATTCAGACATATGTGACGGCGGGAGTGTAGATAGAGGTGGGAGGTACTTACTTACATTTTACACATTACATTTGCTGAGTAATACTTTACTTTCTACTGGATTAAATGTTTTAGTGACTATTTTGTTTTTTGTCACTTTTCCAATTGAAAAAAATATATATATACACACTACCAGTCAAAAAGTATGGATCCAGCCTCTCATTTAATGTTTTTTGTCTTCATTTTTACTACTTTTTACATTTTATATATATACAGAACACATCAAATATATGAACCAAGATAAATGGAGTCATGAAAAGAAAAAAAGGAAATAACTACGGACCCTATCACCCTTTGCTTTGTCGAAAAAAGGTTTAGTTATTTAAGTTTTCTTTGCTACATAACTCCATATATCTTACTTCATATATTTGATGTCTTGTGTATGTTCTAAAAGCTCCATGGAGACAAGCAGGTGGCCAAACCTCCATCATAAATGTTACACAGTGTGCTTTTAATGTGAGACTTTTGATACTGCAACTTCAGATTGTCCCTGTCATGTAAAATGGTCAATGGTCACAGTTTTACACAGCGCAAAGAACTTTACATCAAGGAACCACTCACACATTCATACACCAGTGTGTCGAAGGTGAATTTGAACTGCCAACCTCCTGATCAGTTGGAAAAAACTGAGCTACTGTCGTGATACAAGTAAAAGCGCCAACATTTCACACTTTTAAAAGGTCCTACATTACACAAAATTGACTCTTGTGAGCTTTAAGCCAAGTTACCTCCTTAAAAATAGACATGGAGCTGTGTTTTGTTTCATAGTCTGTACATCTCCAAAGCTCAAAACGCTCTGTTCCACCTTGTGATGTCATGAAGTGGTAGTTTAAGTTAACAGCTCCTTTTACTTTTAATTTAATACAGTTCTGCAATTCCAGTTCCATCATCCAAAAGACTCTTATGAAGGTGTGTGGAGTTTAAAAACACAGTGAAGCACTTCCTGTATTACCACATGATGACATCACAAGGTGGAACAGAGCGTTTTCAGTTTGAGAAAAGAACTCAGCCTAAATCTGCAGGGTTTGTGCTTTAAACATGTGTGAAAGAAACAAAACACAACTCCAGGTCTGTTTGTGAGGAGGAAACATTAGAACATGGATCAGGCGTAGCGTCATACGGCCCCTTTAACTGCAGTTGGATTCACCCTGGAATCTAAAGCGTTAAACGACCAGGTCCAGAGGCCAACCTCCGCACACTTTGATTACACTTGGGTAATTGCATTGCATTGTCACTGCGCAGTAAATAACCAAACCCACCCGGTCAGCAGCGTATGTGCAGATAGAAACCGCTCGCCTCGCCCGTTACCACCCGCGCCCATAAATCTCATTTCCTTTCAATTATACACACACAAATGACTGCGATAAAATCCATGAATTTCAAATGACGATCTGGCCATTAGTAAGTCCGTGTTATATGGTGTGTGGAGGGGGGTGTGAAACTGCTCCGCTATCATCCAGCAAATAGACTCATCCCATTCGGACCTCCATGTAAATCTGCTCTATTTACAGCGGTGCCAAATGCCCGGGGGGATGTTTGAAATGGCCGTGATGGAGCTCGCCGCGTGCACGTTGAAGTGGCCGGGAAGTTTTGACAGATGCGAAAGGGAGATTGATGCGGACTTCAAAGCTAGCATCGCGAGCGGGTTATCGGAGTGGAGATGGAGCTGGTTAAATCGGACATCTTTGAAGTACCGCAGGTGGGAGAGAGTGGTGGAGGAGAGGGGAGGGATGGACAGTGATAGAACAGCTAATAGTTGTGCCATTAGAGGCATCCTTGCTCTAAACAGGCTATTCCGAGATTTGGGAATTTGGGAATGTGAATGCATCAATACCGCAACTGCATTTCATTAGATTAGATGCATTTTACATCAATGGGATCTATACGATTTCAGGGCCATTAAATCAAAAGAAATAAGACCGTAATGGAATAACAGATTTTCAAATTGACTTTTGATTCACATTCTCTGTTTTAATCTAATTTGAAACTCATTTAAGATTTGTTTCACGAAAACGACTGTTGGTAGATTGTTGCTTGATTTGATCATGTTTTGTTAAAATGGTTCAAATTTGTCTTGTGCCTTGGTGTGATATTATTATTGGAGGTTTATCTCACATACACCTGAAAAAAACTACTAAAGATAATACAGGGATGTCAACAATTCACTATTCTTTAGACATACTGTATTTTCAGGAGTATAAGTCGCACCAGCCAAAAAATGCATAATAATGAAGAAAATAACATATTTTCACATTGCGTCTGAGTATAAGTTGCACTGGAGTATAAGTCGCACCAGCCAAAAAATGCATAAAAATTAAGAAAAGAAAAAAAAAAATCACATATAAATCGCATCTTAGTATAAGTCGCACCCCGTGGCCAAACTATGAAAAAAGTGTGACTTATAGTCCAGAAAATACGGTAGTTAACAGGGGAATCTCTGGCCAAACCTGGCAGTGTTAGAAGTCCTATAGTATATATGTATGCTAGTTTTTACCGTGTTCTTCGAAAGCGAGAAGTTTTTTGTTTCATTCACACATCATACTTGTAAATATCACCATATCTCCATCTATCTTAAGTCAGCGAATTCATATCATAATGTTGATTTGGTGAAAATGTATTCTACTATATATTTTCTATTCAATTTATATGAACATTTAAAAACAACTTCACCAAAGTGCTTCACATAAAAAGTCAACAGAACACATACAGATAACACAAGAACAATAAAACACTATCCTGTATAGCTTGTATTAAATGCCAGGGAGAAGAGGTAGGTTTTTAGTCTAGTCTTAAACGGTGCTAAAGACTGAGGATCTGACAGGCAGAGGGCGCTGTTTCATAGTCTGCCACAGAAAAGCATCTGTCACCTCTGGTCTTGAGTCTGGCTTATGGGCAAAAACCTGTAATATTAATTGATTAGGATATTCAATATACTCATTTGACTAATCAGACTGAAGATTCATCTCAACTTCGCAGGTAACAGATACTTTATCAACGGTTCAGTAGTTTCAGTAGTATTCTATTTAAAACTAAGATCTGTCTCCTGCTTTGGTGTCTCTACGTTTACTTCGATCGAGTTTGATTCCATAATTTGAAGATCCAGTTTGCTCCTTTGGCTCAGTCACAGTTTGGACAGGTGACTTGTTCTCAAGGTCTCAAGATAAACTCCTCGTCTGGGTCATCATCAGGCATTTAAGACCAAAAGTAGTCACCAGCCCTGGCAGCAGAACTTCATCGTTTTACTACTTTCATTGGAGTCGGGTGGAAGGACAGCTTTGGTGTGTGCCTGAAAACCTCGGCCCTCCTCTGTGGTAGCGGGACCACAGCCGACATTCTCAAGAGACTGTTTGAACTCATAGCTGTTGCAAACCATACCACTGAATCTTTTAAAACACTTTCTATTTCCCATTTCTAACAGTAAGTTTGGGCTATGTGTCTGTTAGCGTTCATCTACAAGTGCTTATGAGCTGAAATCTACTCCTCCTCAGTTGTTGTGTGTCCACGAGAGCTGTGATCATCAAAGGACTTTGATCTGCTCCTGTTTTCCACTCACAGAAAAGGTTACAGAATGGAACATGTGACATCTCAGTGGTTGCTTAGGCACCGTAGTCATGACAACAGTACAGAGTTTAGGGAAGTGAGCGTTCTTTTTAAGCCACCCAGCAAAGCCTATCCAACAGAGTATAATTTTCAGAGATACATTTAAACCCAGGTCAACATTGTAAATACAGATTTGTTCTTCATGCTCAGGTAAAGCTGTGTAATCCTCCCGTCATCCAGGTCTGATTCATAGCAACAAGAAAAATAAAATCTGTCAACCGGACAAAATGTTTCGCTGCTCCTCCAAGCCGCTTCTTCAGTTCTGGTCAGATTACTGCTGGACACTGCCTTATATCTGTCTGAAGGAAGGAGCTAACTGCACTGAAGCTAAAACACATATTGTTTACAGTTTCTGTTTGTAGGCTAGGTCTATTGTGCTACTCTAAGTGTGCACTGTGCCTACTTAACATAGTCATTCAAGCCTCTAATGAGTGATTTCACACCTGGTAGTACCCTGTTGTTCTCTTTGTTTTCTTCAGGTAAAATAAAAATGTGTTTTCACTTATACTTGCTTATATATTGCTCTTGTTTCAATTTAAGTTTTCATTTGTTTCTATTAGCAAATATCACTCTGCCTCTAGTTAAAAAAATACACTCAGAAGGTACTGCAGTAGCCAGTTTTATTACAACAATCACTCAGCCCTTACACATGTGTCCACTCCACAGCCTTATCGCTCCTACCTCCACCCCGCTGCCCCCACAACCCCAGCCCCCACCCCAACCCCACACACACCACTCCGAGGGGCTTGGATTGATCTGTAGCATCGTCGCAGATAGCCCCCCCACCACCACATCCATTCAGTGAGTAAGTGCTGGGACAAGCTGTTCTTTCAGGCAACAATAGGCCTTCTAATAGCCCCTGTTTGTCTCCTTTAAGGCAAAACACACACACACAACCGCACACATATGGACACACATCGCGTTAGGACATTACACATCACCGGCCCTCACTGTGGTCAGGCTGAAGACCTCCTCAATCTGGACGTTTGATTTCGATCTCTAACTCTCACTTGCACCAATCCAGAGGTCATTTCAGTCCCATCCGCACCTGATCTGTACAACTCATCGAAAGCATTAAGGGCTAAGTAAAAGAACAAATTAAGGTTGTGAACTTTGACCTTGTGGTGCAGGGGTTGGGCTAGGTCTGTAACAAAATGGGTTATCTTAAAAAGTTAGCTTATAGCCTATAAAGAGCCATCATATTAGGTACAGCAAGCGAAATTACACACTTTTTCTACTATAGACTACTTAAATAAGGGATTACATTGCACCATCGTGCAGACAGATCCAAAATGAGTTGCTTTTATTCTGATAATAACAATTTAAATTGCCTTCACTACGCAGAACAACTTCAGTGCTAGCAGCTACTATACATTTGCTTGGGATTTAGAATACACACTTTATCAAAACTTTACAAAGATGTGAGTCTGGTCCCCGGATAATCTCCCCGAGTTCAGATGGGCACGAGTGAGAGGTGGGTTAGCCAATCAGGGACGTGCAAGATCTGTTCCATAGATAGTATATATAAATGGACATAGCTAACCTGCTAGCTGGCGTGTTCCAAATCAGAAGTGAACATGGGCGCGCTTCCGGCTCCATCAACTCAGGCTCCAATTCACTTTGCATTGAAAAATTGCCCCTTTCTCTGTAACTGCTGCAGTAAACCTCGTAATTTTGGTCTTAAAATGTTCGTATTAACCTGCTCTACATGATGCTAGGGTTTTTATTTGACTATTTTGACTGTAAATCCAGATATGAACAATAGCAACAGACGAATCAGGCACCTTCGTTCCCCAAGTTTGCCCCTGCTAGCCTTAGCAACAAGTTTGATTGACAGCGTTGCTAAGCACCCTGTCCCTTCTTAACCAATGGTGCGGGCGGGAAGGGGCGTTACCTTCAACAGCCTCGCTCTGGATTGGTTCTTTGTTTGCTATGATACTAGCGCTCGGAGGCCCAAAATATGGAACTCAGCTCCAAACTGGCTGCTATAACTGCTAGCTTCGATGAGCTTCATTTGGCTGAAGCCGAACGCTATGGGTGACGTTACACTCAGTTAGTTCCTCTAAGGTCGGTTCGTATTAAAACAAATATGGCTGTTTACGAGGAAAAACAAAAGAAGAAGAATTTCACAATGGACTGAAAATCATCACAGATTTTAGCAGTGAACAAAGGACAAAACCAGGGGTCGGGAACCTATGGCTCACCAGCCAGGTGTGTACTCTCACTTGTAGTAGTCCTTTAGCGTCGGATACTATCATCGCTGATAGACTCGCGGTTGCAGACTTTTTATGACCGTACCTCCGCAACCAATTGTGCTCTCCATAGCCATAGGTTCCAACCCCTGGACTAAACTGTTAATTGGAAGTGAGGGAAATGGGATTTTGTTTGTAAAGGATAGAAGACCAACAAGTCACTGAAAGAAACAGATCTGATTGGACGATCGTGTTTGGTTCTGGCTTGAGACGCGATGAAGGGCATGGTGACCAGATCTGGTGATATCTCGTCACTGCACCCAGATACCAGTCTGCTTAAGCTAAAAATATATCTTTTTAACTCAATTAAACTGCTTCAATAATTGGTGTGCCAGTAGGGGGAGTCTTTACATACCATATAAAACACCAATACTACTACTAAATTAGTCACTGTTCAGTTCTTCCTCACTACACTCTATAGGAACCTTCATATCGATAGAAAAACCTTTGCTTTCTTGTCCTACACCCCATTTTGTTCAATATATCCAACTGGGAATCTCACAATAGACTCTAGCCTTGGTTCTCTCCATATTCTCCGATAGTGCCTCTCTAACTCGGCACCCCGCTGAAATCACATAGAATATAACATGAAATTGCCCAGGCTGCAAGAATAGGATGGAACATAAAATTCACAACTTCAATTTTGCACCATCACAGAGAAGGCAGAGAATATCTTCTAAGAAAGTGGGGATATAACAGCCTTACCGTAGCAATACAAACACAACACACTATTTGAACACATTATAAAGATACCAAATAAAAATACCATGTTTGATTTAGTCTTTATTATTAGTCTGTGTACATCTACAAAGTTCAAAATGCTCTGTTCCACCTTGTGATGTCATGAAGTGGTAGTATTCAAGTTAACTGCTACCTTTTACCTTTAGTTCTGTAGAGATTGGCAATTCCAGAACTGAAATCATCCAGATGATTCTAGTGAAGGTGCATGAAGTTTAAAAACACAGAGGAGCACTTCCTGTATCACCATATGAACATGAACCTAGATCAGAAAATATCGCCGATAGAGACTTGGCCATTGGTTTTCTTTCCAAATCCATGGAAACCCAACGTCTTCCTAAAGTTCATTTCAATAACGCAATTCAAACATAGTAGCATTTCACAATTAGCCATCACAGAATTTTGAATTTATTTGCTTAACTTTTATTTAACCAGGACAGTACCATGGAGATCAGAATGTCTTTTTCAAGGGGGACCTGGCAACACACGTCAAGGACATTTAGAAAGGAACAATACATGGAACAGTTAGAATTTGGGTCCTTTCCAGATTTAAAATGTGGTAATCTGTAAACTGCTGGATTGAATCATGTTGTCGTTTAAGTAAAAAAGAAGAAAATATGTTAAAAGGATCAAGATTGAACCAAGCGTTCCAAGCAAAAAACCTGAAGTCCTGTTTCCAGCTCAGTCCGAACACGAGGAAAGTGAAGTTGATCAGCGTTGTTTTTCTAAAGTATTGAACCCTACATGTGCGAACCAAAATTCTGAGTTTCTAAAAAAAGCGGAGCAAGTACACTGCCTTGAGTGGGGTAACAACAATACAAGCAACCCAACTGTATCTGAACGGTCACACCTCAAAGCTTCAATACAGAATTATTCAAACATTAACATACAACTAGGAGCTCTCGCTAAGGTAACAGTGAGAGAAAACCATTATAACACGGCGTATGCTAATAGAAGCTGATTATTATGTCCGCTTTCAGTATTCTGGATCAGTTTTGGAGCATTGCAAAGATGTGGAAGTATTGGAAATCTGAAGGTTGAATACTTGAAAGTGATATTACTTCAAAATGCAGTAGAAATCAACCAAAAATACTGCAATATAATAAATTAACTAAAAATCTACATGACGTATTGGGAAAAAATTGTTCCATTACTGTATTCTGCAATTAATATTACAATTTTCAACACTTCTACTACTTTTGTCACGATACAAAAATTTGAAACATGATATACTAAGGAATAGACTCCATACTCAATATTACTTCCAATACCATAATGATAATAAAAAAACACTCTTTACTTAGACGACTGGATACTTTTTCTATTCCCATCTGGCCTTATATCTGTGTAATCCCTCAGTCGTCCAGTAGGTTCCGTAGTGGTCCATGGGCGTATACTCGTCTATGTGGATTTATACTAGAATTTTTCAAACATTCACAAATCAGTCGATATAGAACTAAGACTTCTCGCTAAGCTAACAGTGAGAAAACCTTAATAACATGGCGTACACTAACAGAACTGCATTAATATGTCCACTTTAAGCATTCTGGATCAGTTTTGGAGCATTGCAAAGATGAGATACTGCAGGCTGGATCAGATTCCCTTGTGTTGAAATAACAAATAGCTTTTCTGCCGTTAGCCATTTGATCCTCTGGTAAATACTTTATACAAGTCTCTATTTTAATATGAGTTATGGATGTGGTTCAATGGGTCAAAATGGAGGGATCTATTTTCAGCACGAGCAGGAAGATAATACATAAAATGCATGTGATTCTTGGGTTTCAGTCTTTCTCAAATGGTAAAGAGTGTGTCAGATTTGATTTCATGTGATAAACACAACCTGCCTTCCTCCAGTACAGATATAAAGAGATATATTGTGAATGCAAACGGTCAAAATGAGACCACTGTGTGCTGTTTGCATGTAATTATAACAGGATTTTTTTATCATCTGAGAACTAGGAAGTAACAGTGATGCATTGTTACCATGTGAAAAATGCTTATAAACTCATCAAGGTGAATAATTAGGATGGGATAATTAGGAATGCATTCGGAAACTGACGGATAACTTTGGATCGCTAAAAACCTTTAACCTCAACTGTTCCTGATCCAATGTTAAAACATGGTCTGAATCTTGTTTGCGATAATGCAACAAGGAAAGTAATTAGCTGTAGCCGCTACTGTACTGCATTGAATAATCAAAGAAGCTGCTTCTAAAGTAAACTGTAAATGGACATATTTTTATCTGGTGCTTTTCCACTAAAAGCACTTTTAATCACAACGCAAACTTGTGGTTTAGTGAATCCGACCACTCCACCAAAGATGTTTATGTCAAGAGCTGGATTTGAACTGCCAAACCTCGGATCAGTGAACAAATACTCTACCATATGAACTACAGTTGCGTAGTATTGTCGTAGTACCTGCTACAATAGTAAAAGCAACACATTAACATAGCAGTTACAAAGACTTTTTGTACCAGTGGTGGAAGAAGTACTCAATACTGCTACTTAAGTTAAAATACAAATACAAGAGCAAAAAAATAGTAATACTTTTATTTAAGCAGATTTTTTTATGTGATACTTTTTACACTTAAAGTAGATTATGAGGTTTTATAAGGCTTAATGTTAAAAACAATCTGGTACGGCACTTTAAATACGCCACATAAAGTTTAATAAATGCACTGAACAAAATACTACTTTAAAACCATAATTTATAAATATAGTAATAATTTATAGTATATAGTAGTACATAGGAGTTGTAATATTTCTCAAAAAATATCCAAAAGTGCCTTGAGATCATCCTGTGCCATATAACCGCTCTGTATCAACAGACTGGAGCCGTTCAGAGATTCGGAAACTCTCGTCTTGTAATGTAATGCAATATTGATTGGTCTCCACCGCAGGGCCACCTTCGCGATGTCTAAATGAATTCTCCTCGTCTGGATATGACACTTCCACCCCGCACCTCACAAACAGAATAACTGAGAGACTCATATGGTAAAACTGACTCATTTATGGGATACGCACAAACCCACCACCAGCTAGCGGAGTTTTAGAGAGGCTAAAGCTAGTCTGAGAGAAGGCCGGTAAACAAAGCTGTTCGAGATAAGAAGTGCTCTGGACGAGTCGTTGTCATTTTGTGGAGTGCCCTAAACTGTAAAGGTCTTTTGTTTTAAGCTAGCCACTTTGTAACTACTTTTGTTTGGATGAGTGCGTCAATATGAAATTAAAAAGATTGTTGTTTTGTGTGATAACGAGCGTAGCGTTGGTAACAAAAGACGTGCGTTTTGGCAGTAAATACGGTCATTTTAATGCTCGGTTTGGGACAATGTTGCTGGATTTTTAATAACTCGAAAAAGATGTTTCTAGTGACTCGACTCGTTTGTTTTAAAGCCGTTTTTGAAATGTGGGGTAGTCCAGACTTTTTGAAAATGTTGATAAATGAGGACAAATGAAAGCCTTAAAAAACAAATACGGGTAAAAGGTAAAAGTATTTCACGCAGGTCTTATAAGGCTTCAAATGTTGTGGTTTTGATAAAGATTTGTGCTGAATTTAATTGAATCAATAACAAATTTTGAAACATCAGTGGATACAGACACTGGGGGTGAGGTGGGTTAAGTGTCTTGCCCAAGGACACAACAGCGGCATTCATCTGTGGGAGCTGGAAACGCACCGCCAACCTGTGGGTCAACGGATCTCACCGCTCAACCAATGATGTTTATGTTTAGAGCGGATCAACCTTCGGATCAGTGGACAAACCCTCTACCAGCTGAGCTAGCGTAGCCCCGTGCTAGCTTTATGCAAATGTAGCTTCACTCCGCGCAGAAAAACTCTTTGTGTCGTCCTCTATCAAACGCAATCATTTGTGCAGCGTCAAAGGCCCATAGAGATAACACTGCCACCTGCGCTCACTTAACTTCATAGACCCATTGATACAGATTTCTTTGATTAATTATTATGCAAATGAGCAGACTGGATGCTAGCAACACATGCTACGTAGCGCAAACAAGCATAGATGCAAAACTTCACAGGAAGAGCGTGAATAAAAGATGAAATGGGCCAT
Organism: Periophthalmus modestus; assembly: GCA_019594935.1. Lineage (NCBI taxonomy): Eukaryota > Metazoa > Chordata > Actinopteri > Gobiiformes > Gobiidae > Periophthalmus > Periophthalmus modestus. Next base: position 15,319,601 of record JAIEZT010000198.1, on the reverse strand, counting down.
ATGGAGTTTTGAGTGGTAGAATGGCCAGGTGGAAGTACTTGAAATTTGAATAAGAGGTTGAATACTTGAAGGTGATAGTACTTCAAAATGCAGAAGACATCAACCAAAAATACGGCAAAATAATAAAATAAAAATCTATATGGCATATAAGGGGAAAAAGCAACCAATATTACAACTTTGAACACTACTACTACTGTTGTCGCAAATAGACTTGATACTCAATGCTGATTCCGATACCACGATGATACTTGTCACTGACACTTTTTTTTTCAACTGTCAGTGACATTTGGGCCACCCTGTACTTTCTTTATATTCCCATGTGGCCTTATATCTGTGTAATCCCTCAGTGGTCCAGGTAGGTTCCATAGGGCGTATACTAGTGTGTTTGGTCTTATACTTGTTCTGATACAGCTCAAGATAATCCTAAAGCTTTTCAGGAAAGTTAAATTTTTTGGTATAATGAGTAAACGATCTACAGTGGGACAAAAAAGTATTTACTCAGCCACCAATTGTGCAAGTTCTCCCACTTAAGAAGATGAGAGAGGCCTGTCATTTTCATCGTCAATCATCATCAAGTATGAGAGACAAAATGAGGGAAAAAATTCAGAAAATCAAATTGCAAATTATGGTGGGAAAAAAAAAAAAAAGTATTTGGTGAATAATAAAATTTCATCTCAAGACTTTGTTATATACCCTTTGTTGGCAATGACAGAGTTCAAATGTTTTCTCACAGTTGAAGTGTAACTGATTACAGGCCTTGTTCATCTTTTTAAGTGGGAGAACTTGCACAATTGGTAGCTGACGAAATATTTTTTTGCCCCACTGTATCTGTTCACATATGGAAAATTGTCACTTTTCCACCTTCAAGACGCTCAAAACGCTTTAGATCAAGGAACCGCTCGCCCATTCACCACGCACATTCATACACCAGCGTACGCAGACACTCGGGCGAGGTGGGTTGTGTATCTTGCCCAAGGACACCACAGCAGTATTCATCTGTGGGAGGTGGAATCGCACCACCAACCTTCTGAGCGATCCACCCTCCACTGATCCATGTTTACATCGAGATCGAGATTCTAACCGCCAACCTTCGGATCAGCGGACAAACACTCTACCACCCTAACTCCTATATCTACTAATGCCTTTACTTGAAGTTATGGGCAAAAACTACTTTGATTTGCAAATTAGAAAGAACTAAAGCTAGTATTTTTTTTTTGGTTTTGTTTTGTTTTTGAAAGGGGATCCAAAAACTAACTCGTCGATTTACAAGGATTACTGCACATTTGATGCAATTTGTTGTAAACCTTGTAATCCACGCAAACACGGTGATGAGATCCAGCTTTTTTAATCCTAAAGTTACATCAGTGGGACTTCTATCTGGACCGCTACTGTGGAACTGTGTATTTAGTGTATTGTATTATATAAATAAAGTATTATTACCATCTGACTGTTATTCTAAACAGGAGCTCAAGGCCAGAGAGGAGTCCACGGGAGATTTTTATAGATCTATATGCACTCCCATACACTCCAGCCTTTTAACACTGCAGCAAACACTTCACATTGACAAAAACAGCCCCAGAGATGGCGATATAAAGGCCTGTGCATAAACAATACAACAGAGCACGTATACTGACTGAGTCCTCCGGTTCTCATGCCCACATATATTAAATATTTAACACTCAAAATAGAAGCAATTTCAACTGGTAAATAACTTGAAGTGTTTCCATGTGGTTGTTTTAAGAATGAGGGTTTACTGGAAGTTGGTTCAAAATACTTCAAAATAGACTTATTGTAGTCAGTGGTGGATGAAATACTCAATTTTGTTACTTAAAGGTCTTTCTATTATGCACAATGGACTCTTATGAGCTTTGAGTCATGTTATAATGTTCTTACCTCCTCAAAAAACATAGTGTTTTGTTTCATTCACACATGTTTGAGTAACATTTTATTATCAGTCTGTCTATATCTTCAAAGCTCAAAATGCTCTATTGCACCTTGTGATGTCATGAAGTGGTAGTTTTCAAGTTAACAGCTCTTTTTACTTTTAGTTCAGTAGAGATTGGCAATTCCAGGGCTGAAATCATCCACAAGTGTTTTCTAACCCTGCAAATCATATGAAAAGTACTTTTTACTTTTCAGTCCAGTTAAAAACTGTAATGGAGTAGAAAGTACAGATACCCGCTTCTAAATAAGCAAAAGTAAAAAGTGAAAATTTACAGATACCTAAAAATTCTACTTAAGTACAGTACTTTACTACTTGTACTGCGTTACCTTCCACCACTGCAGTTTAATAAACCGGTGTTTTTCAATTTGAAAACTTGCAGTAGGTTTGTTAAAAGTATTGGGAATCAGACATTAACTTGATACTAAAACTAAACTCATCAAAACTAATCAAAACTAGATACTTCAATATGGCAAAAAAATCACATTAACGCAACAACAATTGAAGCTTCCCTGAACAGTTTTATTACAGTTTTGAGTTTTATCAGAACAAATACAAGATCTCATGCTGAGATAAGGACAGAACTATAATTTTGCACATGAAGATTGCATTCTATGACTAAAAAAGGACTTTTGTCTTCATTGTAGTATTGGAATCTGTATCGAGTATTGAGTCAATTCCTTAGCATCAAAATAGTTTGAAATTGCTATATAACACCATACTAACAACTTTAAAATGTTAACATTAATAGTGCATGACACTCTAGCTAGAACCAACATGATTTCGAAGCATGTCTGTTTACAAGCAACACACTCTACAAGCTGCATCAGAAAAGTCCCCCATAACCTCCCATTACATGACATGTTCTAGTACTTTCCGTGTCGCCGTGCTCTGCCCCAAGTGCACGTGGGAGCACAGGACAATGTTTAAAACCCAGTTATCGGATTAAAACTCGGCACAAACACGCTGATATGTTTGGAAACATCCCTCTGACTCTAGTTCATCAACCCTTCATCCAAAACATAACTCTGTTACACACATGAACGAAAACTGACGCAATCTCGCTTCCCAACCTGGCAACCGCTTCCAACTAGAGATCGACCATGGCCAACACCAATACTGATTGTTCAGAATCCAGAGAAACCAGTGGCCAGTCAGCTCTGTTGATATTTTGGGCCAATATGTAAGGCTGAGTCACAACAAATTCACCCACACTCACTTTTGGGGTCTACAGTGGTACCTCACTATATCATGGTTCATCTTTCGCAGTCTCGCTGTTTCGTGGATTTTCTTTAGTGCAATTTTGCATGATTTTTTTTACATCGTATGAACCTGCATTGTGTTCTGCGTCCTGATTGGCTGAGGGACTGTAGACCATTGTCCATCAGTCTCCTGTACAGTACAGAATGTATTCAGAAAAATGTACATAAATGTTGGATCGCAGTGTGACTCTGAAGTGCTGTATGTTTGCAAATTTTCTCCCCGACAAAACCCACAATGTCGATGAAACGTTCTGCACCGATGAAGGTTTGAACTTTGAGAGAGTTTAAACAAGAGAGAAATGTGAGAAAGTGTATAAAGTGTGTGGTGAGGAGTTTTACAGCTGCAAAATATATAGAATAATTGTAAAAATTAAGCTGATACTTCACGGATTTTGCCTTTGCTGGTTCTATTTAGAACGTAACGAGGGACCACTGTATTGTCCAGGGCCCCAGGGTCTAGGGGCCCAAAATTGAACTACGATTTGAAGGTTGGCGGTTTGAATCCCTGTTCAAATCCCGCTCTCGACATAAACAGCATTGGTTGAGCAGTCAGATCCACTGACACACAGGTTGCCGAAGCGGTTCCAGTTCCCAGAGATGAATGCTGTTGTTCAAGACACTTAACCCCCTTGCCCCCAGTGTCTGTGTACACTGGTGTGTGAATGTGTGTGTGAATGGGTGAGTGGTTCCTTGATTTAAAGTGCTTTGAGGTGCCTTGAAGGTGGAAAAGCGCTCCATAAAAATCGGACCATTTTCCATAAATTAAACTGAAAAATACTAAAGATATTCATTATTGTCCATGTTAAAATTGAGATGTTTATGTTATGGCTCTGAATCCGCTGCCAACCTTTTTACACCTTGATAAAATTACTGGTTCTTTCAACGCAATATAAAAAGAAAACGATCTATAGTCGTTGTGCAGTGAATATAAGGGGAACTAGACAAGAAAACAGCATTATTATCTCACTGGGACCTGAGCCAACATAATGAATCACGATGCCTTTGAGGTTTCCACTTGACTCTTGCACCTTTACGTCTGTATCTGTGTTTATTCATAGTATTTATCATGGGGAGGTGTAGGTGCTTCACAGATTTACTTGAAAATCAATTAACAACATACAGGAAGTGTTTGTTCCATCCCCAAAAGGTGCATTGATTGTTAATGAGCAAAACAACTCTTTCTGAAGGCAGATGTATACCGTTTTATATGTGACTATTCCCAGGATCAAATTAACTGGCTTAGGTGCCATTTTAAGGACTTTTTTTTTTACCATTGAAAAAACTTAATATTGTGTTTTGAATTGCTGATTGCTATGGTTACATTTTTGGGCTCTCTGACAACTGTGGACATACAATTGTGTGAAAAATCAGTGTTTTTTTTGAGAGATGGTACCATTTTTAGGTCACATCTTTACACCAGTGTGCGCAGACACTGGGGCTGAGGTCAGTTAAGTATCTTGCCCAAGGACACCATGACAGTATTTATTTGTGGGAGCTGGAATCACACTGGCAACCTTTGGATCACTGGTTCTTACCACTCAACCAATAATGTTTATGTCGAGAGCGGGATTCAAACTGCCAACCTTCAGATCAATGGACCAGAAGAAGAAGAAAGAAGGAAGAAGAAGAAGAAGTAGCAAGAAGAAAGAAGAAGAAGAAGGCAGAACAAAGAATAAGGAAGAAGGAAGAAGAAAGAAGGAAGAAGGAAGAAGACAAACGAAGGAAGAAGAAAGAAGAAGAAGGAAGAAGAGAGAAGAAGAAAGAAGACAGACAAAGGAAGAAAGACGAAGGAAGAAAGAAGAAGAAGAAAAAAGAAAAAAGAAGACGAAGAGGGAAAGAAAGAAGAAAGAAGAGAAAAGAAGAAGAAGAAGAAAGAAGGACGAAGAAAGAAGAAAGAAGAAAGACAAAGGAAGAAAGACGAAGGAAGAAAGAAGAAGACGAAGGAAGAAGAAGAAAAAAAGAAGACGGACGAGGAAAGAAAGAAGAAGGAAAGACGGAAGAAGAAGGGAGAAGGAAGAAGAAAAAGAGGAATTAATAATTAAATAATATTTTAAAAAGTATTCAAAAAAACATCCATAAACAATATTTTTTTTTCTCGGCTACATAAAATGGCTTCTATCTAGTACACTTTTAGAACATACTGCCATACAACTGAGAACAACTTGGGTTGCCTGACACTAAAAACAAAACTAAGTAACTAAGGAACAAGAAAAACAAAACTACAACTCCCATAAGACTCTGTATCACTCCGTTTTTGGTGGATATGGTGAACTCAAGCAAAAATTTTCTCAATCATTTGGTGTAGCCTCAAGCCACACTTAGCATATGTTAGCTTAGCGGTAGCAAGATCAAATGCTGGGGTAATAGCTTATTTATGAAGTCCATATGTAAATGCAGCAAACAAACTATGAATTATGGAAAAGCTACCCGCCTGGATGCAACCATAATTTAGCTTAGGTCCCGTTGGGTTGGGACAGTATTGAGGTCGCCAACATCAACCTCCTCCATCGCAAAATCCAGAATAAACATTTGACTTGCCAAACATCACATTCTTCATTTAAATAGCATAAAAAAATCGAAAAGCAGTAGCTGTCGAAAAATATAAACTTTTTTTTTTGGCTTACCTGAGAAGAGATGCACGAAAGGCAGGGATCCCAACAGCAAGCATGGAAGGAAAGAAGAGAGAGAAAAAGCACTCATTAGTAAAGTTATGCAAATGTGACATTAATAAAAAAAAAATGTATTAACTTCACTATGCAAATGTATATTTTGTGAACTCATGCTTCTTAAAACTGTTGGGACAGCGCTAATGACAAAAATATGAGAGTATTGGGAGTGGAGGTTCTAGCAGTAGGTAGTAGTGTAGTAGTTGGCTGTAGTAGTAGTTGTAGGGTAGTATTGGTGGTAGCAGGGAAGTCGACAGGGTGGGGTAAAGGCCCCAGGGTTTTATGGGCCTAGAATTGGACCCTCTTCTTATAAATTAATTAAAGGGGGACCCAAGTCAGGCTTCTTGCTCCAGGTCCCTAAATTTCTGTTGACGGGCCTGGATAGTAGTAGTAGTAGTAGTAGTAGTAGTAGTAGGATAAGCAAATTGAAGTACATTTTCATTACAGTGGTCCCTCGTTTATCCAGGGGTTATGTTCCAAAAATAACCCACAATAGGTAAAATCAGCGAAGTCATCAGCTTTATTTTTTACAATTATTATATGTTTTAAGGCTGTAAAACCCCTCACCACACACTTTATATACTTTTCTCAGACACTTCTCTCATTTAATTCATTACTGTACTTCTTACATCCTCAAGCACAATCCCATTTTGGCTGTTGTGTAAATTATATCAGTACATTTTATTAATTTTTATGGTAAAATTTGTTTCACACAGCCACCACAAGTCAGTGCCACAGCAGATATAGTAAAAGTAACACAAAGTTCAACCAGAGTCTCCAACTTAACAGCCATCAGAGCAAATACACAAAAAAAATCTTGATATTAGGGAATTTGGGTTGGAAAGATTTTTATAAATGTAGTCGCCATTTCCACTATAGTATTGTTTCCCTTTTTTTCTTATTTATTTATGTAGCTTTAACAAGTACAGCGAGTGGAGAATTAAACCCCGAGTTAAAATATATGAATATCGAGGCACTACAGTTTTGCAAGTATCAGATCCATAGACATTCTAGCATAGATTGTATATATAAATAGACATAGCTAACGTGCTAGCTGCTACATTACAAATAGGAAGTGATCATGAGCTGCACTTCCGACTTTCTATACAGTCTGTGATTGCAACTGAAATTCAATAAAAATCTAGACAAGATGAGGCGAAATTATGTCTTTAGGTCTTCACTGACTTCGACTTAAAACAATTGTCAGATCTGTTCATTTTACGGTTGATTACCTCAGAACCATTTTCAAATACTATATCTTATGAATACTTACGTGGGCATATTTCCCTGCAGTACTGATAACTAAAGGAAGCTCCAAAAGCGATGAGGTGTGTCAAGGGAAAAACTCAAAAACTCCTCAAAACCAGCCACTGGTAAAGTATGTGAAAAACGAAACCTCAAACCCTAAATATCTGTGTAATCTTTCAGTCGTCCAGGTCTGATCCATAGTAAAAGACAAAATTTAAATCTGTCAACTGGACAAAAAGTTGTAAGAGTGAAGATGTTTTGCTGTTCATCCAAGTTCTGGTCAGATTACTGGTGGACACTGCCTTATATCTGTCTGAAGGAGGAGCAAGCTGCACCTAAAACCCTAAATTTTACAATAAATAAAAATCTGAACAGGCTCTAGTTTGCCAAAATAGGCAGCAGCATGAAATTGTAGACCTCTATTCAAATTACCACTGTACAAGAAACATGACAATACATCTCCAGAATTGCCTTGCAGAGATTTCTCACCATAACGTCCTTATTCACAAAGCCATGACTAACCATGAAAACACAAGCCAATGAGTTGAATATTTGTGGTGTAACTTCAATCTGGACTGCCTTTGTTCTCGTGGCTGTCAGTAGATAATTTCTCTGCTCATTCTGCGTGAAAAACATCCCGTTTGCCATCTGCTGAATAATGTAAACGCACCATCAATGCTGCAGAAATGTCCCTGAATTGAAAAACTGTCAGGGGAGGCGCCATGCTGGATAATTTCGAGCAGATCTGGCAACGCTTCCAGTCTCAGACCACACATCAGCAATACATCAAGTAAAAAAAAAGGAGTTGATCATAAAAACGCCATTGAGATTATAGAAAATGTGTGACAATGGAGCGAACCAAGGACATTGCAAAAAACGATTTAGGAAGTTACTAAAGTATTTTTACTTTCTTCCTTGCTTACTTCAACTTCTACTGTGGCTAAAATGTTCTTCTACTACAGGATGTACTACTACTACATCAACCACCAGTACTACTACTTCAACTTTTATCACCACCACAGGGCTACAACTACCACTAGTACCATTACTACTTCTTCCACTAACGCCACTACTACAACTAATAATAATCACCATGCATTTTATTCATAACTTTACATTTCCACACAAATGTCAAAGTGCCACACAAAAAGTACTACCACCAGCACTCTTACACTGCAACTACTACAACTTCAACAACTACTAACTAAACTATTAGAACTACTATGACTACTCCTACGAAGTGCTACTACTACTACAACCAATACTGGTACTACTTGCTTTGTAGTAGTGCCACAACCACTACTTCTACAACTATAGACCCCCTCCCCTACTACCACTACAAATAGGCTATGTCATCGCTATTAGAAAATACAGAAAGTCTTTTACACGTTTGTTAAAAAACTATTACTTCTCGATGACTTCTTCCCAGTAAGCAAATAAATGGATGTCTCTCCACAGGGGCTTGTTTTGTGCCTTACTCTTTTCTCCCCATTATTCTCATGAGCTGTAGTTAGGTGTTCACTCTGTATTATCCATGTCTGTCCATCTATACATCCATCTAAAACACTATTACTTCCAGATTCCTTCTTTCCAGTAAAAAAATACGTTTAAAAAAAGAAAAGAATTGTCCTTTTGTCCGGATGTTGTCCCACAGGGGCTTGTTTTGTGCCATACTCTTTTCTCCCCATTATTCCGGTGAGCTGTACTTAGGTGTTCACTGCGCTCCATCCATCTCCGTGCAAACTCAACCATCTTTGTTTCCAATAAGCGGACCTCCGGAGAGCTGGCGGTTATTGCGTTGTGTCATCAGGAGCAAAGAGGGGCCAAGGTGGTGGTCCAGATGAATTTAAGTCTCAATCGTCGGGATGTTTTTTGACAGCAAGAATGTTCCTGAGTGGGGCTGGGATATCAAGTTATCATCAAAAAGAATCTTGGGAAATCAGAAGAGGGATGGTTGCTTGTACACGGCTGTGCGGGTGTAATAGGGTGACATATTGGCGAAGAGACTGTAAGGCTGGAAAAATTGGAAAAATAAACGTGGCCTTAGCATGCCAATCACTGCTAATCATTTATTTAGCAAAGATCTTACTATAAATTGCCACAGTGGTAGAACAAATGTATTAAAATCTGCCTGTGTGTCTCCTTGTCTGTATAATCAGTGATTATGCCTTGAAAGTTCCACGATATGGCATTACACTAGTATATCCATGGAGACAAGCCAAGTTACAGGTCAGATCTGTGGAGAGGTAACCTTGCTCATAGTAAGAATACATGTTTCGCAAGCTTTCTTTTTTAAACAACACACATGCAATTGAACGAGACAGAAAAGTTGAATGCATATTGTAACATTTGACGGAAAGCAATAAAATCTCCATGGAGACCCCAATAGAAAAGCCACACAGTCTGTCTTTAACAAACATGAAGTGCTAGTGTATATATCTTCTAACTCTACTTTTTAAATGAGTCATGAGCCTCCGAACTTCCACGCCTTTTTCACTTAACTTTTCTCTACAGCTGTTCCAGCCCAAACCCTAAACGGATCACTCGAGTCCCCGCTCTGTCAGAATGATTCATGTTAAACGCGCAAATGGGAATAGCACCGCGCACCTATGTTTACACTTTAATAAACACTGTTGGAGAGGAGGAACTGTCAAGACACCAAACGCACCATAGGTTGATTAAGGTATCAGCCATTTGTTAGAGTTCATTTTACTAGGAAGTTCTATCTATGTAAAAGTATCACTACGATGGGTTGTGTCGAGTATATAAATGCACACAGAACGTTTGAGCTCAGCAAAAGAGAGGAGAGAACAATGGGAAGTATTGATTGTAGTAACTTTGGTAGAACTTTTGTTTGTCAAATGCCCCAAACGAAGCAATGAATCAATAGATTTACTAGTGCAGGCAAACAGTGTAACCCTATATTTCAAAAGTCTTAGCCTTGAACTTGTGAACAAAATTCACCTTATTCCAGAAGTTGCTATGGGAGCCGTCGTTTCCATTTGCATTGTGTTATTCTGCATGAGGCGGCTGATCTTGACAGTAAAATAAGGTCTATAGGGACTACAAAGCTGCTTGAAAGCCTCCCAGAGAATCGGTGCAGTGCTGACTTGTTGGTCACATGAACATAGAACATTTTACACAGATCAACCTTAGTCGCATTTACAGCAAAAGTGTGCGAGGCAGAATGAGGTCAGTAGGTTTAGTTTTTAAATCGTATTTTTGCATTATATAACAACTATTTTTACAGTTATTGCCAATGAATGAAAAAAAATCTCAGAGTGTTTCACCCCTGCATTCAACACACAGAAAAAGATCTATATAACACTCCCTGCTGTCGCCTTGAAAGCTACGGACAATGATATCAGCTTGACAATGAAACTGCGAGGCCAGATTTCCACTGAAGGGTTGAACGGAGTGTGACGGGGCAAGCGTTTGACACGTTGCTTGAGTTCCACCTTCTAGCTACAGCGTTCCAAGCATTCCAAGCCTTCCATGCGGAGACCCCCGAAAGACCCCGCCCCCTCGTGCTCTGATCCAGACAGCTCTGCACCTCCAGCACAAACCACATGTCAAAAACCCACCCACCCCTTCCACCACTCTCTCCCTGTCTGACGGGATGAAGCCCAGATCCTAAGCCCCTTCTTCAAAGTGCAAAGTCAGGGTGAGGGGATGCTACGTTCGGCTAATCTGACCCTTGGCCGTTGCTTTAGCCGCTAGCTTGAATGCTAATCCCTCTATCCCTCTGTATGCTACCACTCAGCCCCGTGTCAAAAGGAGGCCAAACTCGGAGAGGTCTTTAAGGGGATTCTTGTTGTTCCCAAACAAAAGTTGTACATGTGTAGGTTTGACCTTTGACTCCCAAGTTACAACTGATGGGAATATTTGCAAATGTGTCATGACAATTGGGATGGTAGTAGGGAGTCATTATGCAACATTTTTCTGTTTTACAATTAGAACGAGGCAGCCATTTTATGAAAAGAAACATTACACCAACAGTACAATCCTTAATTTCTTTCATTCCCAGAGATTACAAAAAGATTCTTTCTGAATGAGAACATACAGTTAATGGGATTTAACCCTATAGCATCAGATTCCATCGCCGCTGATAGACTCGCAATTGCGGACTACAGTAACACCGCAACCAAATGTGCTATCGTGTAAATTCAAACAGTATCTCAAAGCAGAGGCATGGGGCTCTTTAAATATGTTACTGTCATTACGGTAATTTGCTTATGCCGTCCCTCGAAGACGACCAATCAGAGCGCAAGTGCTCCCAGGATTCTGTCAGTCAGTTATTTGATGCATCAAAGGAAAAATAAGAATGGATATGTAAAATAGAGGTAGCTCTGTGAAAAAAGGCAAAAGTACATGCTGATACTTCCTTTAACATGATTTTTAAGGCTAAAAAAAGTCTAGGCGAGCTACAATGGTCTATAATGTGCTCAGTCCTTAAAGGGTTAAACAGCAAGATAAAAAGCACTTTTGGAAGATGTAGACTGAATTCAAATGGCTCAAAAACATTGTTATTAGTCCTTATGATTATATTGTGACCTTAATAATCATTTAATCATCAACATGTGTCTCAATATGCACTTGAAAATAGTTTTGTCACCCACAAACATGACGAAAAAACGGTTTCTTTCTACACAGTCAAAAAATTGCCGGTACGATTCCAGCTCCCACAGATGAATGCCGTCATTGTGTCCTTGAGCAAGACATTTAACCCACGCCACCCCCATTATGATGTATGAATGTGAATGTGAGTGGTTCCTAGGCACTTTGAGTGTCTTGAAAAGTGGAAAAGTGCTATATTAAAAAGTGACCCATTTACACATCATAATCCGCAATGTTGAATAAAAAGTTTTGTGCAAGTCTGCAGGGGGCAAAAGCATGCATTTAACTCAGTTAAAAGTGTTTGCACCCCCATTTCGGGCACCTACAATTAGTACACCTGCATTTTAATGGAAGTGTATTATATTACCGTACTTTCCGGACTACAAGCCGCTATTTTTTTTTCCAGTTTTTAACCGCTGCGGCTTATGGTGTAGTGTGGCTTATACATTTTTTTTTTTTCCCGTGGCGCTAAAAACATTTTGCCCAGCAACAGAAGACATAAAAGTGAAAAGAGTGGCTGTTGCTCCTTGCCTGTCTGTCCCCCCCTTGCTGACTCGTGTCCCCCTCTCCCCTCTTACTGTCCCCCTGCACTTGCATTAAGGCTTTATGACAAATGGTAAATTATAGTAAAACCTAATTATATATACAGTATCCACACAGTTGACTGTCATTAAATAAGTCTGAAAATAAAAAAAATCGGTCCATCCTCCCTGTTACACATTGATTTAGTCCTTTCCTCCGGCGGAGTGCACGCGGGGGCCAGGGCTGTACATTTGTGTCATTTTTCGCACCAAAGAGACAGAAAAATGTTTAGGCGAAAATGTTTGGAAAAGGAGAAAAGGAGAGAGGAGATTAGGTCAGAGACGCCAAATGTTAAAGACTTTGATGAGTGAATATATATAACTTAATGTCGTAGGCACGGGACCATAAAAAGGAAGGTGGAGCAGATCTTTACAAAAGTCTAACCACGCTCCGTCTCACGTAAGTCACAAGTTTTGGTTTAGAAACTTAGGACAAAACCAGAGGAAAAGACGAGTTTACGCTTGATACGAACAACATCTGAACTGATGCTTCTGGACAGTCAGTGTGACTGAGATAAAACAAATACTGCACCTGAATGAACAGCAGCTCAGGTCACAACACAAGACACAACTGTCCCTGCGCCAACAACAGCACCATCACGTTTTACCACTGGGTTTAATGTTTGTGCCAAGTATTTTCTTACCGGAAGAAGAAACTGCAGCCTCCGCGCGTAAAGTTGAAACCAAACACATAATATGAACCAAACTCCGCCAAAAACCTCCTCCTCGGTCTTTACGTAAAAGTGTAATTCCAGGTAAATGTGGTGTATCCATGTGGAGCGCGTGTGTAAAGCTCCATAATCCTCCTCCTTCACTCAGGTCACCCCACAGGACAATCTAAATCTAGTAATTTATCAAAACAAAAAGCACGTGCTCCGCAGCTGCATTTGTGATTAATCCCAGAAGAGAAAACAAAAGTGAAACTTAAGTGCGTCCACGTGAGCTTCAGCTGTGCGCGCGCTGTACACGAGGCACGGCACCTCCTTTAGCCAATCAGGACGCAGAACACGGCACCTCCTTTAGCCAATCAGGACGCAGAACACGCTCCTGCATACACTGTAAAAAAAAAAGCATGCAAAACTGCACGAGCGGTCCCTCGCAAATGAACGTTTTTGAGCTAATTTTTCATATTACTACGTGGGATACCTGCGGCATATCGTGCAGTGCGGCTTATAGAATTTTTTTTTCCTAAAATTAAAGCATGCTGCTTTTAATCAGGTGCGCTCTGTAGTCCGGAATTTACAGTATATGTTTGCACCTTTGCTCAGTTTGATCCACACCTGGGCCTGAAAGTAGATATCAAGATTATCTGATGATTATGTGGAGCCAAAAACTCTAAAGGCACCTCCTACCAAACCAAGTCCGACCTGCATTCCCCGTCTCAGAGCTATAATCAGCCATTCACTGTGGAGTTTAGACTGGATTCCTTTGGAGATGAGAGCAACCGCTGGCCCACCATTCTCTCAGTGGGATGTCAGCTGCGTGTGCTCTCTCAAAACAACCACATTTACTCCTAATGGAAGCTACAAAGGTACGAAAGAGACACAGACACAACATCGAAAGGGCCGATCACAGAGCCAAAGATCGCACCTCCAGTTAGCTTGTTGTGCTTATTTGTTAGCTTTATCGACAAAAAAAGGGGCTAGCGGTAAGACACTATTGTTCAAACGATTTCAGAATTATTTTAATGGAAACTAAATTGATTGCGAGTTGTTTTTCTAGAGGTGGCTTAGCAGTGGTCAGGGTTAACGGCTAATGGATTGTCAGAAAAATCTATTCATTCATTGGGAAGTAGGCTTGCTGTCAATAACGTCATAGCAAACACATTGGCGGTGCAGTCTCTATACATTATTACAGTGTGTGAATGCATTAAGGCCAGTACTCGAAGCAGGAAAAACAACAAGGCCAGTCAATCGTTCAAAGTGGCTCGTTGATGAATGAATCCTGTCGATGGAGCATTGATTCTTATTGACTTGGTTTCTGGCAGACATTTCGTAGCTGTGAAATGCAGTTAGTGTGATCATTTTGGGGGCAATGTAAATTAAAACGTGTTAAAGATGTGTTAATAGACGAGAACAGCGCCGAGTGAAGAGCGTTTGACGATGGTAAACACTCAACTCAATTATGATTTAAAGCCGCACCATGTCACTTTACTGATGGATGGTCTCCCGCTTGCTGGTTTCCATGGAGATGCTTCGATTAAAGTGTTTCACAGACTCATCAACTAAACAGATGATGCCGCCGTGTCAAGTTTCTGGTCAGATCCGTGGATAAGCCACCGCGCTCATAGCAAGAATTCATATTTTAAGGTATTTTTCAGAATAAAAGATGACCAAGCTGTGGAACATTCTAGGCAAAGCAATAAAATCTCCTAGGAGACAAGCAGGGTGCAGATTCCCATCAGAAATTTTCTCTGGTGCACATAGGGATGGGGTAAGAAACAATATATCGTGTTAAAAAGGTAGAACAATAATCATTTTATGTAATCAGCAGTGCAATACTACAATAGCTGTTTAAATATGGAACCTGTGAGGTATTTTCTCGCAGTGCAGCACTACATCAAACTGGTATTTTGATTTGCTAATGCTAAGGTAAATAACACGTGCCCTTCAGTGGACATGGATTGCGTGGGGGATCACCAAGACGATATGGAGACCAGCGTGGGGGCTCACAAGGACGCCATGCAGACCAGAAGAGGATCCTCCTTATACACACACACATTAAGAGATACTGTAAAAACTGTCAACGTGCTCATCTCAGGACTCTCTTCCTAACTTCTCCAGAGAGTCTCTTGCGTCATTGTTCACTTTACCTCTGTGGAACTCATTAAAACCCTTCTGACTTTGTGTTTCAGGTTCTTGGTCCTATTTTGACGCTTACACCCGAAACTAACCCCGACGTGATGGTGCAGAGCGATCTGGAGGACCATTGGGCATATCGAGGTTGTGTGGCAGTGACAACCAAGGTACCCAACAATGAGGTAAGCAGAAAACCTTTTTGCTTAGTTTTGATTTGATTAGGGTTGTCACTGTGAAAAACATCTGTAATTCTGTGTCTGGCAAATTAAAAAAATCCTCAACATTTTTAAACTGTCAGCAACTTTCATAATTATCGTGATATATAATTGTTAACTGCAATTATTTTGGCCTTGATAATTGTGACACCACATTTCAGTATGGTCCTAAGTGTGGTCTTTATGGTTTGTCTTTGGTATGATGATGGCATATTGGTAGTTTTCAGATTCAAGACTGTAATGACGTCATACTCCCAGATGAGGGCGCAAAAGCCGGTTTTTCCCAATTGATTAAATTTAACTTTGCCATGAAATATCCAAAAGGTCAATGCTGAAATTGATCATTTCTAAAATTGATCAGACCCACCCAAGAACTCGCTGTACACAACCAGAATCTGCATTTTGACCATATTAAATTTAGCTGCCGCTCATCTGTATTAAATATTGTTGGCCTATAGAACATTGTGGTGTCATCTGATGAGCATGCCCTTTCCCACAATTCCACCCATTTATCCCCACTGGATCGTTACCATCTGGCTGAGTTAGACCAGCCAACAATGCGAATGGACAAAATGGCAACCAAACCAACAGAGTTTATCTCTAAGAGTTAATTTAAAAGAGAATTTTGCCAACATCAGTGGTGGCCCAGAATGACAAAGTATGTAATCTAGAGAAATATACATACAAAATATGTATGTATATGTATATGTATATGTATATGTACATCCACTTCCACTTATTGTTCAATATATGAAGCTGGGATGATATATTTATGGGGTCAGTATTTATTGTGTACTTTTTTTTTGCACTACTGGGACGTTTGGTCATTTATTTGCCTATATGATAAGATTTAAACTGTAAAATGTTGAATTAATAACTTCTATGACCCATTACAGATGCAAACTAACTTCTTAAGTGCAAAGTTGGAAAAAGGTATGTGGTAATAAAGACTTTTAATTATTTAGTACTTTAAGTGCCTCAGTTTTTTTTCCAACTTTATATACCTTCACCAAAAGGACAATTTTGCACAATTTCTATACATCCAAGTAACACTCCTGTCTCTTTGCCGTTTTGCCAACTTCTTAAGTGTTTCATTCTTTTATCTACTTCTATCTACCTTTATAACAGCTCATAATTATGTAACAATACTGTAGATTTCAAATAGTTTTTGTGGTTTAAATCTGCTCTTGGGTTATTGTGTCAGTGGCATAAATTAGCTTGAATAATATAATTGTCTATATTTACTTAAGCAAAATGTCGAACTTCAAACCTGGTCATCGTCCATCCATCCATTCTCTTACGCTTATCCGGGTTGCCGGAGCAGCAGTTTAAGCAGGGAGTTTCAGACTTCCCTCACCCCAGACACGTCTCCAGCTCCTCCAGTGGGCCCCCAAGGCGTTCCCAGGCCAGCTGAGAGACATAGTTCTGCCAGCGTGTCCTGGGTCTTCCCGAGGGCCTCCTTCAGGTGGGACATGTCCAGAACAGCGCCCCAGGGAGTCGTCCAGGAGGCATCCTGAACAAATGCCCAAGCCACCTCAGCTGGCTTCTCTCGACGTGGAGGAGCAGTGGCTCTACTCCAAGCTCCTCACCCTATCTCTAAGGAAGCGCCCAGCCACCCCATGGAGGAAGCCCATTTCAGCCACTTGTATCCACGATCTTGTCCTTTCGGTCATTACCCAAATTGGTCATCGTCATAGACCTATATGTAACTTAGAGAATCTATAACACCTAGATAGAAAATATTTGACACTGTGTAAGACATGTCCATTTGAACGGTACAAGATCGCCATAGTAACAATAGCAACTGCATTTTTTTCGTATTGTAGCTCAAGCTTTCTGTTAGTGATTTCCAGCCAGCTAACAGTGTACAAATCTGCTGTAGCATGCACATGTTAATGATGCATGAGCTGGGATTTCAAGTGTAATTGTTCTGTTGCCATTCTCTGAACAACTCTAAACCATTTGAATAATGAATGGTGGGAACCTGCTAGCATAATAATAGGACCACTTTTTTAAAAATTCCCCCAAGCAACACAACGGGCTTATCTAAATTACCAAGCCTCTTATCTCACAAAGTATGAGTAGAATTACATGCACGAAGAGTTTGTTTGTAAGTAATCCCCACTGTGTCACGGATGATGCATGTAAGCTAGTCCTTAGCTGGTGGGACTACATGAATCTTTTATCATAGGCTAAAGCTTTGAGGTCTAATATTCCACTGAATCATTCTCAGCACTCGAAATGACCCCAATTCCTGGCGGCTTTGGACTTTTTTAATGTACTGAACAGGCCCGGAGACACAATGCTTATGATAGGCCTATTTCCTCCCCATCCCAAGTCCCAGGGAAATTTCATTTTCTTCTGGATATGAACTATAATAGCATCTCCCTGCACAATACGACAGTAGAGGTCTATATTTGAAAATGCATGAGATTTTTTTGTCAAATGATTTGGAGCTATTGGAAGTTACCACGGTGATGGAATAAAACAGTTGTCAAGTAATAATTCATTTGGCTTCCAATTACAAAAGTTGGTGGATGTTTTTTTAGCTCTAATATTGAGTTCACGGTTCATATTCATATACTCTTCTCACGGAGTTGCCTGATAAGTTCCAATTCGCCCAAAAACTGCATTCACTACTGCCTGTAAAGTGCATTACAAGTGTAAGGCATTATTATTATTATTTTTGGTTATATTTTGGCTATATGATAAGATTTAAAATGTAAAAGGTTGACTAAATCACTTCAATGACTCATTAAAGAAGCAAATTAAAGACTAAAGTGTTTCATTCTGCTGTTTATTTATTGCAGCTCATGATTTTTTGACAGTATTGTAAATTTAGAATAGTTTTTGAAGTTACTCCTGCTTGAAGGTTATTGTGTCAGTGGCATTCATTAGTTTTAATATTACTGTTTATCGTTCATTTTCTTCATCAATATATTGCACATCAAATTTTGTATTCTTACAGGCTTATGCAAGGGGCTGCCGATGATCTTGACCACAAATAAGTTCTATAGGGACTACAGAGCCGTTTTAAAGCCTCCAGAGAATCGGTCAGTGTTGATTTGTTGGTCACAAATGAACCTACTTTATAGCAAATTTTAGTGGCAAAACTTTTTCCAAATTCGCCACTGAAATGAACAGATTTCCCATTTAACCTGAAGTGCCACCACAAAGAAAGCTTAGTTTAGTCGCAATTACGGGAAAAATGGGTGGGGCGATTGCATGTAAATGAGTTAGAGCTAGCTACAGATACATATGGAAATCTTGCCTCAAAATGTCCAACTTCTTCTTGCATATGACTCACGAAAACCTAGCAATTATGTTTAAATGCAAATCTGGTGAACATCCATCTTGTATGAATCCATGGCCTGGCAGGTTCCTCGTGCTATAGTCATGCCTCCGCTTTAACGCACCTTGACATTTACGTTACACTTTTATCAGCGTGTCGACCGCGCTTGCACTGTCAGCCTGCATCATATCAAAGCCAATAGAGATAGCGCACTTCGGCATGCTAGCATAGGTAAAAATCCACCTCCACTCTCTCCTCTGCTGCATATTATCCTGGCTACCTCATCCGTGTCACCTTGCATCATGTCCAAAGTGAGACTAATGCATGTGGAGTTAGCTTAGCACGTTAGCTTACATGGAAGATTCACCCCTGTAGCCTTTCCATCACTGTTAGCGAAATCGGCTAGTGGGAGAAGCTAGGTGCTGACTTGGGAACACTATAGGAAGTGAAGGGAAAGGGGCGCGTGGCTGCGATCCATTGGTGTTTATAGGTTTATGGACAAGGAAGCTAATCATGGCTAATGAGGCGGCAGTTAGCCTTTGGTGGGGTTTAGGGAGCGGGAAAGGGTGACAAAGCGTGAGAAAAGTGCACAGGACAGGAAGAGGCTGCTTACAAGAGAGCGACCACGAGGAGGAAGTGGCTACGACTCGATTAATGAATTACGTCTAAGTAGCTGTCCAAAGGGTGCCAGACGCAACTTTACTGAAACAAAGGACACGTTTAGAGGAGTGTACACAAGCACATGATATAGAAATGCTTCACTATTTGGTTGGAAAAAGTGAAATAGCACGGATTGTAGGCTACGATGTGACGAGATAAGTATTTCATTGACATGGCATCACTTGAAACTGCAAATGCTAAAATAGACAGGAGTTTTTATTATCCCAGAACCCAATTTTGCAGTTGCTCGTGGCTCATGGTGTTTGGGGTAAATGATGTGCGGACCCAAAACTGAAATAAACAGAACCAAAACCAGTGCGCACTGGCATCGCTGTGGTCTACTTAAAACTAACGTGAAATACATAACATGAACTCCAGATGGACAATGATGACAATACAGTTCTTTTTTCATTTTGAGTGCAGCAAAGCCTCTAAGATTTGACACATGTAATTTTTAACACCATGAATACTGCATAGAACAGAGCCACAGGTGTGTGCAGTGAACCCAACCTGGAGGCGAGCGCCGAACGTCCTGCCCTCAGCTGACAAGAGAGAGGGGGGCGAGGGGAGGCTGGAGCTCTGACTGAGACCCTGGCAGATATAATTGGCGCCGTGGCACTGACAGGTGACCACCGCGCCAACCCCACACTTGTCACCCATACGCCTCTGACTACTGAGGCAGCTGACAGACTGGGGTACATGAGAGGCAGCCATTTTAAATCACATCGCCTTTAAATAATGGGTTTTTCGGTCAGGGAAGTTGGATGGATAAAGAAAGTGGAGTTTGAATCAATGAAACGATTTTCAGCCTTTTTTATATATCACTTTATACAAGATTTGTATATTTCAAACTGTTTAATCCAATAATAGTAACACCAAAATGGACATAAGTTGTTCTGAATTCTGAAAAAGCGTCATTTTAATTTTGTTAAAGTTGCTCTCTGGAACTTTAAAGATCAGGAGTTTGCCACCTGTTTGTTTCTCGGTTTTGCTTTGCTAAGAATGCTCCACAGTATAGCATTAAATGTATCTATGTTACATGACATATTTCATTACCAGTGTTTTATTGCTCGAACAAACTTGGAAACTCTGCTTTCTTACTCTAAGTGGGCTCATCTCTCCACAGATCTGACCTGTAACTTGGAAATTAATGTATAAAGACGAGCTATTGTGCTTCTGTCTGCTCTGTAGTCATAATCTATGACGCCCGTGGATCATTATGTTATAATTTGCACATTTTAAATCATAATATTCATCTAAAACTACTTATAAAAGAAACAAATTTGCCGACTTCCGCAAAAACGGCGGTGTCCAATGGGAGCTGACGTCACCGTAAACGTCATCACAACAAAGCGCCGTGGAGCTGTCGGCGCCCCCTACGGATAGCTGCACATCACACTAGCGAGTATTGGACTTTTGTTTTTTTCATTTACACTAAAATGACTACACGACGCTGCCGAATCTTACATGTATCACAGATTAAGAAAATAAAATTAGAGATCAAAGTGCGTACGTCACATTGGGCGTGTAGAAGTAGCTGTGAAAATGGGGATTGATCGGCAAAATGGCGTCTTGAAAATAAGCGATTAAAGCTGACTCGTGGTTAAGAACGGTGTCGGTTTCTGTTCTGCTGTATGAAGAACAGGCGCAGAGGCTCGGAACTTTATTTTACAGTTGGGTTAAAGACAGCGTACAGCAAAATTTAAAGCAGAATCAAATGCAGAGTCTAACAAATTGAGATTACACTGGTGTTTTAAATCCTCCCAGAGTGCGTGTCAGGCACCTTGTATAAAAGAAGCTATTGTGAAGAAGTGCGAAATGTGACCTTGGCCAAAACGTAATGGTTATGTCTGAGTTTTCTGTGATTATGAGAAATTACACTGTTATATGGGAAACAGAATGTTTTGTAAGCAATGTATTATATTTATATATTGTTCACAATTGTTAAAGGCTCTGAAAAGTCCATTATGCAGAGTAGGTCGACTTCAATCTGCAACAAAGAGCCGGCAGCTCCTATGGATAGCTGCAGATCACGATGGCGAGCAGCAGATTTTTTTTTTCATTTATACCAAAACGACAACGCAGCACTGCCCGTATCACAGATTAAAAAAAATAAAATTGGTGAAAAAAGCAAGTAGAAAGGAGTAGGCATGTAAATAAGCGATTAAAGATTGCTAAAATATGCATGAATCACTCCAAATACAACTTCGGGTGCTCTAAAAAGTCGATTTTGCAGAACAAGTTTGCTGTAATACCATTGTGTACAGTCAACATTTCCGGCAACCCTTCACCAGAAAAGTTCCGTAGTGCGCCTTTACAACCATAAAACAAAAACAACACTCAGACTGTAATGTTTTCTACCCCTTCTCTCCCATTGTGAAGGTCCATCTTTTGCACCGCTGCGTTCTAAAGAGGTGACACATGCTCCAGGTAGCACCACCATTCAAAACACTCAATGACATTTCCCAGCCCAGTTTGGCATTTGCGCTGATGGATTCATTGGCATTTGTTGTTTTCTGTATATATGCCAGTCTTTTTTGTAGCGCTTGGAGCTTTGGGGTGACAGCTCGCACACTTAGCCAATTTCTGCTGTAAAAGCATTGAGTCGTAATACTTTTCCGGGAATTGCCAGGGCTGAATCGCAAGAGGAGACAAACGGCCCGGCACGTTTCTTGTTTTCTCGCCCTTTTAAATACAAAAGAGGAAACGTTTGAAGAAAGATAGCGATTGGTGGTAGAATTAACTGTGAAAAATCTATAAAGCTAGTGTGTGTTTCAAATCGTACTGTGAAACTGGCATGTTCTTAATTAGATAGCTCAATACAAAAGATCCAATATGGCCGACTCGCGCGGTTTGCCATTGCTTGCCTTCTGTCTCTTTATTTGGGAAAGTAGTGCTAAGGCGGCTTCTGTTACTCACAACACCTGGGCTTTTAATAGCATCGTCACTATTCTTTATCACAGACAGGTGTCAAGGTTCGCCATCAAATTCTAATGAGATGGAACAAAAGTGAAAGCGTTGATTACACGTCAGTCGGGGAGGAAGGAAATATTTTGAACTTGTCCTTTCCACAGCATATGTCAATCATTTCAGTTTTGAATCGGTTTGTTAGTGACCCCGTCTCTTCATAACGTTTGTTTTTAGAAGTGAAGCTGTGGTGTTATTGTTATTCTGAAAAATCAAACGTTTTTGGAAATATAAAGCAAATGCAGTAGCATGGTTCCATAACATGGTTCAATTAAAGTCAAATTTGCATAAAACGTCCAATTAAAACAAGAGGACTTTAAAGTGTATAGTACTGTCTTCAAAGTACATTACAAGTTAAAAAATATATTAACCATAGACTGGATATAGAAGTGGAATAAGGGAGTGTAGCTTCATCCACAGCTTTTGGCTCCAGTCAAATGAAGCTCATCGAGGCTAGAGCAGGTATAGCGGCAAATTTAGAGCAGAGTTTCATATTTGGAATTCCAACTGCGAGTATCATAGCAACCAAAGAGCCAATCCAGAATGAAGGTGTTGAAGGTAGCATCCCTTGCCGCCTGCACCACTGGTTGAGCAGGGAGCGGGCGCTTAACTCTAACCGTAAAGTTGTTGTAATCCAGACATGTCAGACTCAGGCTCACAGACCCTTTTGGCCCTTAATATAATTATATTTGGCCCACGAGACCATATGAAATATGTATTAGAGCTGTGAAGAAAATATTTACATTTAGGGCTTTTGAGCTAAATTTTGGGCTATTTTTGTCTCTATATGATCAGATTTATGCTGTAAAAGGATGAAATAATAACTTGACTCATTACAGATACAAACTAAGTACTAAAGTGTTTCATTCTGTTTGTTCATTTATTGCAGCTCAAGATTTTTTAACAATATTGTAGATTTATAAGAGATATGTGGTTTAAATTTGCTCTTAGATTTTTGTGTCAGTGGCATAAATTAGTTTCAATATTATCAGTTATCATCTATATTTACGGCAAAAACAACACTTTGCAAACAACTAAAACTGGCTTTAAAACGGTTGCCGGTAACTTGCGAGGAGTGATAAAAATAGAGTATTTTATGACAGTTCTGGTACAAACACTGATCAGCGTCTTATATTTATACATCGATTTATTGCACTTAACATGTTTCTTGCAAGAGAGAGGCTTTTATTTTGACACCGCAGCAGACGCCAAGTGAAGAACAGAACATGCTCCAAATGTCAACAATAGCACTGAGTCGCACTAATGAGTTAGCTTTCAGTTTCTCTTACGTAAATCTCCATCTTTTACCTCTATCCTAACAACTAAACAAATTCACTAGATTTTGTAGGGAGGAAGTACTCAATTTTGTTAAGAAAAAGTACCAGAGCAATCTACTACAGTAAAAGTATTAAAGTACCCATTTAAAGAGTAAAAAGTACGTTTTCGCTCAGGTTTGAGGTCTTCAAACGCAGTGATGTCGATCTGTATTTTGTTTAACAGAACCAATTGAATCGATATTTTTTTCCTTGCCGTTTTTATTCGTATATATTAGTTTGCTCAAACAGCAGGTCTCAGGCTATAATAAACTTTTACTTTTCAGTCCTGTTAAAAAATGTGGTGGAGTAGAAAGTACAGATACCTGCTCTCAAATGGAGTGAAGTAAAAGTATCCACTTTAAGACACCTAAAATGTGCACTTAAATACAGTACTTTTTTTTTTTTTTGCACATTTATAACATTACTTTATACATATAACATACACAAATTATGGTGAAGTGATAAAGAATGCATTTTAGATATTTTGAAAGCTAACGGACTCAAACTGTGCAACAATGCCACCCATGGGTGCCATCAAAATAACATAGTTGGAATGAGCGAAGCCGTTGTTATTTGGCTTGGGATAGTACACAGGACCAAGATCGAAAGAGAAACAACCATAAAGAGAGAATTATTGCACAAAAGAGACAACAAATCCCGGGATTCTACACAAATAAAAAGTGGTGGGAATTAAAGGGAAAGCTTGCGAGAGCAGCTACCTGGTATCAGAAGTGACAGAGAGGAAATGAACCTGGAGATATGGGACGCACCGCAGGGAAGGCAGCCAGGAGAGCTGCATTGGAAATACGTCCTCAGCTTTCGCTATACTTTCTGTTCTGCACATCGACGCCACATCTCCTCTACAGCTATTCTCCCGGCTTCCAGAACACTGCAAACTTTAAGGGTGTACTCTCAAAAACTCCCAACAGTGTAGCATATGTTAATTAGGAATGGGTACCAAGTGAGTATCGTCAGAGGTGAATGGACGTGAACTGGTGCTACAGTATATGCGTTTTATAGACCTTCAGATTGTTGGAGAATGAGATTTCAGAAGTACGTTTGAATTATGAAACAACAGCTGGTGGTGTGTCTATATCTATCCAATCAACAGACTTGACTCATTCGAAATAGATGCATAATGCAGTGTGTGGGTGATTGGTGGTGGTCAGAGATTGTCTGGCCGCCCAAGAATATAAGTTTTTCCAATACTATGCAAAGCTGTTCGACAAGGCGACAGTAGCTCCGTTGATAGAGTGTTTGTCCACTGATCCGAAGGTTGGCGGTTCGAATCCCACGCTTGACATAAACATCATTGATAAAGCGGTCCATTGATCTACAGGTTGGTGCGATTCAAGCTGCCATAGATGAATAATGTCGTTGCGTCCTTGGGTGAGACACTTAACCCACCCTCGCCCCTATTCTCTGTGTACACTGGTGTATGAATGTGCATGTGAATGGGTAAGTGGTTCCTTGACGTAAAGAGTGTCTTGAGTGCCTTGAAGGTGGAAAAATGTGACCATTTATCCCCAGGTTCAGATGGGCATGATTGACAGATGGTTTAGCCAATTAAGGACACTCATAGTTCATCTCTATCAAATGGGGCTACTTGCAATCAAAAATGGAAGAAAAATGGAACAAAAAACATTGCAGATTACAGAATCAATGAGTGAATAACTAAACACTGTTAATTTGACCCGAGGGAAGTTTGATTTTGTTCAAAATAATAGACGACCAATGAGCTCCAAGGTTTCCCATGTGTCACCGAAATAACCAAACCTGATTAGACAGCTCTAGTTTGACTTTGTCCTCAGACATAGTAAACCCAGTCCACCCCAGAATACTTTGTTACTAAGATTGAGGCTCCAATAATATATATTTTTTTCAAGTGGTGATATAATTTTAGAACATACAAAGTCAGTGTATCATAACTTTATCACAAAATTACCGAAGCACAATGGCAATAAATGATATGCTCGATTCAAAGTATTCAAAATGTCTTCCAATTAAGTTAGCTGTTAATCTTGCCAAATTTAAAGCAGTAAAAACAGTAATGGAGACTGAAAATTGACCAATGCCACACAGTTCGGGTGTTGGATGCCAGTTGCCTACGGCTGATCTAACATGTGTTTTTCTAGGCCAAGAACCGTGTAAAATCTTTGTGAGGTGACAGTTTTCAGACTTCAACGGTGGGCGAAAGCGGTCCCCCTTAGCACCAACTCGCCAATGTCACGGCTATATTTAGAGGTCAATTTGCCGCTAGGTGAAAACGAGAACACTGTTTGTACAATGGGACAATCCAGTTCTCGTCACAGTCTTTCACCCTTCGAGCTTTCCTTCCGTGACCGCAACTGGTGACCGTCACAACTGCTTTGGCAACTAATGAAAAGTCTCTGACTGCGGATTTGATTTTTTCTGCCCGACCAGGCGGCCATCTTGTAGCGTCGCCCGATGTTAACACGACTTGTTCCCCTAAGAGCTTCGCCAACATCCCGATCACATCTGTCCCACTCCTGTTTTTATTCCCGCACTTAACCACAGTTCATTACGGCTCCGGGATAGTTGGGAACAGGTGCTAAGGAAAATCCAATTGAAAATGACACTTTTCTCATTCTGATGGGGGCGTCTGCTTAACGGTGCAAAAGCGTAATATTGGAAAAAAGAAACAATATTGACTGAACATCTGCAGGTTTAAATGACTACCTAGTGTCTTGAAACCAGGCCAGAAAAATGTTTTCACAGTTAAATACAAAGCTTGGAAAAAAATGTATGGTTTGTGAGAAGTGGGAGTGGGTAGAGGAGAGGTATTCTTTCAAATGAAATACATTTTCTAGGCCGACTGTTATTTCCCTGTCAAATATTTGAAAGTGCATTATGTAACCTGGTATTGGTGGAGTGCTTTTTCCACGGAGATGTGATCGTGTTGCCTGAAATGTTCCACAGTAAGGCATTGACTTTTTTTTTTTTCAAATTTTGAACCATTTCTTGGATATCTCTCTGCATTTTCTTCATGGAGGCAGGTGATGCAACCAGTCCAAGTTACAAGTCAGATTTATGGAGAAGCAAACCAGCTCCAAGTAATAATACACATTTTTGAGCAATAAAAACAACCATAAAGGAATAAATGTGAGATAGATACATTAAATGCCATGGTGTGGAACATTCCGACCCAAGCTATAACATCTCATGCTTGGTTCATCCTGTGTAGACTTGGTTTAGTCCTGTCAGTGTTGGTATAGTCCTAGTCTAGTCTCGCCTAATCGAAGAATACCGTGCATTAATGTAAGCTGATCAACCTTAAAAACTGAAAAATATGAACAACTTAAGTCAACAACTTTTTGCTTTTTTCCTTTACAACTTCACAAAAACAGTGTCTTGAGTGTGTGATTGTCAACATTGCAATATTAACCCGCAGGAGCTTTCAATACTTTTACGCAACCACTTTGCACATAATCCCCTACTGTTATATTCACACACCCACGGCAAATAATAATAAAGAAAAAAAAAAACCCAAAACATTTGTATATTAAGCATTCAAAATAATCCCCAAACCTACTTCATCACACACACTACTGAGCAAGTCAAAGTTATCTAGGGGCCAAATTCGCTTCGGATGTCTTCAATTTACCCTCCAAATTTAAGTGTTGTTTTTGGTCAAGCAAACTACTACTTACTTCCTTAGGGCCCATTGAAAATTGAACACTAGCTTGTTTTTTGTGTCAGTTACGAAAGTAGTGGGTATTTATGTTGTCACGGGAGACGGACAGGGCAGTTATTTGAGGTGTTAAGGATGCTAGGGAGGATGCTAGCAGGGTTGGAGGGGTTCTAAAACAGATGCCCCGCAGTGCAGAGGAATATTTGGCGATTTTCAGTCTCGCTGGCACTAGATAAAAAAGGACAAGTGGCATGTGGTGCTCAATTACGCCAAATAAACAATAGAAGGAGGAAGAGCTGTGGTAGAAGTGGGTTTGGGGCAAATAAGGATTCTGTTTTGTTGTGTGAATACAGATTTGATTGTGCTGTTGAATAAATAGAACCGTTACATGAAAAGGGATGAGCACCAATATTTCATTTCAGGTTCTATTTCCTGTTGTTCCGACTTTTTAAAAATACGCTGATATCTTGGTAATTCACAAGACACTTTTTCAGTAGTATCATGGCAACACTATATATGCTCACATTTTTATATAGCACTTTTCCACCTTCAAGGCACTGAAAGAGCTTTACATCAAAAAATGACTCACCTATTCACACACATTCATACACCAGTGTACACAGACACTAAGGACCAGGTCGATTAAGTGTCTTGACCAGGGATACAATAACAGCATTCATCTGTGGGAGCTGGAATCGCACCGCCAACCTGTGGGTCAGCTGATCTGACTG
Organism: Periophthalmus modestus; assembly: GCA_019594935.1. Lineage (NCBI taxonomy): Eukaryota > Metazoa > Chordata > Actinopteri > Gobiiformes > Gobiidae > Periophthalmus > Periophthalmus modestus. Next base: position 15,291,654 of record JAIEZT010000198.1, on the reverse strand, counting down.
CTTTACCAATGATGTTTTTTTATGTCAAGATCAAGATTCAAATTGCCAACCTTTAGATCAGTGAACAAACGCTACCATCTGAGGTACTGTCGCTCATAAAAGGAGTTTTTAAAAAAAAAAAAAAATTTAACATAGAATCTTCAAAAATAGAAGCAAATGCTAACATGGACTGTAGTGACATAATACACTGCCAGGCCAAAAAACAGCCGCCACCTGGATTTAACAAAGCAAATAGGTCAGAGCCTGTAGGTACGAGTCAGGTCTAGGTTCAGCAACAGTCTGTGCTCAAAAAATGAGGTCAGCTGACACCTGAAGATACTGAATGACCAGGTTATTCCATCATTATTCCAAGATGACAATGCCAGGATTCATCGGGACTCAAATTGTGAAAGAGTGGTTCAGGAGCATGAGAATCATTTTCACACGTGGATTGTCCAGCACAGAGTCCAGACCTTAACCCCATTGAGAATCTTTGGAATGTGCAGGAGAAGCTTTGTGCAGCGTCAGACTCGACCATCATCAATGCAAGATCTGGATGAAAAATTAATGCAACACTGGATGGAAATAAATCTTGTGACATTGCAGAAGTTTATCGAAACAATGCCACAGCACATGCGTGCTGTGAGCAAATCTAAAGGCGGAAGAACCAAATATTAGAGTGTGTGACCTTTTTTTGGTGGCGACTTGTTTTTTAGCCAGGCAGTGTATGATGAAAAAAAACATGCAGCTTAAAATACTTTTCAAAATAATATTATACAAGTACAGGTAATGGTAAGTGATAAAATCTTTTCCACCTTAAAGTCACTCTAAGCGTTTTACATCAAGGAAACACTCACCCATTCACGCGCACATTCATACACCAGTGCACACAGACACTGGACAGGTGGCTTAAGTGTCTTGCCCAAGGACACAACAACAGCATTAATCCCACAGCCGACCTCAACCATTGAACCGCCAAAGTTCAGATCAGAGGACAAACACTCCACCAACAGTTACAGTCGCCAACTGTGTTACTTTAATACTAACTTCTGCCCGCTACCTTATCCAGCGCTGAAAGTGTAGTCTCAAAAGAGTGGTAAAAAAGCTATTTGTCATTCTAGTGGCGTGTCTGGTGAGGATTCTGTATGGCGCTTTATACTTTTCTCACTCTTAAAGTTCACCAAAGATTGAAAAAATCTCTCTGTACATCTCAGCAGGTGCACAAAAGGATGTAAGCCAAGTATGTGATTTTCAACGCCGCAGGAGACCCCAAAATACATACAATTTTAAAGCAATTTAAACAAGCGCTACATACCAAGCAGCATCAATACAGTCAACAGGTAAAAAAGAAGCTAAAAATCCAATATGGCTTTGTTTTGTTGGTGCCATTTTTGTACAGACTTGGGTCAATGGTTGGGTCAACGTTGCCGTAACAATTTTGGGGTTATTTCGGGCTGGCCACCAATCAAATCGTCTGACCCTGAACATGGCAAGTATTGATTGGCCACAGGTGTCTGAAGCATTGACTCATGTTGAAGACCAGGGAGCTAGTGAGCAAATTGTTCTTTTGCTTCCGATCACCAGGCGGTCGTTTTTGCTTTTTCTCATGTTCTTTTTCCCTTCCTTCCTTGACCTTTGATTGCCTTGTTGGAGGCGATTTCCAGAACGCAATCTTTCAATAGGAGTTTTTTCCCTTTTTTGGGTTTTCTATTGAGGTGCATCGCTGTCACCGAGATCAAAGCGATGGTGCGGTCAGCAAACATGAGCAAATAGAAAATGGTGAAAGATATAACAAGCGATATCTATCCAAGAAAGGGTTCAGAGGTTCAAAAAGTTGGAAAAGTAAACAGAAATTGCAATATGTCCGTCAATGTTTATTTTATTTTTGGAGAGTATGCGGTTGCCTGTTGCTGGCCAGCGCCTTGGTGACGTCTCTATAACTTCTTTTGTGCAAACTGACTTGTTATTTCATGAGGTCAGGTATTTCGTTGTAACAGTTCAAAGTCAAATCAAGTGGAAGACAAAATGGGTAGAATTATAGGAACAATAAACTAAGTAGTAGGCTTGCTTATCTTCATGGAGATGTTACTGCTTTGCCTGGAATGTTCCACAGTATAGCATTAAACATTCATCTTGCATACAGACACAGGTTCGTAGATGGGTAGATAGATAGATGTTTTTATTACCCAAAAACATATTTAAAAACTGGTATTCTTCCTGGAAGCGGGAGCACCACTCCTTGCATCTGACCTGTAACTTGGCTTGGTAGCATCCACAGCTTTTCACCGTGAAGATAGAGAAGTTTAATGCCATTCTGTGGAACATTCCAGTAAAGCCCCAACATCTACATAGTGACAAGCTGCACTGTTATCCTTTCAATTTCTTCAGAGAATTGGCTGTGGACCTATCACTGAAATGAGAGAGTCTTTGTGTGATTAAAATTTGAGTAATTGCAAGGCTTTACAAAGCAGCCTTTCGAAGAACAAGACGTAGAATAGAAAACACTTTACCACGAAATCTTTTTCCTGTTTAGACAACGATAACGATCCAGGTAATTACAAAATCCTTTCCTGTTACCTTGACAACAATCATCATGCAACGAATCTATTACTCATGCTTTATAATTATAATTCCCTCACATGTTCAGGATCACACAATTTTCGTTTCAACTTTGATTCTCGCCAAGAGGCAAGACGTATTGTATCGGTGACATCTTAATGACCGCCACTGTTGTTCTAGTTTTGATTTATCTGCAGCTTTTTGGGACAAGTCTTAAATTAGTCTTATCGATCAGTCCCACCTGTCACTTCAAGGTCAATCTTAGTCTCCTTCCACAAACTCATCTTCTATCTGTACCTGAGGACAAAAGACCCGTGGACGCTACCTTTCCATTCATTTGGGTTAATTACACTGTAAACTTTGGTAGACAGATCTGCTAAGTCATGGACAAAGGCGTCGTCATGGCGGCGTTCGGAGGGCCAACGTGCTTTGTTCTGTTCACCGAGTAATTTATGATCGCGTCAATGCACACCAGCAGCTTCTGAAAGGGAAAACGACTCCACTACGTCAACGTGGCTTTTCGGAAAGACAAGTTCATTTAAAATCTTTACCCACCAATCGATATTTAAGTAAGTAAGAGACGCTTTGTGTGCTAATGTTTTCTCAAATATAACGAAAGTCAAGGAAAACGGGCATCTATGGGCTTTTAAAAACGCAACAAATGAGGTAGAAGTTTAAGTACGTGGCCTGTGCACAAATACGTTTGCTAGAGTCATTAGTTTTGCTTTGTTTATTTTCACATTGTTAAAAATGCAGAATAAGAGGCTTTATACAACAGAACCTGGAGGATAGTTAGCAAAAACCTTCAGGGAGCTTACCATGTGATAAACTTCATATAAAATGCATACATATATCTACTCTATATATTTGTAGCATGTATATACGAGGTAAAAGAAGATTAATACAGACAAAATTACACATCAAGTTTAATAGGTAAAGTCAGATGGAAAAGTGCAGTTATTCCAAAGCAGGCATTTTAAACTCTTTTTAAACCGAAATTGTGAAAACTCCATAACATTGTGATCCATTGTGAGTATTTACTTGTTGTTGAAGTTAGCGGCTATTGTTTTGGACCTCATTTTAACTGCTTCCATCTTCAGTGCAGCAGCGTTGGCAGGTCTTTTGTTTGCTCAGAAATCAGAACTGAATGACTTTACCCACTGATCTGAAGGTTAATGGTTCAAATCCTGCTCTCGACATATACATCATTGGTAGAGCGGTCCCGACCCACTGACCCTCAATGTCCTTTAAAGGTGCACTGCGTAACTTTTTTGAAGGATAATTTGCCTGAAATGTTCTTTATTGGAGCATTAAACATATCTATAGCATTCATTTCATTTTTGATGTTTTTATAACTCATATTTTTGACCATTTTTATACAGACTGGCTCTTGCCTCGATTGCGTCCTTGTCTCCATGGGCAATAAGACGAGTTTAATGCCATACTGTGCAACATTCTCGGCAAAGTAATTGCATCGCCATGGCATCCCACAACTTGCGTCACCTCCATCAGAAAAGTCACGCAATCCGCCTATCACCGAAAAACATTTGAAGTATATGGCATCCTACTCTTTAGCTTGGCCCCTAATCTCCTTCTTTACCTCTGCTGTAAGCCCGCTGTGTGGCTGGGACTGTCTCTGCTGCCTCTCCCTCGCTGATATTAAAGCTAATCCCACCAAAAAAAAGAGCGATAAAAGAATGGAGGAGGCGGAGAGAGGCGCAACCACACAGAGGATGGAGGGGAGGAGACATCACGGAGCTACTGATACCACGCTAACGCTCAGACAATCCCAGACTCGTACAGACTCCAGGCAGACAGCGGCGGACCAGCCATCTCCTAAAGCCAGCTCATTTGTATTCAGAGCACAGAGCGAGCATGTGTCTGTGATGTTATTAATACTGCAGCCTTATCGGGTGTGAGCAAAGGCCCTGATACACCAGCAGATATCAGTAAATACTCTTTCACTTCACATGTGGAAGCTCGGATTTTGTGTTATTTTTGGACTGATTCATAAAGACGCTGGGATCTGTTCTGCGTTTGAGTTCATGTTTTAAATCCTGTTTTTCTGTTCTGATACAATTCCAATACTACGGCTTTAAGTATCTGCCATTACCCGATATCAACCTATACCAGGGCCAAGACTGAAAACAGCGTTTATTTCTTTTAAATAAAAATAAAGTAAAACAGAACTGCTCCAAATGTGTTAAGTAGCTGTTACTTATATCTCATGTGACTACAGAACAACTTTGTACAAATAAAAGTTCCAACATTTTGAGCCAACTACGACCAGAAAATAGTCTAATTACATCAATGTCCAACCAGGATATCGACTGAACCAATATTTGGAAGCCGATATCAATTTTTTTCAGTATCGGTACCAATAGTCAACATCAGTATAGACTTGTTGCATCACTACTCATTGGGCAAGAAAAAGTAATATTTCAATTATATGTTTCGTTGATATTTTGAGGAATACCTGCAAAGTGAATTTTATTTACTTATCGATTTCTACAGGGAAAGCCAAATGAGTACCAGACTTTATCATGAGCGCCCTGTTCAAATACAGAACAATACAAACAAAAACTAACAAAGCCAATAACTACACAGGTCCATTTAAAACATTAAAAACCGGAGCAGGTGTGATTATAAATGATTAGCACCAGATTGTTAAAGTGCATTAGTGGCACCAATGGATCCAGTTTTGCCTGTCCTTGAAATGTATTCCATTTTTGGAAAGAAAAATAATCCATTTCAGTTTTGGTGTGGCCAGTTTTAGACAAACTATCATGAAATCTTGTATTGAAAGTTCCCTTATCAAAGTTCAACAAGCCAGTGAGATATTCAGGCAGTCTATCAAGTAGTGCCTTATAAATACATTTTATACAGTGTTGTTTTCTTCTGACACAGCGATGGCCAAGCAGTTTTTCATAGAGTGAACAGCGATAGGTTTAAATTCACCTTCTGTTATGAAATGAAGGGCGGAGTGAAAGAGTGTAAAGGTTTCAAAGTAGAGGCTGAAGTCTGCACGTATATTATATCTCCATAATCCAAAATAAAATGTTACAGGTCAGATCTGTAGAGAAGCGACCCTGCTGACGGTGAGAATGCCTGTTTTTCAAAGTATTATATCAGCAACAAAAACACCTGTAATGAAACGCAAGATCGATATGTTTAATGCCATACAGTGGAATATTTAGGCAACATAATAGTGCATCTTAAATGTTTGCGTCGCGAAAAGGCAATAGAGTATTTCCTAGGATTTGAATTTGAAAATGATTATTTATCTTTGTTGGATACATCAACCGTATTCACTTCATCATTCACTCAAAGATGTCTGTGTAATCCTTCATTTTACAGGTCGATCCATAGCAAAAGAAAAATGTAATTCTGTCAGCTGGGCAAAAAGTTTTTAGAGCATCTCCATCTCAAAGCCATTGACCACTCCTTTGAAGACAGCGAGGTACAGATCTTTGCCAAAGAAAAGAAATGGTTTGAGAGAGAGGAGTTAAAGATAAGATATTTTTGTTAGGAAAAATAATCCATCTTTGACATCATCTTTCTCCAATCTAACTCCATCCTCTGACCTAAACCAAACAAAAAAAAAAAAAAAAAAACAGTGCTAGCCAGTATGCTAATGGCTGTGAGAGCACCCATTAGCGACCTGAACCATTTTTGCAAAATCCCTTCAGATAGAGAATAAGACTTCAAGTTTCCACCAGCAATCTGACCAGAACTGAAGATGCTACTTGGATGAACAGCCAAATGTCTTTTGTCCAACTAACAGAATGCAGACACTGATTGTTTAGAATCCAGAGCAACCGATGGCCGATAAGCTCTGCCGATATTTTTAGGCCGAGTTTGATTCTTTTACCCAAATTGTCATTGGGGGAATGTCATTTAAATTTACTGGAAACTCCATCCAATCCCAGAAGAGAGCTGTGAAGTCCCGTTTTGTGCAGTCATCTTTTTGTATTAAAGTGTTAAAATAAAGCTGTGTGTATATTTTATAAGCAGTAGATTGACCCAAAAATTATCGGCCTGTGCTGGAGATTTAAGGTCGATAGTCAATACGCTAAAAAGTCCAAATATCAACCTGGTACGTCGACCAACATCGATACATCGTTCTATTTCTAGACAGAACTGAATCTTTTCTTTTGCTACATTCACTTTGGGCCGTTGCTGATAAGAAAATAAAACGGTTCCATCTTTCATACAGACTCTGGTTTACCATAACTTACATAACGCAACAATATACACCCTTAAAAGAATACATTTCACAGCAGAATTCCGAGTTATTCTCCATGATCCTTCGTACCATTACGCCATATCATGAAAAGCCAAACTCTCTCTAGTTTAACACCGCTCGCCTGCCAACGCTCGTGTTCTTTCCCAAACAAATGCAGCAGAGCGCACAAATTTCTGCGCTCTGAAAGCCGCCGTAACAAGAGCGCGCTGATCAAAGACTGTTCCTTGGGTTGCCAGATCAAAACTACCCTTCTCCACAAACACTATATAGCATGTTGTCAGTGGAAAGGCGCGGCGGGCTGCTCTCTTCGCTCTCTCCGCGGTTTGAAAATGGTCTCCGTTGGCAACACCACTTGTGCCGTATGAGGCTGGATGTGTTATTGATTGAGGGTTTTTCCGGCGCGCCAGCAATCCCATAGAAAGTGGTACAGAGCTCAGGGGATCACGGTGTGGTAGGAACACTTGTAGACTGGATGCTTGGATGGATGGGTGGGCTGGCAGGGCGGTGAGAAGAGGCACAAGTGGTTTTACAGCAAAAGTTATGTGCTAGGACTGGAAAATGTGAAATATGACTCGTTAAAGTCGGAATAGCTGCAAATAATCAATTATTAATGACACTGAGATCGAAGCCAGTCAGTGATCAGCATTTGGGTTTTGTAATGGAGAGGTCTATAGACAATGCTCTGTTTGGATTTGCGTTCAGACTTTGGAGGCGTACGTTTGATATTTTTGAGCTTTTATGGCGAGCCCTCGTAACTAAGATATCTAGATAGGCAACTTCGAGCCTTCAGGTATTATCGTAGTCTCAGTAGTAGTAGTAGTAGTAGTAAGAGTCATCGAATTGATAGCACTACTTTTAAAATCTACACATCATGTAAAAAGGTAAATGGTCAACTTCAAGGCACTCAAAGCCCTTTACATCAAGGAACCACTCACCCATTCAAACACACATACAAACACTGAGGCCAAGATGGGTAAGTGTCTTGCCCAAGAACACAACAACAGTATTCATCTATGAGAGCTAAGACCAAACCGCCAACCTGAAAGTCAATGGATCTGACCGCTCAACCAGCAAAGTCTTTTCGGGTTCTTCTGACGACTGAATACTGATGAAGTTGGGTCATCAATGGCAGAGGATGTTTGTGTAATCCCTCAGTCGTCCAGTTGTCTTCAGAACTGAAGAAGCGGCTTGGATGAAAAGCGAAACGTCTTCACTCTAACACGATTTGTCCAGTTGACAGACTTAAACGTCGTCATTTGCAATGGCACAGAACGGCAGCTGCCTTGCCATAACACTGCCTCATTTCAGCCATGAATATACCACTTATGGAGAATGACTGACTGGTAAATTATTCAAGCAATTGTAAAGTGTCTATAAAGAGCTGTATAACGTTTATGAATTTAGAAATATTAACAATATTATTCAACTATAATGTAGCTGTAGTGCATAACTAGCAGCCTATTACCACCAGTGAGCATTCTGAACAGCGAAAGTAGCAGTCGCAGTACTTCTCTGCTCCCTTTGGCTGTATTTCAGATATGTTTGAGTGAGCTGGACACTTTTACTCCCAAACACATGCTATTTGTTGTCTGGTGCAGAGCTTACAGTGAGATCCTGTGTGTCTCCTAGCAGCAGAACAAAAGGAGCGCGAGATGAATGGGGAGATGGTCTCTATGCAACCGGCCAGCCCCGCTCACGCTATAGAGTCTAATCAGCCACTTCCTCTAGCCCTATACAGAGAATGATTAAGAGCAACATCTTTAAATGGCATTTTATAACGAGCAGCTTTACAATGAAGCCAATTATGGAAAGTGGAATTTGACTCATGTTATCGACGTGTATCTTCAAATCAGTTTAAATAGATTTTGTGAATGCTCGCTTAAATAAGACTGTTGTATCATACAGAATCAATCCCAATGTTTTGGAAATAATCATAGACTGTATATATAAATGAAAATAGCAAACCCGTTAGCCGCCACGTTCCAAGTAGGGAGTGAACATGGAGGTTCTATCGACTCTGGCTCCAATTCACTTTCTATTGAAAAACTGCGTCCCCTGTGTCCCCTGCTCGTCATTTTGGTCTTAAAATGTTCGTATTAACGCGCTCTACATGATCCTGGTGTTTTTATTTCACTATTTTGTCTGAAAATCAAGATATAAACATTAGTAACACACAAATCAGGCGCTTTCTTTCCCCAAGGTTATTCCCGATAGCGTTAACAACACGTTTGATTGACAGTGCAGCTAAGTGCTCGCTCCCTGCTAAACCAGTGGCACAAATGTTCAGGTATTTAAGGTTTGCCAGAGTACTCTGATAAAACTAACTTTTTTTAAGGCATCTTCATCAGAATGATGAAAAATAAGGACCATCGCCATAGCAAATAACAATTTTATCTTTAATTGTGAAGTGCTCATAAAGTCTCCTATAACAGGAAGCTGAAACTGGTGCTGCACTGTGACGCCCACTGCTGGATGGGTCAAACACAGGACAAATTTCCCTTAAAAGGTCCTGTATTATAAAAAAATGGCACATTGAATGCTGTTTCCTCCTCATGAGTGATGTTGATGTTGAACCATGACACATATGCAGCAAGTTTTTCTACTATGGGCGTATGGAGTTTAAAATCTGATTTTTTCATAAGCATTATAAATAAGTCTCATTTTTGTTCCAGTTTTACATTATACAGTGTGGAACTAAAGGCATTTTGCTCTTTAAGTACAAAGTCAAGAAGGAAACATCTGAAACACTGGTTCAAGTACGCTCCATGCACTTTCTATGTGTCCTTGAATCTATAAATCAAACAGTGGCAGCTTCAATTGCATTAGCGCTAAACTTTCATTGTCGTCCTAATGTTTATCAGGCAGACATATTGTTTTGCTGGCACGAGGTTTTCCAATGAAACATCTTTGGACCGCTTCATAGGGCTGCGCTGGCGAACTGGACAGTGCCTTTCCAGTTACTGTAAATCACCATGCTGGGAATTCCATAAAAACAATATGAGCGGCAGCAGCTTTATGACCGTATAAAAACACGATGGTTCTGTCTGAGGCCATGGTCTTATCTTGGAGCTCTGAAAGAAAATATGTGTTCAACAGATCGAGAACAACGGGCGTCATGGTGATGTCTTTCAAATTATTTATATACTTTATGGATGTGGGCATTAATCATTCATAAGTACATCAATGTTTCTGCTTTGTTCAACACGTACGAGCTAGTTCTGGAGGCAAAGTGAGGAGAGGCTACGGGAGGTCACGCTTTCCGCTAACAATAACAGTAACACAATGGAATGGGACTGGGAAGTACAGCTTGTGATTTGTGCTTTTCTATCGACATCGGATAGGGCAAAATGACAAAACTAACTAAATAAATTAGATTAATCTTGTTGAAAAATGTATTAATAGGCTCTGTGCTCAACAGCGCTCGGCAACCTCACTGTTAGCGTGACTACTTCCTGTTCAGTTTATCTCTGTGGGTTCTTTGCTAAAATAAATATTTAATATGTTAAACACTACACAAATAAAATGGATACTTCACTGGAGGACATTACTGTGTTTAGAAAGAGATGTTTGTACGGTAATGCTAATTTTGAGGCATAGTAAATATTAAAACATCACAAACTGAAGTATTCTACATTTAAAAATAATTAGGTGGCCTTTATTTGAATTTTAATAGGTTGTTTATTTTATGTTTTCCAATTTTAATAAAAGTGATTAGCTAGTTAGCTCTCAGGCACACAGAGCTAACTAGGAGTCTACTGTGCAGCCCTGGTTCTACATGATAAAGAGCTGAATTTCAAAATGTGTTTAATATAGTGGCTTAAGAGCCTGGGCGACTGGAGAATCAGTCGACTACTAGCATCACATACTAATATTTAACTGGGCAAGATCAATTGGTAAGTATAATGAAGCGAGAGAAACTAGCATTAACAAATTAGCATTATTTACTATTGAATGACAAATGAATAATTATAGGCCAACATAACGTAAACCTCTAGCTCACATTGGGGTAGATAAAGGTCCAGCTAAGTATGAGGTTGCTGGTTCAATGCCAGAACTCTGCTTTTTGGTCCGAACGCAAAATTCTTCACCATTAATGAGACTGTACATATGGTTTTAATCAAAAATCCAGAAATTGTAAACGCAGCGGACAGGCCAGTCTTCACCTGGAGAACTATGGCTATGCAGAATTTTTGTCTTAAAATGAGCCACGTTATAATTACACCATTATTGCTCATAGTTGCACTACCACATTTCTGGTGAGGGGTTAAACAGACGGGGTCAAATTTGGCCGCAGTTAATTGCTGCTACCCAAAATGAACAAACAAAAAAAAAAAAAAAAAAAAAAGATGTGAGATTTTAATCCAAAAAATTCTAAAAGCCCAGAGTGCCACTTCTGGCCCCTGCATAGAGATAGTCAGAGTGGTAGTGACAAGATGGCTGACCTGTTGAGCTGGAAAACTACCCAAACCAAATCATCTTCTCTGCAAACCAGCGGTTGGTAAAATTGTGAGTTTTTTTTGTTCATCTTTTTAGTAATAGCTTGCAGAATGTTTAAAAGTACATTTTATATTCTTTTTGGATAAATTAGCGAGCCCAATGGGTCAAATTTGGCCCTGATCCTAAATTAGGGAATAAAGGGTTAACATTGAAAAAGTGGATATTTCTGTGTTCAGTGAACTTATAGCAGTAATCTAATGCAATGTTCATAATTTTCCAAAGACAAAAACAGTTATTGGGTTCTCCAGGGTTAGAATTTTGACATCAGCTGCTAAAAAGGCAAAAACAAGATGCTGGTTTCTTCTTGAACGCCCCCACAAGCTCAGAGTGGACAAACATTGTAAATGATAAATAAGTGATGGAAGCGATCACCTTCTCTATTCGTCTCAGGAAACTGTTTTCATTAAATTGTGGTCTAACTGGGTTAAATATATAAAGCCTTTACGGTCGGACTTTGTGGAGATCCAGCCCAATTAGCTCATCTTGCTGTAAAGAAGCTGTCCTCTTGTTTCTGATATTTGTACTTAATTTTCTTTTATTTATTATACATGTCAAGTTAAGTTGCACTGGCTCATCCATTATTTCTCTCGCTTGTATAAAGTTCTTTTTGTATGTAACTTCTGCAACAAAAATGTTTAAAAAGACAGAAAGTAGATGACTATGGCACTGCATTTGGTCTAATAATGAACCGTGTAACTATACACCACATTCTGAAATAAAGAATTACAAAGAAAAAAGATGCTTTGAGAGAGGGAAAAGCGCTATATAAAAAACATGACCGTTTACCATTTGTTAACTGCCACACTGTAGAACGTTCCAGGCAAAGCAGTAACCTCTCCATATGTTGAAAATTAGGTTACATAGTGTGTCTTTAAAATGATAATTCTGTTGCCAGGCGCACTGGAAAATGGCAGCATGTACATCTTATTTCTCCACCTGTTCGTAAACATTTATAAGTATAATTGATAGCTCCTGCTCAGACTCTTCAAGGCTGTCTACGCATCTCTAGGGTTCAACTGCGTGACTGCCTCTCTCTCTGATTAGATCTGTGCGTTTCGTATCGCTTGTCAGTTCCGATGTCCCTTGAATGCACGCTCTGTCTCCACGGCAACCACCGACCAAACCGCCAAAACATACATCACACACACGTTTTCTGTACATGATATCTGGCAACCCCGCAAATCAATCACTTATGAATCCATTCTGCAAAATGAAATCCCCCCCTCAGCGGCCGGGGAGACAGATGTGATGAAAATTGTTAATGATCTTGCGCTGGGGAGAAAAAAATTACTATAGAATTTTTAATGTAGTGGTCATACGGACTTCAAGCCGTCATGGCGTGATGGATGCAAGCGTGGAGGATAAACAAGCTCACATGGGTTGCTTTGTCAGTACACACAAGTATTAGCGATCATGAGCGTGTCGGCGGTAGCATTAGCATTAGCCATGCGTCTCTACAGTTTATTAAAGGGCTAATATCGGAGGCGCTAGCTGCATTGATATTCCGGGCGACTGTGAAAGCTGTTTGTTATGAGGAACATGGCACGATGGCTGTTTTACTCACAGGCTAATGGTACTCAAGCTAGCGCCACAATAAGTCAGGAAAGGGTTTAAAGGCGATTTGTATTCTTAGACAAGCTGTAGTCCTTATCCAATGATCTTAAAGGTTAAATCGATTGGCCATAACATTACGACCACACGTCTACAGTGTCTCTCAGCTGCAGTAGTGAAAGAAGTACAATTGTGTTGCTGAAGTAAAAGTACAGATACCAGAGCAAAAAAGTATCACGTGAAAACATCTACTAGTAAATATTAAACTACCTGTTTAAGATTTTTGATTGAATTTATAATAAAGCTTCAAATGTATTGATTTTGATACAGATTTGAAACTAGTTCAATAGAAACAACTGACTCAATCTTTTTTTTCCCTGTTTGTTTTTACTTGTAGTATCTTTGTTAGCTCAAATTATGAACCTGTTAAAAATAAACCCTTCAGCCTTTTCAGCAGGTCTCCAACAATAATTAAAAATACTTACAGACACTATGAGCTTTAGGCAGTGGTTAGCTTGTTGCATGCTAACAGAAATGCACAGACAATGACTATGGGCTAACGCTAAAGTCACCAATTTACCTAGAGCTTGCCTTGAATTGATTGAAAATTAGAATTATGAAATCATTATTATGCAAAATCAGACACTTGTGAGGTAATGGAATTTTTTTTTTCTTTGTTGATATTATGTTGTTTGCAAACTTAGAATTTCGACAAACTTTGAATAGTTTTCGTTCACGTTTCACTGCACTCCTCTCACTGCGAACTGTGAACTGAATCCTGATCTGAAAACGCAAATATAACCACAATTGCAATTCAAATTTCCTCCAAATTATCCTCACCTACCTGGAATATCTCTGCATAATGAAAAGAAGACAAGTTGCTGGGTGGAGTGAGTGGATCCCAGAATTCAACCCTCAACCAACTGGCATAGAGGCAGTATTTTACTTATTACTGGTTTTACTTTACTTATTTTTGAGATATCCAAATGTGTAACTTTCCTTGATATCTAGATTGTTTTTTCTTTCCATTTGACACTGCTGTTACAATATTGGACATTCTAAATTCAATATAATCCAATGGGTGTGTTTTACATAAGAAAACATGCATTTACCGCTTTTGTCCATCACGCCATCGACCCATCTGTTCTTAAAGACAAACGACTTTCATACACGCCTAATGGAACCACTTCCAGATAACACATGGATTTAAAGCGTCTCCCTTACTCCCCTCGTTCTCTGTATGCCCATAGATAAAACATGTACTATTTTTAAGCCCGCACTCGGCACGAAGCACAATGAAGCTCCTTTGTTTCCCGGCATCTTTTAACCAGGCTCTTGTTCTGTATTGAGTTGTCGCCAGAACGCCCTCCCGCCAAGTGGACCTAGCTTAAAGCCCAATTAACTGATAAATGTTAGCCCACGGGGAGCTGGCAGACATGGAGATCAATGAGGCAGAATTGAGCGGAGCCGTGCGGGCTTCAGACAGCGTCCCCGAGCTTGTGAACCTGCGAGAACACCACCGGGGATAAGGCGCAACCCTGAGTAACCCCAGAATTAGGTTAAGACATTTTGTTTGTCTTTATTGTTGTTGAAGCCTCAAGCGACCAAGCCAGAGACAGATTATATAACTGTAATTACAAAACATGGATGCTAGTGCTTGTTAGCTAGCGCCATTACAGATCCAAAAGACTATCTTGTGAAGAAAAGTCTTACATGAGTGATCGTGTGAAAGAGCAAATACTAATTGGACACTTTTCTTGTTGCTACATGACGCCAAATAAAGCTATTAGTCTAACTTTTCTAAAACTAGGAAGAACTGTGATGTTTTTTTGCTTGTTATCATTGAAAGTACACTTAACTCGATTACAGGGGGTTAAAATAAACAGAAAAAAAAACAAAAAAATGCTGGTTTGAAGAACTAATTTTGGTGGAAAACACAACTAAAGTCCAAAGTGGTTTATAAACTGGACATGAACAAAAACAACACTTTGTACTACTAAGCTGTGGGTCCAATTCCCAAATCCCCACAATTCCCACAAGACGATATTAAAAAAACATTAGCATATTGGTTAACTAAAATTAACTCAATATTACTAAAACGCAAGTGATGAAAAAGTGTTCTTCAACCAACATAACTAGCATGTTTATACAGTGTTCAAAAACTATTAAAACTGTCTAATGACTCTGAAATGAAGGATTAAGTAGAAAAATTAGGTTTTATAATTCCTATGACACCCAATTGTCAATGGCTTTGTAACACACTTGAAATATACTTATGTTTAATGATGACTCACCGAAAAAAGCACTTAAAGAGCCCATTGTACGCCATTTTGTCATCTGTGCTATAATGTTGTTTCCTCGTCACAAACAGACAAACTCAAGTTGTGTTTTGTTTCATTCACACATGTTTACACACAAACACTGCAGATTTAGTCTGAGTTATTCTCTCAAAGAAAAACACTCTGTTCCAACTTATGTCAGGAAGTGCTCCACTGTGTTTTAAAACTCCAAATGATTTTAGTGAAAGTGTAGGGAAGATTTCAGCCCTGGAATTGTCTATCTTTACTGAACTAAAGGTAAGACGAGATCTTAACTTGAAAATACCACATCATGACATCACAAGGTGGAACAGAGCATTTTGAGCTTTGGAGATGTAAACAGACTAATAATAAAGGGTTACTCAGACGTGTGTGAATGAAACAAAACACAACTCCAGGTCTGTTTTTGAGGAGGAAACAACATCAAAACATGGCGTAATGCTCACAAGAGTCACTTTTGCGTAATATAGGACATTTAAACTTTGTAACGACCGAATGAGAATTTATTTAAAGTGAATTTAATCAATTGATATAAAAGGTTCCTCAACAACTTTTTGGACCAACTAGATTCACAAAAGCAAATCACTAACAGGAATTAGTTTCACTGCAAGTCTTTGAACACATCCTAATCCACCAATAACAAAACTTCAAAAAAACTCGCATGTCTCCTCTGAGCAGCGAGCAGTGATTAGTCCCGGAGTACGGATTTAATTAGCTAGATTCGAAAGCCAGATTCAAGCGCGCACGGCGAGGATGACCACTGATGAGATGGAGAGACAAAAAGGTACAGATAAACAATAGTGTCGACCATGTTCCCGAAGGAGTGACCAAAGGGAGAGCTGAGAGAAGAGAGTCTGCCGTCTGTCTCTAATGAACTTGAATAAACAGATTGGAACGCTGCGGGCCTGCCTCCTCCGGGAGTCAGGAACCCAACCAAAAATATGTTGCGTTGAAAAGTTTGTGAGGCTTTTGGAGAACTGAGAAAACTATACCAATGAACACGGATCCAGTTGTATTTGTTTGATCCATTGTGCCATAATACTTGGAAGAAAGTTTATTAGTTCATTTGTACGGTTCTGTTTCATTGTAAAAACCTGCACATAATGATTTTTTATATTGGCTTGGACTGTTGGAAACACTGTATTGGACATAGGGACATTTTATTGTATTTATCTGCTAATGTTAATGATGAACTGATAATGTAATTGCAATGAAATGTGTATTTTAATGTTTAATGTATTTTTTTTTTTTTTGCACAAGGAAAGCAGCAGTAGCTAAATCTGGTAAAAATATTTTTTTCTCTTTTGTAAGATTCATGAATCATGAATTTGTACACGGTCCCTGACAAATAAAGAAAGAAAGGAAGAAATAAATCTAATTATCACAAAACCTACATGAAATAAGCATAATAAAGATGCTGTATGTAACTTTTCTGGAAGAGAGTCCGTCACCTGCTTGGCTCCATGGAGATCTGTTGCTTTGTGAGAATGTTTCACGGTATGGCTTTAAGCTCATCTCGATGGGGACGAGAAGGAAACAGAGAGACTGCAGGTGGAAAGCAGCGGTAGCTAAATCTGGTACAAATCATCTTTTCTTTTTATAAGATAAGACACATAAAGAATAAAGAAAGAAAATAAAGCCACAAGGGCAAGGTACAGGTCAGATCTCTGGAGAGACAACGCCGCTCACAGAAAGAACGCGAGGGATTCCAGTTTGTTTTTTTAAGCGATGATATTATAAAGGTAAGATACATAAGTTTAACAGAATATTCCAGACAGAGAAATGACAATTCCACAGAGACAAGCACTATGTAACCCCCCAACAGAAAAGTTACACAGTGCAACTTTTTTTGAAAACCAAACATCACAACAAGAGTCAAAAGTAAAAAAAAAAAAAAGTACATTTTACCCCAAACTATCAGAATATTGACAAAAAGCAATAAAAAAACCCTCCTCTGCAACGGTGGATCAGTGACTACAGACTGGTTGGTGGTTTGATTTCCACATGGACAATTGCATGCGCTCATTCTGTAATTGGGCAAGACACCCCACCCACGGCAGTATTACTAAAGATGCACCGATACTGGTATTGAACATTGGCACCGATACTGAAAAATCATCTGGATCGGGCTTTGGTTCCACGATATTGGATCAGCAGATATCCTCATTGGGCTTTTAATTGGATTTAATAAGGATATTTACAGGCTGATTTTGATGATCATCCCAACACTAGTATCGGTTCATATCGGGCAGATACATAAAGTCTAAGTATCAATATCGGTATCGGAACTGAGAAAGCCGGATCGGTCCATCCCTGGTTATTACTTCTACATCAGGAGTAAACACTATCAAAACTTACTGCTATTTCTGAGGGTAAGATCATTTCTAAACCGTCTGTGTGTCCACGCATTTTAATTTCCAACAAATAAAAAGTTTAAATAAAGCCATCTTGAAAAGTTGATGCAGTCTTTAGTTACATAAGCGAACATTATGTACTCTTACGTAGAGGAAACTGATAATTAGCAGACGTTAATCAGAACAGTATACGGGACCACCTACATGTGTTTTTTGAATAAGTCTCTCCACAGGCACAGAGCAGAATGATAAATGTATTAAATGTAATTTCCATCTATAATGTGGAGCTACTGGAGGTGTCAGTCATGCGTTCACACAGCAGCCTTATCGCGCACAGCCATAGAAACAAACAGTCAGACTAATTAACATCTGTAACACGCATGCTATTTGGGGCTAATTGCTAATTCTTGCCTGTCATTCTTTTCCTTTGACTGAAAACTCCAACATTTAACTTTCAACAACAACAGAGGTTCACTTTGCAACACCAGACAAGTACATTTTATGCTGTCAAGGCTTAACATTAGCTTGACAGATAATGTTCGTGGTCACTTTTTGTGTCTAGTGAAGATTAATTACTCAACACACAATTCCATCTGCTTTACCTCTCTCCAACATGTCACCTTGCATTTGCATAAAAAATGTATACACAACTTGTATATGAGAGCATAAACTTAACGTCAGGGAGAGGATCCACAACCTCTTTGTCTCCACGGAGATGCTGTGACTGTTTCACAATGTGGCACTGAAATGATCAATGTCACCAGACCAAGTTGGAGGTGAGATCTGTAGAGAGTCTGTTCACTGAATTAATGAATACCACTCAAATACTTACTGTCATCACAACTGCCTGGGTAGACTGATGGAAGCGCGGCTGCCACTCTGGGATCATACTGGGATTGAAACGCAAAGCTTCTAGTTAGTGGGCAATGCTTTAAACACTCTATCACTTTTATTTATATAGGAAACAATCAAACAACAAAGTGCTTCGCAGGTTTTTCAAAATCTTTGGCTGGGAATGGGCTTTAACTTTGCTTAAGGTTTTGAGAAGGAAATAGCTTGACTTGACAACTGTATTTATATGTTTTTTTCAAATCTAAAGTCATTTTCCATGATTACTCCAAGGTTCCACACAGAGGAGTGGCAAAAGGAGGCCAGTGGCACTGTCACAGCTGTTAAGGCCATCAGAGTCACCACAGACAACTATATCAGTCTTTTGTTTGTTCAGAAGAAAATTGGTTTCCGTCCCAGATTTAATTTCATTGAGACACTCCAACAAGCGGAATAGTGAATCTTAAGAATTAAGCTTAAGTGGAATGTGCATCTGCAAGTCATATGCATACATGTGGAATGTAATGTTTTGTTTAAAAAAAAAAAATCAGACCCAGGGTAAACAGGGACAAAGAAAATAACAACGGGCCAAAAATAGAGCCTTGCGGGACTCCACAGTGAATATGGGACACTGACAAGCTATCGTTTAAATAGGAGCAAAACCATTCCAACACTGAGCCACTCCTGCCCCTTAAAGAAGACGCATTGTGCTTGTCCCTGCTACATAATTATAATCTATGACAGCTGTGGATCACTGTTATAATTTGCACATTTTAAAACACAATATTCATCTAAAATGACTTAATAAAATAAACAAGTCAGCTAACAAAACTGCAGTGCCAATATGGCATCTTGAAAATAAGCAATTAAACATTGCTCAAACATGCATGAGTCACTCCAAATACAACTTCAAGAGGGTAAATGAGAAGGAAATAACTATAACATGGTTAAAAGTTCTGAAAAGTATAACAGATTGCCTTTTGCTACTGATATTAGTTATGAATAATATTTACTTACAGCAGTAAAACATATGGCGTTATACCTAATTATACATTTCTATTGTGAAACCTTAATGGAAAAACAGCTCTCTAAACCCCCTCACCTCATCGCATTACCAAACCAGCCCTTCTCCCAGTGGACTTCAAGTTTGTTGTTTTTCATTAGACACAACATGCTTGGCCTTGACAGCGCTGGCCTACCTATTATATAATTACATCAAAAACTATGTGTTTAATCCGGCATCAAAGCACGCCGTTTGCAAAAATCCATCTCTCCAATTCTGGCTGATTAGCTACTCTCAAGAGGCTAGCTAGCGTGCGTGTTGCCATGTAAATGAGAGCACACTAGCCTCCGTTGTTGCGCTGGTAAACGGAGAGGGATTAAAAAAACAAGGCTCTTTTCACGCTCTGCACCTCTGCGCTCCCGTTTTCGCCGACACAATATGGCTCCCTGTGAAGTCACTACTCGCCTTGTCTGGTTGCGGTTTGCCTGGGTAAATAAACGCAAAAGCACCGGGAGGACAATATCAAAGGGTTAGCAAACTGTTGCCGAGAGCAGGGTCTTCACACGAGCTGACCGCTAACTAAAGCTTATGTGTAAGAAGGGCCCAAAACAGAGAGGTGATAGCGGTTACCTTCAGCGGTGATAGCGGTTAGCTTCAGCGGTGGGCGAAGTTCTCGATTTTGTTAGAAGTACAGACACCAGAGCAAAAGAATACTCAAGTAAAAGTATCAAGGTAGAGATTTTGGATTTTGTTTTGTCCTGGTTAAGCACAGTGATCACTAGACTTGGAATGTTCAATAATGAACAATGAACAACATGGAAATAAACTATGGAGACAAGCAGGTGACACCAGATCTGTGGAGAGGCAAACCCCATCAAAGTCAGAATTTTTGTTTTCAAGGTATTTTTGCACAATAAAACACACAGATTAAAACTTCCTATGGGGATTTTTGCATTTATTTTTACTTTTTGAATGTTAATTTCATCTTATGGAAGTGCGATGGTGATCCCTCATCATTATCTTAGTTGTATTTTGATTCATGCAGGTTTGTGTATTGAACATTGACTGCTAGTCAAACAGGAAGGGAGCATGGGGCGCTTTCGGCTCCAGGTTCTATTGAAAAACTGCATCGTCGATGCGCCTCATTTGACTGAAGCCGAACGCTACAGATGACATCACACTCACTTAGTCCACTTCTTTATACAGTCTAAGGTACTGACCTGTTTTTGAGGCTTGAGTGTCCAGAAAACCCTTGTTTTCACCTACCCCCTATCTCCGCCCACTGTTCTGTACTTACGCCATGTCAACATTTCATACCAATATAAAAAAAAACAACTGAAAATCCGCTGCTTGTTACTATGAAGAGGCCGGCCCCTGCACTGGAAGTCAAAGGACCTTTTTTAAGCTGTTTTAGATCAATATTATGGTTTACAACGAACACAATGGGAAATGATCAG
This sequence comes from Periophthalmus modestus, assembly GCA_019594935.1. Lineage (NCBI taxonomy): Eukaryota > Metazoa > Chordata > Actinopteri > Gobiiformes > Gobiidae > Periophthalmus > Periophthalmus modestus. The sequence goes on along the minus strand of JAIEZT010000198.1, from coordinate 15,270,862 downwards.
ATATTTCTGAAATGTAGAAATAATTATTTGAACATTATTTGAGAATATTAGACACCAGGCTCCATGTTAGTGAGGTTTCCCATGAATCTGAAATTTGCCTAACTTTGTATAATCAAATGTTATTGTTAAGAGAAGAATGGCGTCTTTGACATGCCATCAGCCTCCTAAAGCTTTTTGTGCAAAACTGAAAGGAGGAAAATAGAATATCAGCAAGAAGCTCTTTCAATAGACCAGAGGGACAAACTGTTCCAAAGGTGATTTCACATTATTTCATGGCCATTTTTATGTTAATTCTGTTGTTCAGTGTAGTTAAAGTCACCTCACCCCCTTTTATATCTTTTCGATACCTTTAAAACAGTCCAACATGCCCCGGTGTCTCACTGGCGCTTGTTCTATGGGAATTGGAGTTTTTATAGCTATTGCAACGCCATTACTTAAGTTTAGGGCATTGGAGGGCCAACGCTATATAGATTATACCACCAGTGAACTTTTAGTAGTAAACTTTTAGTCTGAAGTACTGCAACTACCGTCCTACTAAGTTACGATGACCTTGACTAGTACTACAATAACAATACCAATGCTACTACAACTGCTGCTGTGTTGTAAGTCAATTCTTCTAATATCACAAGACATTACTTACTACTACTACTTACCAACAGAGAGTGGACTTGAAGGTCAGTGACTCGAAATGACTTGATGTTTCTCCTCAAAAAATGTATGAAAAATATAAATGTGTTCAAGAAACACTCTTCTCTGCTTAATTTTAAATAAACAAAGTGGAAAATGTCCCTCCAGCTATTTGTGTCCAAGACATTTTTTAAGAAGGAACATGGTTCAGAAAAAATCTATAAAAAAAATCATATGAATTGCAAAAATCTGCGCTATATTTGGTAGTTTGGTTTAAAGACTTGAAATAACTTGAAGCTCCCACCAGAGGACTTGGACTCGACGTGGACTCGACGTGGACTCGACGTGGACTCGACGTGGACTCGACTTGGACTCGACTTGGACTCGACTTGGACTCGACGTGGACTCGACATGGACTCGACGTGGACTCATGGGGCATTGACTCAGGACTTGAGGCAAAAGACTTGAGAATTACTTGAGACTTACTTGAGACTTGCAAAACAATGACTTGGTGACACCTATACTTACTATTGCGTACTGTGACCACCACTAGACCTACTACTACTAATACTTCTATGGGGGCCTAATACTACTAGTGATATTAAAAACTATTAGTGCTCAGTTTTTATGTCAGTACAGGGGGAATGAGGACTACTACTAGGTCTACTACGGTTAGGACTACTCCTAGAGCCACTAGTACTGCCAAGCCTACTACAACTACTACTGCTACTACTGCCACTACTGGTGCTACTACTACTACTTGTATTACTTGTTCTACTTTTCGTGAAGAATTCAAGTAAAATACACTACTACCACAACTTCTACTACTATTATTACTACAACCTCTAATATTACTACTTTTACTACATATTAGTGCACTGTCTTCATATGAGCCGTAAAATGAAAGTACGCCGTGTCCTCACCGGTTAGCAAGGATGAAGCTATTAGCACAAGTTCTGGGGGCATATCCATATAAAGTAATACAGAGGAAATGAATGGTGCTGGAGGCGGAGCTAAAGTCAGCATGTTTTTTATGTTCTAATTATTACAGAGTACATTTACGGCATGATTGACATATGTGAAGGTACTTAACGCATAGAACAGTTCACCTGGAAACTGTTAAGGAGGTAATGGCCTTTCTCGATGTCAATTAAACACTGTAACTGTGTGGGATTATGTGCAGAAGGTGGACACTGCTGTTTTGAGTGACATTGGAAAGTAGAGTTATTTCAAAGTACTAGATTAGTACATGAGGCTTTTTCAAAGTCCTGGTATATTACATTGTTAGTCCTGGTTTAGACCTGTTGTAGTCTTGGTTTAGTTGGTTCTGGTTTGGGAGTATAGACCAGGTTTAGTCCTAGTTCTGTCCTGGTTTAGTCCTGGTTCAGTCTTGGCTCAGTCCTGGTGGAGTCCAGATTAGTCCTGGTTTAGTCCGGGCTCAGTCCTGGTTCAGTCTTGGCATGTTACATTTTTAGTCCTGGTTTAGATCTGTTGTAGTCCTTGTTTAGTACTGGTTTAGTTCTGGTTCAGTCCAGGTTCAGGCCTGGTGGAGTCCTGGTGGAGTCCTGGTGGAGTCCTGGTTCAGTCCTGGTTCAGTCCTGGTTCAGTCCTGGTTCACTCCTGGCATATCACATTTTTAGTCCTGGTTTAGTTCTGGTTCAGTCCAGGTTCAGCCCTGGCTGAGTCCTGGTTGTGTCCTGGTTGAGTCCCGGTGGAGTCCTGGTGGAGTCCTGGTGGAGTCCCGGGGTAAGTCACGGGTCGGTCAGTCCTAGTACAGTCCAGGTTCAGTCCTGGCAGATTACATTTTTGGTCCTGATTTAGACCTGTTGTAGTCCAGATTCAGTCCTGGTTCAGTCCTGGTTCAGACCCGGTTCAGTCCTGGTCTTGGTGGCTGTTCTCTTTTCTACCACTTACAGTCTAACAGTCCATGTAAAATCAATCCATCACTTATAAAGCACGGAGTGTTGTCAAATATGTTTTACTACTACTGCAATAATAACTAGTAACATTACTTTCTATTACTGGTATTGCTCCTGTTATTTCAACTCCTACCTATAACTGCATATTTGCCATCAAAAAAGTACATGTGAACTGAAAAAGAACTACTCAAAATCATTTTTACAAGCTTCAATCATTGCTACTGCTAACTACTATTACTCCTGCTAACTATTGCTACTACTACTGCTATTATTAGTACTACTGCAGTCAAAATCAGTTTCCATGTGTTTCAAGCTCAAGCTGTTCCGCAGTTATATGGCCGTGTATGATGAAATATGGGCATCATTGAAACAGTACAGGACAATACAAGGGGGATGGAGAGGAGCGCGTCGACCCAGGACAGGAGAGCGATCCTGGGATGACAGAGGGGGAGAGTGAGCCTCAGCCTGGTCGTACATCATGGTGGTTATTACCCTGGTTAGGTCCGGAGCTTTTGTGATGTTACACAAGTGAAAAATGGTGGTAATAAAGCAACAGTAGGACTTCTTTTGATGGAATAATATTGTTGGAGACTGCCATTTTGTTTCATTGTGTCACAAAAGCTACTTTGATTTGCTCTATAATGTGGTTTCGAAATGACTGAGTACGACTGAAAATAGTATTAGCTCAGAGAGGTTGTGGTCACATGCAAAACAACACGGTTATATCCAGGAATATCATCTGGGAAATGTGCAGCAGTTGATATTTTTGAAAGACAAACTGCAGTATTGATCAACGTTAGTGCGCAAATTTATACTACAAACACAACTACTACAACTACTAGCCAACTACTACTGCTACTACTACTGCTACAAGCTTTAGGACTGGATAACTTAACAAAAATTATTTGTACTATGACTACACATTTTACTACAATTACTAGCCAACTACTAGCCAACAACAACTACTACTACTACTACAAGCTATAGTACTGAATAACTGAACAACAATCACTTGTACAAAGATTACAAGTTTTACTCCAACTATTAGCCAACTACTACTAACTCACTTAAGTTTACAACTAAAGCATCTACTAGCCAACTACTACTACTACAATCTTTAGGACTGGATAACTTAACTACAATTATGTGTACTATGACTACAAGTTTTACTACTACTACTAATCTTTACCTGTTACCACTACTACTATAAGCTGCAAGTCTGAACAATTTTACTAGTTATTCATACTCCGATTACAACTACTACCTACTACTACTACTACTACTACTACTACTACTACTACTACTACAAGCTATAGCCCTGAACAACTTTACTACAGTTTATTGCTACATTTATACTGACTACAACTACAATATGCTGAAGGACTGAATAATTTAACTAGAATCACTTGTACTATGATTACAAGTTTTACTCCAACCACTAGTCAACTACTATTACTACTACTACAAAATATAGGACTGAACAACTTTACTATAATTTATACAACAACTACAACTACTACACGCTGCAGGAGATACTTTATTTTTACTACAGCAAGTACTAGCCAACCACTACTACTACTACTTCAAGCTGCAGGAATGATTAACTTTACTTTGTCTTCTGTGAATGTACAAATCTGTCTGCTGCAATGGAAAAAGTGTTATTCAAAAAAGCAAAGTAAAAATCCATTGATATTTTTCGACAAGGTTGTTCACATTTCCAAAACATGACATATCTTTGAATGACAATTTGTGGACACATTTGCTGGTCTGTTCCGTCTGATATCAATGAATCACTGAGATTAAATCAAAAACTAGGCCAGTTGCTGTTTGGCTGTTTTCGTCCACTACAGATTCAGCAGAAAGCCTCGTAGTACATCATGGTGAATGCTGTTGTGGGCTTGGCCTTTTGGAACTTGGAGTAAATCACTGTGTTATGCAGCTGAAAAATATATATTGTAAGATTAGTCTTTTCCCTTACCCAGCATGCATTGTGCGCTGATGCATTTGATAGCATGAGGTGTGGTAAGGCTTATATTGAAAGACCTGTGCCCGATTTTGAACCATGAGTTTGAGTTTGAATGTTTAGCCCCGCCCACTTAGTCCTTTCTGTCGCTTTGATACTGCACCATGACAGAGAATCACGTGTCAGGCAGTCGGTCTTCTGTGTATATGTAAAGAGACATCGGTAACCCGCTAGCTGCCATGTTCAACTGACTCCGGCTCCAATTCACTTTCTATTGAAAAACTTGATTCTTTCTGTAATTGCTGCTGTCATTTGGTCTTAAAATGTTCAAATTAACCCGCTCTATGTCATCCTGTTATATTTACTTTGCTATTTTCTCCATAAATCAACATATGAGCATTAATAACAGGACTCTTTCGCCACAGTTGCCCTCATTAGCGTTAGTACCAAGTTGATTGACAGTGTTGCCAAGCCTGCACTCCCTGTTAAAGCAGCGGTGCAGGTGGGAAGGGGGCGTTACCTTCAACACCATCACTACTGATTGGCTCTTTGGTTGCTATGAGGCTCATGATCGGAATTATAAATATGGAACTCTAATCCAAATTCGCCCCTATAACTGCTAGCCTTGATGAGCTTTATTTGATTGGAGCTGAACAAAAATGAAAAAAGGTGACCCTGTCAGTAACTTCTGTATTAGTTTTTACACAAGAAAATACTATGTAAAATGCAAAGATTGGATTTTACAGTCGACATTTTTTTTCTTATTAACTTTTACGGTATGACGCCTGATTTATTATGATTATTTACGCGCATTTATTTTGACTGGAACAGAGGTCGACCTTTAACGTCCAAAGAGCCATTTGGACCTGGTTTCCATGGAGGAGAAAACACTGGGAGCCACAAGACTTTTTAACATCTAAAATGAAGATAACATTGTATATACTGTATGCACTATGTCACTAAACAATGAAAAATAAATATTTGCAAAATATCTGCTTAAATATTTATTTTACCTGGTTAATGGGACTTCTGCTCCTGAACCTCTGCACAGCGTCTGCAAACGGGGCTGTACAAAGTCACTTTTGTCTTTACGCAGGACTGTGAGCCGTCGTCTGTGAGGCCTGAGCAGTGTTTGTTTTTAACATAGTTCATGATGGAGAACAGCTGCTCACATACGTATCTGATTTTCGCAACTACTTCACTCGTTTTTAGTCTGCAAATAGGTTTTCTGAAATCTTAATGAATGACTCATATTTTCCATTTGTGAATAGCCTCCCCTGCCTGACTCTTTCCTGAGCGGCCACAAAACTTGCATATGTAGATCAATTTGCAGACTTCATTCCTTGATTTTTTTCCTCAGATCAGCCTTTTGCATCAGTTCCGAAACAACTTTTTTTTTTTATTTTCTCTTTCTGGATATTTTTCAGCAAATGCTGTGTGTTTTTTGGAAATGTCTTGTGACGCAAATGTGATGCTTATTTTGAGCAACAAAAAATAATAAAATATAGTTTTATTTTAAGATTTCAAAATAATCTTCCCATTTAGAACTATAATTTAAAAAAAGAACTAGCACAAATAAAATACACTTCAATTAAATACTTATTTATTTTCCCAAGCCACATGGAGCCACAGTAAAAGGATGAAAGAGCCCCATGTGACTCCAGAGCCGCGGGTTGTCGCCCCCCGAACTAGAATATATTAAAATGAGGTACCGACCCTTTAAGTGTTAGCTAGCTATTTAAGATGAAAGCTAGCACCACGACATGGAGAGCATCTGTCATTTGGAATATATTGTTTGTCCATGTGTGGTGAGAACCAGCAAGGGGAGCATCAAAGCGAGCTGGAGTGGACCGGGAATGTGATCAGAAACATAATGTGTTAAATAACGATGCAACGTGGAGAGTGTGAGTGCAGCAGAGGTTTGTGCAGTCACATTTTATTTAGACAACAAAGCGAGTGTGTTTATGTTGTACTTGATGGGTGCAGCACGTCTCTAATAAGGAACTATGGACTTTTTTTTTAAAACCATTTTTTCTTCTATGGACCCAATTTGTTGTTTGTTTTACTAATTAACTTTCAATTTTCAATGTGCAATTGCAGCAATGTGCAGTACTGGAAACGTTCTTACCGTCTTAAATGTTCTATTCAGTAAAATTGTATTAGATTAATTGCCATGGCAACACTCTTAATTTCTCATCACTTGAAACCCATAAATAGCTTTTTGTAGCTGCAAACTTGAGTTTGGATTTAAATGGTATTATTTTGTGGTTTTCAAATTCATCTCACAATATTTAACTGTTTTTCTCAGTCCATTTTAAGCATGTAACCAAAAAACATACTCAAATAAAAATGGGTTTTGCCAGTGAAACGACATAGAAAAACATTCATCCTTACTGTGAACGAGCTTGCATCTCCACAAACTTGAGTTATTTGGACTGTTCCTGCTTGTTTCAATGGAAATGTTGTTTCTTTGCCTGTAATATTCCACAGTATGGCATAAAACTCATGTCCATGAATGTGTAGTTTTACGTTTTACAGTTGTGGTCCAAAAGAACAAACCAGGTTCATTGGATTCATTCCCCCAACAAAACAGGTCAGCTCTTCCAAACTTGTTTTATTTATGCCAATCAATATGTCAATATGATTTTAAAATACATCTAACCTTTATTACACTGGGTTGGCACATCCACAACTGTCTCCATAGATCTCCCACTGCCCCTTATTTCTGATCTGTGTCCAAACACGAGGGCTAGCCAAAAGTCCTTGCCCCCTCCTTGCACCATCCCATCGGGGAGGTCTTGTTGAGGCCACGCCAGCTCTCTGCGCTCCCGGATTACATGCATCATATAGTCCAGACCGAACCAGGCCATCGCCCACGTCGCCATCTCGCTCCGGGGGGTCACGTCCAGCGCCATGCTAGCCTGGGAACGCTAAATAAAGATAGCCACTTTGAAGGTTATCGACCGGCTAGCAACCACAGGGAGCTGCGGACTGCTCGGATGGAACGGACACGGCTATCAACTGTAACCACAAATCTCATTAGCCCTGTTTAGGCTACATATTTAATTTGGCGGCTAAAACGCACGCGGACGCTAAGTGGGAAGGCTACTGTCCGTTTTTGTTGTGCTGCTTTCATCTTGCTGTATTCGTCATTATGTTTCATCTTGTGCCCAATTTAGCATCACTCCTAGCTAGCATTGTACAAGAGCTGTCCTTGCACTCTCGTCCGGGGCTTCACACAGTAATTATTTACAATTATGCTCCAGCTAATCAGGGATGAACACGCAGCTAAGGCATAATTAAATGTAAAGCGCAGTGCATTTACAGCATAGGGTCAAGTACAAAGCAGAGCACGCACATAAGCACGTTCAGGTGGTGCAAGGACCGAGACACCAGCTTCACGGTGGATCTGAAGCTATGAAAGGGACAGACTTTTTGTTCAAGATATGACAGAAGGAGCGAACATTTTTAGGGGTCAGTATTTATGTATGGGCTTTTTTTTTTCTCTAGTAGGTCAGTTTTGGGGTTTTCGTGCAGCCTCCTTCACTGTGGTTCTCCTCGAGGTTTCTCTTTTTCTCAGTTTTTGAGTTTTTCCTGCAGAGGGAGGGTCTAAGGACAGGGGGCGCTCTGGGAAAGTTCTCCATTTGCTTGTTTCTGTTTCATTGTTGATTTTCTAACTTTCTGTTAGTTAAATCATTATGTTCAGCCGTAAGAGGCGACTGCTGTTGTGATTTTGGGCTTTACAAAGATAAACTGAACTGAATTGTTTGCAATATGATAAGATTTGAGCTGCAGAAGTTCGAATATATAACTTTTATGACTCATTATAAATACAAATTAAAGTGCATTCTGCCATTTCTTTATTTCAGCTCATACATTTAAAAAAAAAATTGGACATTTAGTTTCAATGTTATAATTTCTCATCTATTTACTTAGCAATATATCACACTTCAAAATCTGGTCGTACTTCATGGTAAACGCAAAACAATGCTACATCTGAAGTTCCCTTTTTACATTTTTGATCGCTGATAAGATCGTATAATACAGCAGAATTTTCGTTATCCTGGATTTAGGCGTCTTATATGTTGCCATTTTGAGGACTTTTGATGATTCAAATGAAACACTACATAATACGCTTAAATTACTAATTGCCATGCCAACACAATGAAAGCAATGCCTTGTACTTCACTTACGATACAGTTCAAGTATCAGTATCATGAATCAATAATTGTTTAAATGAGTATTACGCAACTTCTGGTACAAGTTCCATCACCTGCTCATCTCTATGGTCATGTTATTGCTTTTTTTTAAGTTCTCCCTGGGGAGACGTTCCGAGGAGGCCCTGGGAAGAACCAGGACATGCTGGCCTGGGAACACCTTGGGGTCCCACCAAAGGAGGTGGAGGAAGTGTCTGGGGTGAGGGAAGTCTAGGAGTCCCTGCTTAGACTGCTGCCCCCACGACTCAACCCTGGATAAGTGGAAGAAAATGGATGGATAGCTGTTCTCCAGCATGGAATTAAATGCATCTATCTCGATGGAGACAAGATGTAAAAAGTGTCAGTAAAAGTGCACGTTTTTCCAAAAAATGTTTAATCAACCAAAACACATGTAATTGAATGAATCCAGCATAGCAATTATATCTCCCTGAATAGTGAATTTAGTTTCAAGTATTGGGGAAAAACGGACAGGTACTAAGCCTTCTTCAGCATATATGCAGTTACTTCATTAATTGATTGATTGTTAATCACCAAATGCTACTAACTAAGCCTATGATTTATGTCAACTGTTAAAAGTGTTCATTTAAATAGTGTAAATTGTGCCTGATGCCCGTACAGCATCTCTCCTTCTATTCGCTCATCAAACTAATCAGCCATCACCTTGCTGGCTCCTTCTCACATTTCCCTCCCCAACATGGACGCCGGTCGCTGCTGGGCGTACACAAATTCCCATTAGCTTTAGTCACACCGCTGCACACCGCCCCGCCCGCCCCGTGTCCGTGTTTGCACTCGGCCCTAATAGAGCAAAAAGAGCGCCTCTTGTCCGAGCAATTTAAAAAAGCAATTTGTTCTCTTTCCCCCAATGTTTGCCGTCGCCGCGTCCTGGCCCAGCGCGCCGCGAGCAGGCTAGCCTTACATAAATTACCGCGAGTGCCTATGAAAATGTCAACAAGATGTGGCCGCTCGTCTGGTCCCATGATCGGAGGGCTCTTGTGACGGGGGTGAGGGGCTTTTCGCACTGCTGGGCTCTCTCAACGAGTGTCAGGCCTGTCCGGGAGCGGTGAGTAACACGGTCGCCGATGGATCACTGCGTTGGCTGGTCTACGGGCGAAGAGCTGGAAGGTAAGTTATTTATATGGGTCAGTGAGACTACGATAGACTCAGACGGCTGTGTAAACGGATGACAGCAAAACGCCAGATTATTATGAACGTGGTAGTGTTATAGACGCTTCTCTATGTCTGCAAATTAGCTAAAACTAAAAGTAAAGTTAACTTCCTGCTGTATCAAACTGTCTTCTTAGATTGCTTTCTGATGCAAGATTGAAAATTTGTGACACCAGATCAAAAAATTAATAAAGTAAATTAAATAAATGTAATTAAATAATACATAATAATAAATAAAACAATAAATAATAAATAAATAAATAAATAATAACTATTTTAATACCTTTGTGATCTATCTACAAGTCTAATCTTTATTCCTTACATTCAGAGCTAAATGGACGTCTGGCGGTTCGAAACCCGCTCTCGACATAAACATCATTGGTAAAGGGCAGATCCACTGACCCACAGGTTGTCGGTGCGATTCCAGCTCCCACAAATAAATGTTGTTGTCTCCTTGGGCAAGACACTTAATCCCCAGTGTGTGTGAGTGTGTGTGTGAATGGGAGAGTGGTTCCTTGATGTAAAGTGCTATATAAAAATGAGAGGTCCACCGTGTAACTTTTCTGATGCGGGGTTCTGCCACCTGCTTGTTTCCATGGAGATCTGATGGTTTTATCTCAAATGTCCCACTGAATGGCATTAAATATCTGTCTTGCAGTGATTTTATTGGCAAAAAAAGCCATACAACCCAAATACCAAAACTTTCTTACCCTGAGAGACACTACACAGATCTGACCAGTAACTTCATCTGGCGGCATCACCTGCTAGTTTCCATGGAGATGATCGAAGGCTAATGCCATATCGTGGAACACTTACAGCAAAGAAATAACATCTCCATGGAGACGAGCAGGTGGCAGACCCCTCCACCTGAAAAGTTAAAAGGTAAATAACAATTGTGATTCATCCTTAGGAATAAAAATTTTAGACACACAAACAAACCACTATTCCACCTGTGACTGCTTTCTGAAAACAAAAATAATGACATGTTCCAATTCAAAACGAGACACTGGCCACTACCGTGTTATTAGCAAAAAAATGTTTTTAAGAAATGTGAAAAATGAATATAAAAAATACTGAAAAACAAACTCACATAACACAGTGTTTACCACGATTTCCACGCATCATTATTTCAGTGGCTTTTTTCTATACGGGGAATCGGATCCGTAGGTGAATCGTTAAAGGGCAGATGTCGCGCTACTTTCTGATCTATGTTTTAATGTTTCTTTATCACAAACAGACCTGGAGTGGTGTTTTTCGCTTCATTCTCACATGTTTAACACACAAACCCTGTGAATTTAGGCTGAGCTCTTAACACAGAAAACACTCTGTTCCACCTTGTGATGTCATGTGGTGATACAGGAAGTGCTTCACTGTGTTTTTAAATTCCATACACCTTCATGAGAATCATTTGGATAATTTCAGCCATGGAATTGCCAATGTCTACAGAACAAAAGGTAAAAGGTAGCTGTTAACTTGAAAACTACCACTCCATGACATCACAAGGTGGAACGAAGTATTTTGAGCTTTGGAGATATCGACAGACTAATGAAAATGAAACAAAACACAACTTCAGGTAGGTTTTTGATGATGTAACATTCAAACATGGCTTAATAATCCATTTTGTGTAATCCAAGACATTTAAGAGCACTCTCACAGTTAGCATACGTACATCAAACTAGCTAGCATCCGCTTTAAAAATCAAACCTTGCATTTAATCCTGTTTAGAACACCAGAACTTTTCGGTTAGAATTTACTGCGGTCCAATGCTGAGCCCATTACTTCAATAAATATGTTAATTATTTGTGAGAATTTTAAGTGCCACTGTTTATGCCTTTCTACACTTGTTCTAATTATAATCCACTAAGCGCATTAGGCAAAGTGGAAATGTTCAAAAGGAGCGTCAGGGGAAAAACAATATTCCAAAAATAAGTTTAAGTTTTGTTTATTGTACAACTTCTAGGACTGCCACAAATTTGAATGAATGACCGCTGAAAGTACTATGCCACTACTGCAAACATTACTCCTTAGTACTTCAACACGAAAAGTTACAATTCTGCCCGAGTTTCCACGTTCTCGTTTGACTCATTTTAAAGCTTGTTCAAGTACAACTACTACTACTACTACGAATATGACAGCTACTACTAAGAAAACAACTACTACTACGACAACTACTATAACAGCTACTGCAACTATTATAGCTACTACAACAATTACTACTGCTACTTCTACTACAACTACAACAAAAAACGCCTTTACCCAAATCTCGTATAGGGCTGTTAAACAATGGAATAAGCTCCCATCTGAGATACTGAGCTTACACAGACTCACAGCCTCCACCACAAAGTAGCAGAGGATGAACTATTAGATTGTAAGATGTGAATGTAAGTATCATGTGAATGTGTTACTATCTGTGTTCTGCTTACTACTGGATACAGTTAGGGTGTGAATAAGATTATATGGGTATGGATGTTAATTGGATTAAGTTGCTACATGTACATGTTTGCATTTTAAATCGTATTGTGTAAATTTAAATATTAATGTTGATCCCTCCCCCTGAGCACTACAGATGGAAATTAGCACGAATCTGGTACAAGCATCTCTGCCATTGTGCTTAATATAATTGTACATTGTTCTATTAAATAAATAAAATAAAATAAATAAACAACTGCCATGACAGCAACTATAACTACAATCGCTACTACTACAAAAACTATGACAGCTGCCACAAGTACTGCTACAACTATTACAACTACAAATATGACAACTACTATGACAGAAACTACAACTACAATTAGTACTACTACTTCTACTACAACAACTATGAAAACTACTATGACTACTACTCCAGCTGCTCCTACTGCAACTACGACTACTACTTTGACAGCTACTACTACTACAATTACTTCAGCTACGTCTACTACAATATCTATCACTACTAAAACTACAACTATGACAACTACTACGAGTACACCTACAACTACAACCTGACTGATTTTGTTAGTAGTACTGCAACAATTTTACCTCAAACATACAGTAGTATTTGTGTTATGCATCGGTACAGTTTTTTTAAGGAATACATTGCTCCTACTAACCTAAACTTCTATGCTAGTACTACTGGCCGCCCATTTTTTACCCACGACAGATCTAAAACATGTAAAAATGTGCACGTATGTATGTTCTTGTACAGTATTTCATGTGAGTGTACATCCTTGTACCCGACAGATGACCACAATTCTCCCCGGTCCAATTAGCTCAGTAGTGGGATAATAGTTGATGGGGACACTGCACTGCTTCATATGTTACACTGGCCCTTCAATGCTCCTGCAGGTTAAATGAAGAACTCGCAAGCTGCCGATTCGCCCCCTCTGGTGAATATGCAAATTACACCTCTCCGTGAACGCGTGTGTGTGGCTCTCTGCTTCATTCTGCTAATTACAGCCTTATCTACTTTTCGGTGCAATTACAAGTCTGAGAGCTTTGGTGTGGGTATATATTTTGCTCGCGGCCCCCGTGTTGAAATACCCGGTTATTCCCCAGCCGTAACATCCCGGGCATCTCGTCCAATTCCAGTTAATGGATTGGCGCCGGGGCTCTTTGTCTCCGGAGACAGCGTGGATGCCTTTTCCTCCTCCTCCGTTTTCTGCTGACTGGGACGCGGGATGTGGCGTGTAAATCTGTCCGGAACATGCTGGGACTTATAGTGGAAAGAACACCTCCGCATACTTACAGAATGCACTCAACAACTGCTTAACTGTGGGAGACCTATGCAAAATACCTGAGGCTCGAAATATATACTTAGGTAAGATTTGTTTTCACCTTGGCACAGAAATATGATCTTAGTTTCACAGAGATATTCTTTGGATATTTCTATGTAGCCCTTGCAAATAAAGGGTAAGTGTATAGTGTTTTAGATAATCACCCATATCTACGAGCGAAATGGGCTTAAACCACACTGCGGAACATTCTCCAGGGGGATACTTATGTTTTATTTCATACACACGCATTTAAACAAATATACATAGTTTTTTTTTCCATCTTCAAGGAACTCAAAGCGCTTTAAAGACATTCATTCGCCAGCGTACACAGACATCGAGGGCAAGGTGGATTGAGTGTTTTGCCCAAGGACACAATGACAGCATTCATTTGTGGGAGCTGGAATCACACCGCCAACCTGTGAGTCAGTGGATGCAACTACTGAACCAATGAGGTTTATGTCGAGAGCGGGATTTGAACCGCCAACCTTCAGATTAGTGGACAAACGCTCTACCAACTGAGATATTGTCATCCAGAACCTTGGAATATTATACCAAAAGTAACATTTCCATGGAAACAAGCAGGATGAGCCGCTCCTCCAGGCCAGACACGAGTAAGGTTTGTGGAGATGCTCTGTTTTTCAGTGCAATAACACAATCAAAATGAGAAAACAGCAGACTGTGGCTTTAATAAAATAAGAGTGATGTGGTTGACCAACACAAATCCATTTCCAACTAAAAAGCCTATCAGTCCAAAATTTGGGAGTTAATTTTCCATCCATTTTCCAAAAGACGGACGTCTTGTCTACTTCCTGTGGAGCTGAGAGACATGGTTCTTAAAAGCTAATTGCTAAGTAGTTTAGTTTTTATACGCTATCGGGAATATAGTAACCAGCTGCCATTACCATCGCCATCTTAGTAATGCAGCTTTTTCCCAGGACTTTTCTTGTATAAATCTTGAACATTGTACTATCATCCTCTACTTATGTTCTGCTCTGACTATGACAACTACTACGACAATTACTACGACAGCTACTACAGCTACTACTACTATAATTACTACTGTTACTTCTACTACAACAACTAAGACTACGACTACTATTACTATGACTGACAAGTACTATGACAGCTACTACACTAACTACAATAGCTACTGCAACGCTAACTAACACAAACTACTACAGCTACTATGTCTACAACTACGACTACTAGTACCTACTACCACTACTAGTACTTACTACGACTGCAAGTACTACTACATCTACTACAATTACAACTGTTACTTCTACTACAACAACTAAGACTATGACTACTATTACTATGACTGACAACTACTAGCACTAATACTACTTACCACGACTACTACTACATCTACTACTTACTACGACTACTACTACCTGACTGATTTTGATTTTGATAGTATTGTGACAAATTTTATCTCAAATTACAATTACAATTTTCTAGCAGTACTAACCTAAACTAGCGCTGCTAACCTAAACTACTATGACAGCACTAATAATACTACTTTTACCATCCATCTTTTCCACATTTTACCCACTGACAAATCTTAAACTTGTAACACTTTGCTCTGAAGTATGTTCTTGTACTGTATTTTGTAGTTTCCTGGTTTATAGAGAGTGTGCATCCTCTCCATCCCATCCCGATCATTCTCTCCGTCGCTCTACACACAGTTTACAGCCCTCTCTGGTCTACACATACATCAGAGCTTATGCCTTCAAATCCTCGAATAAGCATCGACTCCGCATGGACCCAACGCTAGCATAAGACAAGCTAGCTTCCCTCCAAAACTTGCAGAGATCAGAACTTTCGTTGCTAACACGCTTCTATGACTACAACCACTCAACACGCTACACTGATGTCGATTCCCGGCAGCTTTTGTCAAGATTAAAATGGGGAGAAAGGTTTGCGCTGTTCTAAACAATGACGTTGGATAAAAGTGTGTATTTCGTGGTTGAAACAGCAGGGGGCGCGGTAGGGAGCGGCTGCCTGGGGAGAGGAAGCATTTGCGGAGGGTCCGAGGCAGCGTGGGGTTGTATTTGAGCGCGTGTTTTCTTCCTGTCTGGTTTGTAATTTGACGGAGAGCCGGGTGTTCTCGGACTGACAAATAGACTCTGGTCCATTGTGTGGCGCTCTCAAAAGCTCCCGCACAACAACAGGGCCAGCTGTGACGGGGACTCATGCGGCGCTCACTACCGACTCATGTCTTCTTAAAAGCACGGCCTTAAGAATTTGGAAATGACAAACTGAGAGTCTCGTTGAGCTAGAAATTTCCATCAATTATTCAATTTGGTCCATAGCTGCAACCAAATTTGAAAACTTTTGTTGTTTGTATGTTTATTTAAAGGTCCTATAAATGGATTCTGGTGAGTTTTAAGCCATGTTATAATGATGTTTCCTCCTAGTTTTCAAGTAAACAGCTCCTTTTACCTTTAGTAGAGACCTTTAATAGAGATTGGCAATTCCAGGGCTGGAATCATCCAAATTATTCTAGTACTTCGTGTGCTCCTCCATGAGTGTTTTCTGTTTGAGAGAAGAAATGAGCCTAAATATGCAGTGTGTGAACAAAACAAAACACAAGTCCATGTTTGTGATGAGGAAACAGCATAATAACAGATCAGAAAATAGCGTAATATGAACCTTTTAAAGATAAACTATGCAACTTGGTGGAGGTGTCTGCCATTTGCTTGTCTCTTATGTTAGACCTTTGTTTGTTTCCATCTTTCAGTAACTCATTTACAGAAGGTTTAGTTAATCAAAAACACCATAATGAACATGGATTCTTACAGTGAGCGGGGTTGCGTCTCCACAGACCCGACCTGTAACTTCAGTTAGTGGCATTAACTGCTTGTGTCCATGGAGAAAGACAGTTTAAATGGCATCCTGTGGAATATTCTAGAAAAAGCAAGAACATCTCAGTGGAGACCAGCCCTCCAACAGAAAAGCTACATAGAGAGCTATTCTGCAAAATCGACTTTTAGAGCTTTTAACCATGTTATTGTAGGTTCCTTCTCATTTATCTTCTCGAAGTTGTATTTGGAGTGATTCATGCTTGAGCAATCGTTAATCGCTTGAATTCAAGACACCATGTTGCTGATCAACCTGTTTTCACCTCCACCGGCATACGCCAACTTCAATCTCCAATTTTAGTTTCTGAATCGGTGATACACATAGGATTTAGTAGCGTCACAGTAGAGTCATTTTGGTACAAATGGAAAAAAAATGTCAGCTCCCAATGGACACCTCAGTTTCCTAACGTGGAAGTCAGCAGATTCGTTTCTTTTATTAAATCGTTTTAGATGAATATTGTGATTTAAAATGTGCAAATTATAACAATGATCCACGAGTGTCATAGATTATAACTAAAGAACAGAGACAAAAACATAAATCTTTAGAGCCTGAACAAATGCACATTTTGACTTGATAGCCAGACACACTGAATGCAACAAGCTAACGCTGCTTATGACGACGTTACAGGTCATATCTGCGAAGAGAAAACTCTCATCCAGCAAGAAAGTGTTGAATTTTTGAACAATAAAAACACCTGTAAGTCCATAGCGCATAATATATATGTTTAATACAACACTACGGAACATTCTATGGCTAATTTTTCGTGGCCACTGTAGCATTTTGTCTCATTGCCGCAGAGTCCTAGCTTAAATGCGACCTGTGCTTTCTGACACTTCTGTCTCATTTACAGTGGAGCTGCAGGGACGCCCAGGTTCACTGAGCAAACGCACCCTTCACCTCGCTGCTTAACTGCTGCATCCCCCACCCCCCCCCGCTCCCGCCCAACTATCCGTGTCCTCGCGTGTTTGCTAGCTTACGTCCTCATCGTCTCGCTGGTAATTGGATCCACAAACGTCCTTTAGCGACACGGGAGACGCGCTATGTGTGTTTACACCGGTCAAGTCGTGTGCGTCTCCGGTTGGAAGGAGGAAAAAAATAAAAAATAAATAAAAAAGATGGCGGAGAGGGGCATCGGAGCGTGAGATGATTACCTGTGATGAGAACGTTGCGGGTGTTGACTCCGCGCTACGGGATCACGGGAAGGGGGAAGCTGCTAACGTTTGACAGGGCAAAGCTCGGCATGTTAGCAATAAAAATCCCAGCGAGTCGGAATACTCATGGTTTGGAACGCTCAAAAGCAAAGACTGGGGTAATTTTTGAGCATTTTCGAGTTGTTTTTGAAGTGGTTCTAGCAAATGATCCCGGCTAATAGTGTGTGAGGCGACTGGGAATATGGTTTTGGAAGATTTTTGTTTTTGCAGTGGACACATGGGTCTGCATATGAAGTAGAAAGTTTTTGCTTTTTTTTTTTTTACACTTCATGGCAGTTTGTGAAGAAACTTATTTGATTGTAATATGTAAAATGCATATAAAATAAAATAAAATGTCAACATATAAATCAGAAACTGAGCCAAAATAGGAATTTAAACTCGGCTAAAAGTTAACATTTTATATCATACTTTTGTTTTTTATTTGTATTGTGTTATCAGAATGGCTGGTCACCCGATGGGGATGGTATTGCTTTGCCTGAAATGTTCCACAATATGGCATTAAACTCATTTATCTTCATATACAGTGGTCCCTTGTTTATCGCGGGGGTCACGTTCTAAAAATAACCCACAATAGATGAAATCCGAGAAGTAGTCAGCTTTATCTTTCAATGACAGACAGACATTAACATTTTCTCACATTTCTCTCTTGTTTAAACACTCTCAAAGTTCAAACCTTCGTTGGTGCCTTTGTCGGTGCGGAACGACATCGACATTGTGGGTTTTGTCGGGGGAGAAAACTTGCAAACATACAGCACTTCAGAGTCACACTGCGATCCAACATTTATGTAAATTTGTCTGACACATTCTGTACTGTACAGGAGACACGGAGGAGACTGATGGACAATGGTCTACAGTCCCTCAGCCAATCAGGACGCAGAACACAATGGTCTACAGTCCCTTAACCAATCAGGACGCAGAACACAAGGGTCTACAGTCCCTTAACCAATCAGGATGCAGAACACAATACATGTTCATATGCTGTAAAAAGCATGTAAAATTACACACAAAAAATCTGCGAGACTGCGAAAGGTGAACCGCGATATAGTGAGGGACAACTGTATAATGATATAGGCCAAGTAAATGCAATTGCATTACATTACATATAAAAGTTTAATGCTGTACTGCAGCATGTTTCAGGCAAGATAAGCACATCTCTATGGAGAAAAACAGATGGCAAACCCATATCCAGAGACATTATATAGAACACGTTTCATTTAACTTGAGCGTTTGAGATAACCTTTTGAAATATGTTTTAGTCAAGCAAATTACATTTTACAATTAAATAAAGTTTGCTCCTCTGTGCTAGCCATACAAAACAAGCGTCATTATGTAGGTCATTATATACAAGATGAGTCATTATATAGAGAATTTTTAATTTAACATGAGAGTGTAATATAACATTTTGAAATATTCTTTAGTTAAGCAAATTACATTTTACAATTACAGAAAAGTTTGCCCCTCCGTGCTCTCCATGCAGCCACGCAGCAAAGTGTGCAAATGAATTGAACCGCGAAACAACGAGCGATCCATCAAACAATTCCATCCTTTCTGTTCATTAAAGTTGATGAAATCCATAATTACGAGCCTGAGATGTGTTAAATTGTCCATCTCTTCGCAGGGGCCCACTGCAGCTCAACTTATTGTGTACCTAACAAGAGCTGCTGTATCAATTATCGCACTTTCTCACGATAATGGCTGGTAATGCGGCGGCAGAGACTTATCAAAGCGCACCCAGGGCTGTGTGTTCTTTTAAAACTGCATGTACTTAAGTAGATCTATGGATGTACGCCCCCGGCACTCGAAACAAAGACAAACGGCTGAACAAAGAAAAGGGGGTTTGCAATAGGCTAGTAGTTTTCTTGCTACTTGGTGGAAATTACTTATACGTGAAGCAAAAGTTAAACATTTGAGTTGTTTTTTTTAAACGCTAGTCCTTTATTACACTTTACATTTATGCAGACTTAGACCTGTCGCAATATTTATTGTCACTTACTGAAACTAGAAACTCATTTAAGCACAGAAATGAACCCTTCCTGAATAGCTTTAGAATGATCTTGAGTATAAGACACATAGACGAGTATACGACCATGGATCACTATGAAACCTACCTGAACAATTAAGTGATTACACAGATATAAGGCCACATGGGAATATATAAGAAAGTCCTACCATTTAATGTTGAAAATCACATTCTATTGTCTAAAGAAAGAGCGTTTTGTACTATCATGGTGGTAGTATTGAGTCTATTCCTTAGTATCGAAATCGAGTTTGAAATATTAATATTGTGACGCGCTTTGTACACTTTTTCTGGATTTTGTTATCAAAAGTAGAGAAAAACGATTTCTCAGTTGGCTGATATTTGTACTTTTCAGCGTATCACTGTATCGGTCTCAAATCTCCAGCAGAAACCGATATTTTCTTTGGGTCGATCTGTTGCCAAAAGAAACATTTTAGTGTGAAGAAGTAACTGCACTAAACATGACGAAACTGCTCTGTTTGTGGTACATTTAAAATACTAAATTTGGGGAAAATAATCAAAATCGGCCTTATAAATCGGCTGTTCTGTTTTTGTGTTAGCGTTTTGTCTCTGGATTTTGTTGTCATTAGTAGCAATTTTTCAATGTTTTCTGTCTGTGCGTGTGAGTGGGTGAGTGGTTCTTTGATGCAAAAAAGCGTTATATAAAAACATGACAATTTACCATTAAAAATTTGCTGTGTATCATGATACTTTTCTTTCTTTTCTTATATTTTAGAAGTGCTTTACCTTGGGTTTGCACCTCCAACTTACACAAAAGAATGACAGTTACGCAAACTAATAGTAGGTCTTACTCCAACAATGCCCTGTTCATTTCCGAAGCCACAGTCGACTGCACATCGTCTGAAATTCCACCTCCTAATTTCCAAATTTTCACATTCTCATTTCATCTTTTTACAAATTCAGTGATTTTCTCCCCTACAGTTTTTCACCAATAACACGCTGATTCACACACAGAATAGTTCCCAGTGGTGAGCTCATTAACCATTCATTGTTAATTATGTTTTTGATGAGGCCGAGTATGAGCCTTGTATGTCCATAAAATGAAATATGGCTGCACTGTAATAAACTCCACCAAATGGTTTCTGTCCTTTGTTTACTACTATGAACGAGGTAGTGAATTAGCCGCGAGCCCATTTGGGGAAAAAAAAAAAAAAAACTTAAAATTTGCTGATTGGCCAGTAGCGGCTTTTATGGTGAAAGCTGCAATTTTCACCACATTGTAATTGTCTATTGATTTGATTTAATTAAGTGAAATTAGCTCGCCCATAGAGCCATGGCTGGTTGACGGTTATTACGCCAATTTTGATAAACAACTGAACAATGACTTTATTTGACAGTAATTCCAAACAAGCTAGTGAGATGGTTTTCACACGTTCATTTGCTCTCGGCTAATTATGATTTTCCTGAAAAGATTTAAACTAGATTTGTAATTTATGATTTCAAATTTGAAAACATGTCCAGGTGTGTTAACATTTATCGGAAGACTGAAGTATGCTAAGCTAATACAAGAATCTCATGCATAAAGGTGTAGATTTTTGTTCTTAAAAGATGTGTGGATGTTTTAAACCAGATGCCCTAACTGATACTTGTTTTTTTTGTGTTTTTGTTCAGTTTTTGCCACCTAAATGATGCAGCTTTTGCATTTTTATATAATTTATATAATATAAACCTGGACAAGTCACCTGGACATTTGCAAGTCCAGGTGCAGCAATATTTGAGAGAAGACTGAAATATGAAATGCTAAACTCAAGAATTTCATGCAAAAATGTGTAGATGGAAAAAAAAAAAAAAAAAAAAAAAACCCAATTTATTTTTTTTTCATGCTCATTTTATTTATTTATTATTATTTATTATTTTTTTAACAAGGAAAAGCCACTTAAATTATAGCAGGTTTTGCACATTTATATATACATTGCAACATCACAATTTCAGATGAGACTGAAATATGAACTGCTAAACTAATATAAAAATTGTATGCAAAAAAAAAAAAAAAATAAAAACATAAAATAAAATAAAATAAAAGCTTTAAACCAGATGCCCTACATGTTTTTTGTTTTTTCTTTATCACGGGAAAGCCACTTAAATTATAGCAGCTTTTGCACATTTATGCAAACTACAACATCACAATTTTCAGATGAGATTGAAATATGAACTGCTAAACTAATATAAGAATTATATATATATTAAAAAAAAAAAAAAAAAAAAGTTTTAAACCAGATTATTCCCTAACTGATATAACTGAGCAGCTTTTGCACATTTATATAATTTCCAACATCACAATTTGCATTTTCGATTCATTTGCAGCTCCATATTTTGTTCCTTATTTTCCGTCACTTTATTTAACTTATTTATGTAGCATTTGCGTCCTTGGTATAGCTACAGCTGGAGTACCACTTCTAAAAGGATTTAAAACGATGATATCACAAACAAAGCCCACAGAAGAGGCAAAAGCTAACCGCTAATCCAAAGCTAAGCGTCGCTAATAGCAGGCATTAAGCACGATCTCTTGACAGGGGCTGAATATGGCCAAACACTCCTCATTTATCTCCTCAAAGTCGACGGAACGCAAACACAAAAGCCATATCACAATCGCACCGTAAACCCACAACACATTTCCGTTCTATAATTAATACCGTGGCTCGTTTCATTGTTGAGGGAGAAAACAACAAGATAATTAAAAGTAAACAACCTGAACTGGCGCGGTCCCTTTGCCTATGATCTCATTCTCAAACACAAACTCGTACACACACGTTTACAATAGTACCCGTCTCTCCAGCAGCGCCCGCACCACCCACTCGTCACCGTCGCTGGCGCCCCGCAGAGAGGGATCAGCGCGGCAGCTGGCATAGCCCTGGGCACAACTGGGACAGCGCGGTACGGAGCGAGGTGTTTAAGACTCACAGGCCGCGGGGGTCCACCAGAGGAGCTGTCAGTCAAAGTTATGGGAGGCGGGGCTTAGCTATACCAGACAGGTGATGATGTCATTTGTCATTTAAAATAAGCAGATGGGTTTTTAAACCTAGGGGCTCAACATCTGAATAATTATTTTCACTGTTGTTAGCGCAAGCTGCTAAGTGCTAAGTAGGGTTGCCAGGTTTGGAAGTTGTGTCGCTTCGTATTTGCAAAGACAGTGTTGAACTACATAGAAATTATTAGCAGCTATGAGCCTGAGCGAGATACAGTTACGTGGCTGGAATTGACAAGAAGGGAATCCAGCATAAAAAACAAAACACACAAAAATGTGAAAATTATGACTGCTTTGCCTAGAACGAGTCGGCAACGCGCGGCTCCGGAACCACATGCGGCTCTTTCATCCTTATACTGCAACTTCACGTAATTTGGGAAAAGTATTTAATTAAAGTGCATTTTATTTGTATTAGTTCTTTTATTAATTAGTACTTTAAATTGGAAGATTATTGTGAAATATGAAAATGTAATGACATTTTATTATTTTTCGGTGCTCAAAATAAGTGTCACACTCGCATGTTTAAACACCACTCACGCCTCACATACGACAGCTACAGTTGTAAAGATACAGCCCTGATCTGCAGACGCTGTGCAGAGGTTCAGGAGCAGGAGGATCTGTAATACTTCATGGATTTCATAAGAAACACACTATAGTTGTTTATACAAAGTGTAAAGGTAAAAAACAATATATACAGTGTTATATCTTCATTTTCGATGTCAAAAAGTATTTGTGGCTCCCTGTGTTTTTTTTCCGTGGAAACCGCGTCCAAATGGCTGTTTGGGTGCTAAAAGTTGCCGACTCCTGGACTAGAATGTTCCACAATATAGCATTAAATTTATCTATCTCCATGAGGACAAGCAGGTCACACCACCAGGAAAAGTTACAGGTCAGATCTATGGAGAGGCAACCCCGCAACCATTAAGAATTCCTTTTTATCAAGATATACATTTTTTGCAATACCTGTACTTGAATAAACGTAACATCGACAAGTTATATACTACAGCCTATCGTGCTGCATTCTAGGTTAAAGCAACGAGATCTCCATGGAGACAAGCAGAGAAGTTACACAGTGCACTTTCAATCATACATAAATTGCATAATATAAAAAGTACTTTGTCTTGTCCTCATTGGCTGCCGCTACGACCTTTGTTTCTTGTTTTTCCTTTCTCCATTGCAGCTACACATTAACCGCACCATTGAGTCATACACATTTTTTCGCTTTGCGGTGAAGGATATAGTGAAGGTTATGGCGCCCCACATCCCGCCTGCGACCTTGGCCGTTTCTTAGGAAGAACACAACAAAGTGTTTATGAAGAAAACATGCTCAGCTGCAGACAACGCCTAGCAAAACAAGATCTCACTGCGCGTTTGCTTTGACGGCTACCTCTGAATTTACATAACCTTCTGCCCTTTGCCTGGGCATTGCCAATGAAGCTATAAATAATTCATGGGTCTGTATTTTGACTTTTATCTCATATGTGCATGTATATTCAGTTATCCGGTATAAGCAGACGTGTGATGTCATTCCAGAGAAGCTACATAGAGGTTAAATGGGTCAATGTTAGCAAGTACAGGCTACAACTGTTAGCTAACTCGGAACAGCGTTTAAAGTCCTAAAAATCTGACGACCACAACACAATTAGCTCTTGAATTATCAAAAGTAGAGATTGCAATGTTTATGTCTGTTCACATTAAGCAGGTGAACACATTTTATTTCTAGTTTGGTTATTAGCAAGTGTGTTGGCTAGCCTTTAGCGTTAAGCCAAAATTGGAGTGAGGTCTGGTGGCTAGAATTAGCATTACTCTCGTACGTGCTTAAACTTATTCACTTATACGTGAATCCAAAATCACGTAGCTTGTATTTGGCAACGAAAAAGCTCTTCAAAAAAACTCCAAAAATATCTTGTTACAGGTAAAATAAGAAAAATGACTAAATGTACAGGAAAATTGCTTGAATTCAGAGAAAAACATGGCTTGGACGGGCAGCAAAACGTCTTCACTCCTACAACTTTTTGTCCAGTTGACAGAATTGAGTTTTACTATGAATCAGACCCGGATGAATGAGGGATTACACATTGTAGGATTGTCAAAATGGTCCAAAACCGGGCACTAATTGATGCTAAAACTAGTATCGAAACTAGATACTCATTTGAGCTGGCATCAAATCACATTCACAGGACAGAAATGAACCTTCCCTGAATAGCTTTCGATGCTAATCTCAACCGCGTCCTCTTGTTGTCCTCTTGTACGCCGAGGTTAAACGGCGCCGTAAACATTAGCTGACAGGATACGTGGGTACCCGAGCGTTCTGCTGATGTCATCTTGCATAGTCAGCACTACGGGCCAATCAAACCCAGTGTGCGCCGAGACCTATCAGTTCTGGAGTGGTGCAGGGATCAGTCTTTGTGAGCCTTATTAAACCGGCGAGAGCACGGCTGTTATAAATATAGCGAGACAGTTGGTAGATTCATCTTAGGGTGTCATATTAGCAGAGTTTGGGAGGGGTGACAAATCATCGTAACCTGATTCTGATCGTGCAAATGTATTGATGGAGATGTTCTTTTTTGTTCCTAATTAGTCTGCAACTTTAATCATGTCACTTATTATTATGTTACGTTCAGCTTTGCTTCTGTGTGAGTAAATCATCTCCAAATAATGAGATAAGCATAAGAATTTGACTGTATACTGCAAACATCTCCGCAGGCGTAGTACTATATCTCACGCTCGCTCCGAACATCATTCAGTTGTTACATTTAACACTAGAATAATATGCATAAGAGTTGGTTTAAGTTTTAAACCAGATGCCCTAACTGACTGAAGGTCTGTCACCTACTACTACCTCTGATAGGTAGTGTTCCACAGTTTGGCATCTATCCATTAATCCATGTTTCATTTACTTCAATTCTGTGTTTTTATAGTAAAAAAATACAAAAAACACTTGGTTTGGCAGAGTAGCTTGTTTGTCTCCATGGAGATCACCAAGTTTAAAGTCATTTTGTGGAACATTCCTGGCAAAGCAATAACATCTTCATTGAGAATACAAATTTTGACTGTCTTCCTCATAGACTGTATATGTAAATGGACATAGCTAAGCTGCTAGCCGCCGTGCTCCAAATAAAAAATAAGCAGCACAAGGGCGCGCTTTCAGCTACATTAACTGTGGCTTCAATTCATTTTCTATAAAAAAAAACAAAACTGTGGTCCCTCTCTTTGTAACTGCTGCTGTCAGGCTCGTCATTTTGGTCTTAAAATGTTCGTATTAACATGATCCTGCTATTTTTTTGTCGCTATTGTGTCCGTAAATCAAGATATAAGCGTTGCTAAGTGCCCGCCCCTTGCTAAACCAGTAGTGCAAGCGGGAAAGAAGGGGCATTAACTTGAACAGCCTCGCTCCAGACTGGCTCTTTGAAATTCCGACGGCGATTATCATAGTAACAAAATATTCGCCCCAATAACTGCTCGCCTCGATGAGCTTCATTTGACTGGAGCCGACACTAGTCTACTTCTTTATACAGTCTATGGTCTGCCTAAAAACTTTCACAGTGCGGCTTTAATTATTAACGGATACGGCGTGACTGTTGCTCAAGGGAGGGCATCTGGTTTCATTTGAACTCATTAACCTATATGCACACAAAGTAGATCAAGAAGACAAGCAGTGAGGTTTATAAATACATCGAGAGGCACAATTCTTCATGTCCTTCCATCACTTGTATTAAAACTGCCACACAGCCTGTCCCTGAGCTAAACGCCTCCGCAAAGTGATCCGGCGCGTGGCAATTACTTAAACTTCTGCTGCCATTATCCACATGACAGGTAACGCGGCTTCCTCCGGCTTAGCCCTCCCACCAGGAGCGCGCAGGGTCCGGGGGAAAATGAGCCGGAGATTGCGGGACGGGGCCGAAGCCTAAGCGAGCGAGACAGGGCAGTCCGTAGAGCTCTTGCCTGTCAGATCCATCTTCGACTCCAATATGGCCGCCGCGCTGGACGTCCCCCACTGGGGCCACGTGTTCTCTTGGATTCTGGTTGACGTGTTTGGAGGTATTGGTCGATAAGTGATCAAAATGGCCCCTCAAACGCTTTAATGCTTGGGTAGTTTTGATACAGATTCTGACTGGGAATCCTTAAAGGTCCTAGATTACGCAAACTTGACTCTTGTGAGCTTATAGTCATGTTAGAACATTGTTACTGCCTCAAAAACAGACCTGCAGTTGTGTTTTGTTTCATTCACATGTTTGAATAACCCTTTATTATTAGGTTTGCTACATCTCCCGAGCTCAAAATGCTCCGTTCCACCTTGTGATGTCACGAAGTGGTACTTTTCAAGTTACAGTAACAAAAATAGTCCATACTAATAACGCAATTTTGGATTAGAATTCTTGCATCAACTTCTACTGGAGCGATAGTCAGACTCAATAGAGGTGCAATTCCAGCTCCCTCCCACAGATGAATGCTGTAGTTGTGTCCTTGGGCAAGACACTTAACCCACAGTCCAAAGTAATTCCCCACTTTCCCAACGCAAGAGGCCTACGTGCTTTTTGCAATTTCAAAGACTAAAGCTAAAACAAATAGCATGCTAACAGCGCACTCCCTGACTCAGACAATGCACAGCGAACTTATTTTGACCTTGGAAGCCGTTTAAACAATATGTATTTAAAAAGGAAAGAGGAATCACATGGAAAAGTAGTGACAGCTCCATTTAAGCTTCGCTGGATACGCGTGAAAATGGGAATATATTTTTTCGAAGCTGAGCTAGAATTTTAAAATAAGTTGTGAAGAGTGTGAAATTCCGCTTGATATATGATGTTACATGTACAACACTCTGTGAAATGCAAAAATCCCATTTGATAAAGTTGGCTTACACATAACCCATCTCAGCACAGCGGGGTGTTTGGCACTTTGACAGCAAACAGACCTTGTGATGCAGAACAAGATGAACTTGCTCAGTTTGCCTGCTACAGTAAGGCCCCAGGCACAGGTAAAAATAGCAGGTGAAAATCAAATCTAAGTATAAAAACTATAAACTTAACTGTAACGTCTCAAATTCCAAGAAAGAAAAAAGACATTGTTTTGCGCCAATAGGTTCAGACGAAACTTATTACTAAACATAACTGGTATTTGAAAATGTGAATATATTTTACAAGGCTACGCTGCTGCTTCAGTATTCTGCACTGAGATTTTTAAAAATTGCATATTTTAATAGATAGATACTATTCCACCTGCTTGTCTCTAAGGAGATGTTATTGCTTTGCCTGGAAAGTTGAATGAATGATTTTTATTTTGGTTGTTTACATTTTTTTTTTTTTAAGACTTTTCTTTATTAATTACAACCTAAAAAGGATTGGGCTGGAGCCTCGTGCTTATGTGAGTCCATCCTGACCAACACATAACTCCACCAACAGTCACATAACAAAATCCATTTACTTAAATCAATATCTTAAACACAGATGTCTTGATTCATATAAACCTACAGCAATGTACAGAGTGGCCCAAAAGACACTGACAGTTGAAAAGACTTGAAAAGACATTCACTTTTTAGTTTCAAAATATTTTTCTTCTATTTTTTCAGAGCATTTAGAACGACCCTTCCAA
Source organism: Periophthalmus modestus (assembly GCA_019594935.1). Lineage (NCBI taxonomy): Eukaryota > Metazoa > Chordata > Actinopteri > Gobiiformes > Gobiidae > Periophthalmus > Periophthalmus modestus. The sequence goes on along the minus strand of JAIEZT010000198.1, from coordinate 15,242,546 downwards.
CAGTAATCCAAGCACATACAGCACCGAGGAACAACCCTCATTGTACAGTGGTACTTTGAGTCACATGGGTCAAATCCAGAAACCCAGTGGTGTTACCGTCGACATTTTAATACCAGAGATGCCCCAAGCGTAAATGCCATTAAAGGAATAATAAGTGTTTTTCACATTTCTTCCTGTGGGGCTATCCTAAAGAAAAGATGTTTGTGAATAAACCTCAGACAATAAACGACTTAAAGCATAATATCGAGGATCAAATAAGAGCCATAACCCCGGAAATGCTTCAAATGTTCTGTAGTGTGTTGGATCAGGCTATTCAGGGCCAAACCCAAAATGGTGGCGACTTAAAAAACATTATTTTTTTAAAATTACACAATTTTTACTTCCCCGAGTTTAAGTAGTGATAAGTTCAAGTTTAAATTAACAATTATAACCGTATATATTGCCAAAAATCTGGAAGGTTCAGTTTACCTAGTGCTGAAATTTGGTGATTATAACTGAAGAATTATAGGAGCTACTGAAGATTTAAAAGTGTCAGTGACTTTTGGGCTTGAATGTATAAATGAATTTGTGTTTTAAAGTTGTTGTTTGTTTGTTTGTTTTTAATTTCGAGTTTTAATTAACTTAATTTCATCACTGAGATCAATCCAAAGTCTTATTCCTCAAACAGACACATCTTTGCCTCACATTAGTTCTTATTTTATTAGATTCAAATTTTTCAAGTTCCCCTTAAGTTATAATGACTAATTCTTAATTTAAACAAAGTCTGAATTCCTACTTGAATATCGTTGCTCACAACACAAAACAGAAGCGTCAAAATTTTTAACTTACGTCAATTTTAATATATTCGATTTTATAAATTGTTCATTAGTCGGATCTCTCCACAGATCTGACCTGTAACTTTAACTGGATCTATCACTTATTGAGCTCCATGGAAATACAGTAGATGCGTTTAATGCCATTTGGTGGAACATTACAGGTGAAGAAACCCTCTACCAGAAAAGTCCTATAGTGTACCTTTATGTAATCTTGCTCCTCCTTGTTTTTTTAGTCCACACACCAACTTCAACATTAGCAGCTACTGTTGTTAGCTTGATTTACACCGCTTTACTCCTTATTGCGCTCTTTAAAAATAAGCGCACCCCAACACAGCCGTGACGCAGAACGACCAGGTTGCAAAACGCTACAAAAAAAACGCTAACTGCATGAAGACATTTTGATAATTCTACAAACTGCCTTACAGAGGAACTCGTCTTGGCCCTTCCCCGTGTTTTGAAACTAAACAAGAAGAAAAAGGCACATTTTTCAAAGCAGCGCGTGTCTTCTCCACAGGTGGTGCTACACCCACGGGGCATCTGTCTGCTCCCTGCTAACGCTAGCACAGATGTTGGCTGCGTTCAACTGGCTGCTAACGGTCCGCTGCTATCTCCTGTGCGATTCTTTCAACTGCGGGAATAAGCATAGCAAATGTGGACTGAAGGAGCTCTGTGGGGAGAGATATATGGTTGAAATTATGCATAGGATTCATTGGAGGGAATACATTTTAATAATCCAATGGAAATAACATTGAGTTCGATGGGGGAAAGTTGGTCGTAGTCAAGGTCATGAAGTGTAGTAGTGGTGGTAAAACTAATAGCAACGTGGCATTTGAAAGTCGGTAAACATGTTTGACATTTGTATTAAGCTACATTATTAAGAGGTAAACTCGCTGTGACCCAGAGATTTTGTAATTATTAACTAAACATCGCAAAGACAGGAAGCCAATAGACGCTAATGGATGAAGGACTGGCTGGATATTTACTCACGGTCACATTTCGAGTATTTTTGAGGGAAATGAGGTAAACTATTAACCATCACAGCAACAGCACACTAACGAGAGGTTTAAACTAACTCAGACTGTGTACATATACATATATTTAAATGGACAAAGCTAAACTGCTAGCTGCCACGTTCCAAACAGGAAGTGAGCATGGACGCACTTCCGGCTCCATCAACTTTGACTCCAGATCACTTTACAGTGGAAAACTGTCGCCCCTCCATTCTTAACTTCTGCCGTGGTCTTAAAATGTTCGTATTAACCTGCTCTACATGATCCTGATATTTTTATTTTGTTATTGTGTCTTTCCCTGAGGTGGCTTCCTCTAGCGTTAGCAACAGCTTTGATTGACAGTGTTGCTCAGCGCCAGCTCCCTCCTAAACCAGCAGTGCGGGCAGGACGGGGTGTTACCTTCAACAGCCTCGCTTCGGATTGGCTCTTTGGTTGCTATGATACTCGCAGTCAGAATTCCAAATATGGAAATCGGCTCCAATTTCGCCACAATAACTGCTCTAGCCTCGACGAGACGAACGCTGTGGGTGACGTCACACTGACTTAGTCCACTTCTTTATACAATTTATGCACTAACAGCAAGGTGGGTCTGGGTTGTACTTAAAGCGAATTACTTGCTGATTGCCTGTTACTTTGGTTTCACATGGGTTCACGCAATAACACACATCTAATGACCTCAAAACCGCACCAGATCAATGCGGCGCCTGGGAAAACTAGACTTTGTGTGGCTTCTTTCTCACTTGGACCTGCACTCCGCCAATGTCAGAGGTCGATGTGGAAGGGTGCAGAGGTCAGATGTCATTCTAGCAGGGTGCACTGATTTGAATGACCCAAGTTTTGTGAGACCCACACGAGTCCCGAACCACGCCACACTCGCTGTCAGCGTGCATCCGCTGTGACACTTAGCTCGCGGTCAATGTGAGATTTGCCCTGACGTTACAGCTGTTAACACTCTTAAATGCATTTTAAACCAACCTTTTTGAATAACTTTGCTTGAATTTAATCTTGATCTAACCACAATCACAAAGGTGCTGTACCTCATTCTTATTTTACCGTCTTAAAACTATGAAAAAACAGACCTAGTTTACAGTGGTCCACCTCACTCCTCACTCATCTTATGCATTCAGAACATCCTAATTATTCACCATGATGAGTTTAGAAGCACTTTTGGCAACTCTCAGATGTCAGAGCGATTTTGAACCAGCGCGCTAACCACACACTTAATGATTCTTTGACTATTCTAATTCTTGTCAAATTCTACCCAAAGGCAGAAAAAATATGAATTCAAATCATTTTTTAAACTAATCAAGTGGGATTGATGGAGTTTTTGGTTAAAAACGATCCATTTTGAAAGAAATTTGGGAAGAAAAGAACCATACCTAGTTCATTTGGCACTTCCACTGATCTGTCTGTACATATGACGATAAATTTGCATATGCCCGTAGTCCCACATTCGAAATCCTAACCTTGATTATGGGATTGATGGAGGTTGCCCTGGCCTTCCCCGAGGGTCACCGGCATATCTCCAACCGCCCCCCCCTCTCCTCTTCCACCCATACCACCGCCCCGCACCGCCTCTACCAGCCTGCGGGGTGCGTTTGATTTATTACCCGCCTAATTAGGTCACCCGAGGCCAAGATTCATTTGATGGGAGAGCGCCTAAATCAAAATCACATCTTTCAGCCACTTTAGTGCCGTCTTTAGCGCTAACCACCCCTTCAGTTTCCATACCGTAATGCTAATGCTAAAACTGCCTACGTTGCTAATAAAATATATGGGCATGCATATGGATGGGTATGCTAATTGGTGTACAAAGGAGCATGATTACAGCTGTAGAGCCGGTGGCAAAGACTGCGCGACAAATCACTAGTGCGGAGCATAGGTAATGGCTAGCGCTGTAGGGGAGTAAGTGAAATGAGAAGGCTGGAGTTGGGGAGAACATATGGGGCTGAAATTATGGGCGGTGTGGCTGGACAAAGACAGGGAAAGGGGGAAAAAAAACCAAAAACAAAGCATGGTGTCACCGCCTGATTTTCTATAGGAGGTAAAGATGAGCTGTTTGAAAGCAGTGGATTATAATGGGTGATTTTGAATAGGATAGATTGCAGTGGTTAAGGTTGTTGTTTGAGTGTAGATGTTTAGAATAAAGCGTGGGCGAACTATATGGACTGTAACTGCTGTTCAAGGGGAGGTAGTGGTGAATAACTAGAAGGGGAAACAAACAAAATGTAAACAAAAAGTGATTTAATGTACAAAAAAAGTACAAAATTAAGTATGAATAAACAAAAATTTGAAGAAAATATAGAACCAGGACGATCGACTGAAAATAAACCAATAGCACATGGAAAGTTCAGTTGGCATTGTACTATTTGGAGTTTGCTCAAGTCAAATACTGTCCAAAAGAGGAGAGTTTGGAGAGTTAAGACAGCTACAGTACATCCAGAACGCTGCTGCTCAAGTCCTGAATAGAACCAGGAAGTACGAGCAGGTCTCAGCTCAGGTCTCAGATCAGAGAATAGACTTTACAGCAGCTCTGCTTGAGGAACAAGTCTCTACATGGACCAGCACCAAACAACATCTCCCACATGTTAGAGCCACATGAACCATCTCACACTCTGAGGATGAAACCAGGACTAAACCAGGACTAAACATGGGGAATGAGTGTTTCAGTTTTGTGCAGCTAAAACCTGGAACATTCTTCCTGAAGATGTGACACAGGCCTCGACTTTGACAATGTTTAAATCCAAATCTGTGAATATGACTGAAAGGTTTTTACTCTGCCTCTTTTCTTTTAGTATTAATTTTATGATGATTATTTATGTTTGGATTTGTTGTATTGTGATTTTAAAGTTTAAGTTTAAATTTTAAACACTTTGAATTACTTTGTGTATGAATTGAACTATGCAAATAAACCTGCTTTGTCTTGCCTTACACATTGCTTGCAAAAAGAGGGTAAGTATAAAATTACTTACTTCAATGAGGATATTTTTACTCTTAAAAGGTGAATTACGTAACTTTTCTGGTGGACAGACAGCCACCGGCTTACTGTCTCCATGGATATGTTATCATTTTGCCTAGAATGTTCCAAGGTATGGCATTAAACTTGTCCATCTCCAAGGAGACAAGCAGGATGACACAACCCAGCCATGTTACAGATCTGTGGAGATGGCTTGCTCACGGTAAGAATGCATATTTTCAATTAACTTTTGGTCAAAAAAACACAGAATGAAATCAATTATATACAAGTAAAATACCATACTGTAGAACATTCCATGCAACAAAGCAGTAACATCTCCATGGAGACAAGAAGGTTCACATACCGCACCTGAAAAGTTACATTGTGAACCTTTAATACCATCACTTTTTCAGATCATTGCCAGGACCATCTGTGAACAACTTGGGTGGTACCATAAAGGGAGCCATAAACCGAACAGCATCTGGCACCTCTTCCACACCAAAACCTCACCGACCCATGGCACCAGCCACCCAGAAGACTGTATATACCCCTTAATCCCTGTTGCTATAGTAATGAGCGCGTCTATAGTATTTGTACATTTGTTGCACTCAGCTGGAGCCGTAGTTTAGCTGCAGGCCACATTGACCCACTGCTGCGCCTGATCCCACAGATATAGAGGATTTGGTGTGTAATTAAAATCTATCAGACGGAAAGCGAGAGCCATGCCAGGCCCCAGTCACTGTTGGCATCGGTAAAAAGGCAACGGCCATTTTGTGTCTAAATGTTCAAAAGGTGTGGGGATAATGTGATGGTAAATGGTCATGTTTTTATACAGAGCTTTTCCACTTTTACGCTTTACATCAAGAAACCCCTCGCCCATTCACAAACGCATTTATACACAAGGATACAACGACAATATCCATCTGTGGGCGCTGAAATCGCACCACCAACTGCTCTACCAATGGTGTTTTATGTCGAGAGCGGGATTCGAACCACCAATCGTCAGATCAGTGGACAAAAACCCATGTGATGTGGGTTTAATTTGTGGGAACTGGAATAAAAATGGTTATTGTACACTCATTTAAATATTGCGATTGGTGCCAAAAGTTTAATTTTTGCTAATTTAGATATATTCAATTATATTAAATTAAATTAAAAAAAGCTCAAAACTCCATTCAACTTCGAACGCAGTGGACTTTTTCTTTTATTCAGTCAAATGCGCAAATTATAACATAATGATCCACAGTTGTTATAGATGCAGACACAAGCACAATACGTCTCTTTTAATAAAGTTTCCATACATGTTCGTATTAATTTGACACACTCAGTCTACACTCGCTAACCCTCCTCACAGATGTGTTACTTCTCTTCAAAACGCCAGCGTCTCAAAATAGTCCCTACCATCTACTGATTGTTCAAATGAGATACTGCGAATAAGCAATCAGGAGGCATGTATAAATAGATGGCCTTTTCAAATTCACAAGAAAAATATCACATCTCGTACACCGTGTTCCAGAAATGCTACGTTCGTATTATAGCAACAAATATGCAGCCTCCCATGAGCCCCGGTCCCCTGAGCTCCAGTCTAAAGGCACTCTGAACAAAAGCCATCACTTGTTTGAAAATCTCCCGGTGGAGCAGGGTTAGAACGGGACAGAGGAACAAAAATATATATATTTTTGAACAATCTAACATCTTGATTATATATTTGGTTAGCTGTGTAATCTAAGTTAAGTTAAAAGTGGCGGCGTGATTCATGGAAATACAAAATTAGAACATTCTCAAGATCAGTTTTATGCCATACTGTGGGATATTACAGCGGAACCACATTAGGAACAACATTTCTGTAGAAAGTAGTCAAGTACTCCCTCCTTCAGGCCAAATAAGAGCCAGGTTTGTGGAGATGCGAGCCCACTCAGTAAGGATGCATGTTTTTCTATGTTTGTTTCAGCGCAATCAGGCCCGTCAACAGAAAATTGGGGGCCTGGGGGAAGAAACCTCATATGCCCCCCCTCTAATATAAATGAATAGGAACAGGGTCCAATTCAGGGCGTTTAAGACCCTGCGGCCTGGGAATGAACCCCTTTCTTCAACCCTCCCTCGTCAACTTCCCTGAACACAACCAAAAATACAAAAACTTGCTTTTATTTTAGTCAACTTTTTGGTGAAAAAGTTACATACTATTGCTTTAAGTTGCATATTGTATTCTTAGAACATCGAAGTTGGAAGAGCAGAGGTTTTAGAATCAGAATTATGTTACTTCATTGATAGTGATGTGTCATTGGGCAAGACACTTCTCCGATCCCATCTGTTGAACTATAACTTTTAGGATGTGGGGAGATAAAGGAATTGTTATTACTTTGCCTTTGAGTGTTCCACAGTATGGCATTTAATTCACGCATCTCCATGGAAACAAGATGTGAATCCCACAATATAACGCTATCGACAGTGTTACCAGTCAGATATGTGGAGAGGCGAGCCAGCTGACGGTACAAATGCATTTGTTCCATCAATGAAAACACATGAAATGAACAAATACAAGCTGGAGAAGTTTAATGCCATACTGTGAGACATTCCATAAACAGCACTAACATCTCCATGGAGACAAGCAGAAAATGACATAGTGCCTTTTTAAGATTCTATCCTTTCTAAGTCAACAACACTGGCGAACTTCAACTTTCAAATGACTTCTTGCCATTTTTTTTCTTTTACCAATTCAAAAATCTCCAAAAATATCTTACCTCACATAACATTTCCTCTGCGCTTTCGAGTCTTAACCCCAATCATTTCTCCAATCTCCGAGCCCTCCCCAACCTCACGCCACCATCTCTGCCCTGCTGCTATGTGAAATTAGCCGTAGTCTTCGTCACGTTAGCGGCCTCCTCCTCCCCCTGACAAGAGCATATCAATCAACTGATTCATCCTTATTAGATTAAACTATGGGGGTGTTGCATCGTTAATGTGAAAAATGACACGAAGAAGCCGACGAATGGAAAAATCTATTCCACTAGCAGCGAGCCAGGAGTCAGAGCAAAGAACGGCCAATGTTTCTAATGGGACTATTTGGAGTTTGAACCAAGGGCAGTAATATCGATTAATTGAAATCTTAATCTGTCTGCACAAGTGTGGGCCATTGATTGATGCGATCTTCCAGGTAGAGGGGGAGATGTGCAGGAAAATGGATAATGAATATTGTGCTTTGGAGATATGAAATTCAGAATGTAAAGCATGTATGGAGTAATACAGCTGCCAGGATACAGTTTAACGCAATTTCGATACCAAGGAAAAGGTTACCAAGGTTACCAAGGTAGCTCGATATAACGATAACAATTACAGACAAAAAAAAAAAAAAAAGCATATTGCCTTAAGGTAGTTGTGATATAGCTCAAGACTGTCTGACCAGCCGATGTGGGGCTTGGATGGGAGACCACAAGGAATTGTGTTGTATCCTTAGGCAATACACATGTGGTATGGATGTGGTGTGTGTCTGGTGGTCGGAGGGGCCAATGGCACAGATTGGCAGCTGCGCTTCAATCGGTCTACCTCAGGGCAGTTGTGGCTACACTACTAGCTTGAGGACTGAGCACATTATAGACCATTATATCTCGCCTAGACTTTTTTTAGCCGTAAAAATCATGTAAAAAGGAAGTATCAGCGTGTACTTTTGTCTTTTTCAGACAACTACCTCTATTTTACACCTCGATCCATCCTTATTTTTCCTTTGTTGCATCAAAAAACTGACTGGGAGAATCCCGGTAGCTCCAGCGCTCTGATTGGTCATCTTTGAGTTAAGCACATAACCGTAATGACAGTAACATATTTAAAGAGCCCCATGCCTCTGATTTGAGACGCTGTTTGAATTTACATGATAGCACAATTGTTCGCGGAGTTACGATAATAGACAGTCTGCAACCCCAAATCTATCGACGGCGATAGCATCCGACGCTATAGGGTTAAGACCACCAAATGTGGAGTGAATGAACAACGCAATATAACGCGCTTTGAGTGTCTTGAAAGGTGCTATATAATTCCTATCCTTAACTTAATTAAAAACCTTTCAGAAAATGTCCAACTTTGTGCCATTTGTGATTTTTTTCAGTATCAAGACTTGCTCAAATGAGAAATTTGTTTCAATAAATTACGTATATATATTTTTTTTTTTTTTTTTTTTTGATAACCCTATAATGATATTTTAAAAAGGTAGAAAAATAATCTTTCTAAAGTGCTATTTCTGCACATTTATGATTAATCTTAATTTTAAAGTTCTTTAAGCTTCTTTTTCTCCAATGCAAAACTGTAACATGTATCAATGGATTACGAAAATATGATCTGATTATCGTCATTGAGATAATCCAGAAAAATGTCTAGATTTGATTTCCCAAAGTTGCATTTTCAAATATTGCCCTTCACTACTTCCAGACGTAACGGTAGCACAAAAGGAGCAGATTTTTACAAACTAGCGTACTTCTTGTAAACATGTGTAAATGTATGCACATGCAAATCTAATTAACACGCGCCGTTAGCATAAAACGCTAACCTCTATCCCACTAATCTTATATCAGAGTGACGACGCTTATAGGCACCCTGCCAAGATGTGCTACGTGCTAAACCGCTGAAAAGGCTATTTTACACAATGCATTATTTCAAAGAAGAGACACTCAAAGATGCAAATTTTAGACAAGGGAAAAAAACACAATCCTTTCTTCAATATGTAATTAAGTGTCAGCAAACATCAACTCTTGAGAGAGTTTAAAACCTCGCGAGCAGAGGAAGACGTTTTCACAAATTTAGCACAATTGCCTGTCAAAGCAAAGAGTGCAACTGAAAAATTTCAAGTGTTTCGTTGGCAGACACGCTTGAAATATAGCTACGGGCCTCTATAACAAAGACCGGAGTTGTACAGCTCTCGTGCCAAATCTGAGTAGGCAGTAAGCGGTCAATAAAGACTGCTTTGAAGAATGCGCTGGGAGGCTAGCCAGTAAGCGCAGTACTATACTTGCTCCGTGCGACTGAATAATGGCAGTTAAATGGACACACAATAACATCTCCATGGAGACAAGCAGGAAAGTTATAGTGCGTTTTTAAGACCCTATTGTTTCCAAGTCAACAACACTGGCCAACTTCAAATTACTTCTTGCCAACGTTTTTTTTTTTTTTTTTCAAAATTGTCCAAAAATATCCTACATCACATGACGTTTTCTTGGGGCTTTAGAGTCTTAACCCCAATCATTTCTCCAATCTCTGAGCATTCCCCAACCTCAGCTCTCGTGCCAAATCTGAGTAGGCAGCAAGCGGTCAATAAAGACTGCTTTGAAGTATGCACTGGGAGGCTAGCCAGTTAGCGCAGTCTAGCTCTGTGTGACTGAATAATGGCACTTAAATGGACACACAATAACATCTCCATGGAGACAAGCAGAAAAGTTATAGTGCGTTTTTAAGACCCTATTGTTTCCAAGTCAACAACACTGGCAAACTTCAAATAATTTCTTGCCAACTTTTTTTTTCCCCAATTCTGAAATGGCCAAAATATCCTACCTGACATAACATTTTCTTGGGGCTTTAGAGTCTTAACCCCAATCATTTCTCCAATCTCAGCTCTCGTGCCAAACCTGAGTAGGCAGTAAGTGGTCAATAAAGACTGCTTTGAAGAATGCACTGGGAAGCTAGCCAGTTAGCGCATTGCTAGCCTAGCGGCTGAATAATGGCAGTTAAATGGACACGCATAAGGAGTTGGTCTGTTCTTGTTTTGATTGTTTTGCCAGTTTTTGCTACATTAACAGAGTGAATCATGCGCATCTCTTGTGACGGTGGAATTTTCTCTCAGGATGTAAGACTTGGCAAAGTAGTTATTTTTAAATGTTGCTGATAAGTCTTGTGTTCGCTCTTTCTAGTACAGAGTAGTCATTGTTGGAGATATAGTATTAATAAAAACGTTAGAATAGTGAAAAATATCAGTTAATTTAGATAATTCAATTAGCATAGCCTACACACACTAATCCAAAGGTCAGTAGTTACATCCCACCTGCTGTGTCCTTGGGCAAGACACTTTGCCCATTGTACCTATCCAGCCTACTCAGTTTTTCTTCACTTTTTTTTTTTTTTAAAATATAGCTCTTTTCCATCTTCAAGGCACTTTACATCAAGGAACCCACACATATTCATACGCCAGTGTACACAGACTCTGGTGGAAAGGTGGGTTCAGTGTCTTTCCCAAGGACACAAAAAAAGCATACATCTGTGGGAGCTGAAATCGCACCGTCACCCTGTGGGTCGGTGAATCTGACTGCTCAACCAATGATGTTTACGTCAAGCGCAGGATTCAAATCGCCAACCTTTTGATCAGTGGAAAAACACTCTACCGACTGAGCTACTTTTGTGCAGAAGTCCAGAAGTTGCCAAGGGCGACACCATCGTCATTCAGGTTGTATTATTTTGCGTGGGGCTGCCAATCTTGAGACCAAATAAGTTCTATAGAGACGACAGAGCCATTTTAAAGAATCCAGTGAATCGGTGCAGTGCGTTGACTTGTTGGTTACATGAACATTTTACAGAAATCAGCCAATTTTAACATATTGTAGAGGCAAAACTTTTCTCAAAAATGGTTTAGAGGCAAAAGTGGGTGGGGCAGAATAAGGTCAATACATATGTAGTAATACGTAGTGGGTGACTGGTTGGTGGTTATCAGAAGAAGAGATCTACTGTGGCAGTGTGGCAGTCACCTGGTGTGAAGTAAATGAAATACTGCAATGTAAAGCTTATACAAGTGTCTAAATAGTGCTACATAAATCAAATTCCTTTTTTTTAATTTTAATATGTTTATAATATTCCAGTTTGGTTCTATTCATGAATATATCTTTACTGTATATACTGGACCTATGAGTTGACTTTATGAGGCATGTGACTTTGGAATGTCCTCTCTGGGCTTCTGTAGCTGTCAGGGGAAAACGACAGGCGCTTATCTGGCCCTGTCCGCGGGCTTATCTAGCGCTCACCTACACGTCGATGGCCAATCAATGCCAAGCCTTCAGTGCACTGTCAATATAACAAATGGCCAATTCAGGCACGCACTTAGAGCACTCCAGCAGACACGACCCACACTCTTGGGCACACAAAAAAACGGGTTCGGCCTCCCCAGGGCACACACACAGAGAACAGCTCACACTGCCCATAATGTCCATATGGAAAGAAATGTGCGCTCGCTAACTTAGGCATGTTCGATGGGTAAAGAGGTAAAACGTGTATGGTTGGAGAGTCACGTAGCAAGATATGTAACAACCGTAGACTATAAGAAAGTGGACTAAGCGAGTGTGACGTCACCCACAGCGTTCAGCTTCAGTTAAATGAAGCTCATTGAGGCTAGCATTTATAGTGGCGAATTTGGAGTCTGGTATTAGGAATTCTGACTGCAAGTATCATAGCAACCAAAGAGTCAATCCAAGTCGAGGCTGATGAAGGTAACACCTCTTCCCGCCCACATCGCTGGTTTAGCATCGAGCAGGCGCTTAGCAACGCTGTCAATCAAACCTGATGCTAAAGCTAGCGAGAGCCAAATCAGGGAAAGAAAGCACTTGATTTGCCTGTTATTAATGTTTATATCTTCATTTACTGACACAATAGAAAAATAAAAATACCAGGATCATGTAGAGTGAGTTAATACTAACATTTTAAGACCAAAGTGACAACCCTCACAGCAGGAGTTTAGGAGCAAGGGGCGACAGTTTTCCAGCGTAAAGTGATCCAGAGCCAGAGTCGATGGAGCCGGAAGTGCGTCCATCCTCACTTCCTATTTGGAGCGCCTAGCGGGTTAGCCATGTCCATTTATATATATTGTCTATGCCTGACTTAGAGTAATTTATTCCACTTTCTTTGTCCTACTTTGGATAAAATCTTGTTTAGAACTAAAGTGGAAATGACGTAGTCCACTTTAAGACCTGCTTTAGCCCTAGATTAGTCTTGTTATAAACCTGGTTTAGATCTGGTGCCACTTGGAAAGTCAAATCTTTTCTCTGGTGGCACTTGGTGTGAAAAGTTTCAGTTACATTATAATTAAACATGGCCAAAAATATTACATTATTGGGCATTATTACATTATTGGCCGTACAACCAACTTTTCAAGTGCTTGAGTGACTGGAGATGGGTGTGTCATGGAAGGCATCTGGCATAATAAAAATGAATATGCTAATCATGAGGTAGGGTTGACCTTTGTTCTCAGTGTTTGACCCACCTTCAATGCAGATGTGCCAGGAGCATGCTGTGAGGCCAGTGCAGCGCATCTCTAGATATTGGGCTAGGTTTGGTTTGGAGTACATAGCTGGAGAATTAGCATATTGCGCCATTAGCATTGGGAATCAAACCTGAGTGGTTTTGCTGTGAGGTGAGACCATGTTAGCCACTTAGCCACCGTAAAGGACGGATGTATAGATCCCCAAGTGTAAAGTACAAGACACAGCTACAACATAGTCAATACGCAAACAACTCTCTAGGATTCAAAGCCAAAAGCCAATCTTTAATCCTTTTAAAAGTGCACAATGTAACTTTTTCCCAGTGGAACTCCTGCCACACTCCATCTTGTTTGGAAATTATATTGCTTTGCCAGGGATTGAACTTATCTTTATCTATAGAGACAAACAGTAGATGCCACCAGATCTGAGGAGAGGCGAGTCTGACTGCACGTTTTTCAAGGTATTTTTGAGCAATAAAACTACCTGCAACATGGATAACATTGTTTAATACTGTTTTAATACTTGTTTTGGCGAGGGTTACGGCCTACAGTAGCCCTTATGTTCTGAAAATCAACAACCAGAAAAAAATTGTCGTGTTTCCCTAAACCAGAACGCTACAATGCCTTACTATGGAACATTCTAGGCAATGATATGTTGACTGTGTAACTTTTCTGGTGGGTTTTCTGCCACAGAGCAACTTTAAAGCTGATCAAACAAGGTAAAGTTCGAGCCATTCTGATCTTGACACGCCCACAAGCGACAGTGGTGTTGTTCGTTTGAAAGCTGGCTATATGTTCCTAATCGAAAGCCAACAAAATGAGTCAGGGCTTGAATTTGCTGCTCGTAGCACTTTGAGCAAAATGTCACCAACCCCAGTGGGCCAACCAATTTCCCCGACCGCTCTCCTCCATTCCACTCCACACAAGCCTACTGTTTCAACTTTTTTTTGCATTTTTGAGAAAATGGTGGTGCTCTGCTGTCTCCAAATCGGTTTTTCCTGTAAGTGGTTGAGAAAAGTGTAGGCCCCAATCACGGACGACCTTCCAATACATCCAGAGAAGAGAAAACACAAAGAGGACACCGATCACGCTGAGAAACGAATCAATATCGTACCTGGGGATCAGAAAATGGCTTCCTCTCCTCTCTCGAAGTAGAGGTCAACTTGAAGCCTCCAAGATAATAATGTAGATATGCCAGACCAAGTTTGGATTTGGTTCGGAGCTAATGTGGTACAACAATGGCAGTGGTTAACTGAGTGACAGAAATATGGCTCCCAACTCACAAACCATATTCATAATTTGACAAGATGAAGTGTGTTGCCCAGAAACGCACTGGTATTTGAGGATGGAACCAACAACCCTTTGGTTATAAGACGACAACACTAATCACCACCAACAAAAGCAGAAGATTGACACATTTAGGCAAGTTGTCACCATGGAGATGTTCTTACTTTTTCCACAGCATTTAACTTTTCGTTCTCGGTGGAGACAGATGACACCACCAAGCCAAGGTACGGGTCAGATCTGCAGAGAGGCGACCCAAATCAAACTAAAAATGAATGTTTTTGTGACATTTTTTTGAGCAACAAAACACCGCTAATAAAACAAGAATGAGACAGATATGTTTAATGCCATATTGAGGAACATTCCAGGCCAAGCTTTAACATCTCCATAGAGACAAAGCAGGTGGTGGGTTCTCTACTAGAAAAATCCCATTGTGCAGCTTTAATGAGTACATTACATTTTTTTCCCAACTATGCCAAAAACAACAAACGATGTGAGGTTTTGTAGCTCTACTAGATACTAACACCAATATAATAACACAAAAAAACACAAATATTTGAAAATCTACTTAAAAATCAGCGCGTAGTCCGAACAATAGCGTCTCATCCTCCCATCCATTCTTCCCCATATCAAGCGTGCAATCAGTCGCCTTTACGAGACAACACTTGAGTTTTATACCTCTGCTAACATGCGATAACGACCTGACACAAACCTCTTCGATGCCATCTTTGAACAAAAACAGGGATAAAAACGCTGACAGAATTGCGAGGGAGGATTAAGTGCCTTTGCCGATACTGGAATAAGGGCCTTTTAATATATCTGGACCGAGTTTAGGTTAGGATGGCAGTAAAAAAAAGCACTTAGTGGCGTAATGTGCGATCTTTGAGGATAAAACGTAACCTCTCCAACACTTGGGGAAGGAGATTACAGTGCAGACAATAAATTGTGCTCCTGTAAGATGTGCTATTAGACTGGACCTGGCAGAAGGGGCAGAGAGGAGTGCGTGAAAAGCTGGTCGGACATGTAAAAGCCACTAAAATAAGTGTTCTCATGAATTTAAAAGTGCAAGGCAAGAATAACAAAATGGAAAAAAAAATCAGCAGAACAATGGAACACACACTCTGGACAGACCTATGCTCAAACACAGTGTCTTCAAAGCGTTTCATCAAGAATTTTAGGATAAATCATTAGTATTATGCAATGCTGAATGAATCTGCCATGACCATTGTGCTCTTGGGCCTGACACTCTGGCTCTATTAATGTGTGTGCTTGTTGTAAACCACAAGAAAAGACTGGAAACATGACCTACTCCTTCTAGCTAAAATGGTAAATTGGTAAACTGGTAAACTGATTATAAAGAAAGCTAATGGAATTGTAAATAGTTTGAACTAAACCTGAATTAATTGCACACTATGTAACTTTTCTACTGGGGAATCCGCCATCTGCTCGTCTCCCGGGAGATGTTAGTGCTATTTCTTTTTCCTGGAATGTTTCTCCATGGAGACAAGCAGGTGCAACTTTTTCAACGTATTTATGAGAAATTAAAACACCTGCTTTTAGTGAATAACAAGGTATATATTGCATGTAATATACTGTGGAATATTACATGCAGAAAATATCCTATATTACGCTGTTTTCTGATCTATGTTATAATGTTTCCTCATCAAAAACAGACCTAGAGTTGTGTTTTGTTTCATTCTCCCATGTTTAACACACAGAACATTTATAATAAGATTACTTCTCTCAAACTGAAAACAGTCTGTTCCACTTTGTGATGTCATGCAGTAATACAGAGCTCAACTGTGTTTTTAAACTCCATACATCTTCACCGGAATCATTTGGATTATTTCAGCTCTGGAACTGCCAATCTCTACTGAAGTTAAGGTAAAAAGTAGCTGTTAACTTGAAAACTACCACTTCATGACATCACAAGGTGGAACGAAGCATTTTGAGCTTTGGAGATGTTACAGACTAATGATAAAACGTTACTCAAACATGTGTGGATGAAACAAAACACAACTCCTGGTATGTTTTTGAGGAGGAGCATAATAACACAGCCTAAAGCTCATCAAGAGTCAATTTTATGTAATATGTAATATGAGAAAAGACTAAGTTTAAATCTGTCAACTGGACAAATCGTTGTAAGAGGTAACAGTTTGTCCAGTTGACAGATTTAAACTTCGTCTTTTGCTATGGATCAGACCTAGACGACTGAGGGATTACACAGAAATGTAATACAGGACCTTTAAATACTCAGTTTATCCATAATGTGCAGGAACTAACCTTACGATCATATGAACTCAACTTGTGTTCTACCAGAATAGTGCACTTTGGGTATGTTCCAACGCTTCTTCGCTGGAACCCTCGTGTCGTTATCAGAAGAGCCGACGTCAGTACCAAGCAGAACAGATTGTGGCCTATTCGAGCATGTACAGTCTGGTGATTACGGACACGATTATTCCAGAATGTGCCGCGTGAGCAGAGCCAAGAGCCGTGCAGACACCCAAAGCTCTCCGTCAGGGTCAAAAGTAATTAGCACCAAAATGACAAAAACGCACTGCCATTCAGACAGAGGGGTCAAACGAGAAGGAAAAGAATGTGCATGTGTCTTGTTTGATGGTAACCTTACAGTTTTTACAGGCAGCTGGACGCACTTGAAACTCCATGACTTCTTATAACGAAAGAAATGAGATAGATATAACCGAACAACGTGAACTATTTGACCACATGCAAACAGACATCTAAAGAATTCTTCAAAAGGCTGCTACAGAAAAATATACTGTATTTTAAACTCCCTCCATCAACCCAACTCAGGTCCAACATCGATATACTTAGACTCAATATGAACTGATACTAGTGTAGGGATGGAAAATGACAGTCTTTTCATTAAAAAAAAGAGTTAACTTACTACACAAGAGTTTCAATTGTGTTATGCAACTGTTATTTAATCCTCAAAAAACTACTGAACAGTTTTGTATGAATAAAAGTTGGAACATTCTGAAACGTTCTAGGCCAAAATCAGCTTGTAAGCAGTTCATCCAATTCACAGCCCAACCACAATATTGGTTTAACTGATATTATGGAGCCAATACCCGATCCAGCACTTTTTTTTTTTCAATATTGCCGTTGATATTCGATACCAGTATTAGTATCAGTGCATCCCTACACAAAATATGCAATAAAATAATCATCCACATAGGTACTCATGACCAACTAAATTATAAAAGGCTGATCCAACATAAATCTAAGCAGAAATGATCCTGAAAATCGAAATTTGGAAACCCACTCCTGCATTTAATCCAGATATTTTTGCTGTTTTTTTGGTATTTCATTAACTCTAGACCCAGATCTGTAAGATTTTGATCCTGAAAATCAAGGTTATAGTAATCCCCGTGTAGAGGTGGATTTGATTCTGAAGTGTTTTACTACTCATTTCCCTGAGTTTCCATATTTTACTCAGAAATATGTCTTTGAGAAGTACTTTTATTCACCCAAATTTGCTCTCTGGATATTTTCTCTTTCGAAAACTATGAATAGGGTTTAGTAAGTCTACTGCATCATCAATAGCGTAAAGATGTTCAAAACCTCTTATCTTTCTTACATCTCCTTTCTGTAGCGTTTATATATTTTAAAACACGGCATTTGACATTGTAGGTTTGTGAAATAAAAAGTCGACATTGACAAGATCTCACACAAACTCCTCAAGCTTCGACCTCAATTGAAAATAAAATTGGGTTAATCTTCAACCAACGATAACCCACGACGAGATCAAGTAATACAAATCAGCATACAAAACCCAAAATGTCCTCCGTGGTATTGAAATCACATGGCTCTTTACTACATTTCAATCGTCGTAGTGAAGAAAAATTCGATGGCGCGTGCCCCAGCTGTTGGTCTAAATATCACAGCTACGCCCTTGATAGAAATGCAGGCTTATTCCTCCAGCAAGATAAAAAAAATCATTTCATTCTTTCTCTCCAAATCCCACGTGCGCCCTTTTTGTATCCAGATTTGTCAGAGGTGATAGAATTTCATTACATGTGAGCCTGGCAACACACGTATGCCGCGGAAATCTCTTGAGCTTCAGTCAGATGCCCTCCCAAGTCAACGCTTCTCCAGCATCTGTCAGTGATGGATTGCTCTGTGCCGCTCTCCAATGTCCTAGCAACCTTAGCACATCTGTCATACAAGCGAACGGCGAGCACACTTTTTTTTTCCCCACAATGCAACACGCTGGGTATCAATTACAGTGCAGGCCACAGAGAAGGCGTTACGAACCAAGATGGTGGCAACACAGGACACAAATTAGAAGGAGAAGGTAAATAATGATGACTTACCTATGTAGAAAATCAGCGATGGGCGAAGGCAGATCACATGGAAGAAAAAGACAAGGAAATTGATTAGTTTTTGACAAATTAATCAAAATATGTTCAAAGAAAGCATTTTATTATAAGCATAAAGGCTAAAGTAAGTCTTAACCAGGATGTACCAGTTCAAACCAGGGCAAGATCAGGTTCTAATTAGATCTAAACCTACTCCAAAACTGAAAGAGAACTAAACCAGTTGACACAAGGACTGCAGCAAAGGTGGGATCACACTTTCAAACACCACATTCAAATTGGGACTAAACCAGGACTAAATCCGGACTAGAACAGAGCCAGTAACTCAGCCAATAACATCAAAACTAAACCGGGGTCAAACCAGGTCCAAACCAAGACAAGTGTGACCCATAGACTGAATAAACATCACCCACAGCGTTCAGCTCCAGTCAAATGAAGCTCAACGAGGCTAGTAGTTATAGCGGCCAATTTGGAGCCAAGTTATGCATTTTGAATTCCGACCATGAGTATCATAGCAACCAAAGAGCCAATCCGGAGTGAGGTTTTTGAAGGTTCCCACCTGCACCACTGGCTTAGCAGGAAGCAGGAGCTTAGCAACGCTGTCAATCGAACCTGTTGCTAACGCTTGCGGGTGCAACCTCAGGGAAAAAAATTATTAATGTTTATACCTTGATTTATGGACTTAATAGCCAAATAAAAACACCAGGATGATATAGAGCGGGTTAATACGAACATTTTAAGATCAAAATGACGAGCCTGACAGCAGCAGTTACAGAGAGAGGGGCCACAGTTTTTCAATAGAAAGTGAGTTGGAGCCAGAGTCGATGGAGCCATAAGACATGTCCATTTATATATACAGTCTAAAGTGTGACCGAAAACTTTGTCTATACTTAATCACATCGAAATTTACCCCATGATTTCATATATGGATTTTGTAACTATATTTTGATTGGTATATGAACTCATCGTTTTGTCAAATAAAGCAATATTCATTTATTTTCGCTTGGTATAAAGTTAAAACGCTATCATATCCACAGTCGCCAATCACGCTCCTCAAATCTGTCCCTAGAGGAGCCTGTTTTTGTACAGTGCCCCCCTCCCACACCTGACACCCCCCCAGTCCCCTCCCTCCGCTCTTTAATGATTTTTACTTCACTAGTCAGGAACAAATTAGCATCTTCGTTAGCGCACACACACACACAAACACAACGCACAACTGGGAATCATCAGCCCACAGAGAGACGGGGGAAAGCGAAAGTTTACTTTGGTGGAGTTAAGATCGATAGAGAGAGAAAGAAAGGAATAAGAGAGAGCGAGAGAGATGAGGAGAAACGAGGAGAGGGGATACGCCAAATCGGCTCTAGGGGGATACGGGCCCCAGCAGTACTTGGTAATTAGCGAACTTGTAAAATAAAGGGGGGCAGGCGTCGTAATGATTGTCGATACGCCTGCGATGTCCTTGTTGTGCTGTGTTCCAGATGCTCGGAGAAAAGTGCGGATGACGTATGGGGGATTGAGAGGCGGAAGGAGGGATGGGCGGGCTGTTAGCAGACGCAACTCGCAACTTCTGAACAACTTCATTAAAGAGACTTCACTCAGGTATTTAGGCTTGGTTCACTGACAATTGAAAGATCAAGCATGGCCTTTTGACTCCACGCTGGGACCGCAAATTAACTGCAACACAATCGTAGGCGTGAGTTAAAAATGGCAAACTGTGCAAGTACAAGTCCCACAACTTTCACAAATCGCCGCACTTGTTGTAGTTCCTGCCAAGTCGATTCTTTATGGTAAAAGGTCACATTTTTATACAGCGCTTTTCCACCTTCAAGACACTCAAGGCGCTTTAAATCAAGTAACCACTCACCCATTCACAAACGCATTCATACAGCAGTGTACGCAGGCACTGGGGGCGAGGTGGGTTAAGTGTCTTGCCCAAGGACACAACGACAGCATTCATCTGTGAGACCTGGAATTGCACCGTCAACCTGTGGGTCAGTGGATCTGACCACTCAACCATCCATCCATCCATTCATCGATTTTCTTCTGCTTATCCAGGGCCAGGTCGTGGGCACCTTAGGATCCCACTAGAAGAGATGGAGGACATGCCTGGGGTGGGGGAAGTCTGGGAGTCCCTGCTTAGACTGCTGCCCTCGCGACCCAACCACTCAACCAATTATGTTTTCTTTAAGTCAAGAGTGAGATTCAAACTGCCGACCTTCAGATCAGTGTACAAACACTCAACAAACTGAGCTAGTGTCGCCTGTATATGTTTAAAAGGAATTTTTTTAAAAAGTAAATTTGGCATAGAACCTTCAGAAACAGAAGCACATGCTAAGATAGACTATATTATTATAATTTGATGAAGAAATGGATGGTAGAAAAACATGCATTAAGCTTAAAACACTCTTGAAAATAAAATTATACAAGTACAAGTAATGGAAAATGGTAAAATGGCCATATTTCTATAATTGGGCTTTTCCACCTTCAAGCCACTCAAAGCGCTTTACATCAAGGAACCACTCACCCATTCACACACACATTCATACACCAGTGCACACAGACACTGGGGTCGAGGTGGCTTAAGTGTCTTGCCCAAGGACACAACGACGGCATTCATCTGTGAGAGCTATGATCAGATTATGTTTGAACAAAGCTCGACTAAAGTCTAGCTTGAGTAACAAAGCTTCAGACAGAGCAGTACTTCTTGTTAGCTTCACCCACCCCAAGGGCTGTTGATGACGTCAGGGTATCAACCTATTGCACAACTTTTGAATGAGAACCGTAAAGAAGCAACTGCCAAGGAAAGACAACTTTAGAACCATCTGGAAACGACTATGCGCATCCCAGAGAGTTGTTAAAATATTAAGAGTTTCTTTCATACATTTTACACTGGAGTATTTTGTGAGCGATTTGACAGCTCCTCTCACACGATTGGCCATTACACACGCCAATCAAAAGTGTCAATCACGAGACCTTCCCTCTCGACGTCTGCTGTCAAATGGTCTATTGGTTTTTAGCACCGCCTGTCCCCGTGTCTAACCCCATTCAAAATCACTACTACACTCTGCTTACGTTGCACTGGCATGAACACAGAACGCAGTTTAACACTTTATAAGTCACATTTCTGCCCCGTAGCTATGGTAACCGTTACTATAGTGAAATAATTTACATCTTTCCAAGGCTGACCACAGTATGCACAGCAGCGGTGGATCAAATAATCAGTTTTTGTCAAGATACCAGCACAAAAAAGTAAAGTAAGTAAAAGTATCACATGAAAAAAATCTACTGAAGTAAAAGTATTAAAGTACCCGTTTAAAAATGTTGTTAAAATCCACGTGAGATACTTTTTTTTTTTTGCGCTTTGAGTTCTAATAAAGCTTCAAATGTAGTTTTATTCTAGCTTTTTTTCATTTATATATTTTTGTTTTGCTCAAATTATGAACATTTAAAGAACAAACCCTCAGCCTTTTCAGCAGCTCTCAAACAATAATGAAAAATATTTTACTTTTTTGCCCTGTTCAAAAATGTAGTGAAGTAAAAAGTATCCACAGAGGTATCTGTACTTTATTAAGTACTTTGTTACGATTACTATATCGAACTTATCGTTCAATACATGACAGACGGAATGATATTTTTGGGGGTCAATATTTATCATAGGGACAAACTACGGCCCGGGGCCACACATGGACTCTTGGGTTATTAATCCGGCCCACAAACGTGACCCAATTATATTAAAACAGGGGTCAGGGTAAACCTTGTTTAATTTACGTTTCCCAAAAGATGCCACACTTCAGCAACATCAGCCTTGTTCGTGTGTATTTCTCTTATTCTCTTATCAGCCTTTCTGCAAAAATGAGATTATCAAAGAAAAGAAAAGTGGAGCGTTGAGTGTTTAATATGGAGTGGACAACAAAATATTTTTTCACCGAAGTCCGATCAAAGTATGAAGGCAAGTTTTTTAGCTGGCATTCAAATTAGCAAAAGCTAGAAAGCCTTTTTCGGAAGGTGAGTTTTTAAAAGAAAGCATTTGGAAAATAATGAGCCTTTCATATTCATGTTTTGCTACATGTTACAGGCCAAATCTCTAATGATAATCTGTAATACTCACAAATGCATATCCTGGCATTGCCCATGTGTCAAAAAGTTTGCTTACTCCTGTGCTAGAGAAAAAAATTGGTTATTTTTCCGGACTACAATGAGATTTGAGCTGTAGGAACTTCTTAAGTGTTGCATCGTGTT
Source organism: Periophthalmus modestus (assembly GCA_019594935.1). NCBI lineage: Eukaryota > Metazoa > Chordata > Actinopteri > Gobiiformes > Gobiidae > Periophthalmus > Periophthalmus modestus. The sequence goes on along the minus strand of JAIEZT010000198.1, from coordinate 15,219,681 downwards.
ATTTATTTACTACAGCTTGTAATTTTTACCAATTTTGTTCATTTAGGATACTTTTGGGGGATAATTCAGCTTTCTGATTTGGTTTCAACATCATCGTTTTTCATCTATATTTACTCCATCTTTGATTTACAGCCCGTGTTACAAAATAATCCTGTTTCTCTTGCATTTTGAACGTTTATGGAGCGTAATCGTTTGCCGTATCACTTTTCCTCACATACATCAAACGTCATTTTGGAGGAGGTCATTTTGTCTTGACCCGACAACCACCTATTCCATCCAATCATGCGTGTTACTCGTTCCCCGATGACTGGCATTCATCTCCTGTCAGACAGAGGTGATGGAGCCCTGAGCGTTCAGAATGACAACACGGAGCAGGGACCAGAGAAGTGACAGGAAAATTGACCCTTTTAACCAATCGGCTGGTTCTGCGGCTCAGGTAACAAGTGGTTAAAGGGCGATCGTCGAGGATTTGTGGTGTAGCTGTAATCTTCCAATTTTCTGGTAAATTTATACTTGACAATGGGTTTATGAATATTATGGAGGGAAAGGTATTTCTTTATGGGTGTACAGTTTTGTGAGTAAAAAGAGGGATAAGTATTTAAAGGGGACGGCAGTAGGTCAGTTGGAAAAGCGTTTGTCCATTGACTAAAGATTGGCGGTTCGAATCATGATCTCGAAAATAAACGTCATCGGTTGAGTGGTTAGATCCAATGACCCACAGGTTGGCGGTGCGATTCCAGCTCCCACAAATTAATGCTGTTGTTGTGTCCTTGGGCAAGACACTTAAACCACCTCGCCCCCAGTGTCTGTGTACTTTGGTGCATGAATGTGTAAAGCGCTCGAGTGCCTTTAAAGTGGAAGTGCAATATAAAAATGTGACAAAAAAAAAAAAATCCATAATGTGTAAATTATTCATGGGTTTCAGTTTCCTGTTATTAGGTGACATCTTGAGGACTTCTCATCTTTCAAAACATGTTTAAATTGTCAGTTGCTATGGTAACTGCTCTCATTTTTCATCATTCTGAAACCCATGGATTGGTGTAAATATATTTATTTCATGCAATTCTTCTGGTTTAAAAACTTTCATCTTAACTTTAGACGTTTTCCACTACCACATATAGTGTTCGACGTGTATGTGCATGGTTCAACACGGTCACGGTTGCCATGGTGACACGACGCGCACATTAGCAAACACTGTCTGATAAGTTTGTAGATTATCTGAAAACTCAAGGAAAAACACAGAATGGATTTAAACAACAGATTTGTTTTCACAGAGTCTGATCTGTTTGTGTGTTTGATTTTCAACAAAAAAAGGTGAGAGCGACTAACTGACAAAACTGTTGGCTAATGCTAGCTAGGTTGTAAACTGTAATTTTATGTGTGAGAGGCTTGTTTAACAGCTCACCTGTTGTAGTTCCAGCTAAGTCAGTTCTTTCTGGTCAGATTGTGTTAAAATAAAGCTCAGATTAAAGTCTAAATTGAGGAACAGAGCTTCAGACAGAGCAGTTTTACAGTTTTTCACAACCAGGGCATTTTTTACTAATTTTGACATTTTCTATTTACATACAAGTTGGTTTTAGCCATAGCCATTTAAAAAAATACATATATTTTTGACTCCTTTTTCTTTTAAAAAGCCCATAATACGCTATTACTCTGTTCAACCTTGTGATGTCATCATGTGGTAATACAGGAAGTGCTCCACTGTGATTTTAAACTCCATACACTTTCACTAGACTCACATTTCAGCTCTGGAATCACAAATCTCGTCTGAACTAAAGTTAAATGGTAGCTGTAACTTGAAAATTACCACTTGATGACATCACAAAGTGGAACAGAGCATTTTGAGCTTTGGAGATATAGACAAACTAATAATAAAGTGTTACTCAAACATGTGAGAGTGCAACAAAACACAACTCCAGGTATGTTTTTGAGGAGGGAACAATATTATAACATGGCTTAAAGCTCACAAGAATTCATTTTGTGTAAGAGCTTTAAGTTGACTAAAAAAACCCTGAAGGAGTCTTTACAGTGAAACAAAGCCAGTGTGTTTTAAAGTGTAAATTAAATGAACCAATATAAATGCAACCTCGCCTTTCTCCTCTTTCCAAATGACCAATCCAACTTTAGACAATAGCTTCTCTAACCCGATCGTTATGGAACAGTTTAAGCTATTTGCGGCACGGTGCTATTGTATCCCTTAAAGTGTGCTTGTGGTTTTTCCAAGAACGATTTTCGAGCTTTCGCTAAACGCAGTCTAACCATGAAATCCCAAAGATAACTGTAGGTTGGGGGTCGGCAGGCATCACTAATCATGTTGGAAACACCGCAGAGGTATGGGGGGGATTGCTTCGAGGTCAAACGAAGAGCAATATTGGGGGTTATTTTTTTTACCGTGCTAATGGGGCTGGAACGCATTATCTCTTAGCCATCTGGTTGGATTAGCTTACCTCCCCTAGCGCATTGGAAGGTTGAAAGCAAGCTAACTTTTGAGGACATCTTTGCTGTTGGTGGGGAACCTAAGACAAAGGCAATTGGAGTGTTTAGCAGCTGCGAGCGAGATATTGATCGGGTTGGGTAATTGTAATGGGGGAAAAAAAAAAACGCTGCTAGCTAAATGCGCGGGGGAGCTAGCCAGGGATCTAAATATGATGAAGTGTCATGCTGATTGTGCCTAGTTTGAGCTGTCAAAGTGTCAGTTTGCGTTTTCTACACCAGTGGTTTCTCCCACTGATAAGACTTATGGTCGTTACTATGAAGACAACAGGTAGCTCACGAGGGAAGCTAAGTGTATTATAATATTAGCACAATAATAGTCAAGTTAGCTTAGTTGCAATTATGGATATTCATTCATAGCTAAATGATTTGAGTGACATATGCAAAACTATACAGGAAGTAAACTCCTTACACCTTCAATAGAACCATTTGGCTAATTTCAGCCCTGGAATTGCCCATTTCTACTGAACTAAACGTAAAAGGTAGGTGTTAACTTGAAAAATACCACTTCATGACATCACAAGGTGGAACAGAGCATTTTGCACTTGAGATGTAGTCAAATAGGAGTGATGAAAAACGATTACAGTTGTCATGCTATTTAACAAATCCAAACTAAATATTTCATCTTTAGAATGACCAAAAGTCCTCAAAATGGTGTCCATTACAGGAAAACTTCATGTGACTATAACCCATGACTAGTGAAATATTGCATAATGAAAAACAGTATGGCATTTAAGTCCTTATGGTTGCTGCTATGGCGATAACAGCGGGAGGTTAATGAACTGAAGTGTACACATAACATTGGAAGAATAACAGCCAAGTTAGATTAGATGCAAATACATATATCCAAAGTAAAATTATGTCTGTAATATTCCATGTTTGAATGGTAAAAAGTCCTCAAAATGGCGTTGGTTAAAGGATCATGTGACTAAAATGCAGAACACAAACACGTCGCAAATTGAAAAGCAGTATGTCATTTTAAGCTACATTTAATTTTGTGTTCTCAATGCAAATCAGGTGTTATCTAGATAAAAGTCTTAATTTGCTTAATACAATCTGAACATGTGGCACTTCTCCCCAAAATCTGTAATCATAATTAAGCCTAACACTACAACTGACACTGCGCTCCGAGGCAGAACTCTTTTGGCTACGTTCTGAGTGTTTCTTGCATGAGACCAAACCAGTTCCAAATTTGCTGTGTTATCTTCATTTCAATTAGCATACCACTCTCCTCCTGCACAAACACGCCTCTATTAAGAATCTCTAGACACTTTTGGAGATGCGGTTTACATTTCAAGATAATGTTAACTTCAGCCAAGGGCAAATTTTGGCCTTTCCCAGTCAAATGTGCGAGAAGTGATCGTGCTTTCTTTTAATGGTAGGAGCTCGCGTCCTTGGAGACAGAGTTGAAAAAAGATCGACGTCGGCTAAGTGTGACTTGCTAACCCTGAGGGCAGCCGAGACTGAGCAGCGCCATACACTATTAATGCAAAGTGGAGGAAAAGTTTCGCACTTCTAACTAGCTTAAGATTGAGTTTGGAAATGTGCTCGTAGCGGAACAAGGACAGAAGAATCGGGCTGAAGAAGTCAAACATTTTCAGTCATTATTTGATCTCATAGACTGTATTGACTATATATATATGGACATAGCTAACTGCCATATGCTAGCTACCACTGACTCTGGCTCCAATTCCCTTTCTATTGAAAAACTGTGGCCTGTCTCTCTGTAAATGCTGCTGTCAGGCTCGTCATTTGGGTCTTAAAATGTTCGTATTGACCCGCTCAAAATGATCCTGGCAGTTTTTATTTCACTATTGTGTCCGTAAATCGAGATATGAATATTAATAACCGACAAATCAGACACCTTCCTTCCCCGAGATCAATCCTGGTAGCATTATTGACAGTGCTGCTAACTGCCTGCTCCCTGCTAAACCTGCGGTGAAGGCGGGAAGGGACCTTCAACATCCTCACTACGGATTGGCTATTTGGTTGCTGTGATACTCGGAAATCCAAATATGGAACTCGGCTCCAAGTTCACTGCTATAACTGCTAGCCTCGACGAGCTTCAGTTGACTGGAGCTGAACGCTGTGGGTGACGTCACACTCACTTCAGTCCACTTCTTTACACAGTCCATGTTTGATCTGTGCATTGCAGATTCAGCGCACGTTTACGCGTCACACATATCACACAACCGGAACACTTTAAACGTCTAGCAAGAAGACTTCTCCAAGGGCCCTAGCGCTACATGCTAATTTCATTATGGGCGGCTATGCAAGAGAGACATCTTTGTATGCTAATGAGGGGGCTTAGTATAAGTAAATTACCAGTCGCTCCTGCCAAGTGTGTGATTATGGATGTGCACTATTTCGGCAGGTACACTCCTCCAGAGCAGAGTTCACTACTATAAACCATCTGTGCGGGGAGTATTCGGAGTACTGCACTTCTTTAATTACTACAAATAGCCAAATTAGCGTCACGGTTTAGATGTATGCAAGACAGAAAGTATAGATCATTCTTTTAACTTCTTGTTTTCAACTGTTGAGTCCAGGAACTATTGTGAACAACAGGTGACAAGATCTTTATAAGTGAGATAATCCATTTAGAAGTAAAAAAAAAAATACTAGTTAAATAGACAAGTGTTATGTTTTCAATACAAGGAAGTACAGTAACCACAAAACGATCATACTACAACAACTATTACAATTTCTACTGCTCATCTTAACTTTGGATGTTATCTGCTGCCACATATTCAGAAACACAAGCTGGATTTAGGCTCAGAATCTGGCAACCCAAATTAGGATTGGATTATGGGCTTGAAAACCAAAACAAAGATTACAATTAAATAATATAAACGATAATTATACTGCATCTCCGACATGTTAGTGACATATGCACCATCCCACACTCACCTGCTGGTGCCCGGAGTCAGGACTGAACCAGGACTGAACCAGGACTGAACCAGGACTAATCCAGGACTAAACCAGGACTGAACCAGGACTGAACCAGGACTGAACCAGGACTGAACCAGGACTGAACCAGGACTAATCCAAGACTAAGTCAGAACTAAACCAGGACTAAGCCAGGACTAAGCCAGGACTAAGCCAGGACTGAACCAGGACTGAACTAGGACTAAACCAGGTCTAAACCATGACTAAACCATGACTAATCCAGGAACAATCCAGCACCAAACCAGCACTAAACCAGGACTAAACCAGGGACTTAACATTAACTTAACATGGACTAAAAATGGGGGATCAGCGTTTCAGTTTCATGGCTCTAAAACCTGGAACAATCTTCTACTTTGACAATGTTTAAATCCAGTCTCCAAACAGTTCTGTTTAGCTGTGCATATGACTGAAGGGTTTTTTTATTCTACTCTCTTCTGTTTTAATGTTAATTTTGTGATGATTATTTATGTTTGACTTGTCGTATTGTGAATGTCTTTATTATTCTGTAAAGCACTTTGAATTACTTTGGGTACCAACTGTGCTATGCAAATAAACGTGCCTTGCCTACTACTACTACTACTACTACCAGGCCTGTCAACAGAAATTTGGGGGCCCGGGACAAGAAGCATCTAACATAAATTAACAAGAAGAAGGTCCAGTACTGGAGGTGGGGACAACAGACCCCTTTAACCCCCTGTCAACTCCCCTGACGACTACTACCTTAGTTGCAGGATGCTAAAGAAACAATGGACTTCAGATAGAAACAGCAAGACAACTTAGCCAGAAAATCCAACCCATAACCTCCTCGCTGATGCACAAAGCCCCCCTCTATAATATTAATACAACCACTGCTAACTTTCTTTACTCAAGCTCCCAAAGTTTGCCAATACCTTGAATGAGCCAGCCGCGTGTTTCCCAGGCAAACACAGACGCCCCGAAACTTATATTTATATTGATGATTCTATTGCAGTCTTCTAATAACTGGCCTCTTCAATAATTCATGGCTCACTCGCTGCTTTCTGAATCAATCTCTCATAAACAAACAGAGGCTAGCTTCACTCGCAGGAGGACCACCCCGACGCCCCGATGCGGAGGTTGGACTGTCGCCGTCAATCAACTCCCACGAGGAATTCATGCATTTTATAGAATAAGTTATATGAGTTTTAAAGATTTTTTTTTAGTTGGATCAATATGGCAATTTCATTATTCAGAAGTTTCTTATTTTTGTGAACATCTCCTGGATTTTGTCAATTTTTTCCTTCAATTTTATGTTTTTTTAATTTAGTCGGAATGTTTTTTTATTGTGTGAGTTATAATTAAATTTACATTTATCGCATAAATGTAATTTTTTTGGTACCCCCCTTATCAAAACATAATACAATTAAGTTTAATTATGGAGAAACCGTCAAACTCCCAGGACCCAAGGAGGATCAGATTTATATATAATTTCACAAGATTGGCTGGACAAAACAAACTTGCAAGTCTGAAAACGTTTTAACTTATATTGTTAGCTATAACTGTAATATGTATTATACTTCTTATAATAATCATCCTCACTTTTAGACTGCTGCACCTGCGACCCAGCCCTAGAATAAGAGGAAGAAAATGGATGGAATGGATGATTTCATTGAACATTTTGGGGGATAAGGTATTGTTTCGCTAAAAATGCAAAATCAATATACACTGCCTGGCCAAAAAAAAAGGTCACCACCTGGATTTAACTAAGCAGATAGGTCCGAGCCTTCTCCACTTGGTCAGATCTAGGTTCAGCAACAGTCTGTGCTCAAAGAATGAGGTAATCTGACCTGAATATACTGAATGACCAGGTTATTCTGTCAATAGATTTTTTTTCTTCCCTGATGGCACGGACATATTCCAAGACGACAATGCCAGGATTCATGGGGCTCAAATTGTGAAAGAGTGGTTCAGGGAGCAGGAGACGTCATTTTCACACATGGATTGGCCACCACAGAGTCCAGACCTTAACCTCATTGAGATTCTAAGGGATGTGCTGGAGAAGCTTTGTGCAGCGTCAGACTCGACCATCATCAATGCAACATCTTGGTGAAAAATTAATGCAACACTGGATGGAAATAAATCTTGTGACATTGCAGAAGCTTATTGAAACAATGCCACAGCGAATGTGCAACATAATCAAAGCTAAAAGCAGAACAACCAAATATTAGAGTGTGTGACCTTTTTTTTTGGGACTTTATTCCATTTCATTATTTTTGGTTGAAGTAAAATAACATATGTAGAAAGTAGTAAAGTTCTTTTAACATATAACAGATGGAAAGGTGACACTTTTGCTTGTATAGGGTCAACATTTTTTTACGTGTTGAGTAAATGTTAAAATAAAGACATTACCATTTTGCTATAGTTGAATTGTCAAACAGCTCCAAACGACAAAGCGCTCCTCATCAGGCCGGTCTAATAGTGTATTTACCTGCTTCTGTTCCACACTCCCTCACGTCTCCAGCAGCACTCATCCCCTGGAGCGCATTTTCAAATGCACGTATCACTTTGTAGCTCCATCAAAATGTCACTCGCCAACGTGGCCATTGTGGAGCGGCTTGGATGTTGTCAGGCCTAATTAGCCGCGCCAAAACATGCATTAACATTTCAAAAGGTCAAGGTCAATAAATGTACAATTGAAACGCTGTGAGAATGATCACTTACGCTATGGCAGTCTCATGAGCTCGTGTTGCTAATGCTAAAACGCTGTTAGCTAGAGAAAATTGCAGTATCGCCACCATGAGCTAAACTGTAACCATATACTGCTACTTCTGTGTTGGTGGGTCCACCACATGCTTGTCTCCATGAAGATTGGATTGCTTTACCTGAAATGTTACACAGTATGGCTTTAAACCTGTCTCGCATTGATTATAGTATAGGTGTTTCTAATCGTACAAAACATGCTTGACTATGTGGCATCATCTACTTGTCTCACTCGAGATAAATAAGGTTAATGGCATACTGTGGAATATTCCAGGCAAAGCTGCGAGAACATCTCCATGGAGACAAACCTTTAATTTTTTTCAGGTTGCTAAACTTCTATTAACAGTACCTTCCCACTCTACTCTTCCAACTGCGAGAATGATCACTTTTGCTATAGCAGTGTCATGTTCCATCCATCCATGTTCTTATTCCCATACTGTGGAATAAGAAGAAGAAAAAATGTAATCTTCAAACCAGCTACTTTGCCAACTTTCCGTCTCCCTTCTCATTCTACTATTTCAGCTAAGGATTTTACTTAAGTCAGCTTTGGCAATTGTGGATATAAGAGAGAAAAAAAAAAAAAAAAAAAAAAAAAAATATATATATATATATATATATATATATATATATGTATACATACACACATATACATATACACACACATACACACACACACACACACACAATTTTCAAATTGTAAAAAAACTAATCAACAGCGTTGAAACTGAACTTTTGATGGCTCATTTACAAAGAATAAAACATTAACAAGCTTGGGTCGAGTGTACTCAAACTTGCTCAAAATTATTTTATGCAAAAGCCTCTCAAATTTCACATCTCTCCTCTCTGTTACCGTTTAAGCTGCTTGTTTATATTCTACAAAAATGACTTTGATTTTTTTAATATCTGCAGATAATTACATGCTTTCTTAGCACATAATCTCGCTTGTATGTGGTGCTGTTTTATTAAAAATCCAGAGGCGACGGGATGTGGAGACATGACTCCTTACTTGGCTCCTCTTGTTTGAGGTGTGTTGGCGAGGTGTGAAAATTCTCCGCGGGGCCCCCATCTGGGCGGAGACGTGAATGACAGGAAAGGGACGCCCGGACACGCTCAGGGGTCAATGATGTAGAGAAATCAAGAGCTCCCTCTCCCCTGGGAATGATTACGCTCTAATTTCATCTCATTTGTGTACCCGCGCTGAGTGAATTAAGCACCTGCCAAGCGCCAAATGCCCAGAACGTTGTCTTTGTAGATGAACCAATGAGGATAACTTACTGTGTAATAACTGAACGCCTGCAAGGTCTGCCAGGTTTGCCAGTGACCAGCTTGAAATGAGCTTAGAGGGCGTGTACCCCATTTCAAACCATGAGTCAGGGACATGTTCCAGTTTGAACTGTTAGCTCCGCCCACTTTGTACTTTCTGTCACTTTGATATTGCACCAGGACACAGAAGCAACTGTCTGGGATAGTGGCACACAGTTGTTTCCTCATAGTTCTCTGACAGAAAGAAACAAAACAAATTGTAAGCACTCTTGAAAAAGCATCATGACAGACAATCAAGTGTCTGGGATAGTGTCAGGTGATTAGTTTCCCATGATTCTTTGTAACCTGGCTAAGGTGCCTGATTGGTTGAAACTTGTCAAGATTAGCAGATATAGGGACACATTTTGACTCAAGTTCCATATTTAGAATTCCGACTGCGAGTATCATAGCAATCAAAGAGCCAATCCAGAGCAAGACTGTTCAAGCTAACGCCCACGCTGGTTTAGCAGGGGGTGGGTGCTTACCATTGCTGTTAATCAAACCTGTCGCTAAAGCTAGCAGGGGCGAACGCTGGGAAAGAAGGGGCCTGATTTGTTGGTTATTAATGTTTATATATTGATTTATGGATAAAATAGCAAATAAAAACACCAGGATCATGTACAGAGTTAATACGAACATTTTAAGACCAAAATGACGAGTCTGGCAGCAGCAGTTACAGAGAGAGAGGACACAGTTTTTCAATAGAAAGTGAATTGCAGCCAGAGTCAACCGAGCCGGATCGTCCATGCTCACTTTCTATTTGTAACGCCACAGCGAGTTAGCCATTGTCCATTTATATATACAGTCTATAACCACGACACAGAAAGGCCAGTCTGGGATAGTATCATGCAGTTTCCTTAGCATTCCTTAATCTCCGCCCACTATTTGTTTTTTTCTATCACTCTGGAAAATGCACCATGACAGAGAATGAAGTGTTTAGGATAATGTCAGGAGGTTGGCTGCCCACAAATTCTGTGTAATAAGGTGCCTGATTGGTTGAAAAAGGTGACCCCGTCAGTAGCTTCTTTATTAGTTATTACCTGGGAAAATGCTAAATAAATGAATAGACTGTATTTTAAAATTGCAATTTCTTTCACCTTTAGCAAGATGAGGGATTTTTGAATCGTCAGTAAAGACATTATTTCCACTTGACCCATGCATTACAAATACAATTACTTCAGCAACTGGCAACTAATAGCTGACAAGAATGACAATTATGTGCTAATTGTGCTGAAACAACGAAATGAGATACAAATCAAAACAGGTATGTGAAGAATTATAATCATGAAACCAATTTATACAGTCAGAGCAGGGAAGCATAGCATTATGGGATACCGCGTTAGAGCAGATGGGGGATGACGACTTGGGGTTAGGGATGCACTGATACAATACTGGTATTGAATATCGGCTTCCAAGATACCAGTTTAGCTGATATTACACCAGTTTATAGATGATTTATTGGACAATGATGGGCCAAAACGTCTCAGAAAATTAAACTTGCATTTTTTCAAAGCTGTCCCGCAGTTACTTTAAATTAAAAATAACAGCTACAAAACACATTTGGATCAGTTTCACCATGTACACCATTTGTGTTTAAAGGAAATAAGTTATAGTACTGGTTGCTATCGAGGAATCGGCAGATACTAAAGCTAAAGTAGCGACATCGGTATCGGAATAGAAAGAGCTGGACTGGTGCGTCTCTATTTGGGGTAGTAGTAGTAATAATAAAAAATAAGGCCTCACATTTGTATTACGTTTTACAAGCTTGACAAACATCTTCATATTCAGTGGTGGTAAGCTACTTACGCCACAGCCGCCCGGGGTCAGACTGATGGAAGCAAGGCTGCCAATCTGTGCCATAGACCCCTCTGATCAACTCTTACAGGGACACATGGACGATATACACTGTTGTTGCACAGTTGGCAGGCGAATGCTTTAACCACTTAGCCACTTCACAAAGAATGACTCGATTAGCTTAACTTTTTGGCTAATCCTGGCTAACCAAACGTCATTTACTTAAAAAAAAACAACAATTAGCTTAACTTTTTGGCTAGTCCTGGCTAACCAAACTTAAATTACTTAAAAAAAAAACAAAAAAAACAACAATTGCCGTAACTTTTTGGCTAACCAAACTTTAATTGGTAAAAAAAAAAAAACTTTTTGGCTAGTCCCTGCTAACCAAACTTCAATTACTTAAAAAAAACAAGAGCTTAACTTTTTGGCTAACCAAACCTGGCTAACCAAAAAAACAATTCAATTTTTGGCTACTCCTGGCTAACCAAACTAATATACCATGTGCCATGTGCAAACTTAAAATTACACATATTAGACAAAACAGCATGAAAACTGTTTTGTGTGAGAGACAAATGAGGTTTCTAGTGCTAGCTTACTTCTTCTCCTGGAACAAAAACAACCAGTTTTTATACATAAACAAGCTCTAGAAAACGTATTGTTGACAAGGCCATCTGCTTGTGCCGCTACACAATTAGCAGCGAACATTGTCGAGAATGTTGTGTTCCAATACTGGGTCACTGTAGCTTTTCATTCGCGCTCTTTGTCATATTCATGTAGCAACTAGGACACCATCATCGCCAATAGAATACACACCTTTATCCACGAACAAGCTGATATTGTCGGGAGGTTGTGTGAAGACGCCGGATTGGCCCCTCGGAGCCACTTTGGCGGACCTCTGCGTTTGATTGCTCGTGTGAAAAGGATAGATACGTTATTACCAAACAAAATATCTAATTCGGTGGCAGTTCTGAACACATCCTGCACCGCGACAGAGGAGACGAGGGCTAACAAAGACGAGCTAGCGCTGGTGGAGAGGAATCAATCTTTCTTCCTTTTTACTGTGGTGCGAAATGGAATTGGATTTTTTGAAGAGAGGGCGCCTTTAAAAGCATTTGTGTCTCCGGGCACCGTGAGGCAAAATATCACGGGTTTGTGCTAGAGAGGATAAAAACAAGTAAACAAGCTGTAAAGGCGCAAATTGTTGACATAATGTATGAAAAAGACATTTAAATGCGTAAAAATAGCAATTGGCTCTGTGCAGAATAGAGCCTAGCAACCTCACTGTTAGCGTAACTACTTCCTGTCTCAATTGTATCTCTATGAGGTTTTTGCAGGGTCATGCTAAAATGAATAAATATTTAAAGATGAGGCCGTGGACAGGGAGCTGTGGGTGGATGTCACTGACAACATTTTAAAAACTACACAAATAAAATGAATATGTCACCAGAGGACACTTCTGTGTTTAGGAAGAGACATGTTTGTGTCTCAATGCTAACGCTAATGAAGAAGAACTGAAGAAGCGGCTTGGTTGAGCAGCGAAATGTCTTCACTCTTACAACGATTTGTCCAGTTGACAGATTTAAGTTTTGTCTTTTGTTATGGCTAACGCTAATGCTAATTTATAACATTCCAGGAATTGTAATAATATCTCTATGGAGACAGGAAGGTGCTCACCCTTCACCAGAAACGTTACACAGGGCAAATTTAAAGGTCCTCTATTATGCAAAATGTATACGTGTGAGCTTTCAAAAATCTGTCATGTCAAAAATCTTCTCAACAATACACAAAGTTGTGTTTTGTTTCATTCACACATGTTTGAGAAGCCCTGCATTATTGGGCTGTCTACTCAAAATGCTCTGTTCCACCTTATGATGTCATGAAGTGGTAGTTTTCAAGTTAACAGCTACTTTTTACCTTTTGGTCAGTGGGGCTTTCCCCTTCAGGGCTAAAATTATCCAAATGATTCTAGTGAAGTCAGTGAAGCACTTCCTGTATTACCACATGACATCACAAGGTGGAACAGAGTGTTTTCTGTTTGCGAGAAGAACTCAGCCTAAATATGCAGAGTTTGTGTGTTAAACATGTATGAATGAAACAAAACACAACTCTGAGTGTGTTTGTGATGAGGAAGCAGCATTATAACAGATCAGAAAACAGCGTAATATTAGCCCTTTAAGTGAACTGCTTCTAAAACCCACTGTATATCAGCATCGCATCATCAAGAGAGCATTTGTTCTCCTGTAAAAGTGCTGAGCTGCCCGTTCACACACAGTATCGGGGTGAGACTCAGACTTCTGGTTGGCCTCTCTGTGGTGCCAGAAGTCTTTGATCAAACAGAGCGGCTTTATGCCTCCCGACCGTTCGACACAACTCAGAGCGGAGAAATAATCTATGGAGACAGTGTGAGAATTTGAATGAAGGGAATGCAGGTGACTACAGACACTACACAACTCCAAACAATACGGACCGTGTAATATGCAAATCGGGCACCATCTTCTCAAATATGCTTTGTGAGGTTACAAGATCTGAAATTTAGATGGGAGAGAGGTTTAAAGGGACTGTATGCAGCCTGCACCCTTATAGTTTTGAAAATGGCACACAGCTGAACCTGGGCAATTGTAAATAAAAGGTCCTATATTACACAAAATGGACTCTTGTAGCTTTAAGCCGTGTTATAATGTCATTACCTCATCAAAAACACACCTGGAGTTGTGTTTTGTTTCATTCACACATGTTTGAGTAACTCTTTATTATTAGTCTGTTTATATCTCCAAACTAAATATGCTTTGTTCCACCTTGTGATGTCATATTGTGGTAAATTTCAAGTTAACGGCAATATTTTACCTTTAGTTCAGAAGAGATTGGAAATTCCAGGCCTGAAATCCTTCTAATGATTCTAATGAAGGTCTATGGAGTTTAAAAACACAACAGAACACTTCCTGTATTAGCACATGACATCACAAGGTGGAACAGAGTGTTTTCAGTTTGAAAGAAGCCTAAATATGCAGCGTTTGTGTGTTAAACATGTGTGAATGAAACAAAACACAACTCCAGGCCTGTTTGTGATGAGGAAACTACATTATAACATAGATCAGAAAACTGCTTAAGATGGACCCTTTAAGAATAAGTCAGAATTACAAGTGTCATCAGTTGATCTGCTGATGTTTGCCTCTTATCTGGGGCACAGTTAGGTCAGTTTAGGTGTTTGTGGAATTTTAAATACAGATCTTACACACAGTTCCTTCCACGAGGTTTCTTTGCCATTTTAACATTAAATCAGACCTATTCTGCAAAATGGACTTTTCAGAGCTTTTAATCATGTTACACCCGTTTCCTTCTCATTTACCATCTGAAGTTGTGTTTGGAGTGATTCATGATTGATTAATCTTGAATCACTTATTTTCAAAAGTCCATTTTGTTCATCAACACTTTTTTCAACTCCACCAGCAAATGCTCACTGTGACGTATGTGATTCTTTCTGTATTTTTATTGTCTTAATCGATGATACATGTAGGATTCGGCAGCGTCGCATAGTCATTTTGGTACAAATGAAAACAGTCCACTCGCTAGTGTGATCTTCAGCTGTCCATAGGGGGCGCTGACAGCATGTGGCACTTTGTTGTGATGATGTTTACGGTGACGTCAGCTCCCATTGGTAACCACAGTTTTTTTTTTTACGCGGAAGTCAGCGAACTTGTTTATTTTAGTAAGTCCTTTTAGATGAATACTGCGATTTAAAATTTGCAATTTATAACAATGATGCAAGAGTGTCAA
The DNA here is from genome assembly GCA_019594935.1 of Periophthalmus modestus. Classification (NCBI taxonomy): domain Eukaryota; kingdom Metazoa; phylum Chordata; class Actinopteri; order Gobiiformes; family Gobiidae; genus Periophthalmus; species Periophthalmus modestus. Next base: position 15,204,651 of record JAIEZT010000198.1, on the reverse strand, counting down.
AGATTATGACTATAGAGCGACACAAACACAATAGGTCGGCTTTCAAACTGTAGACTGTTGTTTTTACCAATCCATTTTTTATTATAAAGCAATTTTCACACAAAACGTTACATTTAACTTTTTTATTAAACCTATTGTAAATCTCAAATACTTGAATTTGGATACTTGATGTTATCCTATTCTACTGTTCTTGTACTTTACTGTTACAACACTTGGTGAAAAAATAAAGATCCTCTCACCTCATTTTTGCAACATCTATAGGAGTAACGCTCAACCACCCGGCTAAGAGTTTAAAATCTATATAAAAAAGAAGGCGTAAGACAAATTTTGAAGTTAAAATTAAAAGTTGTGTTGAAATGTGCCGACTTTACACTTCGTCTTTCCGCCTCCATGTACAGTGACTCCACGATCGATGGATTTGATTGGATGATTCGTCTTCATTAGGCGCATTAGGGACTCCCTGAGAGAGACTAGCGCATGCTACGCTAACGGCTACCCCAAATGTGCCTATTCATGCAGTATGCTAACACAGGTCACATGGTGCCATATGGACACCCGCTGACACCAAAGCCGCCCGGTCTGAAATTCATCTGATTAATATGGGCTCAGAACGCAGGGCCAAAGTGCTGGAGGCATTGGTGGAGTGGAGTTTTGATTAAAAGATGAGACCGGTCCAAGTATCATTCCCATCAAAGGGTTTTCCGGGGAACACTATGACTCTACTCCAGGCGACAAACAAAACCAGCTAACAAGGAACTTTATATCAAAGACTGTTCAAACACATATGCTGGAAAGAGAGGCGGTCGGACTGGTGTCTGTACAAACAAGGCAGGTAGAAGGTATCCAGGTGTTTCCTATTGATTACTCTGTACTTTGCCATGAAATATCCAAAAGATAAATTCATAAATGTTGAACCTGATCATTTCTATTACTGATTATTGGTTCAAGAACTCACTTTATTAACAACAAAAACCTGCATTTTAACTATATTCATTTTAGCTGCCCCTGTCTGTATTAAATAGATTGTTACGGCCCTACGCCATAAGTTCTTTGCATTGTTTGTATTTGTCTATTTCGTGTGTCCCTCAGTCTGTCCTCTTTCCCCCATGAAATCCTGGCTGCGTGAGCCTTTGCTGATGATTGGAGGATGGTTTTTCCCACCCTGGCCAATCTTGGGGCCCACCTGCAGAAGCTTCCCCCCATTTAGGAAAATTCAGGATACCTGTTCGGGGTCAGTATGACATTTTGGTGTATCTCTTTTGTTATGTCACTTCTGTGGTAGTGACTCTGTTCTCATACACTCGACTGTCAGGACTAACTCTGTGTTTGCTTGCCAAGATTTTATGTTAATGTTAAATTGGTGTCTTAGTCAAGTTAACCTTTGTTTCTTTTGTTTAAACCCTCGCCAGTACCTTCTGTTTAAGTATTTTGGATTCCTTTTTTTTAGTTTACCCTCTACAACTCTGCACATTAAATTACTTCTTACTTTACAATTTTTCCATCCTGTTTTATGTTTATTTTTTGTCATTTCCCTGACCCTATATGAGCTGGGTCATAACACAGCTATCATTTCCAAGATCAGAAGTCGATATCCCATTTTGGTCTATAAATTGGTGCGATATGACAATTTACTGGACAGTGTTGGCCCAGAACAGCTCATACAACACAATTACTTTAAATGATAAGTAACAGTTACAAAACACATTTGGATCATTTTAACTTATGCCGTTTCTTTTTAAAGGAAATAAATCATAATTTCAGTCTCTGCCCTGGTATTGGTTGATATCAGGGACCAGCAGATTCTAAAGCCAAAGTATCGACATCGGTATCGGAACAGAAAAGGCTGGATTGGCGCATCCCTCGTTGTTACGTCATCTGAAACCCTGCAATACTGAAAACAACCAAATCTACAGCCAGCAAACACCAAACACACACACCGGGTATCTTTGTCAAAACCAACAGAAATAACGATTTTTTTTTTCTTTCTATGTTAGTTGGAAAAGCGAAATAAAAATCATTTTCGGTCCATATCTGCAAACTATAAGGTACCTGGAGTTTATACGTTTTCATGCTCGACAATTTCGACTGCCCACTACCGCTCTTCTTCAGAGTGGTCATGCGATGTTGCTGTGACGTGTCCAGTTAGCTGATTTAAATGCCTTAAACCAGGACGAGGGGGCATTTTCACTGTCACACACCTGGGCTTCTGTTCTGAAGAAGTCAGACAGCAGATGGCGCTGTCGTCCTACTTCTACAGGTACCAAAACCTGTTTAAATCAGCTGACCGGACACGTCACAACAACTTCACATAACCACTGGAGGTAGAGCGCTAGTGAGCAGTCCAAACTCAGGTTAGATACGAAAACAAACTAAACCTTGGTCTGAAAAAAGAATCTATTAAAATAAGTGTCTTGCTAAAGGACCCAACAACACTGCGCCAGTTGATCTGAGCTAGTACTGAACCACTGGCGGATGCTGTGACCACTCTTGTTTGACTCCAGTATCGACAAATGAGTGTCAGAAATTCATTTTAATGTAGATTTTTTGGGAAAACGAAAAGGCAGAATGCAAGAAACAACTTAGAACCACAACTCCGCAAATGGACAGCTGAGTTTCCATTGAGAGCACGATTTGTATTATCAAGATCGGAGGAGCGCTGCCATCTCCCTGCAAAAGAGTGTAATCATGAATTTGAACCTAAACTAAACCTCTTATTGGATTAAAACACTGCTGTGAACTGCCATGGAGATCTTATGAATACCACTCTTGATTCGGCAAATACCCTTCGGCAGTTCAAATCTTATTACCAGGAATCGTGATCAAAAAATGTCCCCAAAGTTTTCTGAAAATGTTATCAAATTGTGTGCCAGCGCAGGTCTCTGATGCATTCTGCCTCAGCTGATACGGGTTCTGTTCGTTTTAGGACACAAAATGAGGCCAGTAATTGAGCGGTTGGCAATGATCATCAGCGATCGGGGACTGGCTCGGCTCTGGGCCAATGTATTTGAACAACTCTTAAGCTCAGGTTTGTCCTTGATATATTTACGCAAGATTTATTATTTAGAATATAAGGACTGAAGAAAGAGAATTGTATTGTAGAAGTGGGTTTTTAAAAGGTCCTATATTACACAAAATGGATTCTTGTGAGCTTTGGGCCAAGTTATGTTGCTGGCTCATCAAAAATATACTTGGAGTTGTGTTTTGTTTCATTCCCGCATGAGTAATCTGTTATTATTAGTCAGTCTACATCTACAAATCTCAAAATGCTCTGTTCCACCTTGTGATGTCATGAAGCTGTAGTTTTCAACATCTACCTTTTACCTTAAGTTCAGAAGAGATCGGCAATTCCAGGGCTGAAAAGATCCAAATGATTCTAGTGAAGGTGTATGGAGTTTAAAAACACAGTGGAGCACTTCCTGTATCACCACACGATGACATCACAAAGTGAAACAGAGTGTTTTCTGTTTCAGAGAAAAACTCACTGCCAGATGGCAGATGTTTTGACCTGGTTTAGGGTTAGCATCTTTGTACCAGTTTTTGTTTCAAGTGAGTAATTACAAGGCTCATCGTCTTTTCCGTCGCTCCAAACAAACTTGAAGAATTTATTTTATCAAATAGTGTGATTATTCAACCACAAATGCGTCACTGTTGCAGATCAAAATACCAAAAGATGATAAGGTTTAATAATTTCTTTATTTCTTTCGAAAACAGTGAATCACCCACAGAGTTATACGCCCTAGCTCTCCATCTGAAATGACTACTACCAACTACCACTACTACTACGACTACTACTTAAGTATTATTCAGTGTCCAAAAAGCTTTATATAAGTCTGATGTATTATTACTACTAGTAACTACTAGTAACTACTAATACCACCACTACTACTGACTACTACTACTACTAAGCGTCTTTCAGTGTCCAAAAAAAACCCTATATAAGTCAGATGTATCACTACTACTACTACCGCCACTACTACTACTATCACTACTACTGACTATTACTAACAGTACTACTAAGCATCTTTCAAAAAGCACTATATAAGTCTGACTATATAAGTACTCTGATGTATACTACTACTACTACTACTACTACCAGCACTACTACTACCACCACTACCACAGTGTCTTTGAGTGTCCAAAAACGCACTATATAAGTCTGACGTATTATTACTACTACTAACTACTACAACTACTATTACTAAAGCGTCCTTGAGTGTCCAAAAAAGTGCTACATAAGTCTGAATTACTGCTCCTATTACTAGTACTACTCTTACCACCACCACTACCACTACAACCACTACTCGTACCACAGTGTCCATGAGTGTCCAAAAAAGTGCAATATAAGTCTTATGTATCACTACTACTACTACTACTACAGCCACTACCACTACTGTTACTAGTCCTTGGGTATCCTCATACTTCTACCACTACCACTGCTCCTACTCCGACTTGTCAAGTGCTTTAACCCATTGTAAATACTGTAAACACTACTGCAGCTGTCCACAACTACACAAAAGCTCGCTCCACTCAAGTACACAGTACATGCAGCGACAAAGTAGCGAGAGGCTCAGTCAGTTTGAGTTTGAGAATCGTTGAACAAATGTTGAGCTAAATCTTTTATATCTTGTGACTGTTTACAGGCAATTTAACCGACATGACTAATTCAGACGCTCACTTCTTTAACGCTTCCTCAATTATTCATCTTGACAGAGCACAAGCCTACACTTTGAAACAAACTGTGACTTGCATTTTAGATTCTCAAACTTTGAAATTTGGCAAAAAAGTCATTACATTTTCGGGATGCATTTTATCTTTCTAAAGGTGCACTAAGTCACTTTTCTGGAGGAGGGTACGCCACCTGCTTGTCTTGGGAAGATATTGCTTTGCCCAGAATATTCCATAGTATAGTGTTATCTTGCATTTATTCAATTAGAAGTATTTTTATTGCTTAGAAACATGCATTCTTACTGGGACCAGGGTCATCTCTCCACAGATCTGACCTGTAACCTGTCTCCAAGGAGATTGACAAGTATAATGCCATACAGTGGATCATTCCAAGCAAGGCGTCTCCTTACATCTCCATAGAGATTTTGACCCGTCGTCTACTACCACTACTACTACTACTTCTTACTAGGTAGCCCTATTACCAGCAAAAGCTCTGATACTGTACATTTTTCAGGTATCGGTATCGGCAAATCCTCAGACCAAACCAATGATCCGATACCACTTTGGATTTCCAGAATGAAGACCCGTAGATGTGAGCACTGCAGCTAGCTAATGCTAATGCTCAGATCAGGTTAAATGCAGATTGTGGAAGCTCTGCAGACATTTAAAACACGCTAATAATAACAAGACATTTGTGTTAGCGCTTTGATTCCTTTAGCCTTTGGTGTGGACGCTGAACTTGCTAAAATAACTACGGAGAAAGCAGCCCGACAACAACGCTAACCTGACAACAGTGCTAACACAGCAACGGCGCTAACACGATCCACGTGCTCTGAGGATGAAGTCTTTTTCCAGGCCTTACTGTGTTTTTTTCGTTGCTCTGTGTAACAAAATGACCAAGTAGAAAAGTGAAAGTGCTTAAATCAGCACAAATCATCAAGACCATTAGACATTTGACTCAACTGAAAGGCCATCTCTAAGTGTTACTTATTTTTTTGCTCTTGTAAAAAACTTGAGCAGCTTTAGTTTACTTCTTCACACTGTGGTATCAGCGAGTACACCAAGGTCAAGCAGCGGATCAGATTAAAAAACTGCTATATACTTTTGCAGCTGAAACTAGATCAAGCAGATGACATGCTCCTCTAAAAAGTTCCATAGTGCACCTTTAAGACATTTTGACAGCTGGACTTTTAGATGGGTCCATACAGCGAGTGTGTCACATGACAGCTGGGACATAAAGGACGACAAATAAAAAGTGGCTGTAATAAACAGTTACAAGCAGCTGTCGCTCTGCACATCGGCTCGAGGAAGAGGAGGAGGAAGAGGAGAATGGACAAACTGGCCCAGACAGAGGAAGAGGAGAAGAGGAGGAGGAAGAGGACGGAGGGACAAACCGGCATGGGCAGAGAAAGATGAGGGGGAAGAGGAAGATGGACAAACTGGTCCAGACAGAAGAAGAGGAGAAGAGGAGGATCGACAAACTGGCCCGGGCAGAGGATGAGGAGGAAGAGGAGAATGTACAAACTGGCCCGGGCAGAAGAAAAGAAGAGGAGGCTGGACAAATGGGTTCGGGCAGAGGAACAGGAGGAGGAAGAGGAGGATGGACAAACCGACTCAAACAGAGGAATAGGAGGAAGGAGAGGAGGATGGACAGAACGGCCCAGACAGAGGAAAATGAGGAGGAAGAGGAGGATGGACAAATCGGCCAAGGCAGAGGAAGAGGAGGATGGACAAACCGGCACAGAGAGGAAAAGGAGGAAGAAGAGGAGGATGGACAAATCGGCCTGGACAGAGAAAGAGGAGGATGGACAAACTGGCCCAGACAGAGGAAGAGGAAGAAGAGGATGGATAAACCGGCCCAGACAGAAGAGAAGCAGGAGGCGAAGGAGGAAGAGGAGGATGGACAAACCAGCCCGAGCAGAGGAAGATGATGAAGAGGAGCAAGTGGAGGAAGATGAGGAGGAGGATGGACAAGCTGGCCAGAGCAGTGGAAGAGGAGGAGAAGGAAGAGAAGGAAGAGGAGAAAGAGGGACAAGTGTGACGGATGCAGACACATGGAGTCTCAGGCCAGAACCTACTGTCAGCAGACTGCAAGGATGACTGCCTCACCCACGGAGAGAGGGATGAGGAGAGATGGATGGAGAGACAGAGGAGGAAGGACTGAGGAAAGCAGAGAGTGAGTATGATGGATAGAAGAGGGAGGGGAGACAACGTGAGAGAGAAGAGAGAGAGAGTAGAGAAAAGAAGAGGGACTTGCTGGGATGTAGGGAAAAAGAGAAAAGGGGAGTGAAAGCGAGAGAAAGATAGATTGATAAAGAGAGAGAGACAGAGAGGGAGAAGAGAGAGAGACAGAAGGAGGGAGAAGAGGGGGTTACAAGGGGAGTGAAAGCGAGAGATAGATCGATAGAGAGAGAGAGAGGGAGAAGAGAGGGTTACATGGATCTAGGAAAGAAAGAGAGAAAAGGGGAGAGAAAGTGAGAGAGAAAGCATAGATCGATAGAACGAGAGAGGAGAGAGAAGAAGGGGTTACAGGGATGTAGGGAAAAAGAGAAAAGGGGAGAAGGGAGAAAAGAGAGAATGAAAGAATAAAGAAAGAAGGGAGAGAAAAAGAAAAGTGTAGAAGGGAGACTGGGGGAGATAAAAGAAAGAGATGGGTCCATAGAGAGAGAGAGAGAGAGAGAGAGAGAGAGAGAGAGAGAGAGAGAGAGAGAGAAGAGAGAGAGAGAGATGTATAGAAGAGGAGGGCGGAGAAAGGGAAGCAAGGGGAGACAGAGAGAGAGAGAAAGAAGAGAGAGAATGAAAACGAAAGAAGGGAAATGAGAGAGGGGAGAGAGAAAAAGTGTAAAAGTGAGAGTGAGGGAGATAAGGAAAGAGAAAAATTGACAGATAAAAAGTAAGAGAAATAAGCAGGAGAGAGAAAGAAAAGGAAGAGAAAGAGTCAGTGGAGAGAATGAAAGAAAGAAAGCGAGCAAGAAAAAAAGGAAATGAGAGAAGAGGGAGAAAGATAAGAGTCTCAAAGTGAGAGAGTGAATGTGAGAGAGATAAAGCAGGGAGAGAGATGGATTAAGAAATAAGAGGGGAGAGAGAGATTAAGAGAGAGATAGAAGGAGAGATAGAAAAGAGGAGGACAGCAAGAGAGGAGGGAGGGAGGGAGAGAGAGAGGGACGGAGGGAGGGTTGAGTGAACTCCGGGTGAACCTCGCACGCCCACGCTGACATTTCACACACTGTTCCCAATAAAACACATCACAAGTGGAAGTGAGAAACAACAAGGGGATACTTTTACTCAAGGAACTTACTCGAGTACATGTATTTTTTTTACTTCTGATGAGTGGGTTGACGATGGGTGATGGGTTGACGGAATTAGTAAGTAGTAGAAGTAATAGTAGGGAAGCATTAGTAGTAGTAGTAGTAAGGAAGCAGTAATAGTAGTAGGGAAGCAGTAGTAGTAGTAGGGAAGCATTAGTAGTAGAGTAGTAGTAGTAGTATCTAAAAGTAGTGTGACCTTCATTAATGTATGCAGTCCTTTAATCACAATTACACTGAAATAAAATATTATACTGCGGCTATAACTATAAGTACTTCCATTTGCATAAAAAGTCTACTCAAAACATAAAATGAGTTTCCACCTATTACCGGGTTTATATTCGTTCAATAAACCATACACCCGCAAATCATTACAACAAAATGGCTAATAGCTAGCTTAAATCCTACTTACGCTAGCGGTTTGTCCCATAACACTCTTCTTAACTCTGCTAATACGTCGCCCTACATGTTACCGTGGAGATGTCTGGCAGTCACCTTGGCTCTGGATGCCCGTGAGGTCCGCATCCTTCACCTCCTGTGTGGTCATGTGACTGCGGCAGACTCTTCGGGGGGGCCATGATAACGCGCGCATCATATCGGAAGGGCATCTGGGCCATATGGCTGCATGGGAGAACCTCGTTGGCCTGATTTATTGCCCCGCCACTCATTGGTTGTTGATGGATGGGTAATGGAAGGGCAAAGCAATGCATGGGAATCGCGGTGTCATGATGCTAAATATATACAGGTGAGGTATGCAACGTAAGCAGCTATTAAGCTAACGTGAGCGGGTTTATGTAGCGCTTATTGCTAATGTGAACTGAGATAAAAAGTAATAGGAGGCCGTGGCATTTTGGGTTTATCTCATTTTACCATCTAAGAAGTGTCTAGATAATCACAAAACATGCTAGCTAGCTCACTGTGTCTCAAAGCTAACTAAATGGTCACTTTTATTCAAATTGTAAAACATAAAATAAACAACCAATTAAAATTCTGATTAATTAACATAAAAACTACCCAATTATGTTCAGATGTTGAATACTTCAGTTAGTGGTGTTGTTTTAATATTTATTATGCCTCAAAATTAGCATTAGCATAAGCATTGAGTCACAAACATCTTTTTCTATACTCAGCAGTGTCCTGTGGTGAAGTATTCATTTTATTTGTGTAGTGTTTAACATGTTGTCAGTGACTGCCACCCACAGCTCCCTGTCTACCGTCTAACCCTGACCCCTTAACCTCTGACCTCTGACCCCTGACCTACACGCAGCTCCCTGTCCACTTCCTCATCTTTAAATATTTATTAGTTTTGTCGTGACTGTGCAAAAACCTCAGAGACAAAACTAGACAGGAAGTAGTGACTAACAGTGACGTTGCTGGGTGCTGTTATGCACAGAGCCAGTTGGACAGAGACTGATTAAAACTTACTTAAGTTACATTAATACTGTGTGAAATTTACTTGAATTTACTTGAATACTTGAATGACTATGCTAAGTATGCCTCAGACACAGTGGACACTTGGGGTAGCAAACAGAAACTGTAAACAATTGGTGTTTTAAGTTTCAGTGTCGCTAGCTCCACCCTCCAGACACCACTAATCTGACCAGAACTGAAGAAGCAGCCAAATGTCTTCACTCCTACAACCTTTTGTACAGTTTTTATGCCAGATTTTGTATTTATTTTTTGCTACAAACTAGGTAAAGTGTCTTGTTCCAAGGGCGCAACAACAGGATGCGGTAGTGTGACCTGGGATTGAACGGGCAACCTTTGGACTTGTGGGTGAACACTCAAACCACTCTGCTACTGAAGCTAAAATGCTACGCCCCATCTCCATCTACCGGCAATCTCATTCTAAAGCCGCCATAGCCTCTACTTGAAAACCTCTCCGCCAATTCAGCCCCTCTCTTCTCTGCTCCCCTTTGAGTGCGGCGAGTATCGGCTAGCGCTTTGTCACCCAACGCTAGCGGCAGACAATGGGCATCTGTAGGGTAGAAGAATTCGCACGAAAAAGGAGCTAGTAGCAGAGTTATTTGACAGAATGAAGGCCTGTACTGGAGTTAGACGAATGGTATACAGGGAGAGGGAGGCGGGCACAAGCTGCAAAGTATGCTCGGTATTTTTGTGTCGAAAATGTCAACCGGGATTCTTTACATCTATGGCTGCAAGCGGAATGTCCACTGTAGCTTTGTTCTGAGCTAGTAGAAAACGGCCAAGAAGTGAACTTGAATACATTTTGAACAAAGGGACATGCTGCCGTAGAAAGTCTCTTGTTAAGATGTTAAGCTGGCGTACACTGGGGACGGGTTATGCTTTGGTTAACAGTAAGTTCAAGATATTTCTAGCCAGCAAAGGTGAATTTTACTCGTGATGGATATAAAGATGGAGGGTGGAGACCATCGGAAAGTACTCTACCCTACCTCAAAATGGTAGAAAGGTGTAGTTGTACTTGATTTACCAGTTCAGAGGTAAAACTTGAACTGAAGTCATAAAAATCCTTCACAAAATGACAGAGAATTGAACAAAGTACTCTTGATTCTTTAGTAAAAAAAAATAATAATAATAACATATCAATGAGCCTTTTAAAAAATGTATATAGTTAAAAGTACACTATGTAACTTTTCTAGTGGAGGGTTCACCATGCTGTTCGTCTCCATGGAGATGCAATTTAATGAATGGAAGGTGTAACATTCCAAGCCAAAAAAAGTGACTTTATTAGTAAAATTAGTGACTTTATCAGTAAAACTTGCAATAAATATACCTTGAAAACGATGCATTATTTCAGGCTTGGCTCGCCTCAGCACAGATTTGACCTGTAATGGCTTAGTGGCATCTCTTGCTTTACTCTACAGAGATTGAAGTAAGCTACAGTATGGCATTAAATAGAGCGTGACATTCATGGTAAGGAAATGACATGTCCATGGAGACAAACAGACTGACAACAAACAGATACAACAACAGTATTCTTCTGTGGGAGCTGGAATCGCACCGCCAACCTGTGGATCAGTGGATGTGACTGCCCTAGTAACAACTTTTTGATGTTTTTTAAGTCGAGAGCAGGATTTGAACTACTTCAAAACTTTCAAATGTTGTCAGAAGTTAGCATTTTCATAGTGATTCAAGAAAAAAAACATGCTACTCTCTTGTCACCGTGAATTCGCACTGTTTACACCAAAATATGCATCAAGAAAAGTGTTGTCAAGTTGGTGACACGCGAGTCCACCCACGGCACCGTTTAACAAAACCACAAACACGAGCATCTTCTCCGGGCTGGTGGAACACGTAATTGGGGTCGTCGAATCGTTGGCTGCTCCTCTTCATCCCTGTTTACGCGTGGGAGTCTAGGGGTTAATGCACAAATCGAGCACCACTTGTAGGTCTACCACCGCTAGGTTGGCCCTTAGCTCCTAGCCGCATGCTAAATATGCCAGCTCGCTATCTTCACCTCATTTGCATCCTTGAATTACGCCTGTCTTTGCGCATGCTAATCTGACTCGGAAACCAGGGGAGAGCCGCTTGTCCCTGGCGACCCAAACGCAGGTGTTGAAATGTGGGTCTCGCCGTTAGCAATCGCCCTTGAGCTAGCCAAGGTTAGCGGATAGCGGGTAGCGTTTGACCGGGGCACTTCACCTCCCCCGTGGCGGCCCTTCACGCCGGGCCCGAGGATGCAGAGGAGGAGACGGGAGGCGCGGTAAAGTGGAGAAAAGGTGGGTAGTGGAGATTAGAAGAGTGGATTGGAGCTTTGTGTTGAAAACAAGGGGGTCAAACCGGTGAAAATACGACGCCTTCAGAGCAACTCAATTAAAACCATTACGTCTGGTACAAAAGCAAAGGGGTCTCGCAACTGGAGGAGCGTGAAAATGGGATGAGGCTTTCAGAGCGTAAACAGAATTCATATTTTAATATCCATGGGTTTTGAAGAGAGTTTTTTTTTTTTTTTTTTTTTTTTTTTGTCTGTTACCTTTTCAAAACAGACACTTGAATGCACTTGGGTTCTTTCAAGTGGAATGTAATGGTTGTTTGTTCCAACTTCTCATTAGCATGTTAGCCACTTTAGCCTTTGTTTGTTTCTTTTCGAGCGAGGGAGAAGAGCGGATAGAGTGCCGCCATTATGCTAGCCTTGATTGTAGTAGGCATTACGAAATCAAATACGATTCTTATATTTTCCGAATAAACAAATGCGGCGACACGGGTGACATTTTAAAGATTCGGTTTAAGTTCATTATGGGACCAAGACCATTCACACGAGTCACTTTGAATAATTACAGAATAGGTTGTGTTCATGGGAGATCTAAAATTTAAAAATGTAAGTTTAAAATAGGGCTGGAGAACAGGTCAGAATTCTATGGCGAAATTTGCTGTTTAAAAGTCTGAAGATTTGTTGGCATTTTGGTTAATATCTCAATAATTACTGGGTCTATCCACAAGAAACGATACAATGAAGGAAAAAAAAAACAAAAAAACAAAAAAAGTCCATTGTCCTCTCTGTCAGCACAGAAAAAAGTAAGTGATTTTTTTCACAATAGTTTCATGATTGTTGTCAATTGAAACGATTTTAAATGTTATAGTGTGTTAAATGTGTGCTCTCTATGGGTCCTCTTTAATTGAAGGAGTTACTGCAGCCCTATACTCCACCCAGCAGGGGGTCGGACTTTAACCAGTGCACAGTGCAGGGACGGGCCCTTCACAAACTCTGCAATAGCCATTTTCATTAGACAACATGAAATGCCGGCCCACCAAAATCATTTATACCCAGGGCCCAAAATTTGGTGCTCCACCTCTACCACCCTGAGGTCAGCTGACCAGAGGTGACTGAACCTTTTCTGTGGCAGCGCCCTAACTATGAAACAGCGCCCTCTGCCTGTCAGATCATCTCAGTCTTTAACACAGTTTAAGAATAGACTGAAAACACAGCTCTTCTCCCTGGCATTTATACTACACAAAAAATCTTGGTGTTTTATTGTTCTTTTCCTATGCATCATGTGATCTATTGTTGTTTTTTTTTTTTTTATTGATCACGTGAAGCACTTTGATCAGCGCAAGTTGTTTTAAATGTGGCATAAAAATAAAGTTGAATTGAATTGAATAAGGTTAAAACGCCAAACCCTGGCAAACACATGTTTAACACATAAACCACCCTGCTTTTTGGGCTGAGTTCTTCTCTCCAACCAAAAACACATCGTTCCACCTTGGGATGTCATGTGGTAGTAAAGGAAGTGCTCCAATATGTTTTTAAACTCCACACACCTTCACTAGAATCATTTGGATGATTTCAGCCCTGGAGTTGCCAGTCTCTACTGAACAAAAGGTAAAAGGTGCTGTTAACTTGAAAACTACCACTTCATGACATCACAAGGTGGAACGGAGCATTTTGAGCTTTGGAGATGTAGACAGACTAATAATAAAGTGAAACAAAACACAACTCCAGGTATGTTTTTGAGGAGGTAATAACATTATAACATGACTTAAAGCTTTCTAGAGGCCATTTTGTGTAATATTGTGTAACACATTTTATACTGCATTATGTAACCAAGACATACAAACATTTTCAAATTCTCTTCAATTTGCAGTGAAAACTTCTGAATTGCATAGTTAGGAAGTATCTAAAATGTAGCATTCACAGCATTAGCATGTCTTGTAAGCTAAACCCACGCCTCTGCTTGATGCTCCTTTTTACGGCTGGCGATTGTTGTCCCTCTTTTTTACAGTGTGCTTTCATGTTTATCAACGCTGTCGGGGACACTATGTCTTAAACAAACATGCAAGATCGTTCTGCTCCTTTATGATAAGACGCTGTGAAATAATCCTCATGAAATAAAAATGATTAAAGGCATCCGAGCTAAAATGGGAGTCGCGCTTGTCACTGGCATTTACGGCGGGCGCGTGTAAAAAGGCGGTGGACGACATAAAGTAGGCCTTATGCGGCGTTCTCGGCCAGAGTCCATTTGGAAGTTACAAGCTTAAGAAACCACTCAGCCTTGTAATTAAACATTCAAACAAGAACTTTATTATTAATGTGGTCCAAGCGTCTCCTGGACTTCTCTGCTAATCTACAATGTGGCTAATATGCTAAGTTTGGAAGCTAGGAGCTGGCCATATGATCTTTGAATGTGAATAAAGAGATGGAGAGTGTAGGGTGACCAGATGTCCCCCTTTACCTGGGACAGTCCCAGGTTTTGAGCCCTGTGTCGCCTGTCCCAGCAAAACAAAACAGTGATCTGATCCAAACCAGGTCTAAACCAGGTCTAAGCCAGGACTAAACCAAGTCTAAATCAGGTCTAAACCAGGTTTAATCCAGATCTAGGTCAGGTCTACACCAGGTCTACACTGGGTCTAAATTGAGTACAAACCAGGCCTAAACCAGGCCCAAACCAGGTCCAAACCAGGCCTAAACCAGGCCCAAACCAGGTCTAAACCCGGTCTAAACCAGGTGTCTCTATTTTTGACCAATCTGATATAAACCAGGTCTAAACCACCATGTCTTAATCAGATGTAGACTAGAACTAAACTAGAACTAAACCAGGACTAAACCAGGTCTTAACTAGGTCCAAACCAGATCCAAATCAGGACTAATCAAGGACTAAACCAATTCTAAACCAGGTCTAATCCAGGTCTACACCAGGTCTACACCTTGTCTAAATCGGGTATAAAGCAGGTCCAAGCCAGGTCCAAACCCTAGGGTAGTACATTATCAACCAAGTTATATTGATAATCTGAAACTGTTTTTGGCACATACGAAATTTGCAAATCAAGTATATAACCTATGGCAAATATTGCAAACATTGTTTATATTTTACTTTCACTTTTTGTTACTTATTTGAACTTTAAAAATGAACTTACAGGCACATTTATGAGAGATCGCAAAAATGTTGTATATTTTATTGGATTTGTCAATATTTTTCAAACCCATCTTGAAACTTGGCACTAAAATGGTATTTATTTGCACTTTTCTACATACAACTATTTTTGGCCAGAAGTAGTAAAAAAAAATAAAAATGCTTTAGCGGCAGTTGAAATCCGGTCAAATACTTTATTGGTGCCACAAGCTAATCCGTTAGCCGCTAGTCGTCAGTGGATTTCCAAACCGGTGTACCTAATAAAATGACCAGGATGTAGACAGACGTGACTCAGCGTCTCTACAGCAGATTGTCTATGGTATTACATAACTCTCACGGATTACCTCTGTGGCAAAACACATCCCAAACATCAAGTGTAAGAGGCTGCGATGCTAATCTGGGTTTGATCATGATTAAACATCTTGTCACATTTGTACGATTATGCTAATGAGACAGACTTCTGATTCAGGCTCATGGAAGAGAAAATGGTCCCATTCAAACGGGGCTGAGCCGATTACACAGAGTTGACGGTTTTCCTTGAAGACGGCGGGCAGTTCTGAGGCACTGGTTATACAACGTTAGCTGGTTTGCTAGTGGTTTATGCAGGCTAAATGTGGAATGTGGAACAAACACTACAGCACAAAAGTCTTAGAAGTTACACAAAATAATTAGACAACGTTTCATGACTGGTAAACTTCGTTAGACAGGACGGGAAGTAGCTAGCATGGACGTTAGCATGTGTTCTATGATCAGTTCAAACCACCAATGATGTTCTTAGGGTAGTAGCAAAAGTAGAAAAGTATTACAATTTTGTATTATTTCAAACACAATCCCAACCCAACATGTTTCTTACACACGACAGTAAGTAGCTAGCACAGCTGTCCTGCGTTTTCCAACTTCAAGACATGCAAAGTTCTTTGGATCAAGAAACCACTCACTCATTCACACACACATTCATACAGCAGTGAACACAGATGGGTAGTGTAGGGTGACCTGATGTCCCCCTTTACTTGGAACAGTCTCAGTTTTGAGCTCTGTGTCCCCTGTCCCAGAAGAACAAAACAGTGATCTGATCCAAACTAGGTCTAAACCACAATTTCTTCATCAGGTCTAAACCAAAATTTCTTCATTAGGTCTAACAGGTCTGACAAAATCAGGTCTAAATCAGGTCTAAACCAGGTCTAAATGAGGTGTCTCTAGTTTTGACCAATCTATTCTAAACCAGGTCTAAACCAGCATTTCTTAATCAGGTCTAAACTAGGACTAAACTAGAACTAATCCAGGACAAAACCAGGTTGAATCTAGGACTAAACCAGGTCTAAATGAATTGTCTCTATTTTTGACCAATCTAATCTAAACTATCTAGGTATACTTGCCATCTAAAAATCTGATCTTGGGGGTGAGTGTGTTGACCAAGAACACAATGTGACCTCTCTACCAATGCTAGCTCAGGGATCTTTAATATTGGGCATGTTTTGGGTTGCGCAGAGTAAACCCTTAAACCTTATGACAGCCTGGGAATTGAACCCTGGACCTTCTTGCAGCGAGGCGTGAGCGCTAGCAAGCTAACCCTGCCACCTGGTCAAAATCATTTTTAATTTGTGTACCAGCGCCACCAGTGATTCACCATCGTTTATCTGAGTATTTGAATAGCTGAAGATACACAGGTTCAACTCCAAAACTAAATCCAAGAAATAAAAAGTGGAAATTTCAAAATAAAACGTGTTCGTGACCTCACCACAACACCCCGCTAACCTCTAACGCTAACGCTGGTGAAATCTGTTACATGCTGACTGACTTTGACATACAGAGTGCTGCGCCTGGTATCTGTAAAACCCTGTCCGAATCCACTTCAGACGGGGATGATTCTCGGGTCGGGATGAGCTGAAACGTCTCGCATAGCTCCGACCGAGTGTCAGGAGGTTAAAGACGCTCGCTCTGCAGATCAGGGTCGGGATGGCAGAAGGCTGACGTGTCAAACGGAGGACAGGGCACCGCAGCCGACCTCTTAAACTCACTTCTAAGGGGTTTGTCATGGGGAGAATCATGTGCTGTCTTCATCTGGCCGTCATTTAAACCAGGGGGGTCCAAAGTGCTGTGAGAGTTTACAGAAGACAAAAGTAAAAGAAAAATCTACAAGTATTTTTGTATATTTGTAGGTTTGCCTTTTCTATTTGTTATTAAGAGCAGCAAGAAATATTTTAAGTGAGTTAGAAGTACTTTTTGGGGAATTTTGGGGAAGAGGGATTTAACTTCTATTAGGTATTAAAGAGGAGTATTTTACTTCTATGGGGTATTAAAGAGGAGTATTTTACTTCTATGGGTATTAAAGGGGTATTTTACTTCTAAGGTAGGAGGTATTTTACTTCTATGGGGGTATTAAAGAGGAGGTATTTTACTTCTATGGGGTATTAAAGAGGAGTATTTTACTTCTATTAAAGGGAGGTATTTTACTTCTATGAGGTATTAAAGAGGAGTATTTTACTTCTATGAGGTATTAAAGAGGAGGTATTTTACTTCTATGAGGTATTAAAGAAGAGTATTTTACTTCTATGAGGTATTAAAGAGGAGTATTTTACTTCTATGAGGTATTAAAGAGGAGGTATTTTACTTCTATGGGGTATTAAAGAGGAGTATTTTACTTCTATGGGGTATTATTTAGATCACCATGTTTTCTTTTATTGTTTTTAAAATTCTCTATTTGCCCAAAACAACGTATTTACATGTTTTGTAAGTTTCACTTTCAGTCTCCCCTCCTTTTGCTCTCTGTGCTAAGACACTCGCCTTTCAGAGCACAATCGCAACACATCGGCGTTCATCCTGTTAATGAAACTACTGCACATCACATCAGGTTTGTGAAGTCGCTGTGTACAGTTTTGCATCATGTTTTGTATATTTATAGAGAATTGTCATGTGGGAGCATGGGTGATGTAGGTTTGTGGGCGGAGCCTTGTACAGAATCTTACAGCTAACCATAAGGAGAGTTCAAATAGGGCCTAGGAGAGATCACTAAATTACTCAAACATGCTTGGATGACATCTAAAACCTCTTCACACATGTTTTTTTGGTAGACACCGATTTGCGTAACACACTAAACCTGAGCTAAATACTTAAAATGACTCCTTATCCATGAAAGTACATATTAAAAATGAAATAATAAAACACACTTTTGAGCTGTGTTAACTTTTGGATCATGTGTTTACAGTTTGGCTTCAGTGCTTAGTGACAGCAGTAGCGATGGAAAGCACAAAACAGTTTCAACCCACAGCTCCATCTTTCCTCTGAACGCTTTTCTGACAAACCTTTAAGCTTTACTCTTTTTTTTTTTCTTAAAGCTGATAGCGACACTTTTCACACTTTCCACAGCCTGGCTTTGAAATGGCACTCCGCTGCCTCTGTCCCATCTGCCACCCCTTACTATCTCGACGCTAACACAGCTATAGGCGGAGAGAAAGAGAGAAAGTGAGGGAAAAATGACTTCAGCACCACGGATAGCTCCAGTCCCCCACTCCACTCTCCTCTGCAGCAAGACTTTCAGTGAGTTCAGCACCGGACAGCGACAGCTTATTGCGCCCCATCACGACAGTTTTATAGGCCAATAACATTTAAAGCACATATTAGTCTGACATGTTATGTTTCCTCACACAAACAGACCTGGATCCTGCATATATCCGGCGTATTTCGTTATTTTCGCAAATTGAAAACGCTCTGTTCCACCTTGTGATGTCATGTTGTAATACAGAAAGTGCTCCAATCTGTTTTTGAACTCATTTGATTATGATTTCAAGCCTGGAATTGCCAATCTCTACTGATCAAAAGGTAAAAAGTAGCTGTTAACTTGAAAACTGCCGCTTCATGACATCACAAGGTGGAACAGAGCATTTTGAGCTTTGGAGATGTACAGACTAATAATAAAGTGTTAGGCAAGCATGTGTGAATGAAACAAAACACAACTCCAGTCTGTTTTTGAAGAGGTAACAACATTATAACATGACTTAAAGCTCACAAGAGTCACTTTTTGTAATATTAATAATAATAATAATAAGTGATAAAGGACATTGAATACAGATAAGGTATAACATGAATATTGCTGAAATGGATTTCTTTTCAACATAGGTGAATAAATGTTTTCTTATATTTCATGGCAAAGCACAATGTAATAGGTAAACCAGTCTCTTGCCCCATCTGAGAGTATAACATCGTCACATTGAACAATCTAAAAATCATTTCGTAGCTTTCAGATCCTCGAATGTGATGATGTCATACTCCCAGATGGGGGCAAGAGACAGAGGCTGTGTCCAGATGTCCACACTGCTCCTACAGGGGGCGCTGTTTAGGGATCACGCCATTTTCTGTGGTGTCTGAAAGTCCAGTTGGTGAAAAAGTAGTGCACTCAACATATCCCACAATGCACCTTGAAAAGTAGCAGGCATCGGCGGTCACAAAACCGGTCAATATAGACCATTCAATATAGACCACATGCATTGTGAGAGTTGGAAAAACATCACCGCAGTAATAGGTCTTTAACTGGACACAACACGACTGAATGAAGCAGATAGAAGCGCTGGTTTATCACACTGTTTATCCTATTTATGATTAAAAAAACTTTTACATAAACCGTTGCTGTGTAAAGCTGCTAGTGTTAGCTGCTTACCTTAGCTCGAGCTGCTAATATAGACATAATTTTCACATCTCAGAGTAAAAAAATGAATAATTCACTCATCTTACGTGAGATCCAGTGTGACTTGTTCCAGCCCAATCTGACCATTATGACAGAAATCTAGTTTTATCAGTGTGTGACTTTTTTTCACCGGGAGCCAGAGTCACATGACCCGGTTGTAGCTAACTGTGTGTCTGAATCACTCTGGGGAATGAGGTGCTATAGAGTCCACTAAAGAGTGCGAGGCTCTAGGGGGGAACATTCAGAAACAGCCAGGTTTCTATATTGATTACATTAGGGGTGGGCAAACTACGGCCCGAGGCCACACACAGCCCTTTGGGCTCATTAATTCGGCCCGCCAAATGTGACAAAATTATATTAAAATAGTTAAGAGTAAACCTTGTTCAATTTACCTTTCCCCAAAAGATGGGCACACTTCAGGAACATCAGCCTTGTTCAGGTGTATTACTTTTTTATTTTCTTATTAGCCCTTCTGCAAAAATAAACTTATCAAAGAAAAGAAAAGTGGAGCGCTGAGTGTTTAATAATAATAACAAAATAATTTTCACCGAAGTCTGATCAAAGTACCAAGGCACGTTTGTTGCTGGTATTTAAATTGGAAAAAGCTAGCAAGCTTTTGTCCAAAGGAGAGTTTTTAAAAGAAAGCATTTGGAAAATAATGAACCTTGTATATTCATGCTTTGCCACACACACACACACACACACACACACACACACACACACACACACACACACACACACACACACACACACACACACCACACACACACACACACAACGCGCACACTCAAATTTTACACACAACCCACACACCCTGGTCCGGCCCGTGTCACAAACCCACTGTTTGACAAAAAGTTTACTTACAATTACATCGTCTTTCACCATGAAATATCAAACCTGTTAATTTTGATCAGTGATTGGACCCAAAAACTCACTGTATTACAACAAAAGTCTGTATTTGAGCTGCCCCTGTTTGGATTAAACACGACTGGCCGACAGATGGTTGTGATGTCATCTGAAACCTACCAATAGCATGGAGTGTGTTTGTGATGCAGGGGATTCGGTGAAAGGGAAAAAGATCAGAGATGAACCGAAACAAACAACTGTTCACACGGAGATGAGAGTCGGGGATTTAAACAGATCACAGATTTTCACTCCTCCCTGCAGGGTCAGACTTTTCTTTGGTCCAAAACAGAAAGGAGTTATGAACTAATACAAACTATAGCCCAAGTTGGAAATGGTAAA
This sequence comes from Periophthalmus modestus, assembly GCA_019594935.1. Lineage (NCBI taxonomy): Eukaryota > Metazoa > Chordata > Actinopteri > Gobiiformes > Gobiidae > Periophthalmus > Periophthalmus modestus. Next base: position 15,183,925 of record JAIEZT010000198.1, on the reverse strand, counting down.
AATGCGTGGTAAAAGTCCCAGAACAGCCTGCAGGGTTTAAAATCTCATGTTCCTGATCATTTTGTACAGCTGCAGAGAGAAATATACTAAAACTAAAATTAAAAGAAAAAATGAAAAATGAAACGATGAAGTGATAATAGTGCTGCTTGTGCATGGCAACCAACTTCGATTTTCAACTTTGTCATTTCAGAGTCGTTTTTGGTGTCAGGAATATGATTTAAGTTCAGCTAAATGTGTTGGGTGAAGTTAAATATTGCATTCAAATCACATTCTGGGTATTTATTTTGGCACGCACAAACTCTAAAGCTCCTATATTATACAAAACTGACTCTTGTGAGCTTTAATCCATGTTATGATGCTCTTACCTCCTCAAAAACAGACCTGAAGTTGTGTTTTGTTTCATTCACTGAGTAACCCTGTTATTAGTCTGTTACATCTCCAAAGCTCAAAATACTCTGTTCCACCTTGTGATGTCATGAAGTGGTAGTTTTCAAGTTTTTTTACCTTTAGTTCAGTAGAAATTGGCAATTCCACGGCTGAAATCTTCCAAATGATTCTAGTGAAGGTGTATGGAGTTTAAAGACACAGTGTAGCACTTCCTGTATTACCATATGATGACGTCACAAGGTGGAACAGAGTGTTTTCAGTTTGAAAGAAGAACTCAGCCTAAATATGCAGGGTTTGTGTGTTAAACATGTGAATGAAACAAAACACAACTCCAGGTCTGTTTGTGATGAGGAAACAACATAACATAGATGAGAAAAAATGAGGGAATACAGGACCTTTAAGGAGCGTACAAGTTTAAAAAGTACAAAACAGAATCGTTTAGTCATTTGAAGGACACTGTGTTTGTCCACTGATCCGAAGGTTGGAGGTTTGAATCCTGCTCTTGACATAATCAGAGTGGTGAGATCCACTGTCCCACAGGTTTGCAGTGCGATTCCAGCTCCCACAGATGAATACTGTCGTTGTGTCCTTGAGCAAGACACTTGACTCTCCTCACCCCCAGTGTCTGTGTACTCTGGTGTTTGAATGTGTGGGTGAGTGTTTCCTTGCTGTAAAGCGCTTTGAGTGACCTGAAGGTGGAAAAGCGCTATATAAATATGTGAAAAGAAAATATTGAAAGGTAATAGCTATAATATGAGCACAAACTGGTTATAAATACAGCAATACAGCAGTCTCAGCATCGTGTTAAAATTCACCAAGGCAAGTTACAGATCAGACCTGTGGAGAGGTGACCCCGTTCACCCCAATAAAAACATTGTAAAAAAAAAAAAAAAAAAAAAATGATGACAGATATGTTTAAGGGCACACTGTGGAGCATTCTAGGCACACAAACATCTCTTGGTTGACTCTCTACCAGAAAAGTTACATCATGCACCTTTGACTTAAAAAAAAAAAAAAAAAAACCCCCTTCTTGTAAGTAGGTCTGTCACAATAACACATTTTGAAGTGCAATACATCGCTGAAGTAGACGATAAACGATCATACTGAAACCAAACAATGAAGCAGAAATATTTCCCCAAAAAATATTCTAAATGTACAATAAATAAAAGTTTTTAAATTTAAGATTTTTTTCCTATTCACCTGCAGTGTCTCGCTTAAAAGCAAATGTAACAAACTGGTTTAGCTTGTTCTAAATGTTTTTCTTGCTTGCTGCTTCAACTCTGCTTTAGTCCAGGTTTAGTCCTGTTTAGCCTATTTAATCCCTGGTTTAGCCCTGGTTTTGTTCTTGTCCATGTATAGTCTTGATTTAATTCCAGTTTAAATTAGTTAAAAATTCATTTTTAATCTGTGTTTAGCCTGGTTTATGACACGTTATTGCTCCTTTATTGACTTTGGATTTTAACTCACTATTTTGGCTCAAAGAAAAGACAATGTACAAAAAAATCTCACAAAAAAACGACCATGAGCTGAAATACCTACATAGCAGAATGCAACACTTATGTAATTACAGATCCAAACTAATTACGTAAATCGATTTAGTGATTATCGTGAAAGGCTTACTTGTAAAACACAACTCCTTCTCCCAGAATCAAACCTCATCCATTTGACTGCACCGCGGAAGGTCATCTGGCGTAATTCTCCTCACACGTTTCAATCACTAAAACCTCGGATGGACATGATCACCTAATTACGTGTCAGAACGAGAGGGCTGACTGCGAACCATCAACTTTAATTTAAGTCAATGACAGCGGCAAAGGCACGGGCGGAGCTACGATGTGGGCGGAGCTACGGTGCGGAGCGAGTGAGAGGTAGTGTCCTTTGCGTGAACCCCTACATGGTCTGGAGAGGGCGCAGGGAGCGACAGTGGCCCGGAGGGGGCGCCTGTTATGGGAAGGTTGAAGGCTTTTTTGTTGCCTGTTTAGGTTGGGTTCTTGTTTTGTCATGATTTTGACAAGATTTAGTCCTAGTTGGTATATTTAGTCCTGGTTAAGAGCTTTTTTTAGTCCTGGATAAGACTCCCTTTAGTCCCTTTTTAGACCTCTTTTGGTCCTGGGTTAGACCTCTTTCGGTCTTAGTTTTTATCTCTTTTAGTTCTGGTTTAAATCTCTTTCGGTCCCGCTTTAGACCTCTTTTAGTCCTGGTTTAGAACTCTTTTGGTCCTGGTTTAGACCTCTTTCAGTCCTGGTTTAGACCTTTTTTAGTCCTGATTTAGAACTTGTAGTCCTGGTTTAGACCTCTTTTAGTCCTGGTTTAGACCTGGTTTGGTTTATGTTGTTATAGCTCATAACAATACTTTCTGGCTAAGTCCTGGTTTAGACCTCTTTCAGTCCTGGTTTAGACCTCTTTCAGTCCTGGTTTAGACCTCTTTCAGTCCAGGTTTAGACATCTTTTAGTCCTGGTTTAGACCTCTTTTAGTCCTGGTTTAGAACTCGTAGTCCTAGTTTAGACATCTTTTAGTCCTAGTTTAGACCGCTTTCAGTCCTGGTTTAGACCTTTTTTAGTCTTGATTTAGAACTCGTAGTCCCGGTTTAGACCTCTTTTAGTCTTGGTTTAGACCTGGTTTGGTTTAGGTTGTTATAGCTCTAACACAAACACTTAGTCTTGGCTAAGTCCTGGTTTAGTCTTGGTTTCTACATCATTTAGTCCTGGTTAGAGAGACATTACAAGGAAAACTATTTTATTCTTTAGTTTTAGTTTTTGGTTTGGTCAGTTATGTCGTCAAACACTCTAGTTTAGCAACAAGCTTTTATGTGAAAACTGCAAAATTGTCCACTCTGCACCAAAATATTTTAATATCTAAGTTTTAACCAATGAAAGAGAGACCTTGCCAAGAACAAGGTCTCTTTTATTCTTTAGTTTTAGTTTTTGGTCAGTCTGGAGTTATGTTTTAATATTTAATTTAACCAACTTGCCTCCACTGGAGTTAAATCTGACATTGTAAGGTCTACGGCAGTTTTCACAAAATGCATTTTTCCCCCATAGGGACAACAAGGATCAACCTTTAAGTCGAATCTACACACACCAAAGTTTACAGTCTTGTACTTAACATTTTGACAAAATGCACAGGATTTTTTGATATCCAATTCCAAGTCTGAAAATTTGCTATAAAAGAAATCAGATTTCACCTATTTTTTTAGAGTTAAAACTTTAATAAACCAGTCAGATCTAGTTTACTGAAATACTAAATAAGACATCTCAAAACCCCCTCGGGATATTTTTTGTATCTAACATGAAAACAAAAAGAAACAAGACATTTAAACCAACTCTGTTCATGTTTCTGCTTTGAATGTCCCCAAAATGGTCAATTTTGCCTGTTTTTACAAACCTCTTATTTTTATATGAAAACATTACACGATGAAAACCTTGTAACACATTTTTTTCTTACCTTTATGTGACTAAACTACAAAAGAGGTTTTAAACTGATCTCTCCAAATCTAATATATTTTTTTTCCTATTCACCTGCAGTGTCTCGCTTAAAAGCAAATGTAGTAGTGGTTTAGCTTATTTTAAATGTTTTGTCTTGCCAGCCCTTCTTCAACAACGCTTTAGTCCAGGTTTAGTTTATTTAATCCCTGGTTTAGAGCTGTGATAGTCTTGATTTAATTCTGTTTTCCATTAGTTAAATCCATCTTTAATCTGAGTTTATCTTGGTTTCTTTCTCATTCCTTCTGCTTTAGTCTAGACTTGGCGTTCTCACCGTAACCATCCACTGTTCTATTGACCCGGGGTGAACTAGTACAACGTCTTTGGATCTGAACTCACTATTTTGGCTCCGAAAGAAAAGAACAGTTCAAGGACTATGCTGCTCCGCTGTCTACACACCTGCCAAGCCCAGGACCAAACACTGAAGCAGTCTGTGTGAAAAGCCAGAGAAGAGCTAAAGTGTTCCAGTCACCCAGTCTTTTTGTGCCATGAAAACACTGCCAAGAACTGCTATTGTGGGCACTAATTTGTGTCACTAGCGTACAGTTCAGGTGGGAAGTTTAGAAGCAAAGAAAGAGTTCCCATAGTTTACTCTTTGTACGATGTCTTTATAGTTTCAAAGGGGAAAACTTTCTATACTGTTTGTGTCCCTGCAGTCGCAAATAGGACAAGAAAGTCCACTTTTAAAAGCTAAAACCCTAAAGTTACTGTATATGGAATGAAACTATAGTCAGAGCAAAATGGCAAACTTTAGTTGAGGCAGTTGCCGAAAAGTAGTTTCACAGGTGAACTCTACAACACAGATAAATGGTCCTGCTTTATATAGCACCTTCAAGGAACACACACATTCATATGCCAGTGTAGCTGGAATCGCACCGCCAACCTGTGGGTTAGTGGATCTGACCACTCAATCAATCACAATTTTGTTGAGAGCGGGATTTGAACCGCCAACCTTCAGATCAGTGGACAAACACTCTACCAACTGAGCTTGAGCTACTACTCCCGTCGTCTTTCTAACTTTTTACTTGCTTGTCTCCATTGAAACTGCACTGCTTTGCCTGGAATATTCCACAGTTTAAACTTTTCGATCTCCATGGAGACAAGCAGGTGACGCCAGCAGGCCAAGCTACAGGTCAGATCTGTGGAGAGGTGAACCCGCTCACAGTAAGAATGCGTGTCACAAAAACACCTGTAATTAAACAAACGCAAGCTAGGTACGTTTAGCATACAGTGGGACATTCAAAAGCAAAGGATATCTCCAAGGAGACATGTATCTGAGAAGTAACAAAGTGCAACCTTTAATCTAATCTAATCTAATTTAATTTAAAGAGACAAAATGAAAAAATAATTATAGTTTTGACTTGTGAATCGAGATGTGGAATGAGTAAAAGTATATTTACTCCAGAAAAGGCTCACAACAGCGCCCGGCAACCTCACTGTTGGCAAAAAACTTAAACTGGACACGAAGTAGTGATGCTACTGAGTCACGCTAAAATGAATAAATATTTAAACATGAGGCAGTGGACAGGGAGCTGCAGGTGGGTTAGGGGTCAGGGGTCAGAGGTTAAGGGGTTCTAGTCAGGCAATGGGACTACAGTTCCCACAATAGCGCCCGGCAACCTCACTATTAGCATCAATACTTCGTGTTCAATTGCGTCTGAGTTTTTTGCCAAGTCAAGCTAAAACGAATAAATATTTAAAGATAAGTCAGTGGACAGGGAGCTGCGGGTGGGTTAGGGGTCAGGGGGTTAGGGTGAGGCAGTGGACAGGGAACTGCGGGTGGATTTCACTGACATATTAAAAACTACACAAATCAAATCAGTACTTTACCAGAAGATGCTTCTGTGTTTAGAAAGAGAGATATTTGTGTCTCAATGCTAACGCTAATGCTAATTTTGAGGCATAATGTATATTAAAAACCCATAAACTGAAGTATTCTACATATAAAAATAATTGTGTACTCTTTATTTTAATTTGAATGGGTTGTTTCTTTTATTTTTCCGATTTTAATAAAAGTGACTAGCTTAGAGACACAGTGAGCTAGCTAGCGTTTTGTATTACTCATTTTTGGACAAAGAAAACAGCTAGACGTCACCACAACTGTAAAGTGTAGATCACGTAGTTTAGTTATCTCATTTAAATCATATTCCATGCTTCCCGTTTCCATTTTTTCCTGTTGTAATCACCAACCAAAGTGTTTGTTTTTGAAGTTTTATTTTAGTAAGTGCTCAGGTTAAGTTGTTCAGTGTAAAATACAAAGAGCCAGAGACAAGCAGACAACACCTCGGCGGCGTGAGGTGATGTGAGCGGACAGGGCCTGCTCCACAGCACCGGCGAGGATTAGGATCAAAGTGCGGCAGGTCCCCGTGGCAACCCAACGCTCCTGCCGCACCTGCCCCACAGAACTGAGAGCAGCACAGTTCAACTCAACCGAGGCATCGCGAGCTAAATGGGAAATTACATAGACTTTGTAATACAAGATAAAGAAAGAGTTCATATTCTGTTTGATTATTTTACTTATGCTTTCACTTAGAGACAGTAACCATGGGAATACTTCGCTCATTTGAATCTGCCGTCTATTTTAAGCCTTATATGAAAACGATATCCTGTATACAGTGAAGATGCAGTAGTTGGAGAAGGCTCTTAAGTTTAAAGTTCAGTTGAAAAACATGAAATGAAGTTAAATGTTGACTTTAAAGGGCCCATTATTACGCCATTCTCTGATCTTTGTTGAAATGTTGTTTCCTCATCACAAACAGACCTAACAGAGTTGTGTTTTGTTTCATTCACACATGTTTAACACACAAACTCTGCATAATTAGACTGAGTTCTTCCCCAAACTTAACTGGGGATGTGTTGCCTTTTTCTACCCTCTGGTGTGGCATGTCTTTAAAAATTATTTTTGTATTTTGCTACAAAATCAATCAGTTCAACAATTGTAAAGAAGAATTTTTACAAACATTACATAATCATTTGTGTAACTCTTAATGTGAGACATTTGATCGTGCCCTGTGGGTGACCTCTCCTGCCCCCTGTTGGACACTCAATACACATTGTTAAAAAATTGAATAAATGTGCCTCTAGTCCTAGTTTGATAATTGTAATGGTCCCGTCTTGAAGAATATCTTTTTAACAATCAGAAGGGATTTTTATCAGGAAATACAGCCGTTACACCGCAGGACATCAAACCAGCGCAAGTTCAAAGTTTTTCAGAAAAGTTTGATTTTACAAAAATAATAATACAGTCATTTCTTTTCACTTGTATCTTTAACCTTTAACTCCAGAGCGCCCCCTGGTGCATAAATGCCAGATGAGCTCCTTCTGGTTTTTGTGCAAGTCTTTTTAAATATGTGATTTTTCATGTCACACGGCAGGACACACTTTGGATCACAGCAATAAACTGTTTATAGCTTTCATAGATTTAAAGTAGAGATAAAGGGATAGTTTTATTAGATATTGTAAACTTCTCTTTTAGCTGACATCTTTATGAACTGTTTCTGACACATTTTTTTGAAGAAAAGTCTTACAGTCACACGACAGGACATTTGAGTGTAAAAACGACTCTAATGTCAAACTGTAAATAATAGAATACATATTTGTGAACAGTCGAGTTGAATTTTGGAGGAAGAAAAACATTTAAAGTGATAACGTCGGAAATGAGCATCACGTCAAGGACCCCACTACGATCAGCGGTAGTAGCGATGTTTATTTCACTTTTGTCTAGTGAAGTAAACATTATAAAACCTGCATATCTGCGTTGACATTTTAACTTCTGGAAAAAACTGTCAGTCTGGAGACGTCTGCAGTCCGACCTCTAATTTTCCCCGTCAGGAAGATTACGGGCTCAGTTTAGTCTAAGTGGAGTCGTGTGCAGGGAGCAGGGAGCGTTCTCTTTGGAGAGCGGAGCCAAGGTTGTGAATCAAATTGCTTTAGTTTGAGGGCGACTGACGGCAGTGAGCGTGAACCCAACACTGGACGAAATAATCTGATATTAGTGGAACAAACTTACAATTTGCAAGAGCAACGATAATACTTAAGTAATGTGTTTCCTTGACTTGGGAAGTAGTGTTAAAGCCGTCCTATTCTGCAAAATCAACTTTACGAGCTATTAACCTTGTTATAGTTGTTTCATTCTCATTTACAGCCTCGAAGTTGTTTTTGGAGTAATTTGTGCATATTTGAGGGATGTTTAATCGCTTTTTTGGCAACTTTGATGTTCATCTATTTTACTTTCTTAATCGGTGATACACGTAGGATTCAGCAGCGTCGCATAGTCAATTTGGTACAAAAGAAAAAATCTGCTATTCGCTAGTGGGATGCACAGCCATCCATAGGGGCGCTGACAGCTCCCACTCAGACCAAGTTGTGTCCTTAGGCAATACACTTCACCCACATTGCCTAGTATGAAAGTGGTGTGTGCAGGAGTGATTGGTGGTGGTCGGAGGGGTCGAATGGTGCAAACCGTCAGTCTGCCCCAGGGCAGCTGTGGCTACAATAGTAGCTTACCATCACCAAGTGTGGAGTGAATAAATAATGGCTATAGTGTAGCGCTTTGAGAGGCTTTGACAAGCCTGTAAAGCACATTACAAGTGTAAGGCATTATTAAAAGTAAAGAATTTCCTGAATGAATATTAGCCGTCTTTTGCCCATCTCAGTTTGTAACTTCCCAGAAAACATATGAAAACATAGCCAATTAAAAATCCTACTGTGTAACTTTTCTGCAGATCCGTGCCACCTTGTTGTCTCCATGGCGATATCATCATGTTTCTAACAATGTTATAAAGGTGAAGCATTTTTATTGCTAAAACATCTTGAAAAAAAACTTGTCAATGTCACCTTCTTGCCTTGATGGAGATAGATACCTTCAGCTGTGAACTCTGAAACATTCAAGGTAAAGCAGTAACATCTCCATGGAGACTAACGGGGCGGACCCTACACCAGAAAAGTCCTATAGCGTGTCTTTAAGAACAAAAAAAAGAATTTGAAAAATAAATATATATATTGCTGGACATTTTGTATCGAATTCTATATTTCCTAGACAAATTTGAACTAAAGCAGGTATTTGATTAAGCTCACAAAAACTCTTGAGAAATAATTGCTTTACAGATGTAGTAAACAAACTCTCTAATCTAAACGCAGGATGCCGTCTGAGGTTAAGTGGGGACAGAGCGCTGGTAAGGTTACACATAATCCTTCATAAAAACACCCTGTATACATTGATACGGTGTTTTCAGATGCCATTAGACAGTGCAGGTTGGTAGCTCGGGGGCCTCCACTCTGCTGCTCTCCATAAGGCGATAGTGGAATACCTGGAAGCAGCCGCAAACACTCCTAAATCTCGTATAGCTAGCACAAGCCCAAACCGGATTAAACATGGCGGATTAAATGCCTTCCTTAAGGGTTTGCAATCATAAAAACTTGTATTTACTCTCAGTCACTTAGCGCGCTGGGATGTTTCCAAGCTCGGAATTTGCGTGTGACAAAACGGGAATTAAAGTTTGAACGCGAAGAATGAGGAAACAAAAGGCGACGTTATCTCCTCGCGGGTGATCGGAATACCCGCTGTGTTTAAAGGGCCCATAATACGCTATTTTCTGATCTGTGTTGTAAACTTGTTTCCTCATCACAAACAGACCTGGAGTTGTGTTTTGTTTCATTCACATGTTTCACACGAGTTCTTCTCTCAAACAAAAAACACACTGTTCCACCTTGTGATGTCATGTGGTAATACGGGAAGTGCTCGACTGTGTTTTTAAACTCCATACACCTTCAATAGAATCATTACAGCCCTTGAATTGCCAATCTGTACTGAACTTAAGGTAAAAAGTAGCTGTTAACTTGAAAACTACCACTTCATGACATCACAAGGTGGAACAGAGCATTTTGAGCTTTGCAGATGTAGACAGACTAATAATAAAGTGTGACTCAAGCATGTGTGAGTGAAACAAAACACAACTCCAGGTCTGTTTTTGAGGAGGTAATAGCATTAGAACATGGCTAAAAGCTCAAAAGAGTCGATTTTTGTGTAATATAGGACCTTTATGTGCAGAGTTATACATTTTTCTTGGTTTTCTGGGATAGTACCTGTGATAAATATTTGATAGTTTTGCATCAGTCAAGTTGCAGTTTGTGAAGAAAGGTAGAAAACAAAAAGTTGGAAAATACAGGAAGTAGCAGCTGAGTTCTGAAACTGAATCCCTCCTGTGGCATCAACAACACAACAATGTAGCACAGAAAAGGCCTTTTTATGGCTCATTTAAGAAAATAAAGGTGTTTTCAATCATTTTTATTTGTCAAATCGTATCTATTGTGTCATTTAGACAAGCCCTTGTTAACGTTATAGTTGCTAGTTAAAATACTTCTATCTGTATCTGCTGACCGTGAACAACCAGGAAGTAAAATCATTGGTGACCTCACTGTTAGCATCACTACTTCCTGTTTGAGTTTTACGCAGAGTTACACTAAAATTAATAAATATTTAAAGATCAGACTGTGGACAGGGAGCTGTGGGTTAAAAACTACACAAATAAAATGAGTATTTCAAAGTAGGACACTGTGTTTAGAAAGAGAGAGGTTTGTGTCTCAATGCTAACACTAATGCTAATTTTAAGGCATAATAAATACTAAAACAATGTTGTGAACTGAAATAATCTGCATTTAAAAACAAATGGGAGTCTTTGTTTTCATGAATTTGAATTTCAATAGGTTGTTTAATAAAAGTTAGCATAACCTTTAAGACACAGTGAGCTAGCTAGCGAGCGAAACTAGAAAAGACGAGGCAAGACTTTCAGCAAAATCTAAAATATAATCATGTTAACTATGTTTTAGAGAAATGAAGAGTCTAATCTGCCGTAAGAACAAGCTGCCAGAGTTTGAAACAGAAACTGAGGATTTCTTGATGTGCAAATAACCGGCTGAAAACTTAATTTGATCGGTGCGAGTTGGTAGAGACCGGATCATTATTACACATCCCTCCCCCTGTGTCATTTGCAACACGGAGGAGGGGAGAATCTGCATCCGAGCGTCTAAACGGTATCGAGTGGCGCCGGCGAGCTATGAAGCGGAGAAGACAGGTGCAATTGCATTCTAACGCCTCCGATTAAGCTGATCAATACGGGGGGGAAGAGGAGGAGGAGGAGGAGGGGGGAAGGACGTGGAGAGGAGAGAGGGAAGTGGAGATGAGAGGAAACAGGAGAGAGTAGAGGAGAGGAGAGGAAGGAGGTAGGGTTACAAAGGAGGGAGAGAATGGAGGTGAGGAGAGGATAAGTCAGATAATGGGGCGTACAGGGGCGATATCCAAGGAGGTTTTGTTCGGAATATTTCTATAGTCCATTGAAGTTCCTACTCTCTTTTATGTGAGAAGCTTCGGTCAATCAGACTAATTACTTCGAATCCCGGCCCGGCAGCTACCGCAGTCAAAAACAAAGCAGAAGGCCACATGACGCTGGACATGATTTTTCGTCTCTTTTGAACTGTGTGTGAACAGCGTCAGAGTTACATAAAAAGCTCTGTACAAATGTTATTTATTATTCATTTACGGTTTTAAAAACTGAAAAACAGGTCTAGTTTAAAGGTTTTGAAGCGGTCCAAAGTCCGAGTGTCTTAATTATTCACTGCAATGAGTTTATAAGGCTGTTCCACGACCTTCAGAGGCCAGAGGGGCGGAAGGCGGTTGGCGGTTGAGGGTTTGAATCCCACTCTCGACATAAAAACGTCATTGGTTGAGCGGTCAGATCCAAAGACCCACAGGATGGCGGTGTGATTCCAGCTCCCTCAGATGAATGCTGTTGTCGTGTCCTTGGGCAAGACACTTAACCCACCTCGCCCCCAGTGTCTGTGTACACTGATGTCTGAATGTGTGTGTGAATGGGTGAGTGCCGTGAAGGTGGAAAAGTTGTATCTATAAAAATGTTAGCGTTACCCTGATGACAAAACTCTGCTCTGGTAAATAGTCACAACAACAGCACACAACTGTCTCATTTTGACACCAAGAGCTGCTTTTAAAATATGCAATGTATCTGTAGCATACAAGGGCAAAACAAATGTTATTATATTACATGAACAAATGAGCACAGCCAACCTGGAATTTTTACTTAAAACTTTTGGTTGCTATTGGTCAAGACGAGAGCAAATGACTTGACAATACTCTTCATAGTATTGACTTGCTCTCACATTACAGCCAAGGTCTCTTAACTCTCATAACAAGCTATGTAGGATCATTACTACTACCTTAGGGTTTGCAGAAAAAACACACTGTATAAAGATTTTAAGACCAAAATGATGAGTCTGACAGCAGCAGCTACAGAGAGAAGAATGACAGTTTTTCAATAGAAAGTGAATTGGAGCCAGAGTTGATGTAGCCGGAAGCGTGCCCGTGCTCACTTTCTCTTCAGAACGCAGCAGCTAGCAGGTTAGCTATGTCCTACAGTCTATGGTAGAAAGTGAGGCAGGAGGTACAGAGAGGGCAGATTGAACAGCTGAGTTGTAGATGTGTAAATAGTTGGAAGTGTCAATAGTTAACCTAATGAGGAACTTGGTGATAGATCCAGGAGCAATACAGACAGAGATGGACATGAAGCAGGCCAAAACGGAGCACAGGGGTGAACTGAAAACATCTATTTCTGTGCCTTTCCCTGCACTGATTTCCCTGAGGAGGGAGAGAGAGGGTGAGGAGGCAGGAGCAGTGGGACTATTTGCTGGTGGAAGGATACGTCTTTTCCCGTTGTGTCCCTTCTGTATCTCACTCACTTTAATGACATCTACACCGACAGCAGCAATATCAATACGTCGCGTCAAATCATAACGCCACACTCGCTCTGCAAAGTAACTCCGAAGCACGCGGTCATCTCGGAGCGTCGATTGTGTCATGTGTGGAACTTTTCTGAAGGGAGGGGTCCTACGCTTGCTTGTCTCCATGGAGATGTTATCGTTGTTTGAATGGATGCATCTCCCACAAAAGGCTGCAGTTTTGTAAGTTTTCACACTTCTGCAAACAGTAAAATCTCCTCTTTTATTCTGCATAAAAACCTGCCAACCCTGTGGTTAAGATTTGGACAAGCATGTCACTTCTTCATAAAGTATTGGAGAAGTGTGTATTCTGGGGCAAATACTACACACTACACACAAAATCACTAAATCTGACTGAAGTCTCTGAAAAGTGCTTCCTAAATCATATTTTTATTTCATTACACACATCTTCTTTCCCGAGCAAAGTACATCTCCAATATGAACCATGCGGTATGAACCATCTCGTGTTTTCAGGACTTTAGGGACTGGACTACTGCTGGTGCCCAGAGTCAAGACTAAACTAGGGCTGAAACATGAGCTAAACATGGCTAAAGATTGGCTAAACATGAGCTGAAACATGGACTAAAACCGGGACTAAACGGGGGCTAAACGGGGGCTAAACATGGGCTAAACATGGACTACACCACGGCTAAACATAGACTAAACCAGGACTACACCAAGTCTAAACATAGACTAAACCAGGACTAAACATAGACTAAACATGGACTAAACCAGGTCTAAACATGGACTAATCCAGGACTAAACATGGGCTAAACCAGGACTAAACATGGACTTAACATGGGCTAAACCAGGCCTAAACATGGACTAAACCAAGTCTAAATGTGAACTAAACCAGGACTAAACCAGGACTAAACCAGGACTAAACCAGGGCTAAACCAGGTGTAAACATGGACTAAACCAGGACTAAACCAGGACTAAACACGGACTAAACCAGGTCTAAACATGGACTAAACCAGGACTAAACCAGGTGTAAACATGGACTAAACCAGGACTAAACATGGACTAAACCAGGACTAAACCAGGACTAAACATGGGGAATCAGTGTTTGAGTTTTCAGCAGCTAAAACCTGGCACAGTCTTCCTGAAGATGTGTGACAGGCCTCGACTTTGACAATGTTTAAATCCAGGCTCCAAACAGTTCTGTTTAGCTGTACATATGACTAAAAGGTTTTTATTCTGCACTCTTCTCTTTTAATGTTCTTTTTATGATGGTTATTTGTGATTATTTATGTTTTGATGTATTGTGATATTAATGTCTTTCTTATTCTGTAATTCTGTGAATTACTTTGTGTACCAATTGTTCTATACAAATAAACTTGCCTTGCCTTACAAAATCCCTCTTACAAAACCCTCTAAAAACAAACTGTTGCTTGGGTCTTTTCAGGAACAACAAAAAAACTATTAATTAAATTCTCTAGTAAACGTCTGTGCTTTTCCAACACACAAATACAGCAGCTCTGGAATGTGCGAGCGATTCATCCATTTGCATCGGCAGCCGGCTGTACAGGTGCCAGTGGAATCTGCATGCCCGCTCACATCTGCGCGCCCGAACGCCACATTGTCGCCCTCTCAGATATGAATCAGGAGGCATCACAAAACAAGCGTATATTCCGTTAGCTTTAGCGCGGAGGACAAATTAGCATAATGTATTCAACGCTTCCGACTTCAAATGCGAGACGACGGGGCTGTGCGATAGATCAGCAGGACATGCGCTGTCAGGGAAAGGCATATGGAAAAGTTGGGAGATCTCGAGGCCGGATAAAATCAATATGACTTAAAAAACAGTGAATTATCTGGCAACGTCTAAACTTTCCCTCTCCATAGTCAAAGCAGGTACTTGATCTTATCCTCCTTTTAGGTTCTCTTCAGTGTTTTGTATAGCTTTTACCTTAAGCTATGTGGATGTGGTGGTTCTTATGAAAAATGCATCAGTTGGACGATATATTGCACCGATATTTGCCCTTTTTAGCATATGGGCCACCTGCCTTCAACTCCAGCAGGGGCCGATATTCAGTTTGGGCCATCAAGCTGCCTAAAGATTATGCATAAAGCTTTATTTGAACACTTTACTACGAAGAGGACACTGCACAAAATGTGTCTACACAGCTCTCTTATCCACTTTGCAGTAAAACACGGTTCTGGATGAGTTTGTAGTAAATTCAAATTATATCATTTTGCAGTGGATACTTTTTACTTTTTCTTCACTACATTTGAGAGCAGGCACCTGGATCAAAATCACTACATCTGAAGCTTTATCAGATCTCAAAGTCTACGACAAATACTTTAACTTTTGAAACATTTTTACTTAAGTAGATTGTTTAATGTGATATTTTTGTATTTTTTACTCCAATATCTGCCCTTCTACTTAACAAAATTGAGTACTTTTTCCACCACTGGCCAAAAATATACGCAGAGTTTATCAGTCATTATTTTTTCTGGATTCTAAATACTCGGTACTGGCATTGGTGATGATAAAACCCATATCATCTTTAGTTTTAGGTTATTGCTCAAGGACACAAAGAAAGCACGGGATCGAACCGCTGACCTCCGTGTTGGTGGATTAGACGTATTACTCTTCTCACTGTGACTGAAGTCTACACATTTTTTTTGACAATATTTAAAGATTTGAACATTAGGGTTTCTCGCACCGCTCCTTCAGATGTCATTTAGTTAGTCTTTTGAAAATGGCAATGAATGGAAAGTCAAAACACAAAATAATGCACCACAATTATCTTCAAATTATCCTCTTATTCATCTGCTCACTCAAGTTTTTATCAAGTATTTATTTTTGCATTATTACCTTTTTTTGTTTATTATTATCATTATTATTTATTTTTGTATTTTTATTATTATTAGTTATTATTATTTAATTTTTATTATTTTAAGTTTTTGTTCTTGTTATGTCAAAATTAAAAGGTGTGCATGCATTTGTTGTCTAAATTACAGTATAATATTTGTTAATACATCAATAAAAATATGAAACAGAAATTATAAATCGTCCAGTTACTTGGAGGCGACAGTAGCTCAGTTGGCAGCGTGTTTGTCCACTGATCCAAAGGTTGTTGGCTCTTGACATAAGAACATCATTGGTAGAGTGGTCTGATCCACTGACCAACAGGTTGGCGGTGCGATTCCAGCTCCCACAGATAATTACTGTTGTCGTGTCCTTGAGCAAGACACTTAACCCACCTCGCCCCCAGTGTCTGTGTACACTGGTGTGTGATTACTTGACGTAAAGAGGCTTTGAGTAGAGTTCTGAAGGTGGAAAAGTGCTCTATAAAAATGATCACTATAGCAACTTTACCTAAGAATGTGTGTTTTACCTATAAATGTATTGGACAACTACTGTGTACTTCAGTAATATTATTTTGAAGTAGCGGCGCTCTTGAGTTCAACTTTTGGCCAGTCACTTCATCTTACTCACTATAACTGCATTTTAACCTGCTCCAGGGTTTTGAACAATGCCATTTTGAAATATTTGACTGCACAAAAAGTTTATTCTAGGTTTAAAAAAATCGATTTTGTTTTCACTCAATGTTCAGACAAAATCCTCGTATTTGTTCACAGTTCCATCTCTCTAAAAATAGACTCCAAACCTGATTGCGTTGTAGAAGTTTCTCATTAAACACTTGTGTATGTTGATTTGACAAACGGGCTCATCCGTAGCTCTCCACAGCGCTGCAAAGTTGTTGTCTCTCTTTTTTTCTTTTTTTTTTTTTTTAATAACGCTCGTCTTTGGGGTTTCTCCAGACCTGACATAGCACTGGAAGAAACGCTGCGATCCGATTGGCCGTTTGCCAGTGGGATGTGAGGCTGCGGAGGGGTGGTGGCGGGGAGATTGGGTTTTGCAGTGCGGCTCCAGATGGTGAAGATTTATGGAGCTCTCAGAATGGTGCGACTAATGAACGCTCGGCGACACGTGTTGGGGATGGGGGTACCGTGTTCCGCCATCGCTCTGGGTTTGAGGAGGGGGCTTGGACATGCTACACGCAACAATGAAAAGTGAAGGGGCGTCAGAGCCGGTCGTGTGTGTGACTTAGTTAAAAGGTGCAATATGGAACTTTTTTTGGGGGAGGTTTCTGACACCTGCTTTGTTCCACAGTACAGCGTTTAACTTGACGCTAAGTAACCATAAAAGTTCCATAGTGAACCATAAAAAAAAAAAAAAGTACACCTTTTGCATCCTCCAAAATCAGTGTTTAAGTACAGTTACTTCAATACTACTGCAGACAGTACTTACAAATAATTTGAAATATAAAGCTTTATTGTTCCTGTTAAACCCACCTGTTCTCCCTGGCATTAAATACTAGCTTGGCATATCTTGGTATTTTATCGTTGTTTTCCCATGTACTTTTTTATCTGTATATTTGTCTTTTGTTGACTTTTATGTCAAGCACTTTGGTCAGCTGAACATGTTTTAAATGTGCTACAGAAACACATTTGAATTGAACCGACCTCGTGATGGCAACTGTTACTGTTGCCACATCTACCCTGGGGTAACTGGATATACGCAAGGCTGTCAATCTGTGCCGCTGGCCCCGCTCGCCATATTTATATTTAGAGAAAGTGGGTTAAGTGTATTGCTCAAGGACGCAAAGACAGCATGGGATCAAACTCTGACCTTTGTGTTGGTGGGTGAGTGATCTGACCTAAAAACAAACAGCGTGACGAGATTTCTATTACTTAGGCCTGTCATGATCATTACTTTATTGACTTATTGTTCAACATATGAAAGCTGGAACAATATTTTCTGGGGTCAGTATTTATCGTGTGTACTTTGTCTTGTTTTTCTTAACAATATTGCAGATTTAGAAAAGTTTTTGTGGTTTAAATTTGCACTTGGGTTATTGTGTCTGGTGGTAGTAGTAAATACAGAGTGTAATACTGAATTTAATTTATCCCACTACTACCACCTACTACTACAACAACTAACACCACCACCACCTACTACAACTACCACTACCTACTACTACTACTACTACAACTACCACCACAACTACGCCCAGTTACTACTAGTACAACTACCACCACCTACTACTACAATTACCACCTACTAACCACCACCACCACCTGCTACCACAACTACCCCCACCTACTACTATTACTACAACAACTACCACCACCTACTACTACTACCTACTACTATTACCACCACCTGCTACCACAACTACCCCCACCTACTACTACTACAGCAACTACTTCCCACCACCACCACCAGATAAAAATTTGTTTCAATATTATCGTCTATAATTACTACTACCACCTACTACTACTACTACTACAACTACCACCACAGCTAGCACCACCACCACTACCTACTACCACATAAAATTGTCTATATTTACTACCACCACCTACTATTACCACATAAATTAGTTTCAGTATTATCATCTATATTTACTACTACCACTGCCACATACTGCAAATAAAAAAAAAACAACACATGAATTTTACGTAGCAGCTCCTCAGTTTCCAGGTGATATATTCTTACATAACCAAAACTCATACTGTTCCTCTTTACCGCTACCATATACCACCATGAGACTTCGAAAATGCCATTCAAATTCACCTAATCCTATTCTTATTAGTCCTGTCTGCACTTGTATGATTACTGTGCTATTTCTACAGCTGAAACCACGACTCCCATTTCTGCCATAGATGAGTGTAATCACATTATATGGGTCTGCCGCTCCTCCGCCCTGGCACTGTCTCCTTTTGCATGCTCCAGGTAAGCCTTAACATAACAGCAAATCGATAATGCACGGGGATTCGAAATTGGAAACTTATTTGAATTTAAGAATTTTCAAAAATATACCGTTTGTTGTTGCGTTTTAACTGCGTGCCAGGTGTGCGTCAGAAGCCCACGTAATCCAAAAAGTGCGGAACACAAAGGCTTTCAACATTTTACCTGTCATCCGAGCCGCTGAGGAACCCTGCTGTTTTCAAGGAGACAGGAGAGCAGACTTAGAAGCTAAAGACGTGTACGTGTCTAAATCAGTGACAGATGCTAGCAGGAGTAGCAAAGCACAAGTAGTAAAACTTTAGAGAAGTGTCCCGAAAATACACTCAATCAAAAGTATATTAGCAGTGAAGTCCAATCCAAGTAGTTTAAAGGCCCCATACTGCGCTATGTTCTGATCTGTGTTATAATGTTTTTCTCATCACAAACAGACCTGGAGTTGTGTTTTGTTTCATTCACACATGTTTAACACACAAACCTGCAGATTTAGGCCGAGTTCTTTTTCTCAAACTGAATGTCATGTGGTAATACTGGAAGTGCCCCACTGTGTTTTTAAACTCCATACATCTTCACTAGAATAATTTGGCTGATTTCAACCCTGGAATTGCCAAAGTACTGACCAAAAGGTAAAAAGGTAGCAGTTAATTTGAAAAATACCATGACATCACAAGGTGGAACAGAGCATTTTGAGCTTTGGAATGTAGACAGACTAATAAAAAAGGGTTCGTCAAACAAAACATAATTTCAGGTATGTTTTTGAGGAGGTAACAATATTATAACATGACTTAAAGCTAACAATAATCAGTTTTGCGTAATATCGGACCTTTAAAAAATAAAAATAATACATGGAGGTGTTACTGCTGACCCTGGAATGTTCCTTGATACAGCATTAAAAGCATTGAAGATAACCAGGTGGAGCAAAGATGCTAAATTACAGGTCAGATCTGTGGAAACTCAAGCTTGTTCACACACTAAGAATGCATGTTTCTTCCAATAAAAAACACCTGTAAATGAATGCACACAAGATGGATACATTTTAGAGATAGACTGATATATCGAGGAGATATTTGCACTTTTTTAGCATATTGGTTATCGGCCTTAAACCTCCAGCACAGGCATTTTTTATTCACTTTTTGTTTATTTTGGCTGATCTCCTGCCTAGAGAGCACACACAAAGCTGTATTTTAACTCTTAAATGTGAGGTGATAGCTGCTTAAATATGACTACACAGTTCTCAAAAAAAAAAAAAAGGGTTTGGTTGAGTAGTAGTAGTAGTAGTAGTAGTATCGTCAAAGCTTATCGTCCATCTCTCTGCTTGCTCTGGACTCTAAACAGTCAGCATCACTATCGGCCATGAAAAAACCCATATCGGTCGACCTCTAATACGTTTAATGCCATATTGTGGAACATTGCAGGCAAAGTGAGCACCATATTCTCCATAGAGACAAGCTGAAAGTACTATAGAGCCACTGTCATCACTCCTTCTACTTATATATTTTTGGTAGCACTTCACCGACTGCTCCCGCTAGCACAATTCTTAGCTATATGTATGCAAAAAAAACCTTTGACATCCTTCTCCCACGCACTTAACTTCAAAGTATCCCGGGTTGCTGCTACGGTGGCTAAGTATCTGCGCATAATAATTAACCATAACAGAAAAATGTACAAGCCAAGTTATTGCTTTATTAAATCATAGTAAAATATAGTGTATGTTAACAATAGCATCATTAGCATCGCGTAATTAAGGAATGACAAATGATTGACACGAAACCAACAACACGTTTATGTTTACCGTGGTGTTGTGAGTCGTGTTGCCGCGGTAACACAGCAGCCATAATACGGTTTGACACATTTAAATGACCAGCATCGTCTCGTGGCGTGGGCTCAACTGGTGACAGCAGCGCTTGAGCCCGTGTGAGCTGATAGAGATAGAGCACGTAGCACTAGAAAAAGGCGTTGCTGGCAGGATACCGACTCCCCGCTGAGACTTGAAAAGACTCGGCTCTCCATTCACTGAGACGTATCAGGCAGCCAGGAGCCAGACTGTCAAAGCAGATCTTTCGCGCTAGAGTCAGCAGGCGCACAAAACGCACATGATGGCAGGACTGCGCTTTTTGTTGACCACTCCAAATATGGAATAGCGGCGGCGTCACACGGAGATAAGCTTTTGTATAGCCGCAGGTTAAGGCAGATTTTCAAAGGAGGAAAACGGCTTGATGATTTAATAAAAGGTAGGGATTTTGAGGGAAAGGAGCGGAGCGTTTATTCCTTTTATTAAAAATGAAAATGGTGGATCAGAAAAGCGTTCTTATACAAACAAAGCCTGGGGTTTTCTAGTGCAGTTACAATACAGTACTACTCGTTCTTTTCACCGGATAAATTATATTTGAATTCAAACAGGTAGAGGGTGAACACTACAGTAAAAGCACTTTGCAGTTCTTAAATACATCTTTGATTAAAGTTTCACTGTGGAACTTTCATGGTGGAGGATCTGCCAGCTGCTTGTCTGTTTGGAGAGGTTATTGCTTTACCTAGAATGTCCCAAAGTATCGCTTTACACTAATCTATCTGAATGAGGACAAGCAGGTGAAGCCATCAGACCACGTTACAGGTCATATCTGAGGAGAGGCGAGCCCACTCAGATGTTTTTTAAGGTATTTTTGAGCACCTGTAGAATAACTGAATACATACAAAATGGGTAAGTTTAATGCCCCACTATGGAACATTCCAGGCAAAGCAATTACATCCCCATGGAGACAAGCCAGACCCTCCTATCAGAAAAGTTACATAGTGCACCTTTAACTTAGGGATGCACCGAAGGATCAGATATCGGCTTCAAATATCGGGTCAGCCAATGTCCTAGTGGGAAAAACAAATTGTTGTAATAAGGCTATTTACTTGTCGCAGTTGGACCAAAAAGTATCATAATGTTAGAATTTTTATTTATTCTGAGCTCTTTTGTAGATACTTAAATGATAAATATCAGCTATGTTACATATTTAGATCAGTTCCGTCTTATTCTTGCATCAACATATAGTTAATTATCATCGAAATCGGGATCAAAACTGAAAAAGCAGGAGCACGCATCTTTACTTTAACTGCAGATATTAACACATGAACAGTTGGCAGATTCCTTACATAAAATAACATCTCAATTCTGACAGAAGGGCCATCTGATTTAAATCGTGGGCGCTATGAGTAAGATATGAAAAAACGAAAACAAATTGCGGTACTTTTTATATGCGTTGAAGTCTAAAGTCAGGTACAGTTCTGGATAGTTTCTGGTGTAATCGTTTTTTGGTGGTAGTGATGATAGTCGTTGCTGGTTTTATGCTTTACAAATTGAACTCTGAACAAAACAGTTTTCAGAAATCTACAAAATTCCACTTCTGATGGGTTGCAGGTGCATAGATTTAAAATAAAAACGAATGCCGCACTGCAGGTGTATTTGAAAAGAACATTATCGGGCCAAGAATACACTCCTGAGGGACTCCTAAAACTATGCAGCTGCAATAGTAGTCTCCCGTCGCCTCTAAAATGCAGATCTGGTGTTTTACAGAATAAAGTAGGTTAATCAAATCAACTGAATAAACTTACATACTCATAAAGGCTAAATTAGCAATTCAAAAGAGAAGATGGGTTTTATGCTGCTAATGCCGACACCTGTCTAATTAAAACTGAAACTAAGACTATAATTATAATCATATTCATAGGTTAAATCATAAAAATGTTTCCGTGAATTCAAATGTAGTCGCATATATTCAAAGATGCTCCAAAATAAAGTAATAAATAATGAGGAATAAATGGGATGCCAGCATGTACATAGGCGTCTTTTCAATATTCAACAAATGCACAAAGCAGGAACAGCTGAGGCAGGTATACGGCAAACCACAGGGAGACGACGTGAATATTTCATCATGTTTTTACTGGCCTGACAGGAACAGCATATCTGTATCTGTGTACACATGCTGGGTTCTACTGTTTCCGTTACAATGTGTGGGTGACACTGACAAGCCGATGGTGTACAGGAAGCCAAATATAGATCGACCAAATATATAAATATATGGATAGAGTTCAAATTCTCAAACTTTCCGTCTTGGTTCAGTCTGTTTCGTTTGATAGACTGTGACACGATCAAATTTTTTTGTATATTCACGCTACAATTTTCCCGTTCTTCTGTCCATTTTCTATCGTTTTATCTGGCTGGTTGGGTCACGGAGGCAGCAGTCTGGGCAGAGACCCAGACTTCCCTTTCCACACACGTTCACCTTCTTCTCATTGGGATTTAATGTAAAATTTAGGACTAGCCTAAAGCCCATTTCAGAGATGTGGCCTTTCAAGGTAGACTTTTGAAAAAAATGCTTCTCTATACAGCTAGTCAGATGTACTTGTAGTATATAGGCATTGCGAAAATAAGAGGAGTATTGGTTAATTTGGGATTTGAAAGGACTAAAAACTCAAGAACAGGTTTAGGATTTGCTTTTCTTTGACTCTGACTTGAAGGCCTAAGACTTAAGACTTACTTGACCTGTTTACATTTTAAATTATGTTGCATACATCTGTTTCAAGGAACACAAAGTAAATGAATACGCCACTGACACAAAGTTAAACTACACATGAAAAGCATTGTTCCATAAAAAAAATGAGCTTCTTTCTGTTTATCTTCTGATCACTCTCTGCTTTAAATGACCATATAATGTTATTTTGACTTGAAAATTCTCACATTTTACAATATTACCATCCTGTAAAACCAGTTGGCTACATCCCCTTGTCAGACACTCTTTCCTCCATGTCCAGGGCACAAGGCTTAGTAAATTCCTTGGTTGAACTGAAATTCCAAAGCTTATTTTCAGCTCAAGGTCCTATATCGCGCAACATTGACTCTCGAGAGCTTTAAGTCATGTTAGAATGTTGTTACCTCCTCACAAACATACCTGGAGTTGTGTTTTGTTTCATTCACACATGTTTGGGGATCTAGACAGACTAATAATAAAGGATTACTCAAAGCTCAAAATGCTTTGCTTCAATTTGTGATGTCATTAAGCGATAATTTTCAAGTTAGCAGCTACATTTCACCTTTTGTTTCATAGAGACTGACAATTCTACGGCTGAAATTATCCCAATGATTTTAGTGAAGGTGTATGAGTTTGAGGGAAGAACTCAAATATGCAGGATTTGTGTGTTAAATTTGTAAACGAACGTGAAAGTTTTTGATTCAGAAACATTAAAATGTAGATGAGAAAACAGAGTAATATGGGCTCGTGAATTTCTAATGGATTTTAGTCACATACAAAACTCAAGCTATCCAAGCGGTATCACTGTCCAAATATTGCACCCCCCCCCCTTAACTGTATATTTATCTGGCTTTACGGGCTTTTAGCAGCATATTTTTGGTAATATGAGAAGATGGTTTAATCATGAGTGTAACACAATAGGAGCCGCGCTGAAAGCTCTATTGAATTATGGCCGGGCCCGGTTATAATTAGTGGCTGCCTTCTCTTTCTGTATTGATTCGGAGCGCTGTTGGAATTACTGTAGCACGCAGAAAAATAGCAACATATTTTTGACACTGGGGGGAAAAAAAAACATAAATTATCAAGCCCACAGCTGAGAATACCACCCACCAACCCCACACCACCAACCCCACATTGCAGCTGAACAATAGAACAGAGACTCAGCACAAAACTTGTGAAAAATAGAGGCCGTTCCGCAGAGGTCACTATTGTGTTGACTGGGTTTAGCACAGTCGGACTGTCCTAGGGAGGAGTTAGTCATGGGTGGTAATGGGAAACCAAGTCGGGGGATAGTAATGTGCTTAGTTTGTAACCAAAACTTGTGTGGAAAGTAGGAATGTTGTAATGTAAATCAATTTTCCCATAGTTCACGACCATTTACCCTGACCAAACAACAGTGAAATCCTTAAATCAGACCTATTTTGCACAATTTTGAAGTTGTTTTGGGATTCGTGTATGTTTGAGTGATCTTTTAACGCTTATTTCCAAGACGCCATATCGCCGATCAACCCCCCTTTTCACCAATACTAGTACACGGCCACTGCGACATACTTACCGGTACTTCATTCTCCAATTTTATTTTCTTAATTGGTGATACTCGTAGGATTCAGCAGTGTTGAGTTTTGGTACGAATGAAAAGAAATTCCCTGCTTTCTAGTTTGATATGCAGCTATCCATCGGAAGTGCCCAACATTTATGGCGAAGTCAGCTCCTATTGGGCTTCGTTTGTCATTTAGGATGAATATTACGATTTAAAAAGTGTAAATTACAACATAATGATCCATGGGTGTCGTAGATTACAACTACAGAGCAGACACAAGCACAATAGGTCTGCTTTAATGTATTTTAATTCACATTGTCTCACAGATTATGCTAGTTTGTCCCAGATGAAAAAAGTACATTATCATAAGACTATTTTTTAGTATAGATTATTTTGAAATGACTTATTTTTGCTTCGACACATGTGCCCAAATTGGGAACACGCTGGAGCCCTATGAAGTTTTTTTTTTTTTCATCTGGCACACAATAGCATAATGTAATCTGTCAGACAATGTGAACTAAGTATATGAAGAATTACAGTTGTTTGGTGAGAGCAAATGGTCACAAATCGCCGTATCCAATATATTATAAATGGAATATACATTTTTGCGGGTCACTGGGGGTACTTTTTTTTGGCAGTACTGGGACATTTTAGGTGATTTTTTCTGCAGTATGGCAAGATTTGAGCTGTAGCGGGTTGAATTATGAACAAAAAAGACACAAACTAATTACTTAAGTGTTGCATTCTGCCATTTAAATGTAAGATATTTGTATAAATAGAATACTTTTTGTGAATAATTCTGCCATACGGTTTGGTTTCCATATTATCCTTTATTGTCTATACTTAGTTCAGCAATATATGACACGTCAAAATGTGTTCTCGTGACAGGCCTAAGCTACTTCCTACTTTCCACACAGATTTTGGTTAGAAACTAAGCACACTGAAATCGCCAGACTTGCCTTCCCATTACCACCCATGTCTAACTCGTCCCTACAAGTTTCTGACTGAGCTAAACCCAGTCAACGCAGTAGTAACCAAGGCTAAAATGCAAATATAACCGTTACCATTTCTACCTACACTGTCCTCAACCATGATGTGTGTGGACACTGCATTATCCCATACTATGTTATTCCACTACATCTCCGTAATATATGCAGGAAATGTCAGGTAGACCGTGGCTTGCTTGTTAGAAGGCTAGCATACCAAGAGCTGCAGGGGAGTACTGGGTCAGCGAATCTCTCTTTTCCCATCCTCTACCCCACCAGCGAATACACCCTGCCCAATCCATTTGTTTATCTGTCTACGAACCTGCATCCGACCATCCGGCTACCATCCAAACCCTCCCACCCCATCGTCGTCACCATCGCTTCAATCTCGCCCGGTAACAGGTGACTTCCCAGAACTAATTACGGCAGGATATCCCAGGGTGCAACACGGGTCCGCCTCATTTGCAGTCTGCCGGAACACGGGAAGGTTGTCTAATAACATTTTCGACTGGCTGATTAAAAAACAGCCATAAATCAGCTGTTCACAAGGGGTCCATCTACGACGAAGCTGTAGGAGGCATCAACGCCGTACGCCGGGTTCGGTATTTATATGTTTATTTATTCACACGTTACAAGGAGGTCAGAAAAAATGGGAGAAAAACGTGATTATCTTTTGCTTTAATTTGTGTTCCCAGTCCATAAAAGATGACAACGTGACCTCCAAGAAGATGAACAATGAGAGTGAGTTATGTGGAGGTGGTGGGAAGGTCTGCAGTAATAAGCAGTGATCAAAGCAATACACTGCAGGGGAGCCACTAGGGGACTGTTCTGTACTGCAGCTATGGGCTCGGTGGCAGCAGTGGTATAGGCTAATGCAGGTGAGATGTGCATGTGTATGATGATAGGATAGAAAGTATTCAGTGTTAGAAAGTAGGGCTCGGGCAAATCCAGACGCATATCCCTCTGTATTTTTTATACAGGGTGGCCCAAAAGTAACTGACAGCTGGAAAAAATCCATACTTATTTTGTTTGTAAATATTTTTCTTCTATTTTTTCAGAGCATTTAGAACTATCCTTCTGACATTAATATGAGCAAATATAGCACCGAGGAACGAACCATCATTGTACAGTGGTACTTTGAGTCACATGGGTCAAATTCACAAACCCGGTGCGGTGTTACCGTCGACATTTTAATACCAGAGATGCCTCAAGCGTAAATGCCATTAAAGGAATAATAAGTGGTTTTCAAAGACAGGGGGCAGTATCTGATCTCCGGAGACCTGACTAGTCCCGATTTCTTCCTGTGGGGCTAACTTAAAGAAAGGGTGTGAATAAACTTTAGACAATAAAATTAAAACGAAAAAAATATCAAATAAGAGCCATAAGCCTGGAAATGCTTTCAAATGTTATGCAAAGTGTGTTGGATCAGGCTATCAGGCTGTGAAAACCAAAATTGTGGACCCTTAAAACGTAGGAACTCATCAGTCGCCTAAAATTTACAAATAAAATCAAATTAATCTCACCTCAGATTAACAGAGTTCAGTGCTTCGCCCACTGATTCTGCAGAGATACACCATATTTTTCAGCCTCCTGTGATATTTTTTCTTAATTTTTTTCTGATATGGGTGGAACATGCTTGTCTCTGATTGGCTAATCCACCTGTCAATCACGGCCATCTGAAAACAGGGAGATTCACCGGTGACGAGACTCACATCTTTGTAAAGTATTGCAGACGTGTGTGTTCTGGATCCCAGGCAAGGGCTGGGTGATATACAATCTTCTTCCTGTCTGTTTTCTTATTCAACTTGAATCACTACAGTTTTTTTCTTTTGTGTTGACAGGACCAATAATTCCAGAGAAATCCACATTTAAAGTTTGGAATGAGTTTGTACAATTTAAGCCTAAAAGCATGTGTTAGCAACATCGACAGAAACACGTGCGATGTCCATGTGCTGAATCAGGTCTTAAGTTTCACGTCGTGTACTTTCCATAACTTTGATTAAAGAGATAGAGGAGAAAGGGTGAGGCGCTGGATCAGAGAGAGGGAGGGAGAGCGGGAGCAGCACACACAGAGGCAGAGGGAATGAGATACTGGACTTTGAGTCAAATTGTGCAGATTTAAGTCAAATCTTGTGAAACGCAGCGACACATGAGGAGACACAAAGAGACTGTGGCCCTGACTCAAGAGCTTCACCTAAACAAGAGAGCGGAGAGCGGTCACTCCTCTTCAGCTCCTCATGTTCTCACTGTCAGAGGTTTGGCTGGAGACCTGTCGATTAAAACGCACTCGCCTTATCACAGAGATCGACCAAAGTTTAGATTGAGCTTTATCAATCTTTTGATTTTTGGCTCAGCCCTGTTAGAAAATCACACTAAATAAACTATGTCCAAACTTAAGCTACGTCTTGAAATGGACATGTGTCTTTAATGCTCGAAGACTTTAGCTGGTGCTGCTGAATAAACGAACATTTTAAACTATATTTTTGTAGAGTAAAATATACCTATAAACCTACATTGACTTGACTCTCGCTCCATAATTTATATATATATATATATATTTTTTTACTTTAGAGTGTAAATTGTAACAGACTGAATTATTATAATGATCAAACTTAACACCAACACCACAGGCCTATATCTAGTACATCAGCTTACATCACAATATAGAATGTAAGAAGACAACGTGGAGGGTAGACCTGTCACAAGTCCGATATGAAATTCAATATATCATTTAAGTAAATAGATGATAAACCATAACATTGAAACTAATTCATGCCACTGATGCAATAACCCAAGAGCAGATTTAAACCACAAAAACTATTCTAAATCTACAATATTGTTAAAAAATCATGAGCTGCAAGAAATAAACAGCAAAATGAAACACTTTAGTACTGAGTTTGCATCTGTAATGAGTCATAGAAGTGATTTATTCAACCTTCTACAGCTCAAATCGTATAAAGCCAAAATATAACCAAAAATGTCCCTGTAGGGCAAAGACAAAGTACACACAATAAACACTGACCCCATGATTTAGTAATTATTGTGACTGCTCTAGTGGAGGATATTAAAGCAGCTCTTTTCCATAACAACAAAAGCATTTACAGCACATTTCTACAAATTTTTCTGAAAAGCAGTACTATTTATATCACTGTAATATCCAAAATTATCCAAGCTTTTGTGAAATATTTTAACAGATTCAATAAAAGTCTGAAAACTGCTGCAAGAAACCCCCCCCAAAATAAACCAGGATTTCAGATCGTATCTCATTTTCCCCAGTTCCCGATTTTTCCACAAACTTTTCATAAAAATTCACCCATCACATTTTGAGTAATTTTGCCAACAGGCAATCAAACCCGCAGCAGGTGTCGAATATCATTCTCAATCTGGCAACCTAGGTGCTGCTGCCACACAAACAACACATGCCTCAGGACTTTAGAGTGTGAACCCATTTGCAACAGTAACGCAACACAACCTGGCATCTGCCAACAAACCAGGATTAAACTACAGTACATTATACTTCTTTCAAATCAAAAGTAACTAAAATGAGGCTACAAATATTCAATAGTGCGTTTCAGGGGTCAGAGTGTTTCAAACGGTCTTCTGCCAATAAACACCTAAAACAGGAGAATCTATTTTATCTATTTTTTAAGCCCTGGCCTTAAATTTAGTCCAAAGTGTTCCCTACGAGGTGGATCAGGACGTTAGCTGTATCCTCTGTCAGGCCGTTGGCACAATAACCCACTCAGTAGATTAGCGTTAGCGATAGCATCAGCGCGAGACTACACCGCAAACAATGGTGACACCCTCTGACGCACAGCCATTTCCCATGACTCTTAGCTGGGCAAATATGTCTGCGGTCTCAGCAGCTCACAGACGGGTTGCCAGGTGCAGTAAACGGTCGGCGCGAACGACGGATGAGACCGAGAACGGTTTCCACAGAGATTCAGGGAAGCAATGACTTATCAAATTGACAAAGGTAGTTGTTTTGTATAGAAAAAAGACTGACTAAATGCTGTATGAAATGTGAAACTAACACTATATAACCTTATAATTGTATGTTAATTTAATATAACACAGGCTTTTTGAGAACTTTTACGAAGTTACATAGTGCATCTTTAATCTCCCCAAAAATCAAATGTACGCAAGCTTCACGAACCAATTTGGTCTCGTAGTCGCAGCTTGTCTTGTACCTCCATCTTGTAAGAGTTTCAGGTGAGAACAAATGCTGATGTGTGACAGGGAGAAGCTTCGCTGATGCCAGTTCCCTTCACTGCTGCTCTCGTGTCACGATGCAGCGCAAATGTTCATGTCAAAACGCCCGTGTGAAGCGGAGCACACACGAGCCTGCCGCGTGTCAGCTCATCTGCATACGCTAGCACTCAGACGGATTCATGCTACGCCGAGGTACACGGGGGCTGCAGGTAAGTAGAGTTTGCCGAACTGGTGCTGCGAAGATTAAAGACCCAATATTACACTATTTTCTGCTATGTTATAATGTTTCCTGATGCTGAGTTCTTTTCTCCTCACAAACAAAAAAAACACTCTGTTCCACCTTGATGTCTGATATGGTGATTTCCACTGTGTTTTTTTAACTCCTCACTTTCAAAAAAATCCACTCCAATTTATGTGAACCTTTCCTTGTCCATGTCAACATCATAATTGGTGATACAGGAAGTGCTCCACTGTGTGGCCAAATTTATTAACTCATCAACACACATTTCAACTCCAGAATTCATTCATTTGGATGATTTCTGCCATGGAATTGCCAATCTCTATTGAACAAAAGGTAAAAGTTAACTGTTAACTTGAAAACTACCACTTCATGACATCACAAGGTGGAACAGAGCATTTTGAGCTTTGGAGATGTACAGACTTAAAACAAAATGTTACTCAAACATGTGTAAATGAAACAAAACACAACTCCAGGTCTGTTTTTGAGGAGGTAACAACATTCTAACATGGTTTAAATCCCACAAGAGTCAATTTTTTTCTGTAATATAGGACCTTTAAAGTTAGCAAGATCGTTTTGAAAAATCCTGCAAGGAAAGTAAGGATCGAAAGGGTTTGTTCTCTGGCATTGAAACATTTACAATGGATTTCGCGCACAATATAAGACTGAGTGTGACTAAAGAGAGTTGTGTATAACTCCTCATGTTAGCGCTGCACAATTATTCACAATTTGTATTTATTTCTATTCATCAAATCACAAAGACTGCGAAGAACAAAATGTGATCTTGTGGTTTAGACCTCTGCAACAAAACAGCGTGCACTCCAATTTATGTGAAGCCTGTTCCTTGTATGAACCAAATCTTGAGTTCAACATCAATTGCAATTAACTGCCTAAAAAAAAAATCGGATTAGACATTTTTCACAATGTGCAGTCGTACTTTATTGGCCAAATAAAACTAATATTACAACAACATCAAACACATGGCAGCTATTCTCAAAGCCTCAAAGCCTTCTTCATCTAAGTAGAGATGCTCTGATCCGAGACTGGTATCAGATATCGGCGCTAATTCTGATAAAAGTGCTGAATCGGTTATTGCCTTGCAAATATTGGTTCTGGTTGGACATATACAAGACAATTTACTGATCGTAGTTCGCCCAGAAAGCCTTATAATGTTTGAACTTCTATTTATACAAGTTGGTCTGTTACTAGAGAGACGTAAAAGGTACATAACGCATTTGGATCTGTTCTGTCTTATTTTATTTTTGTTGAAATGAATGAAATACAATTCTCAGTCTCTGCACTTATATCGGTTGATATCGGCAGACACTTAAAGCCATAGTGTCGCGTCGTAATCGGTATCGGAACTGAACAGCCTGGATCGGTGCATCATTACATCTAAGATATCAGGGATGGACCAAGATCTCGGGAGACAAAACTGATGCGAAAAATTATCTTGTGAGATTTTTTCCCCCTTTTTTATTGGACAAAAAAAGAGTTAAGTGCTGGTAAGTTGCGTCTTTTGAGAAGCCATAGTTGCAAAACGTCCAAAAATGACAACACAAATGTTAAATAAAGTACGTAAAAATTCTGAAGGAAACTTTGAGAACTATTTACATATCAGAAATTATGTAGAAATCTCATCTTGCCTCGTTCTCATGGACCCAATCTCGTTAAAATTGCGTCTCGTCCCACTCCTTTTTAGCGATATTCACTCAACATTTGAAAACAGCCTTAAAATGCGCTACAATTTACGTCTCATTTTGTGTCTCGTAGGACAAACCGCACTTTCCCGAAAACCTGCAGGAGCCGAGCATCCCGTAATAGTTTGCAGATGTCGGAGCGCATCGGGAAGCCACTCGATCTGCCTTTCTCCGAGCCAAAGATGGACTATCGGCCCTATCTCGTGATGCTCCAGTCAAGAGGGATTCCTACTAAGCCAGTTTGATTGCAGCATAATGATGCGTTTTCTGGAAGGCCTCATTTTTGACTATGAGATTACGTCGCCAGCGTGGGGGTTTGCTCGCTAGCTGTACACGGCTGAAATTAAAACTTCGGCAATTAGGGAAAGATTGAAATTGATGTGCGGTGTAATGATAGATGCGAAGGTTCCGGGAAAGCCAAAGTGAGTGTGTGCGTGAATGGGAAATAGACCGGCTGCCTTGCTTGTTTTGCATAGTGTTTTGCTGATGGAGGCAGATTACCGGCGCTGCATCCTCACTCAACTCCAGAAGCCTCGAGCGCGAATGGGGCAAAAACCCAAAACGAGGAGATATCAAAGTGTAAGCAGAATCTGGAAATAAATACAGACATAAACAAGTGCATGTATAGCGGCGATGGATTCAACTTATTTCAGCTCTCAACTTCCGAAAGATTTATAGGCCAGATTATGCCAGATGTGCAAAAAAGAACTCCCCAAAAATGCTAAAAAATTCTGTCCATTTTAAAATTTTCTAGCACTGCACAATAATGTATTAGTCTTAACACATTTTGAGCTGAACTAACCTTTAATTTTAAATGTATAAACCTTTGAAATGGCTCGTTTTGGGAAAAAAGACAAGCACACGTGGGTAAGAGGCTTCTGGTATTATCGACTCAAACATTCTGGTGCTGTCTGGTAGGGCATCTGACATAAAACAACTAGCTGAACATAGGAATTTGCTACTCCAATACAATATCAGATATGTAGTTGTCTTTTGAAAGTTTTGGAAGCAAGAAGAGCGTCATTTTGTTGTTCTACATCTTAAAAGACGACTACATCCATTAAAAAAACGTTTTATTGTCCGATAATCAGGAAGTGTACTGCATGCTAGTTGTCGTTAGTCTTAATGTGACAGCAAATATCCAGTCCTGCGTCTGAAAGGTGTGGAAACGCTTATATATTCGTCAATTTCGAGCATAATTAGGATGCTCGGAAGGCATAAGGTAAGTGAGGAATAACTTTGGACCGCTGCAAACTGTTTAAAAGGAACAATTCTCTTTTTTCACGTTTTAAAGACAGTTACATAGGGTACAGCACTTTTCAAATGACTTTTCTTTAGTAATCTGCACCATTGAGTTTTGCTGTACAATCTTCCCATCTGTTAAACGCTGCACTTTTTAAAATGCAGGTGCCAAAGAAGCCGGTCACGTCCTCCTAATCCATAACTGGCAAAAGACTCCCATTAAACAACCTTGAAGTGACACCAGCCAAAAGCCAAGCCCATACGTCTTCACGAGCTGCACCACTTTCCAACATCCGCGGTTCCCCAGTACATAATGAATGGTTTTGTTCAGAGCAGAGGTGCACCTTGGGATACTGTAGCCAGTTTTCCCGGGTCGGACGAGTAAAGAGTTATGTAAGCACAGAGCTAAAAGCAGGGCAAAAAGTGTCACCAGAATTGGGACAGGAGAGCACCTTTGGGAGCCTAAAAAAGTCAGTCGGATGAACTTGCGAGTCTTGCTCATTTAAACCTGGCTAATTTGTGTTAGGATTAGACAAAATTGAAATCGGTGGATGTGGTCAAAAGGGCGTCAAAGTCTGAGTCCAGGTGAGTCCAGTGCGCTGTATATATAAATGGACATAGCTAAGCTGCCAGCCGCCACGTTCCGATAAGGAAGTGAGCATGGACGCACTTTCAGCTCTGACTCTGGCTCTAATTCCCTTTTTATTGAAAAGCTGTTGCACCTCTCTCTGTAACTGCTGCTGTCAGGCTCGTCATTTTGGTCTTAAAATGTTCGTATTAACATGATCTTGGCGTTTTTATTTTGCTATTTTGTCCAAAAATGGCGATATGAACATATAATAATAGACAAATCAATTGCTTTAGTTAAGTTCTATTTAGGCGCATCTGCAGTTCATGTTGCAATCCAAGCTACAGGTCAGTTCTGTTAAGAGACGAGCCTTATCACAATAAGAATTAATGTTTTTCAAGGTATTTTTGAGCCATAAAAGCACCCGTAGTTGAATAAATGCAACATAATGGGCCCTCAGTCAGCCTTTAAAATGTAGCTAATGTAAAAGTGTGGAATTATTTCTTATGAAGTCTTGAGTTTCTTTTTTTTTTTTTTTTTCTAAATCTTACATTCCAATCCGTAAACAGAAATTCTAAAAACAGAACATCCAAGGGCATCCACGTGGCGTTCCTTCTGTCCATATATTCTCAATTTGAGCTGAACAACAATTGCTTCGATGAAAAAGTCAATTCTTCTTGCTTTCTCTGCAGGACATAGAGTCGAAAGAGCAAATCAGTATTCATAAAACCCTGCTTATTTCCAGTAGCCAGAGGAACATATAAGGAAGAGAAATAAATTTGTTGGCCATACTAGTCTGAAGATCAATGGAACGCGGTGGGAGGCGTGGTGAAAGGCATCTTCAACCATCCAACGCAGTCCAACTTCAAAGAAACTGCACAATTTAAACAGCGTTCCACAAATATACGGTGTGTAGGAATGTGCTTGAAAGAATCCCTACAGGGCGAAGCAGGTGTGGGGAAAAACAGTCCCTTGTTGACCTGGACTAAACTAGTGCTAATCTGCTAGCGTTGCTTTTCATGTGAGTTTTTCGCTCTCCTTGATAAAGATGTGAGGCGAGATGGGGAACGGTTGACACATAGTTTATTTTTTTCTATGGAGAGAAAAATATCTCGTCTAAACCGTCATTAGTGGCAATCAAAACGCGGTCTCTTTTATGTTGAGGTAGATTGTGTTTTTTTGTTGTTCGAAATTGTCAAAGAAAGGCAATTGTTTTCTTACAGACTTGAGACTTCAGACAGCGCGACATCAATGGCGTTTATGAAGGAGAAACTGGGGATGAGTTTGAGTGTTCAGACAAAGCAAAAGAGCGATACAACATAAGACTATGGATTGCATTACAAGTGACATCGAATATATCTGCAGATGTCCAAGTGGCACAGCGACGGCTCGAACAGGAAAGATCATAAAGGATTTTAATAACTTCAAAGACTGAATTAGCATATCTCTCCAAATATTATGCTAATTATTTTCTTGCCACTGATCAACTCTGCACAACATCGCCCAACAACCTCACTGTTAGCGTCACTACTTCCTGTTTCCAAGTAACTTTTAAATGAAAATAAATATTTAAAGACGAGGCGGTGGACAGGGAGATGAATGTGGCTGACGACATGTTAAAAACCACACAAATAAAATGAATACTTCACCGCATGACGCTTCTGGGTTTACAAAGAAAGACGTTTGCGTCTCAATGCTAATGCTAATTTTGAGGGATTATAAGCATTAAAAACACCAAGAAAAACTGAAATATTTTACATATAAAAAATAATTGGGTAGTTTATTTTACGTTTTCCAATTTTAATAAAAGTGACTGTTAGCTTTGAAACATATTGAGCTAGCTAGCGTGCTTCTGAGCCTATTGTAACACAAAGCACACATATTTTAATAGGATTTTTTTTTTTCTTGGAATAAAATTGAACAAAAATGACTTCAAAACACCTCAAAATACTTTTATCCAATTTCAGAAACAATGAAAGTCTTGTGTTCGCTGCCACCGCTACTAACATTTAAACAATATAAATTCAGATTTCTATGCATCCTTTGAACTAAAACTACATAAATGGCTGAAAAGACCCCCAAATATATCCAATTTTCCAAACAAACAACTCTACTGATCGCATTTGCACGTTTCCTACAACCACTATTATGCAAATTGTCTCCGACACAAACGGCAGAGTAACGCCGGTGGCTCCGTATGACTCTCCTCTAAGTTGACTCCAAAAAAAAAAAAAGAAAACGGGTTGTGGCTGGTTTTCTGTGTCTAGGGACTATTGGAGTGATTAGTCATCGTGTTAATCCGAGCGCTCACGGGTACAGTGCAGTGACAGAGGCAGAGGCTGTGGCGAATGTGAGGCCAATGCAAAGATAATGATAAGAGGAGATGGGGAGCCTTAAGGGGGCAGTGGTCGGCCCGTCTGTCAGAAGGATTTCACGCTAACGCTACATGAATGGAAGTTATTTTTACGCTAGCAAGGCAGGAAACCGTGATGTCGTTGATGAGCCAGAACAGGGATTTAGTCAAAAGTAGATTAGAAACACGGTTATTATTTGTTTTCTTTAGTACGATTAAAAGCTGAAAAATGATAAACAACAAAACTTTGGCTTATGTTGTGGTAATCTGCTACCAGGGTAAGAAGATCATATACCCACCGTGATGTAGTGAAAACTGTAGATTCATTCATTGAAACAAGAATTCCTGACTTTAAGCATATAGACAAGTGCTGTCAAAGGTATTAAAAATCAGATGCTAACTGATAAGACTAGTATAGACAGTACTGAGCAGATATCAGTGCTAAAAAGTCACATTTACAGGACAGAAATGAACCTTTCCTGAATATCTTTAGAATAATCTTGAGCTGTAGACGCCCATGGACCACGATGGAACCTACCTGGACGACTAAGGGATTAAACAGATATAAGGCCACATGGAAATAGGAAAAAAAAAAGTACTACGGGTTAATGTTAAAAATTACATTCTATTGTCTAAATTAAAAAAACAAAGTATACAGTATTGATATATCGTGGCCTGCTGTATCGATATATATTTTTTTGTATATTTTACCAATTCTGTCACAGCACTACAATTGTGTGGCTTGTTTAGAGGAAACAAACTTGTTTATGTAATATATTTGGCAGTTGATTCACTGTTTTGACGTGTATTTCATATTAGCTTTGCACAGATAGAGGTTTAACAAAAACGTTTAGTATGACAGTTCCGATTTAATAAATATGTTGTGATCCTTCAGAGCCGTTAACCTGCACGTCCCTGTTACATGTAAATGTGGAGCTCGGATACGCTGTGGATGAGTCATACTGGACAATGGAGCAGTTTGATGTGTTCTTCTAGTTCTAGGTCACATGCACTAAACAAAATGCACTTGGTTATGTCCATTCATCTTCAGTAAACACAAGATAAATGCACCATTAATGTTTATTTTTTGTGGAAAAAGAGGTTGATCATTAAGGGTCACAAAAGCCTGTATTTTTCACTGAATCATATCGAATCAATTTGAAATATATTGTATTGAATCGAAAAAGTACTGTATCGAGATATGTATCGTATCGGCCTGTGTATCGAGGTTTGTATTGTATAAGCAAAATCTTAATGATACTCAGCCTTAGTAACCATCATTATGGTAAGGAAACAGTGTCAAGTCTATTCCTTAGTATCGAAATCGAAACACTAATATCATTTTATTAGAAAATAGACAGGAAGGGCATCTGATGTTAAATCTAAGCCAAGTTTATAATTCAAAAATAGTATCTTATGAAATTGTAGGTAAGTAATAGTGGTGCAGGTGGTTAGGTCTGTCGCCAACTGACCAAACGGTTGGACATCCATTTCCGGCTTTTACGTAGTTCGTGTTGCATACTTAGATCTAATCAATGATCTTACCCAGTGACACTAACACAATTTAGGGCGTCTGCTTTAAAATATAGTCCGCATGTTGTTGACTGATGGGGGAAAACAACAATACATTTTTTAATAAACATAACGATCCGAAGGTTGGTGGTTCGAATCCCGCTCTCAACATAAAGACATTTATCATTCATAAAGCAGATCCACTGACCCACAGGCTGTTGGTGCGATTCCAGCTCCCACAGATGAATGCTGTTGTTGTGTCCTTGGGCAAGACACTTAACCCAGCTCGCCTCCAGTGTCTGTGCACACTGGTGTATGATTGTGTGTGGGAATGGGTGAGTGATTCCTTGATGTAAAGTGTTTTGAGTGCCTTGAAGATGGAAAAGCGCTAAATAAAAATATGATCATTTACCATTCAAGTCAGGCATCCAATATAAAAATTCCAGTAAAATATCTTCACATTCATGGGATGGCTGAATAGCTTGGTGGAGGGATTGCGAAAATTATGCGTTAAAATGACAGAAATCAATATTGTTAAAGAAAATCTAGTTAATCTCATTTATATTCCAATGGTGCACCCCAGGGCACCACCCTAGGCACATTTTATTTCCCTCACCCTAGTGTCTGTGTACGCTGGTGTATGAATATGTGCGTGAATGGGTGAGTGGTTCTTTGATGTAAAGAGTGTCTTGAGGGTGGAAAAGCACTATATAAAAAAGTGACCATTTACCAAAATATATTATTAAACAACTTGAAATTGGCCAGGTATTAGCAATGTAACCATGCTGGTACTTCCACATTCAAAGTACGAGTTGAAGTACATTTTAGATAATTAGATATGTCGACATCAGTCTAATTAATCTGTACTGTTCTGTATTCACTTCAAAAACCTGCACATAATGATTTTTTATATTGGTTTGAACAGTAGAAAACATACTGTATTGGACATAGGGATATTTTATTGCTAATGTTAATGATAAACTGTTAGTCTTATAATGTAATTGTAATGAAAAGTGTATTTTTAATGTGTGTTCCTCTGCTCAGGGACTGCACATGGAAAGCTGCAGTAGCTAAATCTGGTACAAATCATATTTTCTTTTGTAAGATTAATGAATTTGTACATGGTCCCTGACAAATAAAAAATATATAAAGAAAGTAGCCTCAATACAAGATAAAACTATGAGCTACAAAACAAGGGGACTGGGCTCTGACAGTCCCCCAGGTTATCCCAGGACTCCTCACCTTCTGCAAGGCTTTATGTAGCGTGATGATTTCCAATGAGAGAACCGCTATCGGGTGGGAGAGAGCTCTATTAATTTGGGGCTCTGGGCACTTCCTATGGGACACCCTCCCGCCCACCCTCACACACATATTCCCATCTAGCATCGCGTTTGCTTATTGAGCGAGGAGATGCACTCCAGTGTTTCGACTTGGTCCACAGCTGGGACTTTTGGCCGGGAGAGCTCAAAACATGATCTATCACTTTTTTTTTTTTGGTCGCCTAGTCCACGCTCAGCGGGATGGATGAGAAGCAGCGTGAAATAAATGTAATCTGGATTCTCGGGGCTAGAAACAGGCTTTTGCTGGCCGGGGTAGAGGGTCCCCGCGATGCAACATGCTCCAAGGAATCTAATCAGTTTGGTATTGTCAGAGAATAATAACAAAAGATAACAAGATGGAGGCGCTGGAGGTTCCTGAGGAGTCTAACTTGTTAATGAGATTTAAGTTTGTTCAGTACATCCAGTAATACACAAAATATTAATAAGGGATTCATGCTGTAAAGTCGTGGAGATTGTGGTAATGTTGAACTTAGCCTGAACAAAACCAGGACTGAAGCAGGACTAGAACAGGTTCAAGTCTATGTCAAGACTTAAGTAGGCTCAAAGCAGGACAAGTGTTTTCAAAAGTAGTAGTAGTAGTATTGTAATAGTAGTAGTGTGAGTCATAGTAATGTTAGCATGTTGAACCTGGCTTGAACAAGACCAAGACTAAACCAGGACTAGAACATGTGTCAAGGATAACTCAAGACTAAAGTAGGCTCCAACCAGGACAAGTGTCAACAAACGTGTTTCCAAAGTAGTAGTAGCAGTAGTAGTAGTGGCAATCCTAGTAATGGTAGCATGTTAAAGTTAGCTTGAACATTACAAGGACTAAACCAGGACTAGAACAGATTCAAGTATAAATCAAGACTAAAGTAGGCTCAAACCAGGACAAAAATGTTTTCAGAAGTAGTAGTAGTAGTAATAGTAGTAGTAATCGTAGTAGTTATGATAGCATGTTGAACTTGACGTCTTGAACAACACCAGGACTAAACCAGGACTAGAACAGGTTCAAGTCTACATCAAGACTAAAGGAAGACACAAATCAGGACAAGTATCAAGTACAAGTATAAAGTACAGTATATTAGTAATAGTAGTAAGTAGTAGTAGCAGTAGTAGTAGTAGTAGCAGTAGTGGAAATCACAGTGGTGTCATGACCTTGAACAATACCAGATGGCTTAATATTTATGGTAATATTGTACTATATATATCTTACCCATAAGTTGAAGTTGAAACATTCCTTCCAACTTATTTGGAAAAAATAAATAAAATTTGCCAGAAAATAATCTGGCACCTTATGACATTGTCGTATTTTTATTTAATATTGTTTGGCTTGGATGTACTGTACTGTTTTTAATCATTCGCTTCCAACAAGAACCTGCTATCTACAAAGCGTGCTCACAATCACAAGGCTTTCTTAAGACTCCAGCCCTGCGGCGTTTACTTGAAAAGAATGTGTTTAAATCTCCCTCATTACTTCACGTCTTATCGCTCTACCTTTTAAAATAAGATAAAATAAATGTTGCCTAATTACAAAAATAACAAGGCTTTTTTTTTCTTTTTATGTTGGAAATTCTGTGGGTAAAATTATGAAAAGAAACGGCAGACCTTGGTAGTCAAAATCATAGTCAGTAGTGGTCCCATGTGGTGAGTTCAAAGTCTTGATGAAAAGTGGGACTGACACATGAGAGGAGCTGCGGATATCGTGTGTCAGTAAACACAGCATCTGATCGAAGGTAAAGATAAAACGGTAGGTTTAATTAAAGAGAAATCCTTTGTGTGTTCCAGTACAGGAGAATGTGTCCTTGGGGGTGGGAGGGAGACAAGCCAACAGCACAAGAAACCATATTGAAAGTGAGAAAGCTGGGAAGTAGGCGGAAGATATATTAAAACATTTATTAAAACACAATATGAATATTGTGTGTATTAAACTGTGCCGAGTTTCACACTTTTAATAAGATAGTGACTTTAAAGGGGAACCATGCAACTTTTGTCGTGATGGGTCCATTACGTGCTTTGTTCCTTTGCTTTGCCTAGAATGTTTCACAGTACGGCATTAAATTTAAGGATGTGACGCTACCACGCCAAGTTACAGGACAGATCTGTGGAGACGCGGCCACGCTCACAATAAGAATGTCTTTTAAAGGTCCTATATTACGCAA
Organism: Periophthalmus modestus; assembly: GCA_019594935.1. NCBI lineage: Eukaryota > Metazoa > Chordata > Actinopteri > Gobiiformes > Gobiidae > Periophthalmus > Periophthalmus modestus. The sequence goes on along the minus strand of JAIEZT010000198.1, from coordinate 15,143,161 downwards.
AATTGACTCTTGTGAGCATTTAGACGTATTAAAATGTTGTTACGTCATCACAAACAAAGCCACGTATATTATGTTTTATTATGAGTACAATTGTCTTATTACTCCCTATTCGGAGATGCAGACAGCCATGATAAAGGGTAACTCGAAGCTCAAAATACTCTGTTCCACCTTGTGATGTCACAAAGTGATGGTTAACAGCTACCTTTTACCTTTCGTTCAGTAAAGATTGGCAATTCCAAGGTTGAAATCATCCAAATGATTCTAGTGAAGGTGTGTGGAGTTTAAAAACACAGTGGAGAACATCCTGTATTACAACATGACATCACAAGGTGGAACAGTGTTTTCAGTTTGAGAGAGGAACAGTTTATGTGTTAGACATGTGTGAATGAAACAAAACACAACTCCAGGTATGTTTGTGATGAGGAAACAACATTATGACATAGATCAGAAAAGTGGCATAAATATGGGCCGCTTTAGTATGGACTTGAGTACTTCAAGGGAGCGAGCGGCTATCTTGGCATTGCAGACGTCGGAGCATCGACGTGAGTGGGAGGACCAAGTGAGCACATGAAAAGGCGAATTGGACCGAAACAAAAATAAGTTGTATTAAGAAATTCCGTTTGAAGATCTCGTGGAAAGGGAGAGGCCATCAAAAGTGCACAAAGTGTCTGGTCTCGGCGGTGGTTATCGAGCTAGTGCCGTATCTCAAGTGTCGCCATGGTCGCCATCCGTCTCTCTCATCTAACGCTGGAGTCTCTCATCTATCCGTCATCAAGAAACAGGGATACCGGCCAGCGGGCGAGAAATCCGAGAGGTCTGATGATCCCTTTTTTCAAGGCGCTTCCTTGAACAAACCAATCCCACAAGGGCACCGGACAGCCTGAAGTCATCCCGGAGCAGGATCAAATCTGGGAATGGTATTGAAGGGTGGGGTTAAGTAGGGATATGTCAAGACCCTGGAACTCGGCATTATGTGTGATGGATGACTAAAGCACGTGTAAAACTGGAATAAACCAGGACCAGACATGTTACTATTACAATGTTTGTGTTGCGATATTGAGAATTTTACAAATATTCTTGATTTTTTATACTATGGTCAAATCTGTGTCGTTTCCTTTGATTCAATATTACAAGAAGCTATGCACCTAGTATGTTAAGAGCTTTATGAAATCCAACTTTGATTGAAAAATAAATTATATAGGACTTAAACTGCCACCTACATTACATATATTTTGACCTATTTAAAATCAAAATCATACATAACCCGAATCATTTTGACTTCCCTAGCCAGGACCAAACCAGACTTAACTAAGACTAGTCCAGTTCTAAATCAACAACTTATCTTAAAAAGGCGCTATACTTGATTTTTGCGTCTTAAAAATGTGACAAACAGGATAAGTCCATTTTAAACAGTTTGCAGTGGTCCAAAGTTACTCCTCATTTATGTCATGTGTTTCTAACATTTGTAATTAGGCATCGTGATGACTTTACGAGTACCTTTCACAAGTCTCAGAGAGCAAAGTGTGTTCGCATGCCAATGTGCACTTCCTGATCGGACAATAAAATGCTTTACTGTTAGATGCAGATAGTGCACAGCAAACTTATTTTGACCTCAAGGACTGCTTATACAAAGTTAAAGGCCCATATTACGCCATTTTCTGATCTATGTTGTAATGTTCCCTCATCACAAACATACCTCGAGTTTTGCTTCATTCACAAGTTTATGACACACACCCTGCAGATTTGGACTGAGTTCTTCTCTTAAACAGAAAGCACTCCACCTTGTGATGTCATGTGGTAATACAGGAAGTGCTCAAATATGTTTTCAAACTCCATGCACCTTCACTAGAATCATCTGGGTGATTTTGACCCTGGAATTGGCAATCTCAACTAAACAAAAGGTAAAAAGTAGCTGTTAACTTGACATCATGATATCACAAGGCGGAACAAAGCACTTTGAGCTTTGAGTTACCCTTTATTATGTCTGTCTGAATCTCCGAATAGGTGTGAATGAAACAAAACACAACTCGAGGTATGTTTTTGATGAGGTAGCAACACAATAACATGGCTTGGAGTCTATTTTGTGTAATATAGGACCTTTAAATTCAAATTTGTTCTTGCGCGTTTTGTATTATTTATGTGTGGGTAACGCCGTGATATTAGACGGACCCTCTCGCCTGTTTACTGGACAGTGACTGATTGGGGAGGCGTGATTGGCAGCTGGGCCGGACTCGGAAGGCGGTACACCGTCACCCCTCTGACGACTCCATCCATCACTATTTGACTTAATTATGCGAGAGACATGACAAGGCGACGGGCCAATGCCTGATAGGAAGCACGCCTGAGTGGATGCCGTACAGTAGACTTTTCAGTTTCACATAACTTAATACAGCTAGTGCATAAAAGAGTGTCTTACATCGGATAGCAGCCAATCGTACACAATGCTTAGCTTGCAAACTAGCGCGCACTTCAGTTCCCTTAATTTCTCTTCATAATTTGACAGAGCTAGCGCTGTCTGAGTCAGTCAATATTTTCATCAAGAATTCAGCTGATAATAGTCTTGAGATAATCAGAACGCCATTGTGTCTTCATGACGCTCCCAGAAAATTGATGTGGCGCAATTTAGTGTTCTTTCTTGCCAACGATCAAAATAAGGACTTGATTATGAAGCTGAATAAGAATATTGGTTTTACTTAGCAAGTTCATTCTGGGACTGATATGAAAAATCTAACACTTAATTCAAATGCGAGGGGTTTTGTTGTCAAGGTGGGAAGTACATGAAAATTAAGAAGAAAGAAGTCGCAATTGTCGTAAAGTGGTTTAAGTATTAATCTCTAGGTAGCAATTTCGTTTACAAATCCCGCTCGGGTAGTCGCGGTTGCTATGTGAAGTAGGAGCCTAGAAACAGCAGTACTATATGCAGTGGTAGTAACACGTACAGATACTTGAACCTGAACCATAGACTGTATAAAGAAAACATTGGAAACATCCTCTAGGCCAGTCAAAATAACACATTTTGAAGTTCAATATATCACTTTTAAGTAAAATAAAGGATAAACGATAGTATTAAAATTAATTTATGCCACTAATGCAAAAACCCAAGAGCAGATTTAAACCACAAAAACTATTATAAATGTACAATATTGTTAAAAATCATGAGTTGCAATACAAAAACAAGTCAATATAGTAATTATGACAAAACATATCCCCCACCCCTACTATCAGTAAAGGTAGTAGAGTAGTACTAGCATCCAAGTTGAACACAAGTAGTAAAAGTTATACACAATAACTTTTATTTAGTATTGCACCAAATGCTACAAAAAATTGTTTTCATTGCAATTGGGCGAGTGGAGACGAGATATGGGGAGAGATTTGAGGATTGTGAGGACTAGCCAGGAAGCTTAAGATGCTCCCGCTAGCACACAGCCAATGTTTGCACAAGACGGTAAAAGTGTGTATTCCACCAGATTTACAGACGCTTCTCTTCATGTAATTGGCTCTGGCGTTCCCACAGAACTGTCCAAGCACTCCACAAATCTTACTCATCTACAATTTCGTGTCTCTTCCGCCTGTTAACAACACAACAATTCGGCGTTTCCGAAAAGACATTATATTGCAGTTTCATTGGGATGTACTTCTACTGCGAGGGAATCAGGCCTCTGTTCTATGTACTTATATTGCTGCTACTACAACTGCTACTACTAATACTGCTTTAACTGCAACTCCAACAACTATTATTGCAATTTCTGCTCCTACTACTGCATAGATTGTATATACAAATAGATGTAGCTAACATGCACTTCCGGCTCCATTGGCTCCAATTCACTTTCTATTGAAAAAAACGTTGCCCCTTTGTCTGTAACCATTGCAGTCAGGTTCATCATTTTGGTCCTAAATTGTTCGTAATAACCCACTCTACATGATCCTGGTGTTTTTATGTCATCTTTTTGTCTGTAAATCAAAATATGAACATTAATAACAGACAAATCACGTGCCTCGAGGTTCCCCAAGGTTGCTCCTGCTAGTGTTAGCAGCAGGTTTGATTGACAGCATTGCTAATACCCACTCCCTGCTAAACCAGGAATATGGGCATAGCAACCAAAGACCCTCACTCGGGATTGGCTCTTTGGTTGCTATGATACTCGCAGTCGTAATTCCAAATATTGAACTTGGCTCCAAATTAGCCGCTATAACTACTAGCCTCGATGAGCTTCATTTGACTGAACACTCAGTTCACTTCTTTATATAGTCGCTGTACTACTGCTCGCCTAATACTACAATGGCTTATAAAATGAGACTTGCACAAAAAGTCCAAAATGGAATCTCTAGTTAGTTTCTATCACTGCCAACACTCCCTGGGACGTCTTCTCACACTGACGAAAGAAAGTGTAAATTACAGCTTAAAATAGATTTTAGACAACTACTACTGAACTCGCTACTGAAGCGGACTGTATTGTTATCCAAAATAGAACAAACTGCACAGTTCTATTCAGAAACTGTATGAAAAAGTATAATATTATAGTATAGTAGTAGTAATAAAGTTGTCCCCCCCCCCATATTAGCCTAAACATGCACTTTTTTTTGTTACTGAACTCCGTATATGATGTTTTAATAGTACAGTGCGCTGTTCCAAGCCATTTTTTTTGGTAATTTTAGTGCAAACTAGGTAAATCTGTAACGTTCTGGTCAGTTTTGCCACTGTTTTTGCCACTGGAGGCTGTGTGCAAGTACTAGATAACATCACACATGACTTCCCTGATTAGGTAGCTGTTTTGTAATTAGAAACGCCTGGTTGTAAAGGGGCAGAGAGAACAAAAAAGTAATTTATTTTAGACAACATTTTAAGGTTTTTAAAGTGAACAATGCCAAAGCAGTGTAGTGTAGCATAGCACAGTAGTTGAAATGGAATATATATTTTGACTTTTTCTTTCATTTTAAAACATAATCCATGAAACATTGTGAATTTTAGATTAAAACCACCTGTCTTACTCCTCTGGTGATGTTGTTTCATCCACTACCCTGCAGCTCATTACCTACCTAGCCAACACCGCTACAATTAGCATTAGCTTCCCTCTCAATCACGGTGATGGAGCGCAGACACACTGGGCTGCTGCCTCCGAGCTAGATTTAACTCTTGCCAGGTCGACACAAGCCTGAGCGAAGTAGCGAAATATTGTTCCTGGCCGTCAATAGCGTAGCCTCCACTTCATTATGTTGGAGGAGCCCGTCAACATTAGCGCATTCAGCTGTCCGTTAATCTGTCACGCGCCACCCCTCCCTGTCATCTCGTGGGCATCCATCTTGCCTGGTGTACCCGCATACCTGCAGAGGAGTACTTTTAACTGTCAGCAACGCGGGGCCGGCGCCAAGAGGAAGCGGTCTTTAATGATGACTCATATGGAGCGTTCATTATTTCTCCGATCGCGTCTGTTGTGTGGCCTTTTTTACGGATTTCACTGGCAATTTCCCGTACGTCCTAGCCATATGTCCAATACCGTTGGGTGTTTGCTAGCTGCTGTACAAACTTTGACTCATTAGCAACAAGCGAATGCATTGGAAGAAGGAAGCAATTACCATTCACAGTACAATGTAAATAACAGACTAGTTTTCAATTATTTTCTTTCCATCATGGTTCATGGGAACTTGCTCTGTATTCTATCAACTTTGGGTGTCAATCGCCTGTTGCACTATCGCCACACAGCAAGGAGGTCCTGGGTTCAATTCCCGGATCACGTAGGGCCTGATGTTTCCAGTTCTTTGTATGTCTATGGAGCTTCCTTTAGATGCTCTGGTTTCTCCCATTACCTTAGAGCGAGGGTGCCTAAACTATTTTTTACCAAGAGCCATGTCTTGAAAAATATTTGACACAGCGGGCCACAGACCCAAGAGATTAATATTAGGTCTGTATTGGTAGATTTACTCAAATTTGCTGTAAAAAAAAGTACTGATTATGATCGATTGGGTCAGTTCAACTGAAGGCCTGAGGGCCAATAAAAATTGGTCTGAGGGCCACATTTGGCCCACGGGCCATAGTTTGGACTCCCCTGCCTTAAAGCATGGGCAATATGCTAATCTTCCAGCCCCTAGTCACAAAACATGTATTTATTTACATAGGTACATTGCTGTTTTTTTAGCTAAAGACAAGCAGAAATTGAGGAATTGATCCGCTGACTTTTCACACCAAAGTAATAGCGGCTACCACCAATGTTTACTATGGTTTCTGCAGTGGTGGAATATAATGAAGTAGATGTAGTGAAATAATGTACTTAAGTAGAATTTTGAGGTATCTGTACTTTACTTAAGTATATTTTACAGTGGATACTTTTTACTTTTATTTACATTACATTTAAGAGGAGGAATCTGTACTTTCTGCTCCACTACATTTTTGAACTGGACTGAAAAGTAAAAGTATTTTTCATCTGATTTGAAGGGTTATTTTTACCATGTTCATGGTAAAATCCTGACTAAAGTTTTCGAGGTCAAGCTTCGGCTTTGTTCAAAAACAAATAAATACATGAAATTCATAAGAAAAATAAATGGATTTGTATTGTTACTGTTGACCAAAATAAGTCAATACATCATTTTTGAATCAATCACTACATTTAACACTTTAAGAGCAAAAAGTATTTCACGCAAGTGTTCTTAATTTGTTAAGGTATATTTTTAAATATTACTTAAATACTTTTACTCAGGTAGATTATTTCAGGTGATGCTTTTACTTTTCCTTGAGTAACTTTTCACCTCTTTATCTGGACTTTTACTGTATTGTTCTGTACTTTCATCCACCACAGGGTTTCTGTAATGCAAAGCTATCACACAACATGCAACTGGTGACATAAGGGAGCTGATTCAATACAAGAAAAAGGATGTCGTGAGCAGAAAAGGTACATATTTCTGCACGTGTGCAATTAAACCATACTGCATACAACATAATAATAGCAGCTAGGTTCAACGTGGTTCTTAATCATGAGGAAATAGGTCATGTCAAATGCATAGGCAAAACTTTTAAATTAACTCCTATACGCAAGACAATTTATAGCAGTTTGTATGGATCTCGGCTGCAAATGAGCAATCGCTTGTCCATCCATCTGCCTGTTCTCCGGGGGTCCAGTGCTTCTGTTGTCACCTTGGCAGGCCGGGCTTCTCCTATTAGGCCGCTAGTTAGTCTGGCATTTAGACTGGCACGACAAGCATGGGCACGTGCCAGAGGAAGCGGGTGTCGTTTCAGGCCAACGCCAAACCGCCCGGCACTAAAACTGTGGACCGCCTCACCGTGCATCAGCCGCTCCGTCCAATCGCATCACTCCAACCTGATTTGATTCCACCTCGTACAGGATTCAATTACATTTTATTAATTTTGGCACAGTTTGGACTCCGTAGAGTTTTGATTCGATCTCGGGCAATGCAATTTAACTAGACGCTATCACAATCACTCCCGATGAAATATTCCAACGTTTTAAAAGCTCCTCATTTCAGTCAATCAAAATTCGGCCTTTTATTGGATGGTTTTAGAAATGTGAAAAACAGAACAAGTTTATTTTAAATAGTTTTCAGTGGTCTCAAGTTTTTCCTCACTTATTTCATGCATTCTGAGCATTCTAGTTATTCACTGGTATGAAAATGAAATGCTTTTTATTTTATTTAAAGTTCCTATATTTTGCAAAATGGATTCTTCTGAGCTTTAAGCTAGATGTTAGAATGTTGCTACCTCATAAAAGTTGTGTTTTGTTTCATTCACGTATGTCTGAATAATGCTTTATTATTAGTCTACATCTCCAAAGCTCAAAATGCTCTGTTCCACCTTGTGATGTGATGAAGTGGTAATTTACAAATTAGGAGCTGCTTAGGAGCATTTCAATGGCATCACAAGGTGGAACAGAGGAGTGTTTTCTGTTTGAGAAAAGATCTCAGTCTAAATATGTAGGATTTGTGTTAAACAATGTGTGAATGAAACTAAACATAACTCCACAATTGTTTATGATGAGAAAAAACATTATAACAGATTAGAAAATAGCTTAATATGGACCCTTTAAGCTTATTTATACAGGGAGAGCCCAATGAGAACAATCAAGATTCCTTTTCATGGGTGCCCTGTTCAAATACAGAAAAAAAAAGTACATAAGTCAATTTAAAACATGTCCATCTAAGAGATATTAACAACTAGCATGCTAACAGGCACTCCCTTAGACAATAAAATGCTATAGTTACACGCAGCTGACTCATTTCGACCTCCAGAGATGCTTATGCAATACATCTGTACCGAGGCAGGGCCAATTTTGTCGAAATACATGGGAATAAATCGGGTACAGGGCCTTAAAGAGCCAACTCAGAGGGGGCATGCTGCTGTCTACATCTCTTTAGCTGTGTGAATCCCAGAAGAACATTAGTCACTCCCATGATAATAATGGATAAGCTGAGTGAAAATAGACTAGGGGTTGGCAAAGGGTATTATTGAACACGCTGCTATTTCAACGCCAAGGCTGCATATGCCAAATGCCTACACTCCATTTTGGTACGACGAGACGGAAACACGGCCAAAAGTGTCTTAGCAAAACAAAGCAGTGTCAGATAAGTGTGAAACTATTAGTTCTGCAAGTTGGGTAATCTCTGTGAAGATATGGATACTTATTCTAGTTCTTTCTGTTCTTTTCAAACATCCTCCGCTTTCACACCAACTAACTTCATGTTCTCACTTCGAGGCCGTCTAATCCTTCTCTGAACTCCAAACTATATCAATTGAAATGGTGATTTTAACAAAAACTACTAATATCTCTACGCGTATCACAGTAACACATTTTCAAGCTACAAACAGTGCAATGAACGATACTATTGGAACTTTATGCCAGCGATTAATATTAAAATAAAGCAAGATAATCTCAGCACTCGTTATTAAATAGGGCGTGTCATTAAAAGGCCTGAGCTGCAACTAAAATAATGGAATGAAGTAATAATTAACTCTAAGAGTGGGTTATTTAACGCCCTACAGCTCAAATGTTTTTGTATTACAACAAAAATAACAATCTCCCCACTAAAAAGCGAAAAAGCCAAAACAAAATTGAGAAAAAATAACCCCAAAAATATTGAATGATGAGTCGATACAGTAATTAATGCGACACGCCTAAATATCTGTGTTTTTGGATAATCTTGAGGACAACATTTGGACGATTTTATAGCAAACCACCAGAAATGTGCTAAAAGAGCCAGTAAACGAATTGTTTGAGGCCATTAGTATATTAGAAGTATTAAACAAAAAGTGATTAAGCTTTAAAATGAAATGCCAGCATGCAGACATATCACTTTAGTCCCTTTTTGAAAGATTACACTGCAAGTTAGTTTTAGATTTATCTGCCAACTTTGCATAGCTCCCAAACAACAAATGAAATATTTTTATTCTATATATTGTGCAGCCAAAATGAGTTTCCTCCCTTAGAGATGGGATGAGGAGCCCAGTCACACGGCAGGAGCTCAGACTAGAGCCGCTGCCAGGAGCCAGCTGAGGTGGCTCTGGCATCATGCGTCCTGGACATCTCCCTGGGGAGGTGTTCTGGGTATGTCCCACCGGGAGGAGGCCCTAAGTAAGATCCAGGACACATTGGAGGGACTATCTCTTTCGGCTGGCCTGGGAACATCTTGGGGTTTCAGCGGAGGAGCTGGAGGAAGTGTCCAGGGTGAGGGAAGTCTGGGAATCCCTGCTTAGACGTCTGCCCCCAAGACCCGATCCTGGATAAGTGGAAGAAAATGGATGGATGGATGGATGGATGGAGATTGGACCCCTCTAGCTGACCCAAAGGACATCAAATCTTTGCATCCCATAATTTCGCTTTCTGAAAATATGTTTTATAATCTGACCCAAGATGACCCTGGAACTTTTCAAACGCACGTTATTACTGCCTTTTGCACATTTCCGGAGCGTTTGAAAGAATACAGGGCTAAAAATAACCTTGTTTAGGTATTTTATTATTCTATGACAACACAGATGCGCCGCAGTGGTATTGCTAGGCGTCTCCAGGTGTCTCAGACTATCACAGCCATTCCCGTCTTATACAAATCTAATGTCGAGGTCTGAACTTGGCAGATTGGGAGCTAAAGGGCACGCTGGAGAAATCAAAAGCTCGCAGGCAAATAAATAGCATATCCATAACAGTGAGATTGCCCTTTGTACAATTCGGAGGGCCTGCTGACTCCGGTCGTTCCTTAAATTGATTTCTCGTATGCGGCGGCCTCGAGGGAGCTATTGCATTTTCATATACACATTGGTGCTGCATGTGTGCGAGTATAGCCCCCCCTCCTGTTCTATTAATCAAATAACGCAATCAATTTCACCTCGGCGGACTGAAACACAGGCCACTGCTTTGTGTGAACAGCGGTGCGTGTCGTTAATAAGAGTGTGTGACCACTGTTGCATGGTGTGATTGCTGGATTAAGACCTTGGAGGACTTTCAAGGAACATAATAAAGATCCTGGGTGTAAAAGTGCCGTGTATTTGATGGGGGAATGGAGAGGTCTAATTAACTGGGACGAGAACAGTTTGGTTGCCAGCATACAGATGTTTTTGCTTTGCCTAGAATGTTCCACGGTATGGCATTAATTGTAAACATGTCCATGGAGATATGTACTGTAGATGACGCTACCGGGCTGAACTACAGATCAGACCTGATTAGTGATTTTCAAGGTATTTATAACGAAAAACATCTGTAATTTAATCAAGACAAGCAGGTGGTGGACCCTCTATCTAAAATGTTACATAGTGCACCTTTATTGCAATCTTTGGACTTGTCCAAAGCCTGGATAAATGAAGTGCGTAGGAATAGAAAGACGTCTTAAAGGGCTTATATTATGCAAAATGGAGCCATGTTGTTATATCATTAAGAACATACCTGGAGTTATGTTTTGTTTCATTCACACATGTTTGAGTAAACTTTTATTATTAGTCTGTCCACATCTCCAAAGCTCAAAATGCTCTGTTCCACCTCATGATGTCATGTCAAATTAATATCTGCCTTTTACCTTTAGTTCAGTATTGATTGGCAATTCCAGGGTTGAAATCATCCAAATGATTCTAGTGAAGGTGTATGGAGTTTAAAAACACAGTGGAACACTTCTTGTATTGCCACATGACATCACAAGGTGGAGTGTTTTCTGTTTGAGAGAAAAACTCAGCTTTAGTCAATTCAATGTAGTACTAGAGGGGGGCAAGAGAAAGTATTTCCTTAGCAGTAAAAGTCATCAGAATTAGATGAATTGTTCAATCAAAAGTAACTGTTAAATCTTTCTATAAAAACAACCATTGCCCTGTTCATTTGGACCACAGAAACTAGTATTTAAACCTCATATGTAACTATTCGCTACTGTTTCTTCTTTCAACAACTTTATTGATCCATCAGATGATAAAATATGCAGATCTGGCAACGCTCTAATTGTCTCACACTTCCTAATATGAAAAACTGCTACTCCACCTGTCAGTAGCTAAATTATACACCTCACTTCCAGCAACTCACGACTGACTGAAAACACCTCAGCCAATCACAATCGTCCAACCTTCTTTCTATGCAAAGTTCCCTCCAAAGCACAGAGAGCGTAAATGAAGGATGCTAGCATAACGCTCCGGCACACGCTTATGCCTCGACTCCGGGTGCTCTGCGATACTCTTTGGCACAGTGGCATAAATCTTTGAAACCCTAAGTCGGTGACATTTTCCCCTCGAGATGCACTGAAATATCTTAATTACGCCACTTAACATCGCAACGCAGAGTCCCGGGCGAGCCAGTGCAAGCATATAACTCATTGTACTAAGAAAAAAATAAGCATAAGCCTCGGTAGCATAGGGTGACCGGGGAGTTGGAAAGTAAATGTTGTTCTTTAAAAGCCAGCGGGGTGAAAAATGTAGACTTAACGTTGCCAGATACGCTCGTCCATCACCAGTTGCTTCATATTAAACGATACTCTAACAGGGGCAATTGCATGGCTATCAAAAATGCATGGTTGGAATGGGGATGGTTTGGGTAGCGTGATGTAATACCCCCGCAACCCAGAAGAGGTAAAACAAATGAGTATCCGTGTTTAGGCTTACGACCCGGGCTTGCAAAGTGAGGGTTTTTCATGCATTATTAAATTGGAGCTCGCTACAGCTGTTCACGAAAAATAGTTTCAGCACCAGGCGAAATGGACAGCTCCTGGTTCACAGTGAAATGTGACTTCTAAACTGTCTCTTAAGGTTGTTATTCTTGTCTGAAATGGTCAAAGAGTTGTGAAAAAGTAAGGCTCTGGTGTTGAATGGGAGATATTGAGTTACTGAATGAAAATCACTCAAGAGTTGGAATGTAATACAGTAACGCAAGCGATTCAAGAGCTTAAATTGCAGAGATGTGGGACAAAATGTATCTATGTATCACAGTTTGTGGTGTGTTAAATCTTTAGTGAATGAAAACACATGGTTGGTTTTAAAGGCGGAGATAGATCGAAGGTAAAGTTGTAAAACGGACGATGCAAGAAGTGAGTAAACATGAGTAAAACTTGCATGAGACTAAACTGATTCCACTAAAGTAAATAGAGTGTTAAAGCCATACTTCAGAACGTTCTCCAAGGAGATAAAATGTTGTATTTTGGTCAATTGTTTGGCGAAAAACTTACATAGTCTGTCTTTAATCGAACATCTGTCATTGATGTTCGGTTGATATCAAGATGTATTGAAACTAAATCTCATTTCTCCAAACCACTGGAGTTGTCTAAGGAAACTTAAACAGCCGGATTACAATAAATTCATTCACAAACCAGGATTCGCATTATCAGGTTCAGCGACACTAACCCGCATTAAAGCATCAAGTCTCCAGCGACATCTGCTATCTCCATCTCTCTTCAAACCGCATTTGGCTGTTCACACCAGCCCCTGTCATACATTATACATTCGTGGTGACAGTGAGAGTCCCCCATTAAGATTCATCGACATTTTTAACACCTCTCTCTCTCTGTGTCTGCCTCTCCAACTGGGCTACAGCCTGGAATAGTCAAGTTCTTAAGCGCCACCGGATCGCTCTCTGCGCCTCTGTACCGACTTCCGTCTAACGAGCAGCTTTCCCGTGGCTATGTCTTAACTCTTGGCGCCACTTTGCAGCGCTCTACCCCCACCTGCCGTTGTACCAGCAAGTGTCTGTGGTCAGTGCTCAAACTCCTTCCAAGTCTACATCAAAAATAACTAATAATGTTCATGGATAACGTCTTCGGAAAAACGTCTGATCCAAACAAAACCGTGCGTAAAACCAAAATATTAGAGTATCGCAGCAAAAGCGGTTCAACAACAGCTGCTTCTTTCAAACCCACGTTGATTACAATGTCCATGCCACGCACCGGTCACGCATCCACGTCAGGTGCATTAATTAACGTGCCCAGTGTCCTTCCGTGCGCTCTCGCCAAAACGCGTCCAAATGTCAAACTTTACGCGATGCAGCCGGTTTGAAACAACACATACAGGACTCAGGGGCTCGCCAATGAAAGATTTGGACATCTTTAGAAACGTGTCAACATAAAAGACACTAGACAGACTGCGCTGGAGGGGTTGTCAAGCAGTTGAGCAAGTGGATCTGGGGATAAACGTGGATGAAGTGTAGCCAGAACGCGCATAATCCCCCGCTTTTCAGAAGAAGAAAGCATTGTAGCCCCTCGCAAGACGTGCCCCAACTACAAAACAACATCCAGTTTAAACAATCCGCCCCTCTCTGGCTCTCCCAAACACACACGCACACTCACACACGCAGAGAGAGACGTACAGACGCACACACTGGCGCTACTGTCCTCTCACGGCCACCGCTGCAGACTGACCCAACCACAGCCCGGATCCGCTACAACAACTTGTCCACAAAGTCAAACCAAAGCCGCCTGTGTCAATGGCACTCTCCCGCGCCCCGGACTCGTACCTTGGCCGCTGCAGACGAGCACTCCGAGGAGCTGGAGGAGTTGGAGAACCGTTTTCATGGCCGGAGATGGTACAAGTGGTAATGGTAACGGTGTCTTTTTTACGCAGCAGTAAAAACGCCAAGGCTCCCGCGCATCCGTCGTCTCGGGCTCCGCTGGCGACTGGACTGATGAGCTGCCTGCACTTGAGCTCGTGTGTGTGCGCGCTGCCTCTCTCTTCGTTCCCCTTCCGATACGCGCGCGCACGTCTCCACAGCGCTCCCTGCATGCGCGTTCACGGTGCTCTGCGCTGCGCTGCTGTGTGGAGACTGGAGAGGACCCCTCCTTTTCCTCCTTCTTCTCCTCTCCCACCCAGCGTCTGAAGTCACAGCAAAACCTACGAAATATAACTAAAGAAGTCAACGCTTCCTGGGTTATTTCAGGGTGGGTTTCTGTAGCATGTGTTTATTTTAAAAAAAGGATTGGACAGTGTAATAACTCTAGACTTTCATTAAGATGGATAACATTTTTGCTCTGGAAGAAAAGAAAACTGTATCAAATGTATAAATCAAAATGTATATACTTTTACTTATATTTATACATTTCTCTAATAAAAAAAAAAAAAAAAAAGTTTTATCATTATTGCCACAAGCTTTACAGTTATTCACATGGCCCAATATACACGACCAACCAAAAGTCAGTCATTCAATGTTGTTTTTTTTTTTTTTTTTTTTTACAACTTTCTAGATTTTTTACTCACAGAAGACATCAAATATATGAAGTAAGATATATGCAATTATAATGTAATGATAAAAAGGTAACAAAAGACGAAGTTTCGTTAATTAAAAAAATGTTAACCGCACAAATCGTTGTAGGAGTGAAGACGTTTCGCTGCTTAAACTTCGTCTTTTGCTGTGGATCTGACCTGGACGACTGAGGGTTTGCGCAGACATTACTGCTACAAAACTTTATGTTTATTCACAATGACACACGGGAGGTGTCCCACTGGGAGGAGGCCCTGGAGAAGACCCAGGACATGCTGGAGGGACTATGTCTCTTGGCTGGCCTGGGAACGCATTGGGGTCCCACCGGAGGAGCTGGAGGGCGTGTCTGGGGTGAGGGAAGTCTGGGAGTCCCTGCTTAGACTGCTGCCCCCATGATCCGGCCCTGGATAAGCAGAAGAAAATGGATGGATGGACAATGACACAATAAGAACCACATGGCCCAATATACACGACCAGTCTTAAGTTTGACATACCCTCTCAGTCAATGTTTTTTTTTTTTTTTTTTACGACTTTACACATTTTATACATACAGAAGACATCAAATATATGAAGCAAGATATATGCAATTATGTAGTAACCAAAAAAAGGTAAATAACTACTCATTTTTTAAAGGTACATTTTATATTCCAATCCTCAAAGTGCCACTTTTTGCTTTGTCAAAACGGTTATTTCCCTTTTTCCTTCACGACACAAGCTTTTGGTTGACTGAGTCTTATTTTATCTTTACCTTATTTTGCTTATTGTTGTTATAATTTTGTGTAACTGCTGTCTGTAAAGCACAAAGTGATGTGTATCTGTGAAAAGCGCTATATAAAAGACATTTACTTGCTTTATAACTTATATGTAGCTCAGTCGGTTGAGAGCATTTGACCATAGACCCACAGGTTGGCGGTTTGATTCCAGCTCCCACACATGAACGCTTTCGTCGTGTCCATGGGCAAGACACTTCACCCACCTCGCCCCCAGTGTCTGTGTATGTGTGTGTGAATGGTGAGTGGCCTTGAAGGTAGAAAAGCTCTATATAAAAATTTACTTGCATACTTAAAACCGCACACCCGAATTATTTGAAACCAGACTCGCCTCGAATCTTCTGCCCGCTCTGAATCAACAACCACGATGGAGTAAGCTATAACTGACATCGCTCTGGTTAATAAAACTCAACAAGCGCGTTTCTTTCACGATGACAAACTGCATTTACAGAGAAGAGTCCATAACTGTCTGCAAAGTGTCACCTCCCTGTTCTATTACCGCTGTAGCAACGTGTCTAATTGTGTGTGCTTCATTTTATTTGTCTACTCCTGTGTCTGTTCGTATTTGTTTTTAATGCTCGGATGATGCTCGGGCGCCAGTGGATATTGTTATTGTTTTATCACCCAGGTTTAATTGGACATCTCCCTGGCACTGGCACCGCTTTATTCTGGTGACTGGACTGGAAAAACGCCTATTAAAATGACACAAATAGAAGCGGGCATGGTGGGAACACATTAGCAGCTGTTAGGGCTCTCCGATACCGCAACCAAAAATAAAGTCGTGCGAAAAACGAACATTTGGGGTAATGTTTTGGGCGCTTAAAGTGGCCCCTGTCAGTGTAGAGCGTCAGTGTTGGAAGGGGCCCTCACGGCTCCAATTCCCCACTATTGCTGTGACAGAGTGATGCAATAAAACTGTGTGACGGATAAGCAGAGAACCAACCTGCCCATAACGGCCTTCGGGAGGTGAGCCGGTGCCTCCAAGGGTTCAGTTAGAGAAAGTAGTCAAAACATATAAAGAAACATGTTATCAATAGAAAAAAAACGATGTAGAGATGTTATTGCTTTGGCAGAAAAGTTCCACAGCATGGCATTATTTTATTTGAATAGATCAAGGTTTAGTTTGTTTTCATACCTGACAGTTTGGACTCCTCACTAACGCTCTTCCTCAGAGTGGTCACGTGATGCTGCTCTGACGTGTTCGGTCATCAGCTGATTTAACCCTTTAAGGACTGAGCACATTATAGACCATTATAGCTCGCCTAGTTTTTTTTGTTTTTTTTAGCCATAAAAATCACGTTAAAGGAAGTATCAGCACGTACTTTTGCCTTTTTTCACTAGTGAGAAGTCCAAACTGTCAGGTATGAAAACAAACTAAACCTTGATCTGACAAAATGATCTTTTAAAATATCTTAACAGAAAACAAGATGAACCTCATTGGGCTATTATGGCATTATGTGAATCTATCTCAAATCTATGCAGTTACAGGTACTTCCTATTGCTAAACCAATATATCTAAAACATGCTTTCTTACCGTGAGCAAGTCGCCTCCCCAAGGATCTGACCTGTAACCTGTAGCCCGTATCTGGTGCACGCCTGGTTGTCTCTATGGAAAGAGATAATTTTTAACGCCACACTCTAAGGAGACATGAGGAAAGTTACAGACAGATCCTTGATGACTTCAATCACTCTATAAAACTTCTCAGAGTGTGAAACCCTGCGTGAAACTCTGTCATGTAGCATGTTTGTGTGACAGTCGCTCGATCAGGTGATGATTAGTCCCTTGTGCCACTAACATCTCACTGCTTCTATAGTTTTGATACAATAATAACTTCATAACTACTTTCTGCATTTGGCATACATACAGATTTTTTTTTTTTTTCCCTGATGCACGGGCATATTCCAAGATGACAATGCCAGGATTCATCGGGCTCAAATAGTGAGAGTGGTTCAGGGAGACATCAGGGAGGGAGACGTCATTTTCACACATGGATTGCCCATCACAGAGTCCAGACCTTAACCCCATTGAGAATCTTTGGGATGTGCTGGAGAAGCTTTGTGCAGCGTCAGACTCGACCATCATCAATGCAAGATCTTGGTGAAAAATTAATGCAACACTGGATGGAAATAAATCTTGTGACTTTGCAGAAGCGAAATCGAAACAATGCCACAGTGAATGTGCCGTAATCAAAGGTAAAGGCGGAACAACCAAATAGTAGAGTGAATTTTTTTTTTTTTTTTTTTGACCAGGCAGTGTATATGACGTAAGATATGTGAAATTATGTCATGAAAAAAAAAGTAATAACTCTTAAAATCAGGGGTGTCCAAACTTTTCACCGAGGACTGCCCACCGAAACATATTTGAAGCAGAGGACCACAAACCAGTGTTGATACAGGGAGTCAAATTGTGCATTTCACACAGGTTCAACAGAGACAGTGCACTTTTAATAAGGCTTGAAAGATTATTTTTAGGTCTGTGTCACAGTGCAATGTGATGTTATTGAGGTGATAGAGGTAGAATCTCTTCAGTTTGTAGTAAAAAATACTTCCTGATCAATTAGGCCAGTTTAGGAGGAAACGTGAGGGCCAACAAAAATTGGTCTGAAGGTCGCATTTGGCCCCTGGGCCGTAGTTTGGACAGCCCAGCTTTAAATAAACAATATATATGTTAGATGTGTTGTATTTGGTGTCTGTAACATATGTCTACTGATCTGTAACATATGTCTACAGGTCTTTCATCCATCTACACCATCTTACTTAACATCAGCATCAGCATCCAGGGACTATGGGTGGAAATTAGTATCTTTGCTATAACCTGGCACCATGCATCTTTTCTGTTTTTTAAGGTCGATATAATGTTGTGCACTGTCCCTGTCCAAATAAAATACTAAAATAAATAAAACAAATACCATACTATACCATTTCTTTGCTACATAATTCTATATATCTTAGTTCATATATTTGATGTCTTCTGTATGTGTCTAAAATGTAAAAGGAGTAAAAATAAAGAAATAAAAGCACTGAATGAGAGGGAGTGTCCAAACATCACCATGGAGATGTGTTTTATTATGGTCTGATTGTGCGGTGGGCGGTGTAGGATGAGAGAGTGCATTTATACTGTTTGAATGACGCTGCAGGTAACTGGTTAAGAGACAGAGGGAGCGGGCTGTAATTGGCTGGCTGTGTTTATACTCACACACCACAGATATGATCATAATCTGATTCCTGGAGTTATCAGATTATCCAAATGCCATGTAAACAGTTATATCTGATGTGAGTAATCTGATTTCTTTCTGACTGTTCACACCTGAGCAGGTTTTGACAAGGACAACACGGCACAAAGGACAAACGAATGTGGCAAAGACGAAAAATGAAAGAGTAAATGTTCGAGATTTAAAATGTTAGTTTCAAATCCCCTGAACCTCGGCTGTGTCAGAATGTCCACGCTAGACCCGCTAGACGCTCATTCACAGAGCGGGTCGGACACACAGCTCGCTACATCCGGGTCACATGACTCTGGGTCTGGGTGAAAAAAAAGTCTAAAGGCTAAACTTTGATCAAACCTGATTTCTGTCATAAACAAGGATCAGATTGGACTGGCACAGTATTTATGGACTAATAATAAGGTGAATCTCACGTAAATAGACTGGATTATTCAACTTTTTGTCTGAGATGTGGAAATTATTGCTCTGTTAACAGCTGTACCTGTATAAGGTAAGCAGCTAACACTAGCAACCTTATACAGAAACAGTTTATTAAAGAGTGTTTTAATCATAAACAAGACTCAACAGTGCGATAAAGTAGCACTTCTGCCTGCTTCATTTAGTTGTCTTGGGTCCAGTTAAAAACCTGTTGCTGTCCGGTGGTGTTTTTCCAAACCTTGGAATGCATTGTGGTCTATATTGACTGGTCTAGTGATCTGCCCTGGACAATACTTTTCAAGGTGTATTGTGGGACATTTTGAGTGTGCTACTTTTTCACAAACTGGACATTCGGACACCACAAAAAATGGCGTGACTCCAGACAGCAATAGTCTTCCAAATTTAACTTTTCCACCTTCAAGAGACTCAAAGCTCTTTACATAAAGGAATCTCTCACCCATTCACACACACACTGGGGGCGAGGTGGGTTAAGTGTCTTGCTCAAGGACACAATTCCAGCATTCATTTGTGGGAGCTGGATTCAAACCGCCAACCTTCAAATCAATGGACAAACACTACAACAGATTTCTCATCGTAAACACACTGCAGCCCAATCTTATTATTGGGTTATTCTAGTAATCAGATTTTTCTATCCATGCAAAAGAAACACATTCTTCCTAGTTGCAGATATAATGTAGCTAATGTAGAGTAGAGAATATTAGAAAAACCCATCCATCTTTTCTTGAAGTTATGAAATGGTATAAGTTCAGGGATTGCGTTTTGTCCATTACAGCAAAGAATGCACACTTTAACAAGAGATGTGTGGAGGAGTGAAGACCTTGTCATCTTGAGCGATCCAGCCCACAAGCCAGATGCTCTTGACATTAAAGGTCCTATATTACACAAACTACTCTTGTGAGCTTTAAGACATGTTATAATGTTGTTACCTCCTCAAAACATACCGGGAGCTGTGTTTTGTTTCATAGTCTGTACATTTTCAAAGCTCAAAATGCTCTGTTCCACCTTGTGATGTCATGAAGTGGTAGTTTTGAAGTTAGCAGCTGAAATAATCCAATTGATTCTAGTGAAAGTGTATGAAGTGTTGTTACAGCCCTAGGCCTTAAATTCCTTTATTGTTTGTAATTATACATTGTTTCTTGTGTTCGTCCCTGAGTCTTCGTCCTTCCCCACAATCATGGCTGTTGGATCCCTTGGAGGCGATTGGGAGGATTGTTTTCCAGCCTGGCCAAACCAAGGGGCCCACCTTCGACCACCTCCCAAGTACTTAAGAAGATTGGGGACACCTGTTCAGGGCTGCTGGCCTGGAGTGGCCCATTTTGTGCATGTCTCTTTTGTTCAAGTCACTACAGGGGTAGTGACTTTTTGTGATGAGACACTTCAGAGACACGTCAGTACTAACTCTATTTGTCTGCTCATCGAGATTTTGTTTCGTTACAGTTACTTCCCCGTCTCCAAACGAGCTGGCTTGTAACAAGTGTAAAAACACAACAGAGTACTTCCTGTATTACCACATGACATCACAAGGTGGAACAGGAAATAGTTTCTGTTTGAGAGGAGAACTCTCTAAATATGCAGGGATTTGTTTGTTAAACGTGTGAACGAAACAGAACTCCAGACAAGGAAACGACATTATAACATAGATCAGAAAATAGCGGAATATGGGTTCTTTAAGACTCCTGAACAAAACACTTTGATGTAATATTTTCAACGCATCCATCTCCTTGACATTGTATACACACATTTGAAGTTGTATAAGGGTCATTATAAATTACTTTCATTTTCAAGAGGCAGAAAGCACACGTCAACTTGTCACTCCGCTTTGACACATGTGCACACAGAAAGAATGCATACATCATTTCCATATTAGAGTGAAACGTTTTCCACTTGTGTTGAAAGAACTGTAAGCTAATGCATGCTGTCAGAGGATGTCCGAGCACATATTAAGAGCCATGGTTCTCCTCGTCAGTTAGCGGGCATGTCACTGTTGCTAAGCGTTGCGTAATACGTGGCCCTTTGTGTCGGAAATGGCTCAGTTAAAGTGGACTCTGGAGGAGCCGGGAGTGAAGAGAGGAAGGGTAGAGTGTCAGGGAAGGCTCAAACATGGCGGGTGCCGGGGAGATGGGCGTGTTTGACATGGTGCTGTCTGCTCTTGTGGGAGATTATAAAGAAGGGCTTAGTAAATAAGAGCAGGAAACAGATCACGAAGTATTGCGCGTTCAAATATTTGTAGGAGCCTTGGGAGTGGTACTCAATGGCTACTAGAAGGCCTGTCACGATAACACACTCTGAAGTCCGCGTAATCCCTCAGTCGTACAGGTACGAGCCGGTAGCGACGGTGGCTCAGTTGGTAGAGTGTTCGTCCAATGATTCCAAGGTTGGCGGTTCGAATCCCTCTCACTATTTTAAAATCATTGGTTTCACTTGTACAACTTTGTGTCCAGTTGACAGATTTAACTTTTGGCTTTTACTATGGATCAGACCTTGACGACTGAGGGATTACATAGACAACATCATTGATTGAGCAGCCAGATCCACTGACCCAAAGGTTGCCAGTGCGATTCCAGCTCCCACAGATTAATACTGTTGTTGTGTCCATGGGCAAGACACTTAACCCACCACACACTTTATAAATATGTGACCATTTACCATTGATAGTAAAAGCCACTTCTTCAGTTCTGGTCAGATCGCTAGTGGATACCTTTTTTTAAATATACTTTTTAAAGTCAAATCCTGCATGTCAAAATCTCTCAAAACTATGATGTATTTGTATTGACCTTATTCAGCCCCGCCCACTTTTGCCGTAACTGCGACTAAACTACGTTGTCTTTGTGGTGGCACTTCCGCTTAAGCAGGAATTCCATTCATTTCATTGGGAATTTGGGAATAGTTTTGATGCCAAAATCTGATACAAAGTCGGTTGATTTGTGTAAAAAAAACAATTTATGCAGATGTCTGTGTAATCCCTCAGTCGCCCAGGTCTGATCCATAGTAAAAGCCGAAGTTAAATCTGTCAATTGGGCAAGAAGTTGTAGGAGTGAAGATGTTTCGCAGCGAAACGTCTTCACTCCTACAACTTTTTGTTCAGTTGACATATTTAACTTCGGTTTTTACTACTATTTATGCAGAAAGAAAACTGTGGATTTAAGTAAAAACATATAGTTGTGAATCATTTAAACTGCCTTTTTACATATAAATAACCTGAGGAAGGTCAGACCGACCGAAACGTTGTGTGTGGAATAAATTGCATTAAGAGTGAGACAGTGTGCGGGAGTTTCCTTTATTCTTCATACAAAGTGCTCCATCTCCTACGCACCTGTCGCCCAGTCAGGTGTGCAGAGCTTACACAGAAACGAGGTACATATAAATAACAAAAATACTAAATCCTCAGCTCACTCACTCCTCCTTTCTGCTGTTGACCTATAGAAATCCATATAATCAAAATACCTACACCTAAAACTTTCTACTTTCAATCGATTAATCAACCAAACGGCAATCCTCCTCCCACTCTACTCCCTCTGTGATAATCAGATACAGTATACTACCTTTTTTTCCAACATTTTTTAGTTTTTCCCTTGCTAAACTTTTGCATAACTTTACCTGTGTTGGTGGTTTGTTCCATTCTGTTAAAGTTTTGAAAGAAAATGCAGATTGACCTAGTGCAGTATTTCTTTTAGGTATGCTAGAAACTTCTACTTTTGTATTGGAAATTGGGTGGATTCTGTCCCTGAAATGCATTGAAAAGAAAAGTAAAAAATCAATAAACTGCAAAGGTTCACTCACTTTTCTGGTAGATGCTTTACCCCAAGAATTGGTATTGTTTTGTCTGGAATGTTCCGTAGTATGACATTATACTGTTCTTTGACTGTTATGAATGATCTTATAAATGGAGTTGCCGTTCATTTATTTCAAATTCCACGCAGAAATTTCAAGGATTATCCAATCATGGCTCATGGAAGGAGCATCAAATTCTGTAACCACGATCACGGTGACAAATAGCCAAAACTTGTTTGCAGTGATTCACAAAAGCTGTTCTGGCAACGCAAGCTTCCAGTCACATTAACCTTGTCTATTGAATGGATTTGAGGATTACAAATAAAGTGCAAGGAGTCAGTAGCTCAACTGGTAGAGCTTTTGTCCGTTTGTCCACTGATCCGAAGGTTGGCGGTTCAAGTCCAGGTCCCACAGATGAATGCTGTTGTTGTGGCAAGACACTTAACCCCATTGCCCCCAGTGTCTCAGTGTCTGCGTGAATGGGTGAGTCGTTCCTTGATGTAAAGAGCTTTGAGTGCCTTGAAGGTGGAAAAGCAATATATAAAAATGTGACTAGAGTTTTTGGATTAGAAGTGATATTTATCTTATTTTTGACAGACAACCAGTGCACTTATGAACAGATCAAATAATCATATGGGTTATGTGCTTCTCTGGGAACTTCACCTCCTAAGACCTGGCGTCCTCATATGTGGACAATATATTTTGGGTTGTCTAGGCCACAATGCAAATTTTTAGAAGAACAGCAACAATGTAAAAAAATTTCAAGAGTTTAGAATGTTCAGAATATTTATTTATTATTATTATTATTTTTGTAAAGGCATATTTCTCCTGCACATGTCAGCAGCACTTCACATGAGACGCATTGTTCCAAGAGGCACAATTGTTGTTTCTCGTTTTGTTTTTACAATCAAGACAAATGTTGCTGTGTTCAGGCATTCAATAAATAGTTTTAGCAAATCATTATTCAAATGGTCTATCAAAATGAATAAAATGCAGAACGAATGTCCTCATATAAGAACATCACTTTTCTCAGAAACTACATAAAATGTTAAAAGATAATTCTTTATTTTTACACTCATCAGGTCCCAATCATCCCAAATAACAAAGAGAAATTAATAAAGCATGAAAGAGCTCGGGTCTTAGGAGGTTAAAGAATAAAGGAAATGGACTTGCAATGGACCACTTTTGCCCTGTCTATCCAGCTACATTAAAATGTGGCTCACCTTCACACATGTCCCAGGAGAACAGTGTGAATATATTGCCTTGTGAAGCTGGACCACTGCATATCAATGTATTATATTTATATAAACCTCACGAAAATAAAATGAATAAATAAATAAGAGGGGACATTACACTTCTATGGGGTATCAACGGCCAACAAATAACATATATTCCCAGATTTCCCAACAATCGTCATGCATTTCACTAACGAAACTATTGCACATCACATCAGGTTTGTGAAGTTGTAGAGTATTCATTTGGAATATATGTTTGCATATTTATGGTGACATGGGCTTGTGGACGGAGCATTGGACAGAATTGTACTACTAACCATAAAAAGAGTTCTAATAGGGCCTGGGAGAGATCGCTGGATTACTCAAACATCATGAATGACATCTCTCAGGCCTCATCACCTCTTCAGGCATATTTTTGATGACTGAACAACGTTAAAACAGGGTAAAAAGCCCCCAAAAGTTGATTTTTTGCATAATACCACCTTTTTACACGCATAGAATTGAAATTACACACCATTTGGATCTTGCAAAAAGTGAAGTCGCCACAAAACAAGCATCGCAAAACTGCATGTCTCAGCAACAAAGACAATATAGTTTATTTCCAGACTAGAAAATCAGTTTTATGATGATTAATGTGGTGTGCGGGACCTTTTCGGCGAATACTCCAGCGAATGGAGGCTTTATTTCGACAAACTGCACATGCCCGGGCTTGTTTGTATATGGTAAATATCTTAAAGGAAAGAGGACAGGGAGAATTTGTTATTTCAAGTTGGAAGGAGATGGTATACAGCCACTGAGCAAGTCCACAAATTTACTTAATAGCAAACTATCACTGAATATTACCATGTAAGCAATTGGTTGGTGAAAATGGTTTCGACGTACTTGCAAGCACTGTTCCCTTTATGTCTTTGCCAGACAGTTACAAATAAACAAAGAGAAAGTGAGTCCTTGAGAGAGCAGATAGAGGGTGTGTGATAGAGAGAGAGTCCATCTTCATTGTCATAGAGCGTAGAACAACACGCGCCATGGAAACGGTAAATAAAAGCCTCAGGCAACTTCCTGACTCAGCACAAGGCAGGCAGTGTAAGAATCACACTATAGGTTATTGGGTTGTGGAAAACAAAGAGGATAGAAAAAAGCACTCGGAGGCAAGCTCATACAAACATGGGCCTAGTAACTTCACAATGAAAGTAATAGTAATAATAATAATTAATCTTACATAGAGTTTTTAGGGACTGTGTGGAAAAATTACGATTCTAGGTGAAAAGTAATCCATTTGCGAAGCCTGGTGAGTTTGAAAATGCAGAAAAAAGGTTTATTCTTTGTTACAGCAGATATAGACAGGACAGGGCACAGGCTTGCCCTTGCCGCAGAGTGGTAGATATTCAGTGTCCCAAGTCTCTCCCTTCTCTGTCCCCCAGTCCCCCCCAGAGAATCTGAGCTCTGAGTATTTATACCAGAATGACAAAGGTACATACATTTCAAAGTAGTGACTTTAGCTTCGCACCCAGAGATAATGAACTTTTACACAGACAAGTATAACAACAGCAAGTTTCCTGTCAGAGCCTTCACACATGTTACTGTCTGGTCTGAGTCTGACACACTGACACAGATCAAATGCATTTAAAGACAAAGACGATAAGAATATTTTCTTCACAACATGAATATACACAGGACGCATATGATTACTTTACAGTTTGGTGCGTTTTTCATTCACTCACTCATACTCAGTCCATCAGCCCCTCCGCCCATCACCAACACTCACGCAGACGCCATATTAAGACACATACATAAGGCAATATGAGTGAAGTGCCCTGCCCAAAGACACAACAACTGCACTACCCACTGTGGCACCTGCAATTCCCAGCAATCCTCTCACACAAGAACTAACCAGGCACAGTCCGGTTTAGGTCCTGAGGTCTGACAGTCTAACCAGACCAGGCTTTGACGAGGAAGGATTGTGTTTTATGGGCACACGTGTCCGTCAGCAAAGCATAATACAACCGAGCAGATAAAAAAAAAAAAGATTTAGTCTGAAAATGTTTTTAATCATGGTCTGATTGGAAAAAAGAAGTGATAAAGGCTGAGTGGACACGTGTACGGACTGAACGATTATAATAAAACTGGCTGCTGCAGCATTTTTTACTAGAGATAGACTAATATTTGCAAATAGAATAGTTTGTTTTGTTTTTTTACCAGAGCATCAAATACAAATCCATATTTACAACGTTGACCTGGGGATAATTCTAGCAGTAAAAATTATGACTTTTCAAATCTTGCATCAAATAACAAGGATCGTAAAATATATTTGATTGGACAGACTTTACTGAGTGGCTAAAAAACGAATGCTCACTTCCCTAAACTCTGTAGTGTTACCATGACTCTCAGCAACTAAAGAGAGTCACGTCATGTGAGTGGAAAACAGGAGCAGATTAAAGTTATTTGATGATCACGGCTCTCATGGACACACAAAACTGAGAAAGAGGAAATTTCAGCTCATAAGCACTTGTAGGAGACAGACACTTAGCCCAAACCTACTGTTTAATGTGGTCACACCATCGGAAAACTATGTGGACAAGTCATGAAGATACACCAGTTATTGAGTCAAACAATGTCCATGTTCTTCCAGTAATCAAGACATTGAAAGTGAACCCAGAGCCAAAGGGGCAAACTGGATCTTCAAACTATGGATTCAAACTCGATCGAAGGAAATGTGGAGCGACCAAAGCAGGAGACAGACAGGTTTGAAAAGCCAGATGATGATTCTAATGACGAAATCTACTGTGGACAACTCGAACGACAGCTAGATCGAGGTCTCCTGACAGGAAGGCATGACCAATTCCATCTTCTCTCAAACTAAAAAAAGCATTCTCGAAAAGCATTTCAAAGCACATGGAGTGATTTTTAATACAGAATTCTTGATTGATACTTGACTTTTAAATTCTAAACTATATAAACTCATTGGATGCCCCTCGTGCATAAGAGAAATGAGGAATAGCGTTGGACCACTGCAGTTCTGTCACATGGCCATAAACATCAGGTACAGCACTTTAGTTACATATGGTCAGGCACTCTTTTAAGCGCTATTTACATCAAGGCACTCAAAGCTATTTACATCAAGGGACCACTCATACACACATTCATACACCAGTCTTGCTCAAGGACACAATGACAGAATTCATCTGTGGGAGCTGGAATCGCACCTCCAACGTGTGGATAAGTGGATCTGACCATAATGATATTTATGTCAAGAGTGGGATTCGTACCACCAACCTTTGGATCTCTGTACCTAAGCTGCTGTCCCTCAAACTTTAAATTCTAAAAATACAATAAAATTTTCAGAAAAGTTTTGAAATCCAAAATATTTAACTTGAAACATCTAACCAACTGTGTAACTGTGCTCCTTCCACAGTTCTTTCATTTTTCTCACAAAAAATTTAATTTTGTGGATCATTATTTGCTAAAATGACAGAAAATTACAAAACTTGCACTGTCAAATAGCAATCCATGAACTTAGCATTACAAATAAAGACATTATAACCCGATACACCTCAAGTCTAATCCCACGTGAATGACTTTTTTTCTCAATGTTCTGGCAAATTATTTGAAAAGAACAAAATGTGTCAAGAGAGTGTTTTTATCTGAAAGAAAGCTTTTCATTGCTACATCATTAGCTGTTCTTTCTACAGCGAGCCTCACTTAAAGCCATCAAACGCCCATTACGCATCTCCCTCCATCTTGTCCCATTGATCGGCGGAGCTGGGGATCAACAGCAGTTACCAGAACACTGCCGCTATTACCGCGAGTGGTGGTTCTGTCTAGTGCCTCCTGACAGGTCGTTTGGTTTGAGATAAGGGTCGGCCATACTTTACTTACAGAAAGAGGGGATGAAAAAACACGGAGGAATCTAAACAAAGGGAGCCACAGTACAGATGCATTGTTTGCTAAATGTTGAGATAGCGTTTAAGCCGTTTGGAGTGTTCTGACGGCTCGTAGCGGGTGCTCAAGAACAAAAAGTAATATTGGATTTGCTGGATCTTGTCATGGCGTTTTATTTTCAAAGGGGATGTATATACGCTTGTGATGTTGTATAGGGTATGTTATTTCATTTTGCAACTCAAACATCAAAGATTTAAGAAAAAAATGACATGAATGGGGATGAAAACTTGGTCGTTCGCTTTGTTTGCAAACTCGTCAAAACAAATAGGTTGCAATATGAACTCTATAACTCTATACAGATACAGGAACAAAAAACACTCAAGTATCACATGAAAAAATATACTTAAAAATCTATTAAATTAAAATATCAAATCTACTTAAAGAGTAAAAAGTAAAAATATTTCGTGCAGATTTTGAAAACTTATAAAGTTTCAAATGTAGAGATTCTGATTCACATTCGTGTCTTTTTTTTGTGGCTGGTTTTATTTGTAATTTTTTGTTTGCTCAAAGCTAATTAAAATAATACAAGTATAAAATCGGCAGGTCTCAAACAGTAATAAAAAATACTTTTACTTTTCATTCCTGATCAAAAATGTAGTGGAGTAGAAAGTACAGATACCTGCTCTCAAATGTAGTCAAGTAAAAGTAAAAGGTATCCACTTAAGTAAAGATACCTACAAATTTTACTTCAGTACTTTACTACTTTTACTTTGCTACGATTCACCACTGTCTGTAAGTTTGTATAGCCACTATGTTAACAAGGAATTCCACTTGAGTCCACCTTGCTCTGAATTTACAATAATTCTTTGACCTGGACATAATTACATAAGACTTGATATGGACTTGACCAGTGGTGGAAGGTAATGTACAAGTACAAGTAGTAAAGTACTGTACTTAAGCTTACTTAAGCACATTTTACAGTGGATACTTTTTACTTTTACCTCAATACATTTAAGAGCAGTATCTGTACTTTCTGCTCCACTACATTTTGAACAGGACTGAAAAAATTAAGAATTTGACTCATATTGTTACTATTGACCAACATATGTATAATTCTTAATCAACATCCCTACATTTAACACTTTAACAAATGAACACTTGTCAGAAATACTTGGTCATTTGTGCACTCTTTAAATGAACATGAACTGAACTGACTCATATTGACGTGTTTAATTATAATGCAGTTGGTTTGTATAGCTCTATTTGAACACTCACAGATGCTTCACATTGCAACATTCATTCAATCCACATCTGGTGGTGGTGGAAAGCTTCTATAGACTCTGTACACAGTGGGATGCTAGCTAGCTCACTGTGTCTGAAAGCTAACAGTCGGAAAACATCAAATAAACAAGCTATTAAAATTCAAATTCATAAAATAAAGACAACCTAATTATTTTATATGTAGAATACTTCAATTTGTGGTTTTGTTTTAATATCTATTATGCCACAAAATTAGCATTAGCATTGAGACCCAAACATATCTCTTTCTAAACACAGAAGTGTCCTCTGGTGAAGTATTAATTGTATTTGTGTAGTTTTTAACATGTTGTGACATCCACCTGCAGCTCCCTGCCCACCTCCTCATCTTTAAATATTTATCCATTTAAGAGTGACTCGGCAAAAACCTCACAGAGATAAACCTGGACAGGAAGTAGAGACGCGAACAGTGAGGTTGTTAGCACAGAGACTCTGGCATACAGTGAAGAAACCACAGCTGCCAATCTGCGCTCAGTCGATCACCACCAATCACTCTCTCACACACACAAACCTTTCCTGGAATTAATGCGTTGAAGTGTCTTGCCCAAGGAAACAACAACAACCCAGTATTTTCCTCTGCAGCCCCTGGTATTCCCAGCGGTCTCCCATCTCTGTACTAACCAGGCCCTGCACTGCTTAGCTTCTGAGATGAGACGAGATCGTGCATTGTTGTACTGTAGTATATGAACATACATCACTAAATATCCATGTTCCCTGTCCATGTTTCTCGCCCACCTCGTGCAAACTGTGCGGTCTCAGGCTTGACTCCTGTGTAAACATAATCCCGGGTGTTAGTCTGGCACTGGTCGTGAGGCTTCCTTCTGCTTGCTCATTAAAGCGCTCCTATCTCCTCCCCTTCTCTCTCCTCTCTTTAAAATTGCCTTCCGCGGCTTCATACGGCGCCCGGGCCAGAGGGTCAGCAGATTATCTCCCTAATCCCGCTAATCCGTCCTCACATCAGCCTGCCATGATTCTCACCGTAATTGTATTGGTTACCGCTTCAATTAGAAAGAAGCAAAAACGGGAGGGCTGGGCGTTTGGGTTGAATGAAACGTCACCGAGGATCAGGGTATATTGTGTGGTAATGTTTTCAAGGTCTTAGAAGGATTTGGTTGTCTGGACAGTAGGAGCAGAGGGAGGTAACAGGACAATAGTTTGACCGCTCCTTGCTCCCATCATTTGTGGATTAAAATGGCAACAAAATGAACTTGCGCGGTGTAAAGCTGACTCCAGTTCAAAGTGCGTGAGCGTTTGTGTTCCCTATTGCTGTGTTGGCTTATTATTATCGCTGTCAGTGCAAAGGTTCAAAGGTCAACTGTTCCTAATGGTCGAACATTATGTTAATTTGGGCGTATTAGCAACCTGTCAGATTATGCCCAGCCGCGGCAAAGCACGGTCAAGAGGTGAAGAGGTCAAGAGTTGGAGAGGAAAAACTATCTGAGAGATGTTTGTGTCGTCCGGAAAACTTGAGATTCAAAATGGCGGCAAACTGTGATGTCTGGATCGAAGGATTGTGAGGAAACTGTAGGGAAGTGCTGTGTGTTTTCATCGACAGGTCTCTCTGATCCAGTGGCAGCTCCTCATCTTTTCTCTTCTTTCTTTCCTCTGTTGCTCCTTATCATTGTAATCCAAGTTACAGAAAGTAAACAACTGTTGTCTCACCTAAATTAGTGCAGGGACATCACACGTGTTTCTGCCGATAGCGGTAACACGTACATATCTTTAGGCTTAACATGCTGTATGAACTAATTCCAAACTTTAAATGAGGATTTCTTGTCAATTACTGGTCCTGTCAACACTGAGTAAAAACTGTAGTGATCCTGACCCTGTGCTCTTCATGCCTGAAGTCAACCTGTCTATGTTTTCAATACGATGGAAGACGATCAAATCAAAACTTGAGACTAATATTTTTACCCATATTGCCCAGCCCTCAATAATGGTCAGGAAGGATATAGAATAGGATGGTACCTGTTTCTGTGACTTAGAAAAACTGTATTGACCCACAAGGGAAATTAGTTGGACACAGTAGCTCAAAAAATATAGCATAAGGATGTTCCTGAATAAATGTCCTTTTAAACAGAAGGCTCATCTGGACTTTGGATAACAATGCCATCTGCAGTGAGCAGTCGAAAGTGTCAGGTATGAAAACGAATGAAACCTTGGTCAGAAAAAAAAAAATAAAAATTTTAAAATACAAATAGACCAGTGTGATGTTTCTTTCACACCTTCTTGGAAGACCAAATTAACCTCTTTGAAGTGACACGTCAAAACTATTAGAATAGTTTTTAATATTTTTGTACAAGTAAAATAACTTTTTTCCTTGTACTGATTGTTCACCATTTTCAATTAGATAAATATGGCTCTAAATATTAAGGTCCATCAGGATCATGACTGTATAAAGTGGGCAAAGTGAGTTTGACGTCACCCAAGGACATCACTAGACCTACAGCACAGGCCCTTTTGATTTGTACCTAATTTTTTTTCCTCAAAACTGTAGATAGTGCACCTTTCTCAGATGGGGGGAAAGGTGCACTTTTGTCCATGACTCAAGATATAATGTTCATATCTTGAATCAGCGAAATAAAAACACAAAGATCATGTAGAACAGGTTAATGAGAACATTTTATGACCAAAATGAGAAGTCTCACTGCAGCAATTACAGAGGGAGGGTTGACAATTTTTCAATGTAAAGTGAATTGGAGCCAGAGTCAATGGAGCTGGAAGAGCGCCCGTGCTCACTTCCTATTAGGAACGTGGCAGCTAGCAGGTTAGCTATGTCCATTTATATATACAGTCTATGATCAGGATCACCTTCACCAAAGTCATTCTTCCCACTATATTTAATACACATTTTTTCTTTCCTATTCCAAAGCTTGAATTGTGCTCCAAACCACACTCTTCTACTACTGCAGATCTGTCATTCAAAAATCCTAAAGCTGATCATGAATTATTTAGAACTATATGATCACAAGATGAGTCAAATGTGATCAAATGCACAATCCTATTCTTGTCCCTTACCTAAAAATAAGTGCTGTGCTGTTGGAGTACTTTTAGTTTACTTCCAACCAATGCATCTCAATCTAATAAACTTGTCATGCTTTCCGAAAACACCCAATTTGTGCCAAGTTTTTCCTGGTGTGTTTTGATCAGTACCACCTGCTCTCCTACAATCTGTTGCTACGCGCTAATGACGAAAGAACTGAAAAAAAAAAAAAAAGTATTTGAAAACATGGAATGAGCACTTAGGGATATTTTCTGTTTCGGTCCATTTTCCAAAATCCCAATTGTTGTGAAGAAAGGAAAAGAAAAGAATGAGGAATGAGCCCTTCTCCCTGGTTAGTTCCTCCCGGGCAATCCCAAAGCTTCCACTAGCTAAATTAGATATATTAGTTTTTCGTCATGTTCCGGGGCGCACATTGAGATCCCGTCCCAGTCACTCGTAATGTACCTTAACTGGCTTCTTTCTGTGCAAATGAGCAAGGCTGCCTTGGCCAACTCCCCAGATATTCACACCACATTTAAGAAAGCTGGAGTAAAATAATTTCTGTCCCTGCTCCTGTATCTCATTAGGGGCAGAAAAGCACTTGATAATAAATCAAGGGATTCAACCTCACTTTAGTCTCCTTTTAAACACAGCTGGGTCGTAACCCGAAGAACAGAGGCGAAACTGGGACTAAAGTCGCTTTAGGAGTCGAGGGACCTCAACATTTTAACAAAATATTACGCTTAAGAGCTGAACTTATCCGCTGTTACAATAATGTATGATTGTGTTTGACCTATATAAAGTCCCAAAAGAAGTAATAAATGTTAATCTTTAAAGCAAAAGGTTACACAAAATTAAATATCTGACAGTACTGGGACAACAGAAGCTCAGTTGGTAGAATGTTTGTCCACTGATTTGAAGGTTGGTGATTCGAATCCCACTCTTGACATAATGATCAGATCCATTGACCCACAGGTTAGCGGTGCAATTCCAGCTCCCACAGATGAATGCTGTTGTTGTGTCCTTGGGCAAGACGCTTAACCCACCTCGTCCCCAGTGTGTGCGTACACTGGTGTGTGAATGTGTGTGTGAATGGGTGCGTGGTTCCTTGATGTAAAACGCTTTGAGTGCCTTGAAGGTGGAAAAGCGCTATATAAAAATGTGACCATATCTGACTAAGGTATGTAAGATCGTCTATGCAAAGAGCTTTCATTTGGAAAAAGATACCGGTTTGCGTCATCATCATTACTTATCTTGTCATATGTTCCACAGTATGGCATTAAACTATCTTTCATTCCTTCAACTATGGATATTTTAATACCTTGGAAAACATGTATGCATTTTCCATAGATCTGGTCTGTAACTTGGCAAACTGTTTATCGAGAAAGATACCGTGAAACATTTCAGGCAAGCAATGGTAGACTCTCGCCTACCAGAAAGTCCCACTGAGTAGCTTTATAGATTCAAAATAGAATGAGGTTTTACAAGGTTCATTGACCCAAGAATATATATAAAGATCGATAGAATATAGTTTTTATTACTGTTGCTTGGAGATTTTCTTTTACAAAATTAAGATCTTTATATCTAAATTATACATCAATATATGACATAAGATTGTGTTAAATGCCGAGGAAACGAAAGCTTTCTCCACATTTAACATCGTCATTCCAGCTGCTCAGAGAATGACTGACCTGAGCAGTGGCCACACAACATGAAAAAGTCATGTGTCTTGCTGCTGTGTGCCGGAGTGAGGTGGAGCAGTGTTAAATGAAGGAGGAAGGTAGAAGAGTGTAATTCACGTGAGCACTGGAGCATCGCTGGAAGCCTGTGCAGTGGGCCTCATTATGAGCTGAGAGAACTGGCTCTTGTTTCAGTGCATGTAGTTTGTAGTAAGAGCGCTGTGGGCCAAAACCTGCTTCGTGCAATAATGATGAGACAAAAATCACGGTTAAATCTGTATTCAAGGACTGAGGATGTAGCGTTTTAACATCAATAACAGATCTGCAAGATTTAGAGAGACTGAACTGAGTTTGTAATCTGCAAAGGCTTCAATTACGTGAGGCTGTAGTGCCACAAGAACGCATGATCTCGCCTGATCTCTGAAGTTACTGATCACTGGGAACTGTTTCTAGTGCAGTTCTACAGTGAGAGTTCTGTGCAGGTCTCATCCTCATCCTCATGGCCTAATGTGGTGTGAACTTGAGTGATGGTTGGTGCTGATGGTGCAGTTTGGTTGCAGTCCTGTCTCCATTCTGATTGAATCCAACAGGGTTTAGAACAGGACAATAGAGGGTGAAAGTCCTCTGTCCTAAATGGAGACGGTCCAAACACAGTCGCTCATTTGTATCACGTTTCTCAATTGCAGAAGATGT
This sequence comes from Periophthalmus modestus, assembly GCA_019594935.1. Lineage (NCBI taxonomy): Eukaryota > Metazoa > Chordata > Actinopteri > Gobiiformes > Gobiidae > Periophthalmus > Periophthalmus modestus. The sequence continues at coordinate 15,108,521 of JAIEZT010000198.1, read as the reverse complement.
CTCCTCTCCAAAATTCTCGTTATTTTTTTCTCTCGTCAATTCAATCACTGTTACAATACAATATATATGGCAGAGGTGTGTGGACTGTTAAAAACATGGAGGAGCTTCAGGGATAAAAACATGAGTGCTCATATATTCCAAGGTGTCTGAGTTTGGAAAGAGTTTTTTTTAGGTTCTATTTACTTATAGAAAATCTTCAGTGGTCTGGACAATGCTACCCTGAACCTTGTCATGACCTTACGGACTTGCTTTGGGCTTGATTATTTGTAACACTAGTTTCAGATAGTTCTCTGTTGTGCTCTTCTTCACAGCTGTTATGTTTACGATTAGATTTTTTTTTTTTACCAAGGCTTTGACCAAGGTTTCAAAAACATTGTCCAAATGAATCCAGGAGTGTAAAAAACTGGACAACAGAGGATGAAAATCCTCCGTCCAACCTTGAGATGATCTAACCATAGCCGCTAATTTGTATCTTGTGTCTCTCAAATGCAGAAGATATCTCCTCTCCAAAATTCTCAGAACAAAATATAACTTTTAATAAGAGTATGATGCTTCAATTGTTGATTCTACAAAAATATGCGTTTTTTCCTCAGTCATTTGGGTTTTTTTCCTACCTTTTTTTTTTACAAGTAAACAGCCATGTTTATTTTTGACACAAACAGACCATGCGTCTCCCTGATTGCGATTGGTTAATCCGACCTGTCAATCACTCCTTCTGAAATAGGGGAGACAGGATACAGCTCTGAATCTACTTGTCTTTGTAAAGATTTGTCGTTCTGGCTGGCCAGGTAAGCAGATTGGCACCCTTGCTTCTTTCAGTCAGCCCTAAGGCAGCTGTGTCTATTATACATCTGGTGTGGAGTGATTGAAAAATGCAACGTGAAGTGCCTTAAATCCAATGCACTATTATGATGTTATATAACTTTCTCAAAACAACAATGTATACTGTCTCCATGGGGTCTTATTCTGCATGAAACGTTCTAACCTAACCTTCTAAATCTACTCAGGAAGTTATCTCAGGCACTAAAGACAAAATATATACAAAGCAATTTTTTTAACAAGAAGACAAAAGACTATTTTTTATCCCTACCATCTTCTCTGGGTTGACTTTTCCAAAATGACTTCATCTCTAAGCTCTGTATCTCAAATCAAGGTGCTGACACTCATTCCAGCTTCATTTGGCTACAGGAAGCCCCGATGCCCGGCCGGGTTCAAAGGTCAATGACACCGGCGGAGGACATACCATGGTGAAAAAAACCCCGATCCAATCCTGGGGTCACCGAAGTGGACTGTCCATTTTGAGTTCTGGCCAGCCCTCACTTTTTGCTCCATAAAACCGCCAATATAGGACAAGCTTGGCAATGTACATTACCCATAATTCCATCTGACGAACATAAAGAAGAATTAATTGACCTTGATAACGCAATTAATATTTCTGACCTTTTCGGCGCGAGTGAGCTAGCTTGATGCTCATCTTTCATCTTTACAAAGCAGGATTTCGCGGAGGGGAGTAGTGGGAGGAGAGGAGGTGGTCCGGTTTGCTTTGTTGTGTTGGCATTGGTGATAAAGTGCCGTGGAGACCTGCACTGTCAGAAGCTCTCGCGGTTTTTATTTATTTGTTGGGAATGACCCGAGCCGCACAAACAAAGCACGTCCAAGGAGTAAATGGTCCGTAGTGTGAGTCCAGAGGAAAGCAAACAGCCAGAGGTCTACTGCAGTGGAGTTAGTCCCAAGTGGACAACAGGCTAGATATGAAAGCAGGAAATATACGCATGTTCACAGCACTTAACCTTATAGATCTGGTATTGGATTCACAGTAAAAACATGGCAATACAAATACTACAAATACTATAACCTAGATTGATATGGAATCTGTATACAAAATGCTAGTAGACGTTACCTGTAGCTGCTGACACATTGAAAAGTAATTCTAAAGGTCCTGTACTTGATTTTGAACCATGAGTGAGGAACATGAATCAGTTTGAATTGTTAGCTCTGTCTACTTGAACCCTTCTTTCACCATGACAAACATACGAATGGCCAAAAAAAAAAAAAAAAAAAAAAAAAAAAAAAGAGGCACATTATTTGGTTCCATTTTCTAAGTTTTTTTTTTCCCTCTGATGTGAGCTCGCAGGCCTTTTCTGCACCAAAAGCTAAAAAAAAAAAAAAAAAAAAAAAAAAAAATGCCTGCAAGCTCACTCAGGAGGGAAATGGAGCCCAAATGATGAGCCATTTTTTCCCCCACTTGCAGCTCAGGGCTTCCGTACAACAACTATGAGTGAATGAAAATAAATTTAAGTATGCAGTTAGGACAAAATAATTAGCCATCACCAAACTTGCTTAACTGTGCAAGGCAACCAGTTCAATCACCGTTACAATACAATGCAAAATAAGGTCACCGGCGCTTCAGAACTTAAAAAACCTGGAGGAGCTCCAGGGATAAAACCATGCATGCTGACATATTCCAGGGTTTCTGAGCTTAGGAAAGAGTTCTTTAGGTTGTATTTACTTCTAGAAAGGTTTCACTAGTCTGGACAATGCCACTCTGAACCTTGCCATGACCTTGCGTACTTGCTCTGGACTTGTTTATTTGCAACACTAGTTTCGGATAGTTTGCCATTGTGCTCTGCCAGCCTCTTCTTCACAGCTGTTACGTACCTGATTAGAATTCGACTGGCTTTGTATGGTTGTTTTCTACCAAGGCTTTGACCAAGGCTTCAAAAACATCGTCCAGGTGACTACCCTTGAAAACTATTTACTCATTTCAGAAGAATGCAGATCTAAAATCTAACAGTCACTTCAACTGCTTTAACTTCGCACCTTTTGAAATCAAACTTCCAGTACCCAACTGCCCATAAAGCGTGCTAAAACTATATGCACTTGTCTCTCTGTGATCGGATTAGCCGTCACATTCTTTGACCTTCCTTGTGTGTGGTCAAGCGCCGATGACCTTTAGATTTTTGCCGCACTTCTTGGCCCCACGACGCACGCCCTTATCTGTCCCGGGGCCTGATAATGCCTCTACACTCCCTCAGATTGGGTTTGATGCGTAAAAGTCAGTGAAGAAGATTATAACTGCATTTCGGTGTGTGTGATGTGTGTGTGTGTGTCTGTGTAAAAAAGCACAAGGAGGTTAGTTAAACGTTGGTGTAATAGCTACCATTTTGCAAAGCGTTTACTTAAGAATGGAATAATGAGCCGGTGCACTTTGAATAATAATCGGTAATCATGAAAAATTGCGTTGTAAAATGTGATAATAGGACCTGCTTGGAATATAATGAGACAACTTTGCGATAAAATTTGATCAAATTTGTCTCATTACTTGTGACCGTTGCAGGGGTTTGGTGTTGTAATGTACCAGCTCTAATTTTAAAATATTTTCAAATGATGGACATCTGACGTCATATAGCGTATGTTAAAGAAGCCATATTGTGCTTGTGTCTTCTCTACTGTTAAAATCCACGACCCCCATGGATCATTAGGTTAAAATTTGCACATTTTAATCACAATATTGAACTTAAACGACTTAATAAAAGAAAGGTCTGTATTAGAAAACTACGGTGCCTAATAGGAGCTGATGTCGCCGTAAACCCCACGGGGGCAGCAGTCTAAGCAGGGACTCCCAGACTTCCCTCACCCCAGACACATCCTCCAACTCCTCCGGTGGGACCCCAAGGTGTTCCCAGGCCAGCCGAGAGACATAGTCCCTCCAGCGTGTCCTGGGTCTTCCCCGGGGCTTCCTCCCGGTGGAACATGCCAGAACACCTCCCTACGGAGGTGTCCAGGAGGCATCCTGAGCAGATGCCCGGGCCACCTCAGCTGTTTCCTCTCAACATGTAGGAGCAGCGGCTCTACTCCGAGCTCCTCCCGTGTGACTGAGCTTCTCACTCTGTCCCATTTCGGCCGCTTGTATCCGTGATCTTGTCCTTTCGGTCATGACCCAGAGCTCATGACCATAGGTGAGGGTAGGAACGTAGACTGACCGGTAAATCGAGAGCTTTGCCTTTCGACTCAGCTCCTTCTTCACCACAACGGACCGATACAGCGACAGCATCACTGCAGACGCTGCACCGATCTCATGTTACATGCTTCCCTCACTCGAGAACAAGATCCCGCGATACTTAAACTCCTCCACTTGAGGCCGTAAACCCCAACACAACAAAAATCTGTGATGCTGTTGGCACCTCCTATGGATAGCTGCATTAGCGAGTAGCAGATTTCTTTTTTCCATTTTTGCCAAAGTAAGTGATTAAATATTATGCAAACACATAGACAAATCACTTCAAACAAAACTTCGAGAGGGTAAATGAGAAGGAAACAACTATAACAGGGTTAAAAGTTCTGAAAAGTCAATTTTGCAGAATAGGCCTGAATTAAATATCTTTTCTTTTTTCCTTTCTAACACGTTTTGCAGTTATAATGAACTATGGATTCCGTCAAGAAAGATTAACATTTGACAGAAGACTGAATCATGAAGAGATGTAGAGCAATTTTTCCCCCATAAAAAGATCAGTTTTCTAAAATGACTTATATTTCTCAAATAATTGCAGCTCTTGCAGTTTGACATTTGCCATTCAAGTTTCGTTTTCAATCCGACTGCAATCGATTGTGCAGCCTGATTAGAAAATACAATCACATATTATTACACTACACACTTCATCACATCTACCAAGTTAAGTCCAAGGCTGTGTAACAATTAGTAAAAAGACATTGTAGTTTAGATAAAGACGAGCTCTACGTTAGCCAAGTACATACTAAAGAGACTGGTAAAGACTGCCTTCTCAATTAAAACAAAGAAACATTTTCACCTTTTTTAAATGTAAAAGGTAATTATGGTGAGAAGATAAAATGCAGTTAGTTACGGGGAGACGCTACAGGCAAAACTCTTTTATTTATTTATTTTTTTTGGTCAGTTTGGTCTCTTAGCAACAGGCTTTCATGTGGAAACAACAAAATTGTCCACTCTGCACTGAAAGATGTTTTAATATTTAATTTAATTTAATAAACCTGCCTCCATGGAGTTATATGGACCACTGTAACTTCAAACGCTGTTTTGGCAAAATGCATTTTCCTCCCATAAAGACATAAGAATCAGCCCTTAAAGTAGCACCTACACACACCAAAATTTACAACCTCAGACTTAACAAGATTTTCACAAAATGCACAGAAGGATTTTTTGATATTTAATTCCAGGTCTGATTTATTCAAGTTTGAACTCCAAAAAATTTGGCAAAATTATATTTTTTAGGAACATTTTCAGTCAGATCTTTTTGACTCAAATACCAAATAACAAATTCAAAGAAATTTAAACCGGGCTTTTTTCACGTTTCTGTTTTGAACCATTTTGACAGTTTTTCCACATAAAATGCCTTATTCTTATATGAAAACATGACATGATGAAAAACTTGTAGTACATTTTTTTCTTACATGTATATGAGTAAACTACAGGTGGAGTTTCAAATTGATATCTCTACATTTAACATTGTTTCCCATTCACTTGCAGCGTCTCGCCTTAATTCTTGATTAGATTGAACTAAGAGACAACAGTGAGTTAGAATCATGATAGTTTGGAGTACATATTCTTCAAACACATTTTTCCATTACAAATCACCTTGACCTGAATACAAATAACTCAGAGTTCTGAGTAGAAAATTGCTCTTCAGTGTCTTTGGCTCATTGTGAAACCGAGATTAAAGTTTGAGAACAAAACATTCTCCTTGGCAACTCGGATTTGTACAGTGTGTCTTGTTTCCCAGCATAATTTTCATCTGTCAAAACTTCACCTTGAACAATAGAACCAAAATTATGTTCTATTAAAACGACACAGCCACAAGACAAAAATGATGGCTGGTTTCACATTTCACAAAGCCATTTGAATCGTTGCTAAGATTGTCAGTTATTCTCCTGTCCCTGTTGTTTTTACACCTTTGAGTTTGAACAGGCCAATCAAATTTGCGCTCTCAAAGTTCACTTCAAGTTCGTTTCTCTGCAAGGATTAACTATTGATCTGCTCATCAAGTCTCTCTTTGGAATTTCAACAACTTTTGACCAATTACAGCAAGTGTGTGAGCTCAGAAAATATACAATACAAAAACGGCTGAAATGTGAGCTCATATGCAAAAAAATGGTCCACAATTCCAACACTTTTTACATGACAGTTAGTGTTCACCAATAGCATTAGCTTAACTCGCTGGCCAAATTTCCTCTCAATCAGACCCGTTAACAGAAATTTGGGGGCCCGGGGGAAGAAGCCTCACATCGGCCCACCCCCTCATATAATTTAATAGGAAAAGGGTCCAATTCTGGGCCCTTTTGACCTTGGGGCCCGAGACACAGACCCCTTTGCCCCCCCCCCCCCCCCCCCGTCGACTCCCCTGCTCTCAATATTCTCTTGGTTCAGTACTCATCTCATAGTCAGTATAGGGACCTCAAGATGAATCGGTAAATTGATAATCCATTTTTTTTTTTTTTTACACACAATATCATTTTTTTAAGAACACAATTATTAGAAGGAAAATTAACTCACTTAAAAAAGCTCAAGTGATGTTGGTCATCGAATCAGTATGTACCATCTCCCAGCCACTTATTGTAGCACTAAAGTACTAAAGATATATCCTTTTCCATGGCCATTATATTTAGTCCAATCTGTTGCAGCTTCAATTCTAAAACATGTTATTAATGCCATGCTCTGGAATCATAGAATCACCAACATATAATTATTCCAGTTGGCTGTAAAAGATAATTACATATTACCTTCGAAAACAAGCCATTAATTCACAATTGTAGTTTAGCAAAGTTTTCCAATCGATACCTGGATTCATCTAGCGTCACATACATAGACTGTATAAAGAAGTGGACTAAGTGACTGTGATGTCACCCACAGTGTTCGGCTCCAGTAAAATGAAGCTCAAGGCTAGATAGCGGCGAATTTGAAGCTGATTTCCATATTTCAATTCTGACTGCAAGTATCATAGCAACCGAAGAGCCAATCTGGAGCGAGGCTATTGAAAGTACCTGGAGTACCCGCACCGCTGGTTTAGCTGGTTTAGCTGGTTTAGCTGGTTTAGAGTGCACTCAGAAACGCTGTCAATAAAACCTGTTGCTAAGGCAAGCGGGAGCGACCTCGGGGAAGGTGCCTGATTTGTCTGATATTAATGTTCATATCTTGATTGAAAAAATCAAAAAACACTAGGATCATGTAGAGCGGGTTAATACGAACATTTTAAGATCAAAATGACAAGCCTGACAGCAGCAGTTATGGAAAGAGAGGGGACAGGTTTTTCAATAGAACTGGAGTCTGAGTCAATGGAGCTGAGACACACTTCCTATTTAGAATGCAGCAGCTAACAGGTTAGCTATGTCCATTTACATCAGTGGTGTCCAAACTTTTCTCGTTAAGACCGACTGAGGGCCATAGACTGGTACAATGCTTCAAATCTGCATTACTATTACAAGTTAGACTGAACCACTGGACCTTTTTTCATGCTCACATCCTCAGTGGAACACATTAAATATCTGATATGGCCTTGTTAAAGTAGATTTTCAGAAATACACAGTAAAAAGTCATGTTTAAGGTAATATGGGCCAATTCATCTGGAAGCCTGAGGGCCAAGAAAAATTGGTCTGAGGGCCACAGTTTGGGCATGCCTGATTTACATATACAGCCTACAGTTACATAGGGTGTATTTGTATTTTCTGCCAACAAATTGTAAGTGCTTTGGGCTTCAGGTTAGTTTCTCCCTTGCAACCTTGATACCATTCCAATCTCATATTATAGATACTTGAACACACAGCTCTTTGCTTTGCTATGATCTACCCTGTTTTTGTCTGGGTTTTGTGTTAAAAAGCTAAAAGAAAGTATTGGCGGAGAATGGTAGTAGTTGTACACAAGCCTCACCATTTCCTCCAACTATAAAAACCCCATGCAGCACACTCAGCATTGATTTACAAGAACCATCAATCAACGCTCCCCAAGTTGCAGAAACTTTCACTCATGGCTGACAGGAAATGGTATTATTGTCCCGCTTGGAGGGTTGAGCTGGCAGGTCAGAGGCAGCGGCGATGGTCACGGTTAGGGTCAGGAGTGTGAACAGGACAGGGATGTAGCGCTCACATCGGGGGGAGAGGGACCCTTCGCGACCAGCCTTTCCACTCATCGATCTCACTCAGAAGGGTTGCGTCGGGCGCTGCATCTCCCTGATTCAATTGCACCTCAGTCTAATGCAGTCGGAGGTGTTGCCTTCAGCAAGACTGTTTTTTTTTTTTTCTTTTGAAGATGTGTGGTTTATTAAAGGAAATGTAAGTATTCTGCACAAAAGGTACTACTAAACCTGGGTTGCCAGTCCTGAAACCTGCATATAGAGGACCCATACACGTTTTTCCAATCCTCAGTATATGGACACCATATACCGCAACAGAAGAGGTACTGCGTAATCATTGGCTGCAGGTGCTGGGGTTTAGGTAGTGAGGATTCAGATTCAGTGACGTCCTTTATAGTGGATTTCAGCACTGAAACTAACAACCCAAATGCAAGGCTCATCTTGCCAAAGTATAACCACGTTTTTGTAACTAAGAATACATCAGAATCGCACTTGCTAACAGTAAAAGCTATATTTGATTTGAACACGTCTACCTTATATGGACAAACTTGGGGTAGACCAAGACCCTTTCGACCAGCACCACTCACTCATACTCCAAATTTCTACACTTGCAATCAGGGTGAAGTGTCTTGCCCAACGACAGCATAAGTTGAGATCCAACCGCTGAACCTCTGGTGTACGGCAATTGTCCTAACCACTGAGCCACAGCTGCTGGTTTGAGAATCAAGTCAATGTTACAGTGGTAGAAGAAGTACTCAGTTTTTTTTACTTAAGTACAGATACCAGAGCAAAAAAATACTCAAAGGTAAAAGAATCACATGGAAACATCTACTTAAATAAAAGCATTAAAGTATCTGTTTATTTTGATTTTGAGATCTTATTTTGATGAAGATTTGCGCTGAATTTTGTTCACCTGAAACAACTGAATCGATTTTTTTCCCCGTTTCCATTTGTATATTTTTGTTTGCTCAAATAATTAACTTGATCAAAATAAACCCTCAGCCTTTTCATCAGGTTTCAAGCAATAATAAAAAATACTTTTACTTTTCAGTTCTGCTCTCAAATGTAGTGAAGTTAAAGTAAAAAGCATCAACTTAAAAATGTACTCAAGTAAAGTACACATACCTGAAAGTGTACTTCTTTACTACTAAACTTACTACTAAAGCGCACTACTTTACTACTTTCACTTCATCACCTTCCACCTCTGATGATATATTTGTGAGTATTCGTCTCGCGTCCCTTCGCCATGTCACTCGCGTATTCGCACATCCCCACATAGGCGCAGGTATACGTGTTTGACAAGTGCTGCTGATTTATTCTGCAGTAAAACACTTGTTATGCAAAGCACTTATTAAAGCGTCCGCTCTGGAGATCAATAAACCATTCTTTACTGCGACAGCCAAAGAAAACCTGCTCGCGGCCGACGTGTGGCGCGGTTTACGGTGATATACGGCCGCGCGGGGTCAAAATTAATTTAGTGATGTGGATGTGAGAAACGCCACGCTGATAAAATGGCGCAGGGAGAAACTAATATGAATCAGCATATGGGCCCGCCACTAACCGTAAATAGTAAAAATATCATTAGACGCTTAGACTTAAAACATGACTTATAACGATTATTGGCATTCCAGACAGAAAGGATTGCGAAGGTATGACCGGAAACCTCCTGAGAATGTAATGGCTTGCAGATCGGAGTTCTCTTGAGTGATGTTTGCTAGTACAGTACATAATGTTGTGGGTATGTCTATAGGAGGGCGGTGAGGAATGACGAGAAGAAAATCCAAACACTATCCATGTAGCGGAGTTATTACCGATGTCTGCAGGTCCGGTTCTTTCAAGCTGCTCTCAGATTAATTCGCATTAGATGGTGTGTTTTAGTAAATGGCTCTGAAATTGCCCATGCATCACAAGCTGGCGTCTGGGTGAAAAAGCTGTTTACAAGCGAGGTGAGGACTACCTGCGCAAGTGTGGACAATTCGTTACCGTGGCAGCCGGGAAAAATGGCCGACAGCTGAACTTTTCATGGTCGGTAACAGCTGGTACAGTCGTGGGTTTGGATCTTATCAACGGCTTTTTGAGACAGCAGCTGAGATGTAAGGAGAGATGTGAAGTGAAAGTCTGGTGTTTTTGTGTTTTTCGTTCAAAGGATTTAGCAGCTGAAAGGTACACAAGGTACGTAAAGATATACAAAAAGAAAATGAAATTATACTTTGAAAACAGGCTGATCATAGAGTGAAAATAAATGAATAATAGTTATATAAAGATCTAATATGAATTTGGATTAAATAAATAAACTAAATTACTTAACTATTACTATTCAAATTATCATTTCATCATGCACTTTATTTATTTTTATTTTTTAGATTTCAAAAGAACTGGAAATAGAGTCAAGTTAAATGTCAATCATAAATAATTAAAATCAAACCTAGAATTTGTTAGTGTAACTTACCTCCAGTGTGGGGCAGTAACAACAGAGTAAGGGATTACTGTAATTAGATTACTTTTTTTTTAGTAACTAGTTACAATCGAAAATTTAATAATTAAATACAGTTACCGTATTTTCACAATTATAAGGCATCACCAATACTGGTTTATGGAGACGTCACTTGAGAAAATTAGGATCTATAACAGAAGTCATTCCTGAGCTGAGTGTTTCTTTCAAATTAACTTAGAGTAATCAGTAATCAAATTACTTTTGAAATAAAGTAATGAGAGTAGTAATTAAATTACCTTTAAAAGAAGTAATCAGTAGTCAGTAATCAGATTAGTTTTGCAAAGTAATCTGACCAACAATCTTTACCTCCGCCAAGGCACTAGTAAATGTGTCCATACTTTATCACTGATAATCTTGCATTTTAGGGTTAAAGGGCAGTTTTGATTCAGCGTGCAAAAAACCCAATGTACCACACTAAACAAGGTACAAGAAACAAGTTAATCGATTAATCACAACAGATCGATTCTTGAGATAATCTTCAACTAATTTAGTGAATGAATGAATCGATTCAGGATTATACAAAGGCTCCGAAACATCCCACGTTTTTTTTTTTTTTGCTTTTTTTTTTTTTTAATTAAAACGTCACAGGAAACATTTACATTTAGTGTTTGATGAAAAAAAACAATTTTGTCTGTAAATATAAACCATGAGGAGATCCTCCAGTGGGATCACTTTAGCTTCGTCTGGGTTAAATTTAGAAAACTCTCATATTCACAGGCCTTTCACAAGCTTGATAAAATCTCTAAAGACTTTATTCATAACCAGAACTTTATCAACACTTTCTTACTTACTTTACTTTAGTTCGACCACAAGTGTTTTGATTAATGACGTTTTTAGTAACTTCTATCTCCATATGTTGCGTTTGCCTGGTTGTATTTACCAGTGTCCCTCTGAAAGTACACCGCTCTGGACTGGGCCCTTGTATAATTCTAGGTTGTTGCGAGTGAAGTCTGTTCCCCTGTCCCCGAGGCACACCCAAATCCTCTCTGTTCCCTCAAACAAACATTTGTCGTGGCCTAAAGGCGTTTGGCTCAAAGTTTGACTGTCTAAGCAGGACCCATGGGTGGATTCAGAGACTTCCCACACTGTCTGTACAGAACACAAGACCAAGCAAAGGGTATTTACCAAAACAATCACATCCGCTACAGCGCCAGAACTGACCAAAGTCATTCAAACAGGCTGTGATGCAGGGACAAACTCTGGTACACAGTTCTTATATGGGGATCAGAATATCAAAGCTGCATTATGGAACTTTTCTCCTTCATTGGAAAGGGTGTAGCGCAAAACGTAATGGGCACCAAGTTTCTTTGGTTTCAAGGTAAAAAGTTCACTAGCTGTTTAAGTATCCTACGCATAATATCAATATTTCATACTGTCTCTGTGTAGTAGTAGTATTAGTAGTAGTAAGATATATTTACAACATATGTGGTTATATTTTGCATATTAGCATTTTATCAACAAGTAAACAGGGACAGTAGCTCAGTTGGCAGAGTTTGTTCACTGATCCGAAGGTTGGCTGTTCATGTCTCACTCTCAAACATCATTGGTTGAGCAGTTGAATCCACCGACCCACAGGTTGGCGGTGTGTTTCTGGCTCCCACAGATGAATGCTGTTGTTGTGTCCTTGGGCAAGACATTTAACCCCTCTCGCCCCCAGTGTATGAATGTTTGTGTGGATGGGTGAGTGGGTCCTTCATGTAAAGTGCTTTGAGTGCCTTGCTGTCTAAAAATGTGACCATTTACCAAGATCAATAAGGTATGTTTAAATGCACGTCTCTTACACTTAAAAATATAGTTCCCTCTTCTCAAAATATAAAGAAAAAACAACCATGAGTCACAGTTGGCACTGCAAAACGTCTGAATTGTCTGGACCGCAGTGTTCCTTGTTAACTGGACTTTAATTGAAAACCACTTTTGGGAGCGTGTTATTATGAACGTCGGCCGTGAATGACAGACGTGAAGGGCACTTTAGACTTAAACGTTTCAGAATTTCAAAAGGCCGTTTAGGTCGATAAAACATTCAGACATGGTTTTCCGTGGAGCCTGTGAAATGCAAATGCTTTTAACTTCACTGCGGGGGGGTGAAAGTCTCTTACCGGTCCTGATGAGTTTGGGCCGTAGTTTGGAGAAGGCGGTATTGTCCTTAATGCCCTCAAAGTATGTGGGGGTTGGGAGTCGTGCAGGAAATCCGGTTCTATTGGTTTGGACGTGTAGAACAACAAGGCTGTGTTGTACTGATAGGTTAGAGCGGTCTTTGTTGGTGAAATCCTCTTACACCTGCCGGCTCCACACGCTCATTGGCTCACCTGTCACGTTTCACATACAACAAGAGAACAATGTCAGTTTGGGAAAAAGTTGGCTGGCAAAAAATCCAAAATTCTTCGTCCCAGTTGGTTACTTAGTCGGCTTATGGTTCCTTGTTTAATATACATATAATAAAAGTCGTGCTCTGATCCCTGAAGGTTGGGTCTAATGCAGAGGACAATTTTCCCTAGGAGATCAATAAGGTCTATTTTAAAGTTTTACTGTCCACCGGCTTCTCTCCATGGAGAGGCAGCTTTTCCTGGAATGTTCCACAGTATGGTATTAAACACCAGCCCAAGGTACAGGTCGGAACTGTCGAGAGGCTGTGAAGTTTGCTCGCAGTAAGGATGTTTATCAAAGGATTTTTAAGAAATAAAACATTGAAAAAAAGCTAAATAAGTTATTTTAATGCAGCACACACACACACACACACACACACACATATATATTACATTAGAGCCTGTAACATGTAGCCTGAATATGCAAGGCTTATTGTACAAATTGTTTTCGAAATGCATTCTTTTAAAAAACTCACCTTCAGAAAAAGGCTTTCTAGCTTTTGCTAATTTGAATGCCAGTAAAAAAACTTGCCTTGGTACTCTGATTGGACTTCTGTGAAAAAAAAAAAATGTTGTCGTAGTTTGCCCACCTCTGTTTTAATGCCAATGGTCACATTTTTATATTACGCTTTTCCAACTTTAAGACACTCAAAGCGCTTTACATCAAGGAACCACTCACACATTCACACACACTTTCATACACCAGTGTACACAGGCACTGGAGGCGAGGTGGGTTAAGTGTCTTGCCCATGGGAAGTTGGAATCGCATTGCCAACCTGTGGGTCAGTGACTCTGACTTCTCTACCAATAATGTTCATGTCGAGAGCGGGATTCAAACCGCCAACATTCAAATCAGTGGAGAAACACTATGAGCTACTTTTGCTATACCATAAAACCATGCAGGTAAAGCAATAACATGTCCATGGAGATAGTGAAAAGTTACACAGTGCACCTTTAAATCTCATATCGTCTTATATTTTCTAAACGTAGAAAGCAAAGTGTTGATGACAGTAGCACATTGAATCGGAAAAAAAATAAATAGATGAATTGTTAATATGTTTTATGCCTCAAAAATATTGTGCACATATTTGTTTTTTTGGACAACTGTTGTTTTGTCAAAGTCCAAGTCTTTCTTTTTTTTTCCCCACTAACCCCACACAAAGCACTTTCTATTGCCATTTACGAGACATTCCCTTCCATTAGCTTCTCCTAACCTTTTTCTTAAGAACTTTTATTTACTCCTCAATACATTTGCCCACATGCGGTCCTGGAGGGTTGATGAAGAAGCAGCCTCCCCATTCGAGCGAGATAATAATATGGAAATGTAATTCAGGGGCCCGACACTCGCACACTGTATTGAATCGCGGGTAGCAGAAGTGACTGTGGAGATTATTGTGAATGATTTTTGGCGTTTGCGTGCCAGCCGGGCGTGACACGGGCGTCTTATCTGCATGTGGTTAGCCCTTCTGTTCGGGCCTTGGCGACCGCGTGCGCCTCTCCAAAGCCATCGGAGCATCTGAATAGGGAGATGTCATTTTCTGATCCACTCTGGCTGTATGTTTCATCTGACGAGTGCTGTTACGGCTGCAGTTTTCTGCTCTTTAGAAATGTTAGAGTCAAAGGGAATATGTGGGCTTTCTGTTCAGTATGTATGTTCATTATGTTGGGTGATTATGACTGCAGTGCTCCTCTGTCATTATAGAGGGTTAGTCCGTTGGATAGTGATTTGTCTGTCTCAAAAGGTGGATTTATGTTTCAATCTTTTGCCAATTGAAAAAATGAAATAGATCCTGAGAAAATCGAATAAATGATGAACGGTGAATGGCCACATTTTTATATAGCGCTTTTCCACCTTCAAGTCACTCAAAGCGCTTTACATCAAGGAACCTCTCGCCCATTTACAGACATAATTCATACACCAGTGTACGCAGACACTGGGTCCGACATGGGTGAAGCGCCTTGGTCAAGGACACAACGCGAGGATTCATCTGTGAGAGCTGGAATTGCACTGCCAACCTGTGGGTCAGTGGATCCGATTGCTCAACCATGAAGGTTTTTATGTCGAGAGCGAGATTCAAACCACCAACCTCCGAATCAATGGACAAACACTCTACAAACTGAGCTACTGTCGCCCCTACTGCAGAAATATTAGTTGAATTGTAATGTAGCATGTAACTTTCCAGCTCAGCCATGTTAAAAAGTCAATTCAATTTATTTTTGTCAAGGCCAAAATCGCAACAGCAATCGCTTCTTCGGACAGAAATAAATTCAAACAGATGTTATAATGTTGTTACCTCATCAAAAACATACCTGGAGTTGTGTTTTGTTTTATTTAAACATGTTTGAGTAAACACGTCCATGTCTCCATGAGTCTAGAACCAATGTCATCTCCATGGAGACAAGCAGGTGCCCCTCTACCATTAAAGTTACGCAGTGCACCTTTAATTTCCTGGAAAAATGTATTATTTATTTCATAATGGAGAGAGAGATAACAGCCAGAGAGTTAGCAAAATAATGAACAGAGATAATTTAGTGAAGTGAACAGATTTCTTGAAAAAAGCAGATGCTGTTTATATTATTCAATTAATAAAAAATTCCTGACAGTCTATTTAGAAAACAAAGATATTTCTTTTTGGTTATTCCTGTCGTAAGTCTATAGTCGCTCTCGCATTTAAACAACACTTTTAAGCCGGTCTTCTTAAAGGTCCTATATTGCACAAAAGTGACTCTTGTGAACTTTAAGTCATATTAAAAGCACACCTAGAGTTGCGTTTTGTTTCAGTCATACATGTTTGAGCCATAGACTGTATATATAAATGGACATAGCCAACCTGCTAGCCGCCACATTCCTAATATGGGGTGAGCATGGGTACACTTCTGGCTCCGTCGATTCTGGCTCCAATTCATTTTACATAAAAAAGTCACCCATCTTGTAACTGCTGCAGTGAGCCTCGCCATTTTGGTTTTAATATGTTCATATTAACCTAGTCTGGTATTTTTATTTCACTATCGTGTCCGTAAATCAAGATTTGAACATGAATAACAGACAAATCTGGTGCCTTCTTTCCCCGAGGTCGTTCCCACTAACGTTAGCAACAGGTTTGATTAACAGCATTGCTAAGCGCCCGCTTAATGCTAAACCAGTGGTGTGGGTGGGAAGAAGTGTTACCTTCAACAGCCTCACTCCGCATTGGCTCTTTGGTTGCTTTGATGCTTGCAGTCAAAATTCTAAATATGGAACTCGGCTCCAAATTAGCCGATATAACCGCTATCCTGAATGAGCTTCATTTGACGGAAGCCGAACGCTATGGGTAACGTCACACTTACTTAGTTCACCTTGTATAGTCTATGGTTTGAGTAACACTTTATTATTAGTCTGGCTACATCCCGAAGCTCAGAATGTTATGTTCCACCTTCTGATGTCATGAAGTGGCCTAAATATGCAGAGTTTGTATGTTAAACGTGTGAATGGAACGAAACAACTCTAGGTCTGTTTGTGTCGAGGAAACATTATAACATAGATCAGAAAATAGCGTAATATGAGCCCTTTGATAAGAAACATGCTGATCTTATAGTAAACTTCCTGTACATTTACAAGCCAACCTTGCCTACACAATGGTATTGAAAACAGGCAAACGGAAGTATTTAAAGTACCACATTCAAATCTACTACAGCCCTGTAATTCAGGCTTTTCTACACAGTGGTGGGTTTAACAAAGCGCTATGGCAACTGTAGTGAAAAAAAGATTACACATCAAGACATGCAACAAAACATTTAATTTCATGTATAATTTTTGAATTATGTTCTTTTGAAATAAACATGTGACTTAGTGAGTGACACACGCATGGTTCATTCAAAGGTTGAAAAATAAATGAGCTAAAGTGGATATCCTTGGATTCTGTCATGAATGAACCTTGAACTGAACAAGTTGAAAGTACCTCACACTTCATTAGCTGAAAGTACTTCTTACTTCTACTACCTTGACTAATGCATTTAGAGCTATTGGTATTTTTTAAGAGCATGCACAGGTTTAGAACAGCTTTTTCAGATGGTTAAGTGGAGGAGGGTAGAAGACAGCCAATCAACTCTCGTTTTGAACCAACAAACTGCGGATCAGAGGATGAACACTCTACCAACTGAGCCACTGTCCGCCAACATTCTAAAGGTCAAAACAGCTATACACGCAGCTTTCTTTTTACAGGTACTGATTTTTACCATTTTTGGTCGCTTACTATTCGGAATTTGGCTAGCATGTTAGCTATGTCCCTTTATATCACAAGTGTCCAACTCAAGGCCCGTGGGCCAAATGTGGCCCGCCACGTCATTTTATGTGGACCGCGACAAAGCAAATTAAAATATATGTCTTAAAATGTCAGTTTATCATTAGATACACAGTTACACAGCCATTTTTTCATACCGATGCAAATCCATATGCAATATTTGTAACTGAATTAGTAATAAATATAGAAACGGTTAATTAACAAGTTGGAAAAGTAGATGCATTTATTTCACATTACATTTGATTACATTTAGTGACATTTATCTTACAGTTACATCTGGCCCTTGGAGAGCAAACATTTTGTTGATGTGGCCCTCTGAAAATGCGTTTGACACCCCTGCTTTATATATACAGTCTATGGACGATACTTGCATTCACACACCAAACATTCACATGCACAAATACATCTACCAAACTACTCCCATTAGGAAATACAATAATAAAAATACACAATGTAAACTCAGTAGGCCCATGTAAAGTCAAGCTGACCACTCTTGCAACATCCAGTTAACCCTGACAGCTTAACACAAAAAGATTTTCTCAAAACCCATTTCTAACCAGCCCTGAAGTTTATGACGCTGTGTGGTTGATATTCCAAACAGCCTGACGGTCAGCAGCCTGAGTGAATGAAGTGGTGCGCTAAGTCAATTTTCAGTTAATCATTATAATCTCATCCCTAATGCTTTTCTAATGGGATTCTGTGTAGAACCAGTAAACATTAACATTTACATGATCTGCGGAAATAAATGACTTTTTTCCCGTGGCCTCGCTGTATCATTCCCGCTAAAATAGTCATATTAAGAGCTATGCATTTAGCGGTCTCCATCATTATTGCTAATACGTTTTCAATATCCCTCGCTGTTCCGGGGTCTAATAGGATTTTTGCAGCGCCGTGCAATGAGTTGGGAGTCAATCTAGGTGATTTTATGGCAAATACAAACCTTGGGAAGAAGCATAGAATGTTCCTGATCGCCTTCAAAAGACACGCACGCAATGAAATCCTTTGTCTCCTCATGTGTGACATTGGAGACTGTCCCAAAGACGACAATATAATCTTCTGCCTATATATCCTTTTTTTTTTTTTTTTACTAACCTTCAACATAAGGACGGCTTTGGTTCCCGCCAGTGGGGAGCGACGTTTTGCTTGCGATCAGATAAAGAATGATAATGGGACTGAAGAGGTGCGCTGATGACAGGGAAATGTCTATTGGCTTACACTGGGAATGGCTCTGGGGCCATCAAACACACATTGGGTTGTGATGGTTATGTGTGCCGTGTGATAAAAGGTGACTTTGAAACAGCGCATTTAAGTCAAATTCAACATTTTGGAGTTAGCTATAGTCAACATTCAAACTCGGAGGGTAAGTTATTCATTTGCTTCCAAATCACAATGGCCATATGAAGCGCTGCTCACTCTTATACCTCATTTATGCATAGGTAAAGTGGTGGAAGTGTCTTGCCCAAGGATGCAATGGAACTGTATGTAGCCTGTGCTCGTACAGTTTTTAAAAATGTACTGCAATCACAACTGAACGTGGGTTCATGCGCCCTTAAACCTGCATATACAGCAGAGCAGGGCAGCAGAAGCACTGATTAATGACTGGCTCCTGGTGCAGTGGTTTAGGTAGTGACGATTCAGATCAGAGAGAACCTGGCAACCCAAATGAAAGACCCATGTGAGGCTAATTCTGCTTTCTGATTGGAAAATCACCTTGAGAACCAAAACACCAGATTATAAATAAATGGGCCATCACGTCCAATGTTTTTGCAATTAAGAATAAATCAGCTTCACCACTGTTATCACTAAAAGCTAGATTTGATTTGTTGTTTACCTCGTATCTGGGGACACAGATAGGTTATGTTTATGGAAATTTAAAATTCAAATTCTTACATAGAGCTCATTTAAGAGAATATAGATAATGAACGATAATATTGAAACAAATTTATGCCACTGACGCAATGACCATGAAGCAGGATTATCCACCAAAATACTGTTCTACATGTAAAATACTGTTAATAATCATGAGCTGCAATAAGTAAGTTTGTACCTGACGACTCCTAGAAGTTATTGATTCAACCTTTTAAAGCTTAAATCCAATCGTAGTCCAGAAAAATGACAAAACATTCCCCACTAGTACAAAGAAAAAGCACCTATAGTAAATATTGAGCCCCCAAAAGTTAGTTATCTATCATTTATAAAACAATAAGTCGATGTAGAGTAATTATTGTGACAGCCCAAGCTGGGATCAAACCGCTGACCTTTATGGGTGAATCTCTAACCACTGAGCCACTGCTGCTCCATATGACAGTGTATGATTAACATAAAACAAAAGCATACGATCTTTGGTGGTGAATTAGCTTAAGCTCTGGCAGTGAAAGTAGACATCCAAATGACTTCCAGGCTGTATATTAAGTCAAAGGCTTGGTGTGCATTATTGCTTATTGGCAGATGGGTTAAAGTAATGCACAGTTTCAAAGGTGCCATGTCGGTGAAAATCCCTCTTTTCTCAGAGCTGCCAGGAGCAGGTGGGGTCACAAATGAGTGCGGTTGCCAGACGCTCATATTTTAGCTCCTCATTAGCAGTAAAGGAGGATGGGGTAATTACTGTTCTGGAGTGGCAACCCTGCTCGGGGGAGGGGAAGAGGTGGAGACGGACGACCCCAGAAGATGGCATTGGTTTGCTTAAGGCAGTGCTCATATTTGTCCTGGTTAAGACCTGATGTAGACTTGGTTTGGTCCTTTACTCATAGTACAGCCCAGGTTAAGTTCTGGGTTTAGTCCAGGAGACTGAGATGTGCGTTCTGACTAGCATGTGATTTACACAGTATAAATAACACAAAAGACCCTGTATTCACCGCTCACATGTCCAACACTGCACCAATTGTTTATTAAAAAAGAAATGGATGTTTGAAGCCTGAGGGGTATGCAGAGCATGCTGTTGAAAAAGACAAAAGGAGTAAAGAATATATCACCCCCTCAAACCCTGATAGTAATAAAGCTGCTTATTGTTGCATCGTAACATAATCCCAGTGATTATAATAAAAAGTAGAGTGGGAGGTATTGACACGAATTCAAAGCAAGATTTATATTTGTATCAGAACATTTTTAGCATTAGAAAAGCTCAAACGTCTTGAGGTTGAGGTTTCAGACAAATGTGAAATTACTAAAATACCCACTAAACTTCAAAAATATCACTTTTTACCCTGGTTTGAAGAGATGTTTACTTTATACAGTCCACTCAATATTCAAATGTTTCATATCCTCAAAACAGCACTCACAAAAACAATATCAGTGATAATTCAATATATTATCCACCTCTAAAGTGAAAGAATCAGCGCTGATTTAAAAGTATTCTGTCACAATCAATGCATTTATAAGTGACCCAGTAGAAAGGAGGGATGGTTCAACAGCTCTTTTATTCATTTTTAAACTGTTCCTAATGTAGCCTAATTATGCACAGCAATGACTTTATAATCATCCTTCCCTCACTTGAGATACTTGAACTCCTCCACTTGAGGAGTGTGAGATTGACAGTTGGATCGGTGCAGCGTCTGCAGAGATGCGGTCGCTGTATCTAACTGTTGTGGCGACAAAGGCGCTGAGTCGAAAGGCAAAGATTTACCGGTCCATCTACGTACGTACCCTTCACTAATGGTTGTGAGCTTTGAGTAATGACTGAAAGGACAAGCTTGTGGATACACGTGTTTAAATGAGTTTCTGCCGCAGGGTGGCTAGGCGCTCCCTTGGAGATAGAGTGAGGCCCTCAGTCCCATGTGAGGAGCTGGGAGTAGAGCCGCTGCTCCTCCAAGTCAAGAGGAGCCAGCTGATGTGGCCTGGGCGTCGGTTCCAGATGCCTCCTGGATGCCTCCCTGGAGAGGTGTTCCGGCCTTGAAACGCCTTGGGGTCCCACCAGAGGAGTTGGAGGAAGTATCTGGGGTGCGGGGAGGTCTGAGAGTCCCTACTTAGGCCGCTGCCCCGTGACAAAGTGGGGGGAAAAAAAGATGGAGTGGAGTTTAGCCACGACACCAGTGCTCAACAACTAGCATGCTAATTGTGCTAGCTAATTATGGTCGGCAAAAGCTCCAGCAAAAGGACATTTTTCAGGTATTGTATTAGCGAAACTCCGATACCACTTTGTATTTCCAGAATGAAGCCCTGTAAATGTGAGCACTGCCCTGTAAATGTGAGCACTGCCGCAGCTGACATCTGGCTAATGCTACTGCTAATGCCCAGAGCAGGTTAAATGCAGAATGTGGATGCTCTGCAGACATTTAAAAACACACTGATAATGACAGAATAAACATTTGTGTTAGTGCTTTGATTACTTCATTCAGCCTTTGGAGTGAACGCTGAACTTGGTAAAATAACTACGGAGAATGCAGCTGGACAACAGGCTTGTTTACTCTGCATAATTAGCCATGTGTTCTGAGGATGAGGTCTTTTTCCAGGCCTCACTGTGTTTTTATCCTCGCTGTGAGATATATAGTGAACAAGTAAAAAAGTAAAAGTGCTTAAATCAGCACAACTCATCATCACTCATCATCAAATACTTCAGTCTCAAAATCTCATTTATTCTTCTTGATGTTCTTTAGAGAGAGACTTTTACTAGATTTATTTGTTGCTCTTGTAATAATGTATAACTAAATGGATTAGCCTTAATCTACTTCTTCACACTACACGTTATCAGACTGGTATCAGTATTGGTGAGTACACAAAGGCCAAGTATCGGTTCAAGGGGGAAAAAAATTAATAACACTAATATTAACCATTGTAAGCTCGATGGCAGAAGATTTTGCTCAATGAAATTTGAGATTATGCTGTTTGGCCGACTCTGAACGTCTGTTAAAAATATTTGCCTTGTAGGGTGCTCATGCATTATGAGCATGAGAAAGTACAGAATTTTGCATCGATCTCTAGGATTTAGGATTTACACCCATATCACTGCATAATTCATGAAAAACCTGGGGAAGACTCGTCGGAAATCAGATATTCCGAGCCTTAGTTTGGAGACAATAACTGCACTTACCATTACTCACTCTCCCTGGATTCGCTCAGTTGAGAATTTTCTTTCACAAAAACCTCACAAAAAAGCGAATTTCTTAGCTAAAGGCGAACTTACTTTAGTACAATTTATCCATTTTTATCTCTTTGAAAGTATATTTTTCTCTTTTCTACACAAAAAGACCACTGCAAAGAAATCTGAACACGTGTCAAAAAGAACATGCTTGTAAAGTTCGAAATTGGCCATAACTTTACCTTGTCACCATGGCAATGAATAGGGACCACAGCAGTGTAGCCGTGGATTCTTATTGGACCACTTCACAGATACAAATAAAAAGCATGCTGCCTGGACCAACCTCTGATGACAGACCAGAGGACTTAAGTGCTTTAGTTACTAGCTCAAAATTGGTTATAGTTAAGTTTGAATTCCAGTTTCGTCTACAAAAGCAAGACAGAGTATAATGTCTTGATGTGAAATGAGATCACACTAAGAGCTGATGTAGATTTTATACATAAGTCAATCAAATTTGCAACACAATTTACACACAATACAATGTTTGTCATCCAAATGTTCCCATAATGAAAGCACTAGCCATAATGTTTGGCTCCAGTCAAATGAAGCTCATCAAGGCTAGCAGTTATAGCAGCAAATTTGGAGTCAAGTTCCATATTTGGAATCATGACTGCGGGTATCATAGCAACCAGAGACCCAATCCGGAGCGAGGCAGTTGAAAGTAACGCCCCTTCCTGCCTTCACCACTAGTTTTGCACTGTTTCTAATGCTAGCGGGAGCGGATTTGTCTGTAATTAATGTTCATAACTTGATTTACGGACACAATAGTGAAATAAAAACACCAGGATTATGAAAAGCGGGTTAATATAAACATTTTAAGACCAAAATGATGAGTGTGACAGCAGCAGTTAGGGACAGAGGGGCAACAGTTTTTCCAATAGAAAGTGAATTGGAGTCCATGAAGCCAAAAGTGCGCCCATGCTCACTTCTTATTTGTAACACGGCTATGTCCACTGATATATATATACAGTCTATTTGTGGACCATAACAGATTTTTAATCACTAAAAATACTGATTTGAGTTTTAGTTTTATACTTATATATAGTAGACAATGAGGGTGTAGACCAGGTGACCACAGCTTACATATAGGCCACTGTATTGTGATGCTAGGTGACCTTTAGCAGTCCTTGAAATAGACTGCTACCATAGAGATGAAGCTTATAATGAGCCTATGGTAGCACGGCGCATTTTACAGCTAGCCAACTCATCCTTCACGCACATACCCAGACACGTAAGCACTACCTGGGGCACTCTTTGAACATTATTATCCTGAGGAATTCTGCACCTAACCCGATCAAGTATCTTACAGGATTTAATGTAGAGCAATGGTTTTGTGTCAAGGATTTCAAAACATTGCGTCCAAAACAAAACAAAACAGTGTCTTGGTTTCAAATGTTGTGCAATGAATAGCAAAATCGAATAAGAATTGTATTATGGTTGTCCAGTGCATTTGCTTGTAAATTTTAATATTTTGAGTAATAGAACCGTATTTTCCAGAGTATAAGTTGTACTGGAGTACTAGTTGTACCAGCCAAAAAATGAAATAAATAAATAAATGAAAAAAACATATTCCACATATAAAGCGCCTCTGAGTACAAGTCGCAGCCCTGGCCAAACTATGAAAACATTTTCAACTTATAGTAATTAGTTTTGTCACAATACTAAAATTTCAAACTCGATTTCCATACAAAGAAATAGACTCAATACTGATTCTGATACCACAATGATATAGAACAGGGGTGGGCAAACTTTTTGTCACACAGGTCACAATGGGGTCTAAAATTTGATAATTAATAATTTGAAAATCAATAATAATGACAGAGAGGGGTCCGAGTCATATATATATATATATATATATATATATATATATATATATATATATATATATATGATGATGATGATGATGATGATATATACAGAAACATCTGTGCAGAGTACGGACTGGAACCCCAAGGTCAAGGTGGAGAACGCCTCCAAAGGTAGTGGAGAATGAGAATAAAAATTCCCCTTCAGAGAAAGGCTTGTTAGCTTTTTACTAATTTGAATGCCAGCAAAAAACTTGCCTTGGCGCTTTGATCGGACTTCGGTGAAAAAATATTTTGTTGTCCACTCCATATTAAATACTCACTATCCACTTTTCTTTTTTTTTTCCTTTTTTTTTTTTTTTTTGCAGAAGGGCTGATAAGAGAATAAGAGAGTAATATAAGGCTGATGTAGCTGATGTCCGCCATAATTTGGCCACGTTTGGCGGGCTGGGTTAATAAGACCAACGTATGTATGTGGCCCTCGGGCCGTAGTTTGCCCACCTGATACAGGACGATGATCTTTATTTAGACAATAGAATGGGATTTTCATCATAAATGGTAGTACTTTCTTTTCTATTGCCATATGGCTTTATATCTGTGTAATTCTTCAGTGGTCCAAGTAGGTATAGTGGTCCATGGGTGTATACTAGTCTATGTGGTCTTATAATTGTTCTTATGCAGCTCAAGATCATTTTAATGCTATTTGGGAAAGATAGTATTGATACCTGTTGAAATGAGTATCTAGTTTGGATACTAGTTTTAAGATCGATTAGCATCAAATCAAACTTTATTTAAAAAGCGCTTTTCATACAAACATGTAACACCACATGCTTTACAGTCATTAAACAATCCCTCGTGACCTTCAACCCAACCACTCTACCCCCTTGATTTTCGATACTTTTGGCAACCCTAATAGTGATTGTAGAAATGATAAAATTCATGTTAATAATTTTGCTAGCCAAGTCTAGCTGGAACAAGTAACAGACAATGTGGGTAAATTTTTGTGTGCATTTCAATGAAGTTCGGATGACTAAATGTTCTTTTCTTTCCCATTCTTTCCCAGTTTGAAAATCCAACCGTGATGGAATATTTCTTTGTCCATGTTCTTCTAATGAATCGGAGAAAACTTGAAAATGTGCTTGCGTATTGGAAAGTGATGGGTGCGGTTATGTTTGTGATGTATTTTGATGAGACTTGTACTGAAATAAACAATTCTACAGTGGAGCAACGGAACCAGGCAGTAAGAGAGAATAAAGAAAAGAGTGTTGGACCTTTAGCCGAGAGGTGTTGAATACAATACTAACTGTTCGGATACTCGTGTGTTCCTGTAACAACTGGAGGGCAGAAGCTTTTTTTTTTTTTTTTTTTACACACAAGATATTCCATTTAAACTGTAGAAATAAACACAAATCAGAGAAACTTTATGTAGCGAGGCCCATTCTGTAACAGCATATACAGTTCAAAAGACTGTTAGAGCTTGAAAACAGTATTATAATATGTATACAGTATGAAGCCTGAGTTAAATAATTCACATGTAATCAGGCTGTAGACAGATGAGAGGAAGTAGAGCCACATTTGCTCAGGCACAGGCCATTTCAAGCACATCATAATATTTAGTAAAGCCATGTGTTTGCTGAAATCACAGATGAGAGCCTTACACTGTACTGGACACAGACTTGTACGTGATTGCTTATAGCTGCATGTGACAAGTGGACACAGACTTGGACTTGATTGCTTGTAGACTCTGTGTGGTCCTCCTGACTGACTCAGACAGCGGCAGCGCTTCATCACACTCGCACATTACTGTGGATGGCTGCAGAGAGCGCTGTGTGTGTCATGTCCCATTAATAATGGTAATGATCCCATTAGGGGGCGCTGTGGGCTGTAATTCACACTTGTGAAGAGTGCCTCTGACAAGGTCATGCTAAATGACCGTTAGCATGGCACACAGTGGATCCTAAAGGAGAGATGTATTTAGCTGTGTGACACATGGATGGCACTGGCTTTGTGCTCTCGGGCAAAGCAAAGTGTTTCAAAGGCTGAGCTGTCAGTTCTGTTTTATAAGACGTCCCGAAGAGAATCACCACAGACAGTGATCAATGCTCTGACTAATACACAAGGATACTCCCATGTCAAGTTTAATGGCTCTGGTCATTGTCTCTGCTCTTAACAAACTTAGTAATAATGGACTACTGCTCTACAGACGCTGCAGAGGTCATTTAGGTACAAAACAATCCTCCCACACACATTATTTACAAGTATTCAAGATATTTGTTTGGCACTGTGTGCAAAATGTTATCTGTAAATTGTATAAAAAAGACTTTTAAAATGAACACTTAAAATTCCTATACATACATTAACCATACATTAAAATAGAACCAGAAACTCCACAAATACAATAGGCTCAGTGCACAGCAGCAGCAGCAGAGCTAGCTAGCTCACGATGTTTCAAACCTAGCAGTCACTTTTATTAAAATCAGAGAACATATAATAAACAACTATTCAAATTTAAATTAATTAAAATAAAGACTACTCACTTTTTTTTTTTTTTTTAATATTGAATACTTCAGTTTGTGGCGCTGTTTTAATATTGATTATACCTCAATATTAGCATTAGCGTTAGCATTGGGTCACAAACATCTATCTTTCTAAACACATAAGCGTCCTCTGGTGAAGTATTAATATGTATTTATATTTTTAACATGTTGTCAGTGACATCCACTTGCAGCTCCCTGTCCACTACCTCATCTTTAAATATGTATTCATTTTAGCGTGACTCAGCATAAACCTCATAGAGATACGATGGGCAGGAAGTAGTGACGCTAACAGTGAGGTTGTTGGGTGCTGTTGTGCAAAGAACCAATTGAGTATGTAACTAGTAACTAGTAAATACAGCAATGACCAGTGTTTAGTCTTAAAGCAAAAGACAGGGCGGGTAATTCCCATTCTAAATCCTTACCTGTCAATCACGTTATGCCCATAATCACTAGAACATAAATTACAAGTACATCCATTACACACACAGCCCCATTAAAATCACATCCACAAACCATACAGCAACGCCAAACCGGCCAGACATTGAAATATTAAGATGTTCGGTAAGTCCACATCTTATCCCCGTCGTCAACACTACAGTAATTACCCATGAACAATATTTAATCCATTCACTTCATACCTCGCCCCGTTGTCTCTCACCAAGAAAAACGAAGAGCTAGTTTTTCAGACCCATTCGGTGCGTTATTTATAGAATCCTGTGTGACAAATGGCAGATTGAATGAGCTCAGGGTAAGAACATATTTCATTCCCTCTGGATTGCGCTGGCAGCCAGATACTAATGCTTTATATATAATTAAGCTATGAATATCACGAATTATACAGCTGTCATCGGCATTACCCAAAAAAATTGACAGTGAGGATATTTACACACAATTAATCACCACTATTGGATTCTTGGTGTTGTTTGTTCTGGCGTTGGGTGCGCTTTCAGCTAATATCCTCACTTTTAGTTTAACCGAGGGAAAACAAAACATGCTAGTGATGGGATGGGACATGATGGAGGGTGGTCGTAAAAGGCAGCTGCTATGCTAGGCTGTTTTTACATATTGACAGAACACAGTTAGCATCAGCGTGCTTTATATTTGCATCATTTCCAGTGCTAGTGTAGTGCAGTTTAGCTAACGTTTCCATTCACTGCCTGCTGTTAGTGTTGGTGTTATGTAAGAAGATTCATGAAGAACATACTGGGTTGAGAACAGATTAGGTATAGATGGAGTAGCGCTAATAGCCTTAGCTTAGCTTAAAATAACATCATAGAAAAAGATGAAGAGCAAAAGAGTTCTAGCAAGTTTTAGCACAATAGGACATAATAAATATCATTAAGAGATTTATGTGGATAACTGCAATCTACTCTCCAAAGCCCATCTCAATTTTAGAGAGAATTTGGCCCAAAATCAATGGTATTTTACACATTAAAATTATAGCTAACCTTTTTTCTATGTGTATAGCCCTGAATGCTAACGTCCACTACCTTCACACCTTATACCCTACCAGTCTCCCCAAATTATCACAATGTATTTAAGCAGTCAAAATATCTTAAAGGGCCCATATTACATGATTTTCTGATCTATGTTATAATGTAATTTCCAGATAAAAACATACCTGGAGTTGTGTTTTGTTTTCATTCATTGAGTTATTCTCTCAAACAGAAAACACTATGTTCCACCTTGTGATGTCATGTGGTAATACGGGAATTGCTCCACTGTGTTTTAAAAATTCCATATATCTTCACTAGAATCATTTGGATGATTTGAGCCCTGGAATTACCAATGTCTACTGAACTAAATGTAAAAGGTAAAGGTAGCTGTTAACTTGAAAACCACCACTTCGTGACATTTTTTGAAAGCCAGTTTGGACACGGTTGATTCCCAGAACTTGCATCAACAAAAGCTTATCAAAAATGGCCTTAGTTTAAACCACCAAAGACTAGTGGGTCTGGAACTGCATCCTGTCGCCTCAATTTCAGTTGGGCATGATTGACAGACGATCAACTAAACTGATATTTATCCCAGGTAAAAGAAATTACATATTTTGCTATGAAAAAAAAACCCATTCGTTTTTGAGAGAAGTCCTCCGCGTTTGAGAAACATGTCATGTAAATTAGCGGCTATGGTTGGACCATCCCAAGTTTGGTCTGATTCCAGACCCTTTTTCGAGCAGAATGTAAAGGGAACTGGCTGGTCAGGCAAATTGACTTTCACATGTTAAAAAGTTTATTTATATAGCGCATTTAAAACAACTTCAGTTGACCAAAGTGCTTCACATAAAAGTCAACGAAAAAGTCTGCAAGATATCCTGTCTAGCTAGTATTAAATGTCAGGTGTGAAGTCTGGACCAGTACAAACTCGCATCCTCAGGCCTGGCACATCCCCTACCTCAACTATGTGTGAATGTGGTACATGCGTTTAAAATACCTTTTCAAAACCCAACCGGAAAATCCGTGTCAGTCTCGCTCAGAAAATATGTAGTAAACCTTTTGGGAAAGTACTCCATGTTTCCGATCGAGGAGACACTTTCGGGCTTATGTCCAGCTGTAGCCGGCCATGTTCTCTCTACCGCACCAATGTATTTTTACCTCTGAGGAATATTTTCACCGCGGATTCGACATCATCCTTCTCCCACAACATGCTGTGCTCATTCTTTCGCCTTTATCCCATGTTTTTGCGTTAACTTTGACCCCTCCTCCCTTTCTCTCTCCATCCCTCTCTCTCTCTGATTGAGTGAAAGTGGGGTTGACCTTGAGACATTTTTACTGAGACTGTATTAAAGAGGCCCGGCCCGAGCTCCGGTTTTATGGCGCCGCTGCCCAAGGACCCGCTGACCTGATGGATATGAGGAGGATAAATCAAAGTTTGGTGCCAACACGCTTGTCGCTGCTGGAGAGGAGGCCGGACACAAACCGGAGAAGCGGGGGCATTTGTAGGTGAGGCGTTTACAGTATGGCTTACATGATAATGGTGGGGGGAAAATGGTATTCATTTAGCAATAAAATGTGCATCGCCTGTAGATGTGAGGTTTAACAGTTTAACAGAGCAAGTATTTTTCAGAGAAGATTGGACAGTTGGGTACTTTCCTATCTGCTAGAAGATGTTGGGTTCAATTCCCGGGTTAGGGCTTTAAATGAGGAGTTTGCATGATCTTTAGGGATGGGTGATACCAGTGATTGTTGTTTCAAATTGATGCCAAGTATATCAATATCAATAGGTTTTGAATTAAAATGCTTTGAAACTCTACTTTAGATACTATCATTATCTTCACTCTACCCAATCTTACAATGATCCAAAAATCAAATATACGTGCAAAGCAAATAGTAAAAATAAATGGTGAATTGTCACATCTTTCTATAGCGCTTTTCCACCTTCAAGGCACTCAAAGAGCTTTACATCAAGGAACCACTCACCTATTCGCATTCATATACCAGTGTACACAGACACTGGGAGCAAGATGGGTCAAGTGTCTTATCCAAGGACAACAACAGCATTCATCTATGGAAGCTGAAATCGCACTGCCAACCACCATAGATACAGCGCTAATTGGATCTGTCCGATGTATCAATGGTGTTTACAATGTAATTTAAACAATTTATGTATGTATTATATAAATGTGGACTTTCTCATAACTCCCAAAACAAGTGATTTAGCTCAGTTGGTGGAGTTTTGGTCCACTGATCCGAAGGTTGGCGGTGTGATTCCAGCTCCCACAGACAAATACTGTCGTTGTGTTCTTGGGCAAGACACTTAACCCACCTTGCCCCCAGTGTCTGTGTACACTGATGTATGAATGTGCATGTGAATGGATGACTGGTTCATTGAGCGCTTTGAGTGCCCTGAAGGTGGAAAAGTGCTATAGAAAGTCTTTGCAACCCCTTTAATTTTTACAGATCTTGCAGAAATAGTAAAGTAAATTGTATTAAAACGCTCAAAATTTGCACATCAAATCATGAGAAAGAAGTAATTTCAAAGTCTAAATCAAATTAGATTATTTAACACTTGTCAGATCCATCCAAACACCTCCAGTGTCATGAAGTCCCTGTACGTTTTGCCTGTAAGAACATAGTTGTCTGCTCAAAGCTTTGCCGTTTGACAGTCCCATCATGGCCGCCTCATGTGGGAATAGTGTGTCACTGCCGTATGTCATAACTGTGAAGACGTCCGTCCGGTTTCTTCTTCCTGATGCGTTACCGCCGGCAACGTGTGGAGTGAGAGAGAGGAGAAAGGGGAATAGTAGTGCGGTTTGTCACTGGGGATTTAAGCCTGTGTGCACTGACAGCTTAATAATGTCGGGCCCTATTTTCAAGAAACCAAGTCATGAAAACCAAGATGTACCCCTCACATAGTATTAATGACACGCTGCCAACTTCCAAAGCCTCTTATTTGAGCGGATAATCGGCGAGATCAGTGGGAAGCAGCGGAATTACACGAAAGATGATTAGAATAGGTGTAAATTGCAATCACATTATAAATAGTGCACAAATGAGGAGTGTGTAAAACGTCGAGAGATAACATATTCTCAAAGATCTGTGAAGAGAATGGCAGAATTGTTTCTATAACTGGAAAATCTCGTTCCCCCTTCCTGTGCTCTGCCGCCTCCCTTGGCCCCCTGCAGGTGATGGAGATTTCATTCATCCAGCGCACTTTTTAATGCATCTCACAAGTTTAGGGAGGCATGGGGGAAAAAAATTTAAGAATAAATAGAATTATGTACACAGACAAGCCTATGGCAAAGACGAGGCTTACTTTAATTTAACAAACACTTATTTAGGGAAACAAATGAGAAATGGGACAAAGAATGAGGTACAATGGTCCATAGACTGTATAAAAAAGTGGACTAAGTGAGTGTGATGACAACCATAGCGTCCGGCTCCAGTCAAATTAATCTCATCGAGGCTAGAGCGGTTATAGAGGCGAATCTGGAGCTGAATTCCATATGTGGAATTCTGACCACGAGTATCATAGCAACCAAATAGCCAATCTGGAGCGAAGCTGTTGAAGATAACACCCCTTTCTACCCGCCCTGCGTGTTTAGCAGGGAACAACGCTGTCAAACCTGTTGCTAATGCGAGCAGGAGTGACCTCGGGGAAAGAAGGCGGCCGATTTGTCTGTTAGTAATGTTCAGATCTTGATTTAAGGACACAATAGCTAAATAAAAATACCAGTATGACAATATAAACATGATAGCAACAGTTACAGAGAGAGGAATGCCAGTTTTTCAATAGAAAGTGAGTTGATAAAGCCGGAAGCGTGCCCATGCGCACTTACTATTTGGAACGTCGCAGCGAGCAGGTTAGCCATGTCCATTTATATATACAGACAACAGGATGGACGGGTCGAAGAGTCTCATCCTGCGGTGGGACTTGGGTGTATGGGAGGGTGGGGTCTGGCTCTGGCTGACATCGGCTTTGCCCGGCAACCAACAGATCAGCGGAACACAATTATAAATTCTTCACTGTTCTATGGACAAATGCATGTATGTGTATATGAGATATTTGTGTGCGTATATATATATATGAATGTGTTTATTATGAATGTTTTCTTTTTCCATTATTATCGTCATTATTATCTCTACTGTTGTCTGTGTAATCCCTCAGTCGTCCAGGTCTGATCCATAGCAAAAGGTGAAATTTAAATCTGTCAACTGGACAAATCGTTGTAGAAACTGAAGAAGCGGCTTGGATGAGCAGCCAAACGTCTTCACTCCTACAACGATTTGTCCAGTTGACAGATTTAAACTTTGTCTTTTGCTATCTGTACTGTTGTGTCTCCCCCTTTACTTTTACAAGTACCTAACTAGAAAAACTTCTCTCTTGCATCCCATATTTCTCTCACTTTTGTATATTCACTTAATGTTCCTTTCTCTCTTGTAAATATGTTGTAAATATTGATGTTTGCCAAATAAAATAAAATAAAATAAAAAATAAAATCTTAAATTGGACAAAACATCTGTTATGAGTGGTTTTCAGATTTTTGACACTTTTGATTTACTACTTTTAGACTGCCATTATTACTCAAAAGATTTTTATTAAAGAAGACATATTGTGTTTTTATGGTTGTCAGCGATGAACTATTACATGCAGAACATAATTTTACATTTTGTTCATTGTAAAACGCAACATTGATCCAAAATGGCCTCATAAAGGAAACATGTTTTGCATTGGCATTTCATCATAGCAAGCGACAGATTTTGATTTTTTATGTTTTAGTTTTAAAAAATATATTTGTAATTTTTATTTTATTTTTTTTAAGAATCAATGACGTCCAGAGCAGGGTGTGTAGATAGGGGATAAGTACAAACTGAAATTTTCTAAACACTCAAGCCTCAAATTGGACAATACAGGTTTGACCCAATTCAATGATCAAAATACAGCTTTGAGTAGAATAATAATGAGAATAAAAATATAAAGAGCTCTGTATTTTTGTTGTAACATCTCAACTCTCAACTTCCCTGGTACTCAACATTTGTAGTGAAATACAGTGGTGTGGGCCTTACTGTTCTTTTAAGGGAAATACAAAGAGCCAGATTAGTCTTTGTGCCACTTTCTCAGTAACTCTAGAGAAGTGAGATGACACTGCTGACAAGTTTGGATGTGCAACACTTTTGCCTCATTTTCACCCAGTCCGACCGTTTTATATATAATTAAACCACAATTAGCACGATTCTATCACCTTTAAAGAATTCATCTGTTGGTGTGCTACTACTTGAGAATGTAGCAGAAGGTGTGTGTCATGTGGGTGCAAGTAAGTGCAAATTGTCACTGAAAACAACAAAACATAGCTAAAAGGTAAAGGTTCAGTCCGTCTCAGTTAAGCTTAGAAATAGCGTTTTTTTTAGTGAGACAGGAGAGTTTGTTTACCTGCTTCAGCCTCTCAGAAGTGATGGTTTAGTGACGTGTCTTGTAGGCTGCTTAGCTGGAAGCAACAAATACCAGCGCTGGATCGGAGAGGCCACCGAGATCTGCAAAACAAGGTCCAAGGAGCATAAATCATGACGAGGGAGCGTACACATTTTCACACACAGGAGGCAGTTCTGGAGAAGGTGTCAGACTGTAGGGGGCGTAAGCTTCCCCTGCTGTCTGGTAAAACCAAATAAAGAAATGTCACCACACTGTCACTACACTACACCATCACTATATGTCACAACACTATCACTACACCGTACCTATACTACATGTTGCTACACCATCTACACTGTCAATATTTCACTATCACTGCACGGTCACTGCTACACCATCACTACATCATCACTACCCCATCATTACACGTCACTACGACACCATCACTACTACACCATCATTACACGTCACTACGACACCATCACTACATCATCACACGCCACTACGACACCATCACTACACCGTCACTACAGCATCACTACACCGTCACTACTACACCATCACTACACCCAGGGCCGGCCCTAGCCTTCAGGGGGCCCTAAGCAAAATTGTCCCCCGGGGGCCCTCTCCACCTCAGTGCCACATATTCATATCTGCCAACATTAAAACATAATCACAACCAGTTGTTAAAAGACTGAAAATTCTAGAGGCTCACAACAGCAATAGCCACAAGTCTAACAGTATAAAAACATGTAAGGAAGGGGGGTCTGCCAGAGATATTTTTAAATTCTGGCGCATTTAAATGTGTTCCAATCGACTAAAATGGGCTTACGTTTCTCATAAAGTGCAGTACTAGATAGAGTAGCCAAACAAGGGTACACTAACTTCAAAATCGTATCACTCAAGAAGTACAAAGTAGTGCTCCAAGTCAAGAGTTGCATAAGAGAAACAGCCTGGACATGACGTCAGATTTATCATCAGATTTATAATCATCAGATCATTTGGAAGGACTGAACATTAAATAAAAGGGGATTTTAGGATCACATCATTTTTATGTTTGTTGTCAGGCTTTGGATGGGAGATTTCGCCTAAATGCGCACATTAAATGAGTAGGATGCCCAGATACTGATACCAGCATTGTGCTGTACTCGTACTCATCAATGAGCTGCCGATACCAAAAGCCGATACCACTGTATCTGTGCTGCTGTTTGAGGCTCACAGCTCGCCTCTCCACAGAGCAGATCTATGGACATAAAGCTGCACATTAAGCACAGCTGTGATCATGTGACTGTCACAAACCATATACAAATATTTAGGACTCTAAAGGCGTTTATAGTTCACAGAGGACACTAGCTTGTGTTTAAAGTAGTAGCATGCTAACATTGCTAAGTAGCGCTTGCGTTTAATTGCTTGTGCTGCGATCAAACTATTATAATGGACAAACACATTTAGACGAGTTCAGAGCTTTTAAAAGACGAACAGGAACATAAGTGTGAAAAAGTGGCCGTGGTACAAGTAACACAACAGTCACTGTTATGTTAACAGTGGCTCTGTAGCAGTTAGCGCGTTAACAGCTAGCGTGTTAGCAGTTAGCGCGTTAGCAGCTAGCTTGGAGGAGCGCAGTCTGCAAAGAGGAAGCGGTAAAACCAGGCGCTTTAGAGACCAGAAAAATTGAATATACTATAAAATGAAATGAATTAGACTCACTACTATAATCAGACACCAGTAAAAATAATGTCTGGTATCGGTATCTCTACTCAGTATCGGCGAGTACTCAAAATGAAGTACTCGTACTCGTTTGCAAAACATGGTATCGGTGCATCCGTATTAATGAGTAGTTAATAACGCATTCAGGAGTCGTTCACAGGTCGTTCTTTCGTTCAGCAGATGTAACAGAGGTTTGTGCCAACGTTGATGTGACACAGGAGCAGAGACACTTTAACCACACTCACATCATCTGAGGTTTAGAGACAAAAGGACAAGACACAACCAAAAACAGCCAGAGTAATAAACGGACTCACCTGAGTCCTCTGTCCCTCTGAGGTGTGTCCTGTCTGCACATTTACACACCTCCATTCTCTCCGTTTTATCTGCAGAGCTGGTGTAAAATCGTGGCACATTTCGAGTTCTCTCTGAAAAATCCTGTCCCCAAACGATCTTCCTCTGGGCTCTTCATACATTGTCCCATCGCTAACTTAAGTCTTGTAGTCTGTAAAACATCCACTCAAATGTCCCTCTCTGCTGCCTCAGCCCTCCCAGAATGCACCTGCAGGGAGGGTCCCTTCACACGGGTGTAAACACGTAGCTGTCCTCACCACTGCCCGATAGAGAATATAATGTAGGAATCACGTGTCTAGCTAATGGAAATAAAACACATCTAGTCGTGTAAGAAGGATATTTAGACTAGTATACATACCCGGGCACTGTTTAGTTTTCAGAAAAAAACGTTTCAATCATTATTTTCAATATAAATGTATGGGCTCTTGGGGGCCCTCTGGTGGCCTCGGGGCCCTAAGCAGCTGCTTCGTCTGTTTATAGGCTGGACCGGCCCTGACTACACCATCATTACACATTACTACGACACCATCATCACTACACCATCACTCCTACACCATCATTCACGTCATACACACCATCACTACGACACCATCACTACACCGTCACTACTACAATCACATACACCATCACACTACACCATCACTACACCATCACTACACGACACTACGACACCATCACCATACACACCATCACTACACCATCATTACACGCCACTACGACACCATCACTACACCATCACTACATCATCACTATACCATCATTACACGTCACTACGACACCATCACTACACCATCATTACACGTCACTACGACACCAACACTACACCGTCCCTACAGCATCACTGCACCGTCACTACTATACCATCACTATACGTCACAACATTATCACTACACCGTCACTATGCTACATGTTGCTACACCATCTATACTGTCAATATTGCACTATCACAACACCATCACTACTACACCATCACTACATCATCACTACACCATCATTACACGTCACTACGACACCATCACTACACCATCATTACACGTCACTAAGACACCATCACTACACCATCACTACACCATCATCACACGCCACTACAACACCATCACTACATCATCACTACACCATCATTACGCGCCACTACAACACCATCATTACATGCCACTACGACACCATCAGCAGACCGTCACTACAGCATCACTACACCGTCACTACTACACCATCACTACAGCATCACTACACCATCACCACTACTTCACCACTACACTGTCACTACATCATCACTACTACACCACTATTACATCATCACTGCACCGTCATTACTACACCGTCTCTACAGCATCACACTTTTAGTTGTTATTTATGTCAGAAATGTCCCAAAACAGGTTGAACTCAAGGTAAAAAATAATACCAGTCACTCCAAATGTCTACGACCTGTTGCATTTTCAGATTAAGTCTTGCATCAGGAAAAATGCAAAGAAAACACCAACTTTCCAGGGAATGGAGTAAATTGTGTGTAATACAGGAGAGCTATGGGCTTTTGGGTGGACTGAAGAACTAGGGTAGACATGTGACAATTGAAAAACAAAAGTAGTATTAGTAGTATTTTAATTTTCCTTAACGACCCTATACCAGTTTGTTCCCCCATGTATTTGAGCAAAATGTGTCTTGACTCGGAACTGATATATTGTATAAGCAGCTCTTGAGGTCAAAATGAGTCCGGTGTGTGAGTAAATTTTGCTCAATATAGGACTTTTAATAATCATTAGGTCGATTGGTAAGGGGTTTATGTTTATTAAAAAGGTTACATAAGGTCCATAGCTTAAGGCTCAATGGTATTTTCAGGAGTATAAAAGGTGAGTGTGTCATGTTGCCAACTTTGCTAACAAACTAGACCTGAATTGGAAAAGGAATACATTTAAACTGATGTAAAATATTGCTGCCAACAGACTAAGATGGAGGAGGCAGATGGGGCATTCACTTAGGATTATAATGTATATTTGCACAGTAACACCTTAAATACAGGAATATTTAAACAGAAATCTAACCATGACTTCAAGTAGATATA
Organism: Periophthalmus modestus; assembly: GCA_019594935.1. Lineage (NCBI taxonomy): Eukaryota > Metazoa > Chordata > Actinopteri > Gobiiformes > Gobiidae > Periophthalmus > Periophthalmus modestus. The sequence continues at coordinate 15,070,903 of JAIEZT010000198.1, read as the reverse complement.
AACTAAACTCTACTTTACAACTGCCTGTCTGGTACCTATTCATTTCCTGTGTGTTTGACCAATCACTGAACCGGAGCTAGAACAGACCCCGCTTCTTATTCTTCTCTCAATCCCCCAAAGAGCATCTCCCACGGCAACACTTCCTGCTTCTTTTTACCATAAATCCATTTCTGTTGTTATTGGGTCAGGCTAACTCTCCAATGGGACTTCATGTTGCCTTAAAAGCCAATAACACGGCGCCTCTGGCAAGTTTCCGGACGATTTATCACTGTAGCTAAATGTAAGCAGGCCACTCCGGTGATGTTAACAAATTTAAAGCCTGCGCATAAGAGACAGTGGGAGTGGAGGTGTACCAAAGCAAAGTGTGTAGGGCTGTTTAATTATGGATTACAAACTATAAATTCAAGTAAGGCTGTAAAAGGTGCAGGCTGTGCATTAAGTTGAGAGAGGTGGGAAGGGAACAATGTGTGAAATGGCTTTTAAGTTAGAGGTTGGGCTCACAATGTTGGATGGAGGTGTATTGTTTAGTTATTCCAGACTCTGTATAATGAGTACTTCACGTTTTTCTGCCCTGTGGTGTGACACACCTTTGTAGCAAAATCCAAAAAATATTTTCAAAAACAAATCAGTTCTACAGTTGTAAGGAAGCCAAATCACAAGCACTGTAAAAAAAAAAAATAAAATAAAATTGTGCAGCCCTATTAATAGTAGACATTTGAACATGCTCCGTGGTGTGACTTCTCCTGCCCCCTGCTGGACGCTCACTACACATTTGCCGTGTTAAAAAATTCTAATAAATGCCTTAATGTGTCTGTAGTGCTAATTTAATAATTATGTAACTATCCCATGGTAAAGAATATATTTTTAGCAATTAGAATGGGATTAGGAAATACAGCTGTCACACTGCAGGACATCAAACTTGGCACATGTTCAAAGTTTTTCAGAAGTAAAATTTTACAAAAATTAAGAATATGTTTGCTTTTGAACTGTATCTTAAACTCTTAAGACCAGAGCGCCCCCTGGTGCATGCATGCCAGATGAGCTCTTTCTGGGTTTTGTGCAACTGTCTTTTTAAATATGTGATTTTTCATGTCATACGGCAGGACACACTTTTCATCACAGCATTAAACTGTTAGTAACTTTTAGAGTAGTAGTAGAGATAAAGGTGCATTTTTTAATGAACTAATGTAAATCTACTTCCCTTTATGCCAACACCTTTATGAACTGCCTCTGACACAAGAGACGCATGCCAGAAGCCACAAACAAAGTAATGTGGTCTACTCCATTCAGTGTAGTGAAAACTGCAGTGAGCGCTGTATTGGAGAAAAAACAGCCGGTTCATAAGAGAATGTACCAATACGAGAGCAGCTCAGGATCGCAATCTACTGTACGTCTCCATCTCAAAGCCACTAACCACTAGTAAAGAAAATAAATGGTTTGAGACGGGAGTTAAAGAAGCAATTTTTGTTAGGAAAGACAATTATAACTCCATCCTCGGATCTAACTCTAAACAAGGAAAACAATAGTGCTAACCAGTATGCTAATAGATGTGAGAGTACTCATTAGTCACCTAAATGATTACGCACAATATGACACAGGCACAGTTCATACTTACTTCAATAGACCTAGCCAACAAACGAATTCTAAACAAACTGTAAACAAATAGATGTGTTAGTTTCAGTGTAGTTGGCTCCTCCCTTCAGACAGATATAAGGCAGTGTCCCCCAGTGATCTGGCCAGAACTGAAGAAGAGGCTAAGTGGCTTGGATGAGCAGTAAAACTTTTGTCCAGTTGACAGAATTGTATTTTGTTTTATTTATTTATTATTAGTTTGTTTTGTTTTGTTTGTTTGTTTGTTTGTTTTGCTGTACTAACAGTATCCCAACCTTTTACTTAGCAGTACTCTTACCTGAAAAAAAACAAAATCTCAAAAAAACTTATACATAATACTAATACAAACACTAAATGTTGGTTTAAATAGCTATAAGTTACAGAGTCAAACTTAAACTCCAAAAATGCAGTTAGTTGAAAAGCCAGTGGTGCGTTGGCAGAACCGTGGAGAGGAGAATTATGATAAAGGGAGCAGGCAGGTCATCATGGGTAATTAAAGTTACGTGCGGAGTGGATTTGTTTTGCCGCACGCTTGCCAAAGAAATGTCTGGTTTGGGCGGTGACGGCGAGGTTACTAAGCCCCTTTAATGGAACAAGTCTACGGCCCACTGCTTTACACACTGGTTTGATAAGGTGAAGCAGAACACAAGCTATAAAGCTCCTCCAGTAAAACAACTCATTTACTCATAAGTGCTAAGTGAATATGTGTAATGAATCAGAGTGTAACAACAGGTGTGGGAACAGAAGATGTTCAAATGCGCCATCGTAATAGTGGTAAAGGTTAAACATTTAGTCCAAACCTGCCCTGAACTTTCGGTTGCAAAATCCTCTAAGCATTTATTTCTTGCTGAGGTCTGAATATTATTTCATTTGCAAATTATTCCTCTAACCTATAACTACTTTAAATAAAAACAACAGTGACAAAGAACCCTGAGGCATATTTAAGATCATGTAAGACTAAGTTACTATTAATAATAAAAGCAAAAATAATGTTGTTGATTTACTATGAATTAATTTGCATTTTCGTTTTGTTAACAACAGCAGGCAGGATTTTTAAATTGCACATTTTTGGAATACGCAACCCACAAAATGAGACCAGAGGACAAATACAAAAATCAGTATTAGTGTATTTTTAATAGATTAGTAGATTATTTTGTAAGGCAAAGGTTTAGTTTGTTTTCATACCTGATCGTTTCGACTGCTCGCTAGCGCTCTACCTCACAGTGGTTATGTAATGTTGTTGTGTCCAGTCAGCAGATTTAAATGGAGTTAATATGACTGACTGAGATTCAGGAGCAGGACCATGCCTCATCCTCCTCCTGTTCCTCTCCAGTGAACCACAGCTCACCTCAACCACACCTCTAATTACCCAGAAGCCCTGTTTATACAAGCCTATCCCGGCAACACCGTCTGTCTCTGCCCTCTTAGCCCCACCCTCCCATCCTGTGTCTCTTGTTCATCTTTCAGCCTGAAGACATCACCATCTACACAGAGGTGGGTCCTGAATCGGCTGGGCTAACCAGGTTTTGGTGCAGTCTTCCTTCCGGTGGAGGCAGGAAGACAGCGCCATCAACAGTCCGACTTTTTCAGGACATTATCGCAGGTGTGTGAGAGTAGAAAGCCCCCCTTGTTCCGGTTTAAAGTACTGTGGGCACGTTTCTGTATTTTGATTGCCACCTTAATCCATCTGGGATACTGTCCTGAAGAAGTCGGACTGCAGATGGTGCTGTCGTCGCTGCCTCCACCTCCTCCAAGAATGCAGCACCAAAATCAGCTGATCCGACACATCACAGCAACATCACGCGAGTACTCTGAGGAAGAGTGCTAGAGAGCAGTCCAAAGTGTAGTACGAAACAGGTACGAAAACAAACTAAGCCTTGGTCTGAAAGAAGAATCTGTTAAAATAAATTATCAGAAAACCAGATGAACCTCACTGGACAGTATCAGTGTAAACATTGATATAACAGTAAAATAAAACATTGTTGTGAAGTAGATAGAAAAGTTTATTTTCTCTTGATACCCAGTGGCTGTGTCTGTGGCTGAATTAGATACATTTACTTCTGCAAATGCAATAAAACTAAAATGTGCGTTAATGTAAATCAGGCGTGTCCAAACTATGGCCCGGGGACCAAATGCAATTTGTATTGGCCCTCAGGCCTTCAGTTGAACTGGCCCAATTGATCATAATCACTATTTTTTTTTGACAAATTTGAGTAATCTTACCAATATGACCTACACTACATCACCCTCCATTGTCATACAGACCTAATAATTATTAGGTCACCATGTCGAATAATCTTCAAGATATGACCCTCGGTGAAAAGAGTTTGGGTACTCCTGATGTAAATGAATAGGACTATTTTAACCAAGTAAATTAACCACCTCATAAAGTTAATGCGTATTATTATTGTTGTTATTCTTAGTTTTCATATGTTTGCATGCACCTGCCCTGGCACGTTTTCCATTAAAGCCTTTTCAAATCGATAAATGGTACAGAGCTGATATACAGGAATGAGCTGCACTTTTCACTGACTTTGAGCACTCCTTCCTCCTCTGACCACTGCTCTAATGACATAACGCACCCTTTGTCGTGATTGGCTAATTACTTGTTGGAGGTTATACCGATAATGCCACGGCCCCTGAGAGTGCGGCCTGACTTATGGTAGCGACTCCTTCCCCCTTTATTGGCTGAGCAGAAACTTTGGGCTGTTGAAGAAAAGATCAAACGTGTGATTATGTGTGCTCGCCCGATTACATCTGCTCTTTACTGCACCGTCATACTGCACAATGATCCAAAATATTGAATGTGAAATGTCACCGGAGACTAACGGGAACCGCGCATGCCAGTTAGCTAGCGGTGAGCGTTTTGGGGCGAGCTGATGGATGTGTTTATAGTGCGGCAAATGACCTTGACGGCAGATGGTGATGATGGCTGCCTTCAACTTTCTGGGAATCTCGAGTTTGTGTGTCTCTTTTCCGGGCCAGAAATGAGACAATTAAAAACAAAACAAAAATAGAAACAAACTGAAATGACTTTCAGAATGGCAACAAATCTCTAATTAGAATGGGAAAAGCAACAAAAGATGGATAGTATTAAAATGGTGGAATAGTGGCTTATAGTATTAAAATGGTACTTTATCAAGTGGCTTATCAGTGCAGACATCTTTGTATTGTCTTGGTAAATTTAAAATATCATTGTGGCATTAATACCATGTATTTATTTTTTTTCAATGCAAGACAGACAAAGATAGTGACCATTCATACACAGTAGTGACAAGTGGTGATAAGACATACCGAGACGTTACATGGTTTGTAGACGTCAGAGCTATTTACAATTGTATGTGACAAGTTTGTGTCGTGTCTTTGTGCGTGTGTGTGTGTTTGTGTGTGATATTTCTGTGATTTTGGAAGAGGTAAGGTTCAGACGGCAGAGGAGAATGCTATAACTAGTAATTCGTAAGTGAGAAAAGAAGATAAAAAAGAATGTTAAAAAAAAAAAAAAGCAAAGCCCAGTTGGTTTTGTTTATGCAATACATTTGACATATTAACATTTTTGATCATTAAAATGGGTGTATTTAGGTTTTTTTTAAATTGTGATACATTGTAAAACAGCAAATATCATGATATCATGAGACTTGTGACCCTGTGATTCCCAACCATAATTATAGGTAGCTTAAGTGCCAAAGAACATGACGACAGCATGCCGTGGATGGCGACTGAACCACTGACCTTTTGGCTTAGGGGGAGAATGGTCTAACCACTGTGCTACTGCCAACCTGCCTTAATATACAAACATGTTCTATTTTTTTGGAAATACTGTTTTAACCCAGACCTATTCTGCAAAATCGACTTTTCAGAGCTTTTAACCATGCTATAGTTGTTTCCCTTCACCATTTACTCACCCGATGTTGTATTACCAGTGATTTGTGCATGTTTGAGCAATCTTTTATCGCTTATTTTCAAGACTCCATTTTGCAGATCAATCACCGTTTTCACCGCCACCCTTACACGTTCACTGTGATGTACTTAGTTTGTTCTCCAATTCCAGTCATACACACAAGATTCGGCAGCGTTGCATAGTCATTTTGGTGCAAATGTTAAAAAAAATCCACTACTCGCGATCGTGACCTGCAGCTATCCATTGGAGGAGGCTCTTTGTTGTGATGACATTTATAGCAACGTCAGCTCCCATTGGGCACCTCAGTTTTGTAACGGAGAAGTCAGTGGAGTTGTTTCTTTTATCAAGTCGCTTTAGATGAACACTGCGCTTTTAAATGTACAAATTATAACACAATGATCCTCAGGTGTCTTACACTATAACTATAGAGCAAATACAAGCACAATAGGTCTTCTTTAAAAGCAAGAATTATAAAAATGTGTTCTGTTACTAATCAAAGAGATGTTTGTGTTTATTATGCTGCTTTCTCTTTCATGTAGAACTTGTTTAAAACAGGGAAATGTGGTTTAGCCTTTGCAAATGCACAATAAAAGCAATCAGAGCTCTACAATAAGAGTCAGTTGTGGCAGCGCTAACAGGTGCGGTGTTGAATAATCAGACTTTGAGTCAATCATTTCAGAAACGTGTGTTTTAAGACCGCACTGTGCTCCAACTGCTCAGGTTTTGTGAAAGTTTTGTGCCATTTTACCTTTTTTTCTGCGGTGCTTGGTTGGCTGTTATGTCTGGAGTTTGATGGAATTTTCAGAAAAACTCAATAAAAGGTCAAAGAACAATTGGTGATTGATGTGGTGTTTTTGGCAAGGATCAGCAGCAGCACAGTTTCAGAAAAGACGCTGTATCGTTGTGAGACTGAAAATTGCTGGTTCAAGACACTCAAAGTATGAAGGTGGAACAATAGACTTTAGTGGTTCACCTGCTAAACCCATTAACAGAATTATATGCTAAATATCTAGCTTTTTGAGAAGATAAAACATTTTGAAAGCTAAAAATATATGTATGCTTTCTGTCACTCAAGTCAGCTAAACCTCTGGCTAATGGTTGAGCAAATTTGGACTCAAGATATGGCTCGTATACTTTCTTCATTTTTAAAGAGGAGGGTATTATGCAAAATATATTTTTTTTCAACTTTCTGCCATGTTATAATGTTGCTCCCCTTATCAAAAGTGTGCTTGAAGAGGTTTAAAATTTCTTCCAAGCATGTTTCAGTAGTTTAGCAATCTCTCCTGGGCTATTCAAACCCTTCTTACAGTTAGCTATGAAATTTTTGTACAATGCTCTGCCTACAAGCCTATGTCACCCATGCTCCAACACAACAATTCTCCATAAATATACAAAAACATGATATAAAACTTTACACAACAACTTCACAAACCTGATGCAATGTGCAGTAATTTCATTCACGCTGATTGTGCTGGGATAGTGCTCTGAAGGGAGAGTGACTTAGCGCAGAGAACAAAAGGATGTTAATGTTAATACGCTCTGCGAATATAGCATTTTCAAAACAATAAAAAGCAACATGGTGATCCAAATATGTTATGTGTTAGCAGTTAATACCCCATAGAAGTAAACCCCCTAAATAACCCTCTTTAAAAATACCCCCTTTAGAAGTAGTAAATATCCCCTCTTTAATACTCTATAGAAGTAATATACCCCCTCTTTAATACCCTTCAGAAGTAAAATACCCCCCTTTTTAATACCTCACAGAAGTAAATACCTCTTTAATACCTCACCCCTCCTCTTTAGACCTCACAGAAGAAACACCTCCTCTTTAATACCCCACAGAAGTAAAGTACCCCCTCTTTAATACCCTATAGAAGTAAAATACCCCTCTTTAATACCCTATAGAAGTAAAATACCCCCTCTTTAATACCACACAGAAGTAAAATACCCCCTCTTTAATACCCTATAGAAGTAAAATACCCCCTCTTTAATACCTTATAGAAGTAAAATACCCCCTCTTTAATACCTTATAGAAGTAAAATACCCCCTCTTTCAGATACATGCTATGATATTTGTTAGCTTTGGTCACTTCAAATAATTGTAACTCACAGTATCAAGAAGAAATGGTGAAGTCTGTAGTTGCTACAGCAGACGAAACAAAAAAAAAAAAAAAAGTGAAAGCAGCTCATAACCGGGCCTGTAAAACCTAGCATCTTGTATAAAGCCTTCAAATCAGAAGTCGTGGGCTGTTGATCATATAATTCTCTAGTAGTGGGACACAAAACAAACACGAATAAACATAACATTTTAAATATGTGTTATTTTAGCGAACAATCCCACTGTTGCTAGGAAACTAATGACTGGAACAAGGTACCTGGGAAATCGCATTGAAAGCTAGCGATTTTGATTTCATGGAAAAACCCTGCTATGTGTTATGTGTAATTCATATCAAATAAACGGCACCGTGAGGCCCATAAAAGGCACATCATGGCTGTGGGATGATTTTTGTGTGAGCGCCTGAGTAACAAAATGGGGCTTTATTAAATAGCGCAGACAAAAGGGAGGTGAGAAATCCACCCACCTGTTAGTGAAAGGCCTCAGTATCGAAGCAGCGGAGGCTTAGTCACATGTTCACAATGACAAGCACGTGGAGTTAGACATGACAACACCTGGAGGGATACAGCTCTGCACCTGGAGGAAAAGAAAAACATGGGGTGTACTGAGATGAATAGTGGATGGATACAGTTGAGTTCTAATCATAGACTGTATAAATAAATGGACATAGCTAATGTGCTAGCTGCTAGATTCCAAACAGGAAGTGATCACGAGCGTGCTTCCGGCTCCATTGAGGCTGGCTCCAATGTTTATTTTGATATTTTGTCCGTGATACAAGATATAAACATGAATAACAGACAAGGTCAAGGTCAAGTTTATTTATAAAGCACATTTAAAATACAGTCACCACTGCCCAAAGTCCTGTACAATATAACAAATAAAATGACAACAGTAAAACTACAGCATACAAACAAAATTATAACAACAATAACTCATAACTAAATAATAATGTCTTGCTCAACTCGTCTCAAAAGCCAGAGTAAAAAGGTGAGTTTTTAACAGAGACTTAAAACTGTCAATGTCAGACACAGACCGAATCCTCATGGGAAGACTGTTCCACAATTTGGGACCAGCCACAGCAAATGCTCTGTCCCCCCGGGTTTTCAGTCTTGAGCGGGGACAGTTTAGAAGTAACTGGTCACAGGACCTCAGGGCTCTTACAGGAGCATACCCAGACAACAGTTCTGACAAATACACAAGAGCCAGATCATTTAACGCTTTAAAAACAAGAAGCAAGATTTTGAATTGAATTCTAAAGGACACCGGAAGCCAGTGAAGACTCTGTAGCACAGGAGTTATGTGTTCAGAACGTCTTTTGCCAGACAGAAGGCGCGCAGCAGCGTTCTGTACCAGCTGCAGACGTATGGAGGACGTCTCAAGACCAACATACAAAGAATTACAATAGTCCAGCCGTGTAGTAATAAACATATGGACTAGTCTTTCCAAATGACTTGAGGGCAAGTACGACTTTACCTTCGCTATGAGTCTGAGCTGAAAAAAGCTCGTTTTGACCACTGAACTGATTTGCTTGTCAAATCTAAAAGAGCTGTCAATTAGAACCCCACGATTTTTCACATAGGTACATCTATTAGAAGATGGAAGGCCAAGAGAGTGACTGATATCAGGCTGGATTGTTTCACCAAACACAAAAACATCAATTTTACTTTCTTTTAAATTAAGAAAGTTTGATTTCAACCAGTCTTTGATTTCTTGGAGGAATCTCTGAAGCGAATGACACGAGTAACTTTCAGGCTTAATAGGCATATAAATTTGGACATCATCTGCGAAACAGTGAAAAGGAATCTGGTGTTTTCTAAAAATAGAACCTAATGGCAACATATAAAGAGAAAACAAACGTGGACCTAAGATAGAGCCCTGTGGTACTCCAGAAGTGAGGAGGGCTTTCTTTGATGAGAAAGGGCCAAGGTTCACAGTAAAATGCCTTCCTGTAAGGTAAGATCGAAACCAATCTAAGACTATGCCTTTGATTCCAACACATGTTTCCAGGCGTTCAAGTAAAATCTCAATGGTCAACCGTGTCAAAGGCTGCCGTAAGATTTAAAAGCACCAACATGGCTGGTTGACCAGAATCTGTTGTTAAAAGCAAATAATTTATGATTTTTAAAAGTGCAGTTTCTGTGCTACGGCACGATTTAAAACCAGATTGAAATTTCTCAGATATATTATTTAAAAGCAAATATGATTTTAGTTGGAAAGAGACTACTTTTTCTAAAACCTTTGACAAAAAGGGCAACTTAGATATGGGCCTGTAGTTAGACAGGACAGAAGGACCTAAATTGTGCTTTTTTAAGAGAGGCTGAACCACAGCCTGTTTAAAGCCAGAGGGAACAACACCAGAGCTTAGGGACAAATTTATCAATTTCAGAATAAAAGGCCCAACCGACTCAAAAGCACTTTTTAAGAGGAGAAATACTGTCGAGAGGGCAATCAGAAGGTTTTAAGCTCTGGATCACTTCAGCTAATACAGAGAGAGTTACAGGCTCAAAGTACCTGAAAACAGCTGAACAAGCGAAGACAGCAGAATCTGTAACACTTTGTACAACATTTAAAGATCTTATACAAGCAATTTTGTCGATAATAAAGGAACAAAATTTGACACAGGGTCACGGGGAGAACAGTCTAAGCAGGTTCTCCCGGACTTCCCCCACCCCAGACACGTCCTCCAGCTCCTCCGGTGGGAAGCAGTCCCAGGCCAGCCGAGAAACATAGTCCCTCCAGCATGTCCTGGGTCATCCCCAGGCCCTCTTTCTGGTGAGACATGCATGGAACTTCAATTTAAGTTTATATAATTGTATTTAAGGCTCATAGTGTGGCACTTTTTAACTTATAAACAATGAAAATGGTAAATGGTAATGTTTTTATATAGCACTTTTCCAGCATCAAGGAGCCACTCAACCATTCACGCACCAGTTTACGCAGACACTGGGGGTGAGGTGGGTTAAGTGTCTTGCCCAAGGACACAACAGCATCCATCTGTGGGAGCTGGAATTGCACCACCAACCTGTGGATCTGACCGCTTTCCCACTGATGTTTATGTTGGAAGTGGGATTTAAACCGCCAACCTTTAGATCTGTGGGCAAACACTGTACTGACTGAGCTACTGTTGCCCCTCGACAACAATACACATATATATAGCGCCATTTTGAAGACGACCTGACCCTGTTGTCTATCCATCACAACTCGATTTAATTAGTTCAAACCATTACAGATAATAACTTGCCATATAAACTTTGAGAACGACATATTCCCTTGCAAGCCCATTACACACTCCACCCACAAACATGAGCCATGATGAAAGAACGGTCAGTAATTCACTCCAGTCATAACAGGAATAACATTATATAAAAGCATATCTCTGCATAGCTATAAATCATAACAACATTTTAGTACAGGATTAAGTCCATGAAGCAACACTGTCTCTGAGTGGGTAAGATAGAGGCCATTTGGGACGAGTGTCTTATAGAAGAGATAATAAGCCAACAGTAAAAGCAGCCTTTTCCTGTCCTTTAAATAATGTCAGTGCCCAACTTTGATGAGTCATAACCCACTCAATTTCAGCCATTTATCTTTCTGGCTTAATAAAACACATCAAACTCTCTCTCCTCTGAATAATAAGGAGAACAGCGGCGAGCCAGACTACCTGTTGAAGAGGCTACATATACATTTTAACACGCATTAATGGCAGTTCTTTAGCAGTATCGGTGAATGGGCTTGTGTGTCTTAATAGTGCCGTTGTTAGCAGTGTCAGAAAGTTCAGACTACGTAGATTTTAAACAGTTTTTTTTGGCGTACATGAGCAAATGATTCTCAGAAGACCTTAAACTTTTAGAAAATTCTACCTCTATTAGCAGACATTGTGTGACTGAAGGTAGAGCTGGGCAATTAAAGTCGCCGTACCAGATTTTTTCTCTTTTTAAAAAGTGAAAAATAGAACTAGTTCATTATAAACAGTTTGCAGAGGTCCAAAGTAATACCTCACTTACCTTATGCATTCCCAACATCCTAAATATTCACTGTGATGAGTTTGTAAGCGTTTTAATCAACTCGAGCATGCTAACCACGCACTTCCTGATTTCATTATTCAACTTTACACTTAGATGCGGACAGTGGATTTATTTCTTATACTTTCAGAGTTTAAGAAGTTGATATGACATGAGGTAGGACTATGGGATTAATCAAACCTAATTGTGATCAGAATTATTACAAGCGCTTTTCACAACTCTCGGAGACCAATGCGAAGTTTCGCCGTCATGGTAAAAGCTATCAACAACTAGCATGCTAACTGCACAATTCCTGATTCTTGGACAATATAAGGCTTTATAATTAGATGCAGATAGCTTGTGGTAGACTTATTTTGACCTCAAGAGCTGCTTACACAATATATCTGTACTTTGGTCAAATACATGAGAAGCAAAAAAACAGGTTCAGGGTTTAAGTTTAAATGTTATCTTAAGGTCTTATACTTTCAGAAGTTTAAGGAGAAGTTGATATGACATGAGGTAGGACTATGTGATTCATCAGATGTAATTGTAATCAGAAATATTGCTCAAATCCATAACAAAAATGGTGCATTAATATAAGTTGGTTACGAGATCATAGATTATACAAGTCAATTTTGACCTGAACAAGTTTGGTGGTTTGTTTCATAATGGAACAGCCCTGACATAAGGTTCAAAGTGGAGCATAAAAACAGCACTTGTTTGTGTATTATATTGGTAGCCAATGAAAACACCTTCATTGGCCAGAGGCGTTCGAGGCCACGAGCTGCCCACATGCACCACACATGCGTACTCTCAAATCCCTCCACACCTAAAACTCAACTTTAGGCTTTGGATTTTAAACAGATGTGAAACAGGGATATTGCAGCTTGAACAAAAAGTCCTTTGAAAAGCCTAGATGCTGCAACACAAGAGGCATTCAGTGCTTTGGTAAATTGACACTTCCGTTGTTTGTAAAAAAGAAAAAATATATTTTCAAGGTCGTCTTATAAGTTGTGTCAGAAAAAGTCTCTTTACAAATCATTGCTGGAGCATCTGTTCTACCTGTACCATTAGAACATACTTTGAAGGATAAAATAATGGGTGGGTAATGGGTATGGGTAATGCTTTAACTTTTAAAGAGCATTAGCTGGGATGTAACTACGATGTTGGCCATTATTATAACTTTTAATAAATCTAATTGTTAGATTCTGGCAGCTGTTATGTATAAAAGGTGAGGGGGGCATCAATGATTTTTAAAAATGTGATTTTGTGATGTGATTCAGGTCAAGGGATCAGCTTACTCATACCGATGCGATACAGTTTTGAAAAAGTCGGACTGTAGATGGCGCTGTTTTTCTGTTGTTCCAAATAGGAAGTCAGTGAAAAACGTGATAAATAGACATATTTTTATATAGCGCTTTTCTACCGTCAAAGCACAGAAAACGCTTTACATGAAGGAACAACTCACCCATTCACACACATTCATACACCAGTGTACACAGACACTGGGGGTGAGGTGGGTTAAGTAAGTGTCAGGAACCTTGAACCTCCAACCATCGACACCAACTGAGCAACTGTCACCTAAAACATATTTAAATCACGTGACACAAAAACAGAATTGAATTATTACCAGCAGAGCTAATGACCTTATTGGACTACGCAAGCTGGAGCAAGAACTATACAAATGATAATGAAATTTGACAATAAATGGTCACATTTATTAACATGTTTCGACCTTTCCAGAGACTCAAAGCACTTTACATCACATACATTCAAACACCAGTGCACACAGACACTGGGGGCGAGGTGGGTTAAGTGTCGGGACATGAACCTCCAACCATCGAAACCAACTGAGCTACTGTTGCACAGAACATGTTCAAATCAGGTGAACCAACATGCACCAACAACCAACATTTGCATAGAATTTAAGTATTACCAGAGGAGCTAATGAACCTATTGGACTAGCAAGTTTTTTGGCTCTGAAATGGAGCAATAACTACACAAATTATAATGACATTTGACAATAAATGGTCACATTAATTTAGCACTGTTTGACCTTTCTAGGCACTCAAAGCGCTTTACATCAAGGAGTCCACCTCCATACACCAGTGTACGCAGACGCTGGCGTGAGGGGGGTCTAGTGTCTTGCCCAAGGACTCACAACGGTATTCATTTGTAGGAAGTGGCTATCATTCGAACCGCCGACCTTGAGACCAGTGGAAAAACACTACCAACTGAGTTACTGCCGTCCAATCCTGGTACTACAAGACTGACGCAGCAGACTCCCCTTGACATTGCATCACATTGAACCACGAGATCATTATCGCATTACGTTAAAAACAAAGAACAATAAATCACCAATTATTTCAGTAATCTTAAGTGAGGAGCATAGTGTGAAGTCTCCGCTGAGGTGACAGCCCTGTAATCAAGCCTAGAATATACTTAGACATTCAGCCTTTTATCGACCATTTACTTGGAATTATTTCGACAATCCTTTTGTGATGGAAGAAAGGGCTTATAAGTTAGATTTGAATTCCCTCCTCGAGTCCGTCAGGCCGCAGTTGGAGGTATAATTACGTGCCAGTCATATCGCGGTAGATCTTTGCTGCAGTGTTGTTTAAATTAGATTAAGGTAGAGTGTTGATTTGATTTGCGTCTGCAGATAGGGAGGTGTGGGCTCGCGTTTGTTAGGGCCCTCTCCATTACGCTGTGTTCTAATTAATTCGAGTGTGTAAATATCACAGAGGTAAAGTTAGAGAAAGAGACGAAGTGCTGATTTATTCCAGAGCTGGAAGTAATCCCTTCAGTTCAAACAATAACCCATAAGTTCTCATACTTATTACAGCGATGGAGGGAAAGAAAAGGGGATTGTGAGAGTGGTTTTAGGGTTTATAGTGAGTGCAGAATGTTACAACTCAGTCTGTTTGAGAAGGCAGCGGAAAAAGCAAAAATTATGTTATTGGATGGTAAGGTTTCGCATTACCAGTGGTGGAAGAAGTACTCAGTTGTGTTACTGATGTAAAAGTACAGATACAGGAGCAAAAAAAAAAAAAAAAAAGTATCACATGAAACCTGTTTTAAAATGTACTTAAAGAGTAAAAAGTAAAAGTATTCATGCAGGTTTTGAGACCTAATAAAGCTTCAGATGTATTGAATTTGATACAGATTTATGCTGAATTTTGTTCAACAGAAACAATCAAATCGATTTTTTTTTTGTGCTGTTTTTATTTTTATATATTTCTGTTCGCTCAAACTACAAACGTGTTAAAAATAAACTCTCAGCCTTTTCAGCAGGTTTCAAACAATAAAAAAAAAAACTTTTACTTTTCAGTCCTGTTCAAAAATGTAGTGGAATAGAAAGTACAGATACTTTTTTCATAGTTTGGCCAGGGGCGCAGCTTATACTCTTATATTGCGATTTATATGAGAAATTTGTTTTTTTCTTCATTATTATGCATTTTTTTGGCTTATACTCCAGTGTGACTTATACTCCAGAAAATATTTTGAGAATTTGAACATAAAATGCATTTAAAAAAAAAAAAAAAAAAAAAAAGCAGAGTTATTTAATATTTTTTTCTTTGCTACATAATTCCATATTTCTTTCTTCATATATGATGTCTTCTGTGTGTACATAAAATGTGGAAAGTAATAAAAATAAAGCAAAAAATTAATAAATAAATAAATTATGAGAGGGGGTGCCCAAACTTTTGACTGGTCTTGTATAAAAAGAATTGAAATTGAAACTGTTTTTGTAAAAAATACATTGTTCCCTAGCACTTTTTTGAGCATAAATAGTAGTTTTTGCATGGACTCCCCCTGCAGGTGTAGTCTTGTGAATGCAGTTTGGATCAAATACATAGAGATATATGTAATAGTTTTGGACATTTCAGGAGAAACACAAGAATTGGCTAGTTTGATGCACTATTTTAACTGTAATCAAATAAAAATCTTAATTTGAATGGTTTAATTTGCCAAATCTGAAAGGCTCCTATTTCATGTTCACTCCAGACAACTAAAATATTCTCTACTAAATAACTACCAGCTAAATATCTCGTCTGGAAACCAAGTTCTGAAACGAATTGTTAGTGAATTTGGAGCTGTGTGGACTTGAATTTTGGCATTTTAAAATCATAAATAGTTGCTGGGAGTGAGCGGTGAGTGTGTTTTGAGCCTCTGACAGCCTGAAGATGAATTGGTCTAAAAATGAAGAAGAAAGCTGCCTCTGTGTTGTCCATGCTCTCTTTGAAAATGAAGGGGACAGAAGCAAAAGTGTCTCTCACCAAAGCGTTCACCAATTTCACACAGGAAAATCAATCATGCCAGAGATACACGGTACAGTTTATAGAAGTAGTGGTAGTAGAAGTAGTAGTAGTATTTTTATTGTTTTTTTTAATTTATTTTGAGCAGATTAATGAACACAAGAAGTCTACATGTATCCAACACACTTAATGCACATATGACATATTTTTTTCTTATTTAAGCTGGAAAAGCAGTAAGTAGAAGAAAACTAGTAGTAGTAGCTGTAGTAGTAGTAGTAAATAGTATTGGCTGTAGTAGTGGCAGTAGCGGTAGTGGTGGTAGCAGTATCAGCAGTAGCAGCCCTAGTAGGAGTGGTAGTGTCAGTAGTGGTACTTGCAGTAGAGGTAGCAAAAGTGGCGGCAGCAGTAGCAGCAGCCCTAGCAGTAGTAGTGGCAGTAGTGGTAGTATCAATAGCACTAGCAGTAGTGAAAAAAACGAGTAGTAGTAGTAATAAAACTAGTAATAGTTGTAGCAGTAGCACTAGTAGTAGTACATGCAGGTCGGGCCCAGCCTATAAGCAGAATAAGCAGCTGCTTAGGGCCCCCGGAGGGCCCATACATTTATATTGAAAATAATATATCAAGTTTTATTGGACACAGGGCTTATAATGTAAATGTAAGCCCACTGTTGCCAACTGGAACACATTAAAATTCACCAGAAACAAAGAAAAAATGTCTAGAATTTTTACATCTTGACCCCCCCTTATATGTTTGTCTACATTTCTCGTGGCTATAGTAGTTGTGACATTTTGGATGCTTTCAGTCTGATGTTGGTCATATAAACACAAATACAATTGTTCAAGGTGATGAGAGCAGAGTCAGAATGTGTCAAATGTGAATCACCGATAGCTGAGCCAGGAGGCATCTGCTGTCAGGGCCCCAGAGACAAATACACCTTAGGGCCCCCTGAAAGCTAGGGCCGGCCCTGAATACACGCAGCAGTAGTAGAAGTAATAGTAGTGGAAATAGTAGTGGTACTAATATGTATGTGAGAACAAAGTGTATGAGAGAGTCTTTGTTGTCACAAGTGGGACAGGATCCTCCTGAGAACAGTGACAGTTCACTTTCAAATCCAGGATGTTTCCTCTCAGAATGAAAGACACGTCCTCATAATTAAGGGCTTTTTCTCCCAGAGTCTTATAGAACATTATGTAACATGTCACACAGGAAATGGAGTTTGATGGACAATATTTTTCATATGTTTTAATGAGGTTAAAAACTGGGCGATATCCACTCACTTTGGAATTAAAAATCTAAACCAAGAAAGTTTAGCAATACCCAGTTTTACAAGTGCAGATTTTCAGCAGCAGTGGTGGTAGCAGTAGTAGTATTAGTAACAGAAGCAGTGGCAGCAGCCCTAATAGTAGTAGTAGTAGTAGTAGTAGTAGTAGTAGTAGTAGTAGTAGTAGTAGTAGTAGTAGTAGTAGTAGTAGTAGTAGCAGTAGTAGTAGCAGTAGTAGTAGTAGTAGCAGTTCTAGTAGCAGTAGTGGTGGTAGCAGCCCTAGCAGTAGTGATAGCAGCCTTGTAGCAGTAGTAACCCTAGTAGTAGTAGTAGTAGCAGTAGTAGTAGCAGCCTTAGTAATAGTCAAAAAATAGGTATAGCAGTTGCAGCTGTCGTACATGCAGTGGTATTAGAAGTAGTAGTAGCAGTACTAATGTGTATGTATGAAGAAAGTGTAGCAATACTCAATGTTACATGAACTTCAATGATTTTAGACTTGATTTGAAAGTCATACTGCGGAACATTCCTGGTTAGGCCCTACACAAGCGTAACTGTCGAATGATACCAAACATGCTCCATATACTTAACTACGCACAGACGAAGATATTTTGCAAGTAAAGCGGCAGCAGCTAAACCAAATCTCTAAGGATACAAGCAGGTGGCGCCCCCTCCAGGCCAAGTTACAGGTCAGGTCTGTGGAGAGGCTAGCCCGCTCAGTGTAAAGTTGCATTTCTTCTAGGTCTTTTTCATTAGTAACGCGCTGGTAAGCATGCTTGTATTTTACTCTAATTATAAAATGTTCCGCAGCAGGGCTTTAATGAGGGCTTTAATAAAAATTCAACTAATAACATAAAATTAATTATGCCAGATATAGACAGTACAGTTTCTAGTAGTAGTAGTTGTACAAAGTGTATGAAAGAGTGTAGTAATAGTAGTGTAGTGTAGTAGTAGTGGTAGTAGCAGCAGCAGTGGTAGTAGTAGTATTAGCAGTAGCAGTAGTAGCAGTAGTAGTAGTAGTGGCAGTGGTAGTAGTAGTAACAGTGTTAGTAGTAGTAAAAGTAGAAGTAGTAGCAGTAGTAGCAGCAGGAGTAGTAGTAGTAAAAGTGGTAGTACTAGTAGTAGTAGTAGCATTAGTAGCAGTAGTAGCAGAAGTGGTAGTAAATGTAGTAGTAGTAGTAGTAGTAGCAGTAGTAGTAGTAGTAGCAGCAGTAGTAGTAGTAGTAGTAGTAGTAGTAGTAGTGGTAGTATGGTAGCAGCAGTGATAGTAAAGGTAGTAGTAGTGGTGTTAGCAGTAGCAGTAATAGCAGAAATAGGAACAGTAGCAGCCCTAGTAGTAGTCAAAAAATAGTAATAGTAATAAAACTAGTAATAGTTGTACCAGTTGCAACAATAGTACATTCAGTAGTAGTAGAAGTAGTAGTAGTGGTACTAATGTGTATGTAAGAAGACAGTGCAGCAATACTCAATTTTGCATGGGTTTTGCATGCAGCAATATTACTTGCTTGGTAAAGCCATACTGCGGAACATTCCTGGTTACACCTTACACAAGAGCGACTGTCAGATGCTACCAAACACTTCCTTAATACTCATCCTAAAAATTCAAATATTAACACACCGCTTCTCCTTTTCATTACACAACAACATGACCAAGTGAGGGCACCCAAGGGACCGTCGCAATCAATAATTCATACGCTCATATATTGGACAAACACTAGCACACCATTGTCAGACTGCTCAATATAACGTTACTGAAATGGAGAGGAAAGAGCCCACGGCCATCTTGAATAGGCCAATGATCGTTATTCAGCGGTGGATAATTGCGATCATTCAGGAAAAGACTACAATATGGGCCTCGGCAGACCAATGAAATTAATCGCTTGTTGTTTAAGAAATTAATTACGAATGTGTAATGGAAAAGAAATCCGTGGTATTAGCATTTTGATGGGATGAATTTTCCAAAGCAGAATAGGCGGGAGTGAGGTAGTCTCGGCGAATCCTCATTTTGACGAGGCTCTAATGGAAATTGCCTTTTAACTGACGTATTTAGTGGTGGCAGCGTAATGTCCCTAAGAGTCTCTTGTATTGATTTTGGATGGCACTTTTCAATAACACTTTTCCCTCATTTACATCATTTTGCAGTCGATATTCAGGGTTACTTTTATCTTCATGTGAGCTTAGTGGGGGAACGTAGCATCACTCTGGTCGTGGTAACATTTTTAAAACGTTTGGAATAATAAAAATCATTTAAAAGCGCTATTTGTCGAGCATTAGCATTGCCGTTGTGAGCAGGGAGTAATACCAAGAACTGCACTGGTTACGGTTAATAGTGCAGCTGACAGTGTTATTGTGGAATTTCTAATAGTAAAAAACCTTAAAAATACAAAACCAACAAAGAAGATGTCTTGAATCAAAGCGCCTGGTTTTTGAATCAGTTGTGTACGCACAATTGTCAAAGAGATGTTGTCCCTAATAGTGTTGTCTTGTCCCTCAGCTGACAAATGAACATATGTACAGTGTATTTATACCATCAAAACAATAGTACCAGTTTAATGTAGTAGTCCAAGTGGCTTGAGGCTGCTGGATGCATCTTCCCGTAGGAACGTAAGGGCTAACAAATAAGATATACCTACGCATAACAACAGATGGTATTGCGAAGGTTGAGTTAAAGAGATCACAATACAAGTCAAGATTTAGGGTAAATAAGACCATTTAACAAAGCAAATAGGTCCGAGCCTCCTCCAGTTGGTCAGGTCTAGGTTCAACAACAGTCTGTGTTCAAAGAATGAGGTCAGCTGACAACTGAAGATACTGAATGACCAGGTTATTCCAACAATGGATTTTTTCTTCCCTAAGACTCGTCCATCGGTCAGACTCGTCCATCATCAATGCAAGATCTTGGTGAAAAATTAATGCAACACTGGATGGAAATAAATCTTAACACTGCCACGGTGAATGTGTGCTGTAATCAAAGCTAAAGGTGGTCCAACCAAATATTAGAGTGTGTGACCTTTTGTTTTTGATGGTGACTTTTTTTTTGGCCAGGCAGTGTATTTCCAGTATATGAACATAAAAGTTTTACTTTTGGAGTAAATCTAATTGGAAAAACTTACTTTTTACACAAGTAATAAATGTAAATTCTGAACTAGCATCCAAAGCAACCAGTAGTGATATTATGGCTGGCAGTAGTTGTAGCAGTAACAGTGAATATTATTGAGAATCGACCACCTGTATTGCTTTAACTGGAATGTTACGCAGTATGGTATTAAAGGCCAAGTTACAGTTACCTTTATAAGCCTCTGTACACACAAAACGAGGTCAGAAAAGTGAGTATGCAGCTCGTCATGTCAAAGTTGGTATTTACAAAGAAACAACTTGAGCGTGAAACATTGTGCACCTGCACACAAAGTCTGGAGCTGACTTTTCACAGACAGAGAGAGCAGAGGGAGAAGTGAGTTTGTTTGGTGGAAGTTTGAAACTGTGTCTTTTTCTGGGGAAATAAAGTCAAAATGAACACTGATCACTGTGGCCTTTGATGAAATTATGGCTGGACACACGTCTGACCCTCTCCTACAGCTGATCCACGGAGATAGTACACCGCCAAAAGATGATCAAAACAGCACTGTGGTCACGCGCTCAGCACCACGGCCCGCGGCCCCTCCTCACACACACATGCATACCCTCCCTCCTCTCACACACACACACAGTGACTCCACGTTCGCCTCTCCTCTCTCAAACCTCCACCTGTGCGTGGTACTCGCGTCCACACACACTACAACCTCCACATCCATGAGGGTGCACAGAGCCTTAAAAAGCCTCTTCCATGTTTTTCACTCTTTGCAGCCTCTCCAAACATCAGTCATTTTAAACGCTTAAATGAGTCAGTGTATTTAAGTGTTATTTCAGGGAAGCAGACACTTCAGCTCCACGCTCCTGAGTCCCCTGCTGCAGCATCTCCCCCTGAGCCCCTGCCTCTTTGCTCCATGTGTCAATCAACCGTGTTCATTATCGGCTCTTTATCAGCTCATGTTCAGTTAAGTCTCATTCAGAACTCAATTTGCATTGTCCTTTTATGGTGAAATGGAGGTGTTCGCGGTGCGTGAGGTGACGTGGGATCACATGTGCAGAGAGGAAAGTGCGAAAGGGAGTGCATATAGAGGGTTTAATAAATCCCAATGTTTCTTCTTTTGTATAAACTCTTATAAAAGTGCGTCAAAATCTACTTGAAAATGAGGCCCCAGATCTGTGGAGAAAACCAAACTAGCTTGCAATGAGAAAGCATGTTTTTTCAAGGTACTATTCAATTCAATTCTATTTATTTAGCACATTTAAAAGAACTTGAGCTGACCAAAGTGGTTCATATAAAAAGTCAACAACACAAACACAAATACAGATAACACAACGTAGGAAAACAACAATAAAACACAAAGATATCCTGTTAAATGCCAGGGAGAACAGGTGGGTTTTCAGTCTAGTCTTAAACTGCGTTAGGGACTACTATTTACCAATAAATACATAATGGAATAATTGCTAGAAGTTTAAAGCCGAGGATAGTAAAAAAAAACCCGAAAAACTACAATCCATCATGTACAGCTGTGGAGTACTTCTTCCACCTGCTCGTGTGGCCATGTAGAATCATCTTTCTTGTTTCCATGGATGGTTTGAGTGCAGTGCTTTAGCCCATCCCCGCGGGCAGACACATGACAAACCATTTCAACCTCCTCCGTCTACGATGCCTCAGAACTGATGAAGACGGCGACGGCGGCGGCGACCCTAGCATGATGGCTATTCCCCCCGCGGGCATGTTGTAATGGATAGCATGATGTGCCCGCAGACCTTTGCCCGCATCCTTCACCAGACTATGGGGGACAGGAGCTGGGTGGCGAGGGCCTTTATTATGATTAGGACTTTCATTTGTTTTGTCCCAAGCCTGAGGTGCAGGTAGATGTTTCAGTGCGGGGGTTTTTAACAAGCAGTGACAAACAACATCACATCCGCAGAGTCTCCGGCTGCTTCATCTTGCCGGCCCCGTTTGAACCAGGCCTTAAGGCGGAGGTATTGAAATAGGCATTCCCCTCAGGATGCCGGTCTCAGATAGGGTACTGTCTAATTCTAGAGTCTCTTTGTTATATGGAAGGTGTAGCCACGGGGAGACACTGCTCTTGTCCCATTAAGGTCGTAATAAATCTGTTCTTTCCGAGGCAGACCACTACTGTACAGAATCACCATCAGAATTTGTGTTTATTTGGGCAGAAAACATTCAGCCATGTTTCTCCTTTCCTGTTTTGCCAGTAAAGCTCCACATTATGCCGTTAAACGTATCTATATTCAAAGAGACAAGCGGGTCACGCCACCAGGTTAAAGGGCCCCTATGACGTGGTTTTCGGATCTATGTTATAGATCATCACAAACAGACCTGGAGTTGTATTTTGTTTAATTTCTACATGTTTAACACACACATTTGCATATTTAGGCTGAGTTCTTCTCTCAAAAACCCTCTATTCCACCTTGTGATGTCATGTGGTAATACAGGAAGTGCTCCAATGTGTTTTTAAACTTCATACACCTTCACTAGAATCATTTGGATCGTTTCAGGCCTGGATTTGCTCAATCTCTACTGAACTAAAAGTAAAAGTTAACTTAAAAAACACCGCTTGATGACATCACAAGGTGGAACAGAGCATTTTGAGCTTTGGAGATGTACAGACTAATAATAAAGGGTTAATCAAACGTGTGAATGAAACAAAACACAGCTCCAGGTATGTTTTTGAGGAGGTAACAACATTATAACATGACTTAAAGCTCTCAAGAGTCATTTTTGCATAATATAGGATAGTACATATACATGTTTACTGTCATGCAGTGGAGACAAGCCAATAACATCTTCATGGACAAGCAGGTGTCTGACCCCCGACCAGAGAAGTTACGCAGTGCACCCTTAAAGCAAATCTATTGTGTTTGTGTCTGCTCTACAGTTATAATCTATGACACCTGTGGATCATTATGTTATAATTTGCACATTTTAAATCACGATATTCATCTAAAAAGACTCCGGCCCCTTCTATGGACAGCTGTAGATTAAGCAAGCAGCAGATTAAAAAAAAAAAAAAAGTACCAAAATGACTGCAACAAAGCCAAATCCTATCTGTACCACGGATTAAGAAACAAAAAAAAGTGGAGTGCACCAGTGGAGGTGAAAACGGGGATTGATTGGCAATATGGCGTCTTGAAAATAAGCGATTAAAGATTACTCAAACTTGCATGAATCACTCCAAAAACAACTTCAGAGGGTCAATGAGAAGGAAACAACTATAACAAGGTTAAAAGCTCTGAAAAGTCCTTTGCAGAACAGGTCTGATTTAACCCAGCCATTGACAGCAAACACTAAAAGATTTTGTGTAATTTGAATTTAAATTGAACAAAGCTTCCTACCTACAAGTTATGTGAGTAAACTGGCTGGAATAAGAATAAAAAAACATCTTACCTGAATTCCCCATCTCAAATCTAGTGAGCAAGACTTCAAAATGCGTCACTTTAGTCCAATAGGGACACACTGAAGCTAAGGTGTTGCAGCTAACACAGCTTATTCCAGGTCCTCTCACATCTGCATTAAAATCACATTTCCTATTGATTTATATTGTGTGTGAGCCTCCCCTGTGCTTCCCGCGCTGACATTTTGTGTCACCTCGCAAACAGGATATGAATACATTTAGAAAAATTGCATGATCCTTTGACTCACGCAATTGATGTTTGTAAAAGATTTGCACAAAGTAAATGTCTTGTATAATAATAACTCCCTGACAAAAGAGAGGATGCATAATTTAAGGAATAATTTATGATCTAACAGTGAAAGTTTGCAGAGTAGAGGCACTTTGAAGCACTGGCTCAACAGACAAATCTCTTTTACTCAAGTGGTTTGCCTTAGAATACATGAAGATAAACTATAGTATATGGTTAGAACTAACAAAAAACAAAATCTTGTCAATTTGAGCAGTAAAATTTAAATGGAACTAAACACTAAATCCACATTTTCTTTGTTAACTGCATTATCTACAATTTTAGTGCTAGATAGGTAAATTTGCAGCTTTCTGGTGAAAAAATATCTAAATCCAAGTGTGTGCTGCCTTCAAGTACTTGATGACATCACACAAGACTGTCCTAGGCTGGCTGCAGGGGCGGAGTTTAAAGTGCAGATACCTGTTCCTTCTACCTCCAGACCCTCCTCCGCCCTCACTGTTTTCTTTTGTTCATAGCACTACCCAGTTTAGCAGCTCTATTTGCAATGTGGTTGTGGGCGGAGTTTAGGCGTTTAGTCTCACTTTAAGTAATTTCAGTTGAATCTTTGTTCCATAAAGTGAATGTACATATAAAGTACTACTAAAACTTAATATTTTGAAAAGGCCAACAACAGTAGAACAATGATACATGGAGATGATTTTAAATTTAATCATTTTGCTTTCAGATGAGAGTAAATATTGGTTGTTTGTATATTAGATGTTAGTGTAACTTAATGAGTCCATATTACGCTATTTTCTGACCTAGAATGTTAGAATGTTGTTTCCTTTATTCACACATGTTTGACACACAAACCCTGCATGTTTAGGCTGAGTTCTTCCCTCAAACAGAAAACACTCTGTTCCACCTTAATACAGGCAGTGCTCCATTGTGTTTTTAAACTCCATACACCTTCAGTAAAACCATTTGGATAATTTCAGCCCCGGAACTGTCAATCTCTACTGAACAAAAAGTAAAAGGAGCTGTTAACTTGAAAACTAACACTTCACGACATCACAAGGTGGAACAGAGCATTTTGAGCTTTGGAGATACAGACAGACTAATGACAAAGTGTTACTGAAACATGCATGAATGAAACAAAACACAACTCCAGGTGTGTTTTTGAGAAGGTAACGACATGGCTTAAATCTAATCGGAGTTAATTGCTTAAGCTTAAACATAGATTACATAACAAACCGCTGAAAACCAATTATAAAACCTGTCCTTCCACAAATCATTTGAAACAAAAAGATGAAATATTTCAGAGAGAATAAACTTGTGTGTTTCGTAGTCTCAATATTTCCAAATAGAGATAGTACATTTTCGAGGTATATGACCGTGACTATTTTCTACAAAAACATCACTTTTGGCAGTTTGCGTTCTTCACAAAAGGTGGCTCTTCATTCAAAACACAATACTGCAAGCTCCATTTGTAAACTTCTGAGTCAGCGCAGGTCAAAACGCTTCGGGCGCTTTCTGCCATTTTGGGGAATATATTCTTTATCTGACATTCACATCTTCCTTGCGCGTTACCCAAAGCAAATAAAACAACCCCGAATCGATCAGCGCACATCAAACGCATGAGGAATCGGATTCTCATTCCAACAATGTTCATCCAAGCTTGAGTGTGCTGCCAGGTCCTATCATGTAAGATTAGTTTCATATCTCTTGGTTTGATGTGATAACAACAAAAAACGTTACGCCCCAAGTTTCCAGAAATTTTGCTAAAGAAGGCTGCGTTTGTGATGACAGTTCCTTGCTAGCATTAAAGCTAAACATGTAACGGTCAGATTTTGAAGTTTTAAGAAGTGGTCATTTCACCATAACGACATGATAATATGATGGTAACAGCAGGTGACCAAGGTGTATGTTTGTGTAATAATGTGGTAATTACTCATAGAAACAGGAAACATCAGCCATGAGACTTTATATCATGATTAGGGATGGGCCGATACTGATACACAGATCAAATATCAGCACCAATACTGAAAGATTAGCTGGATCGGGTATCAGTTCAGCTGATATCCTAATTGGGCGTTTAACTGGATGTAATCAGACCATTTAAAGGCTGATTTTGGCCTAGAATATCTCATAAGGTTTGAACTTTTATTCATACAAAGCTGTTCAGTCATTATTTGAAGGAGAAATAAAAGTTGCATAACACAATTGGAGGTCTTGTGTAATAAGGAAGCGCCATTTTCAGTTTCTGCACTGGTATTGGTTAATATCGGGTATTGACTGATACTTAAAGTCACAGCATCGATAAAAGATTGATCAAAACATCCCTAATCATGATTAAAGGGTATGTAACTCACTTTTCTTCTAGTTCAGGAAAACGCCTTTTTAACCCATATAGTATTGTAAAAATAAACATTTGTAAAAACTTAGCATGACTGTTTGATGAGAACCATGAAGGACCTAAATGCATGTGATGATTCCAGGCGTTTGTTTCTCTGTCATGGTTCAACATTAAAGTGAAAAGTGTACTAAGTGGACTGGACCAACAGTTCAATCTTATTCATGTTCTTCACTCATGATTCAAAAGCTTTAATCTAAACCTTAACCAGAAAATACAGTTAGAATTTTACTGGTAATACATAAACATGGCTACAAAATCTATTCTCGATGACCTTGCTATCGTCGTGCAACCTAACCCCTTTTTTTTTCTACAAAAGAATGCACAACTGTCAATCTTTTGTATGAACACAGAAAAGTAGTAGATAAAACCATAGTCTAACCCGCTAGCCAGCCAGGTTCCATATAGGAAGTCAGCATGGGCACGCTTCCAGCTCCATCGACTCACTTTCTATTGAAAAACTGCCATCCCTCTCTCTGTAACTGCTGTCAGGCTCATTATTTTGGTCTTAAAATGTTCGTATTAACTCACTCTACATGAACCTGGTATTTTTATTTCACTGTTGTGTCCGTAAATCAAGATATGAAACATCAATAACTGACAAATTAGGCACCCTCTTTCCCCGAGGTCACTCCTGCTAGCGTTAGCAACAGATTTGACTGACAGCGTTGCAGCGTTGTGTGAATGCTTTTGTTGCTATGATGCTCGTATTCGCCCCAATAACTGCTAGCCTCGACGAGCTTCATTTGACTAGAGCCGAATGCTATGGGTGACGTCACACTCCGTTAGTCCACTTCTTTACACAGTTTATGGCTAAAACGCCTCGTACTTGCACACTGACTTTTAATTGTCCTTCCTTAACCCGTATCTGAAGTGCCGCAACAACAAACTGAGTTAGGTGTCTTTGAAAGAGGTGTCAAAGTCGAAAGGAACAAAGTGGAGATTGCATTATGTGTAGCTGAGAGTGTTGGGGGCGGAGGAGGCTCGTGAAGCGTTCGGAGACAGGAGGAAGTCGCGCACATTTAAAAGCTTTTCATTGAGTATCGCAGGTCGCCGCTATTAGCCCGTAGCCAATGAGGCGGCTCACCTCCGGGCCAAACGACTTTAGTGGGCGGTGGGCAAGGAGAGCAGGTCAAGCACATAAAAAGCAACTCTGTCAGTAGCACTATGCAGTATTGGAAGCCATTTTAATACAGGACCACTTTAATTGAATTGAAAAGTACTTAACTGCAAATGTACCCACACGTTTTTTATCATATATAATAATTTCTCACTTATCTCGCTTAAAGCTTTAAACTGTTATGAAACCTTGGTGCAATTTTAGGTTTATTATAAGTAATAGAAACAACACTTCAGTAGAAACAGCAGTCGTTTTCAAAGATACGAAACTGACGACGATGTAGCATATTTATTGAGTAACTTCACTTCTTGTGTACTTTCTAAAATGTTGGTATTTGAAGATATTGGCCCAAAGCCCAGACTAAACTGGGACCAAACCAGGGCAAATATTATATATATAAAACACACCCTAAATATATCCTTTCATGAGTTAAAGGTACAGTATTTAACTATCTGAAGATACGTCACCTGCAGGATTCAATGAGAGTACAAAGTTAAAACTATACTTTTGAATATTCTCCATGAAGTTAGATCAGTTTTATGACATGCTTTGGAAGTGGAAGATTATAGGCAAATGAACATTTCCATGGAAACAAGCAGAAGGAGACCGTCCTCCAGGCCAAATAAGAGTCAAGTTTGTGGAGATGCAAGTCCACTCAGATTAAGGACACATGCTTTTTGTAGATTTTTCAGAGCAATAAACATGCCTTTATTTATTGTTGTTTATTTCTAAGGCTAAATGCTACTTATTGTGGCTTTAAAGCAGACCTTTTCTGTAAAATCAACTTCTATACAGCTTTTCATCATGTTAAAGTTGTTGTCCCCTTCTCATTTACCCTCTTGAAGTTGTATTTGGAGTGGCTGGTGCATGTTTCAGCAATCTGTAATCGTTTTTCAAGACGCCATATTGCTGATCAATCCAATTTTATTTTCTTATTCAGCATTCTGCAGTTTTACATAGTGATTTTGGTTCAAATGAAAAAAAAAAACAAAACCTGTTGCTCGCTAGCGTGATGTGCAGCTATCCATAGGAGGGGCGGACAGCTCCATGGGCTCTTTGTTGTGACGACATTTACAGTGACGTCCGCTCACACTGGGCACCACAGTTTCCTAGAAGTGAGCTGTGTCCTTTTAGATGATATTACGATTTAAAATGTGCAAATTACAACATAATGATCATAAATTATAACTATATACTACACACAAGCACAATAAATAATGCCTAAAAGTAATTCCAACTTAGTAGCATCAATGCTCCATTATGAACCCAATCGCTACTTTTACCACAGTACTGCAAATATTATTATTACCACCTCGCTGCCATCGCTGTACTTAAATTAATCACTCACTGCTACTGATAACATTATGCTAAAAATCCTGAATACATCTTTCACTCCCCCATTCACCAGCCACCCAGCACATTCTCAGCCGTTTCAATACAGAGTAATTTTACGAGATTTGAAGCATACCCACACGTTTCAGAAGCCTAATTTACAATAATCGTGCTTGATCTCCTCCCTACTTATCTCACTCAAGTCATTACGCTGTGAAAAAGAGCTACATCAGTTGGAATATCAATGTTAAGAAAGGGGTTTTATTTTAGGCTGCGTGTATGGATCTGGTCCTCCTTCAGTCCTCTCCGATGCCCCGTGAGGATCCTGGCGCGTGATTGGCTCAGACAGGCGTATCAGCCACACAGCGGTGACACGGTCTCTATTATGTGCAGAGGGACTAAGGGGACGGAGGATATGAGGAGGTCAGACACAGCACGGTTTGGAGAGCTGATGCTGTTTCAGTGGCTTTGTATTTCTGTGTGGATTTGTGAAAGAGGTTTATCGATACGACTGGATTCAAGTAGAAGGGGAAAAAAATAGGTATGTGTTTGTATTTATGGCGATGTTAATGCTTTACAGTCCAACGAGGTTCATCTGGTCTTGCTTTAATTTATTTTAATAGATTTTTTTCCCCAGACAAGGTTTAGTTTGTTTTCATACCTGACAGATTCGACTGCTCGCTAACGATCTTCCTCAGAGTGGTCACGAAACGGAAACGTGCCCACGGGACTGTAAACTGGGACGAGGGGACTTTTTTATTCTCACACACCTGGGATACTGTCCTGAAGAAGTTGGACTGCAGATGGCGCTGTCGTCCTGTCTCCTGCTGACCGGATACGCCACCGCAACATCACGTGACGACTCTGAGGAAGAGCGCTAGTGAGCATTGAAACGGTCAGGTATGAAAACAAACTTAACCTTGGTCTGGAAAAAAATAATCTATTAAAATATGTTAATGCTTTGCCTGGAATGTTCCTCAGTATGGCATTAAACTGATCTCTCTACATGAAGACAAGGTGATGCCGCAAGGCCCAGTTACATGTCAGCTTTGTGGAGGGGCGCACCAGCTCACAGTAAGAATGTGTTTTCCAATGTAAATGAATACATTAGGGTCAGACGCCAAAGGTAATTAATCACCATCAGTTATTTTATTGAGCCTTAACACAGGTTACGTGTCTCAAAGACCCCTGCTCTGTCTGTGAGCCACTACACTGCTTTTCCTCTCTCTGTCTCAACACATGCACGCATATTAGTCTCTCTGTCCTCAGCGCACACACATTAGTCTCTCTCCCTCTCTTTCCTCAGCACACACACACGCATTAGTCTCTCTCCCTCTCTTTCCTCAGCACACACACACACATTAGTCTCTCTCCCTCTTTCCTCAGCAGACACACACATTATTCTCTCTCCCTCTCTTTCCTCAGCACACACACACACACATTAGTCTCTCTCCCTCTCTTTCCTCAGCAGACACACACATTATCTCTCTCCCTCTCTTTCCTCAGCACACACACACACATTAGTCTCTCTCCCTCTCTTTCCTCAGCAGACACACACATTATTCCTCTCTCCTCTCTTTCAGCACACACACACACGCATTAGTCTCTCTCCCTCTCTTTCCTCAGCACACACACACACGCATTAGTCTCTCTCCCTCTCTTTCCTCAGCACACACACACACACACACACATTAGTCTCTCTCCCTCTCTTTCCTCAGCACACACACATTAGTCTCTCTCCTCTGCACACACACACACACACACACACACACACACACACACACACACACGCACACGTCTCTCTCTCCTCAGCACACACACACATTAGAGGTTGGGCCTGCTGTGTCTGTGCTCTGGACATGACGAAGTGAGCCGTGCTGCACAGACAGCACGACAGAGACCAGTCCAAGCTCTGTCTGAGTTTTTGAACTCCCCAAAAAGAGTCCATGATCTTGGAGAAACGTCCACTAAAGTCTGCAAAATGAGACTGATGCTAAATACAAGATTATTATAGATCTTTTAGCGGCAGTATGCATTTAAGTTTCCAGCACATGTCCATCATGTTTACTCTGACAAATATACAGAGATATTCATGTTTAGTGAGCAGAGAGCTGGTTTGAATTAGGAATGCACCAGAACTGAACCAGGACTAAATAAGGACTTAATAGGATGTCTGGCTCTTACCAGACCTGATTAGGACTAACGCAAGACTACACCAGGACTCTAGCAGCCTTCTATTAGGCTCATAGTGAGGACAAAGGAGAAGCAGACTACATAGAACAGCCACAGGATTAGAGACTTTTCAGATTCAAAAGGTTAAATAACATTCAAATCCTATATTTGAATGTAAAATAAAATAAAACAGACTAATACTGAGACTTGATATTATTTGGATTTAAGTTGGCCAGATCCACTGAAAAATCATATTCAAGTCAAAACAGCAAAGCACTAGGTGAAGAGCTGTTGAGACACAAACAACGGTGAACCATTCCAAACCTCACTCCACCTGTTTTTGTATCATCAATATTAGCTCATTGATTAAATTAGCATAACAAATCCAAAATCTTCCTGGAGCATGGTATCCCCCCTGACCTCTGCAGATGGCCGGTCCCCTGTGGTCAGCACCTGGCCGCCAACGCTCTGCTCCAAATCTCCCGAAGCTGAGAAAGTGGCCGACTAAATAAATGAGGACAAAAGTAGCAGAGACTGTATCAGGAGCCGAACAAAAGGCTTGAAGCAACGCCAATTTAATGATAAAGAACGTTATTAAATGGAATGAGTTTTCTGTGTAAGTGCTTTGTTAATAACGAATTATTGCAGCAAATGAAAAAAAAAAAAAAAAAAAAACACACTCCACTATTGCCATCATTACAGCAATATGAAAATGTATTTGGCAAATAAACAAAAACATGGCGTTGTTTTTGTATTTGACTAAAAGTACAATCAAAATACAACAGACAAAACTCTGATTAGAGCTGTTTTTATGTGTTGTTCAAGGACGTTTCCGAACCCGGCAATTTACGACGATCTTCCAAGTACGATTTTTACAATACAACTCTAATCTATATATGTGTCTAGACGTATCATTGTTGGTGTCTGCAGCGTGGAAGTCAATGGTGTAAATTGTAGAGTAAGAATTTAGACAGTGTTCATCTCCGTCCTGATGTGAGCTTGTTTTGGTCCTGTTCTAGTCCGTTTCTAGTCCGGGTCTAGTCCGGGTCTAGTCTAGGTCTAATCCGGGTCTAATCCGGGTGTAGTCTGGGTGTAGTCCGGGTGTAGTCCAGGTCTAGTCCTCATTCTGGGTTCAGTCTGTTGTTTGCGTAGTAAAAAAAAGAAAGAAAAAAAAAAAAAGTTGTTCTGTTGTTTTATATGTTTTATAAGGAGCTGGAGGACGTGTCTGGGGTGAGGGAAGTGTGGGAGTCCCTGCTTAGACTGCTGCCCCCGTGACCCAGCCTCGGATAAACAGAGGAAAGGGGATGGATGGATGAACTTTAATTTCAAAGGTTGATTAGAACTTTTTCAGGCAGGTGTTGCTGTACTTTGAAAAACTGTACAACCAGTATATCAGTATAACTAGATTTATGAATAATACAATTTAGATTAGATTAGATTAGATTAGATTAGATTAGATTAGATTAGCCTTTATTGTCTCCCTTAGGAGAAATTTGTCTTGGGACAGGGGGCTCATGCCACATTTAAAAAAAAGACTCATACATGCATGACACACAAAGGACACATCAAGAAGAATTTGTAAGTATTTCAATGATTTTTAGTATTTTTTTCTATATACATCTAATGTGTATTTCTAGTATTTACACTAGTGTCACGATACTAAAAATTTAAATCTCAATTTCTATTCAAGGAATAGACTCAATACTCAGTACAGACTCTGATACCACAATGATAATTAAAAAAAAAAAAAAAAAAAAAACCCCCCAAAAACCCCCATTAACATTCAACATTAAATGGTAGTCCTTATATCTGTGTAATCCCTCGGTCGTCCAGGTAGGTTCCATAGTGGTCCATGGGTGTATACTAGTCTATGTGTCTTATACTTGTTCTGATACATCTCAAGATCATTGTAAAGCTTCAGGAAAGGTTAATTTTTGTCCTATGAATGTGACTTTTTAGTATCGATACTAATCGATACTACAACAATTTACACCAATACACTGTGCTCTTTCTGTACAACTCATGCAAACCACACTATACCGTACAATAAAAGGTTTAAATCAGGCCTATTGTGCTTGTGTCTGCTCTACAATAAAAGTTATAATCTATGACACCCGTAGATTGTGAAGTTATAATTTTAACATTTTAAATAGCGATATTCTACAATTGTCAGTAAATTAGATTTGCTAAAAGGTTATTGGCAAGTGCCATTAACTGGACGTGCGTCTGAAATATCTACATTTACTACCCCTGACTATTTCTTGCAGTATTTTGTTGTACTGTTGTACTGTGAATGTGTAACGCCCCTGCCACTTTCTCCACTGTTGTTCTGCCTCTAACAAATCTGCTCAGCCCCAAAGTGGAGTTTAAGTGGACTCCAGAGTGTAGATCTGCTTTTGACAGTGTCAAATCCCTCGTGTCATGCCCATGTGCTAGCCGCTCCTGACCCCTCCAAGCCGTATAAACTCGAGATAGATGCCAGTGCGGTCGGAGCAGGCGCGGTCCTGATGCAGGAGGATGCAGAAGGAGTAGACCACCCAGTGTGATACTTCTCCCGAAAGTTCAATAAACATCAGCTCAGATATTCCGCTATAGAGAAGAAACGTTGTCCATGTTGCTTGCTCTCCAGCATTTTGAGGTGTATCTTGGGTCCTGCTCTCAGCCTGTCACTGTACTTACTGACTATAACCCCTTAACATTTCTGTCACGCATGTACAATCATAACCAGCAGCTGATGCGGTGGGCACTGATGGTGCAAAATTTTTGCTGATGCCCTGTCCAGAGTGTAGGCAAGATAATTTGGCAAATGATTTTTGTCAATGATTTTGTTCATGATGTTTCATGATGATATTAATGAAATACCTCAGGTTGAATTTTATGGGGGGGGGTGTTACGGCACCTGGCCCTAAGCGCCGCCTACGGTGTGTGTTCTCTCTCTCTCTCTCTCTCTCCCCCTCTCTCTCTCTCGCCTCTCCAGATGTGCCCCACAGCTGCCACCTGATTGACAGCAACACTTCATACGTGATTGGCGCAAACATCAACATCCTCCACCTGTGGCACACCCCCTTCAAAAGGACCCGCCTCCTGCAACTCGCTGCTGCCTAATTTGTGTATCGACGGCATGCCACTAAGAAACTTTGAAACTTTGAAACTTTGAAACTTGGAAACGTTGTGAACTTTGTCAAATTGAACTGAAATTTGTGACTTGAATTTTGATCTTTTGTGATTAATCTTATACTCAAGTTTGTACTTTAAGAGCCTCCTTTTGTTTGTAGTTAACTGAAGTTTTTTGTTTTGTTTATTATATCCTCACTTGCCTTAACATTAAAAGTAAAAAAAGCTACTAAATCTTGTTACTTCCTTCCTTCCCAGAGAACAGTTTGTAACAGTCTTAATAAAAGAAACAAGCCTGCTTCCGTGTTAGAAAATTGTGCAGCCCAGTGGGAGCTGACGTCACAACAAAGATCACGTTAGCGAGCAGCAGCAATTTTTTTTTTTTTTTTTTTTCCATTTGTACTAAAATGAAACGATGCTCCCGAAATCCTACATTTATCATTGATTGAGAAAATAAAATTGAAGAACAAAGCAAGTACATCACAGTGGTTGTATGCCAGTAGCAGTGAAAAAGGGGATTGTTCGGCAAAATGTCGTCTTGAAAAAAAAAAGATTAACGATTGCTAAAACACGCACGAACCACACCAAAAACTACTTAATTGAAAAGGAAACAACTATAACATGGTAAAACGCTCTGAATAGTCAATTTTGCAGAATAGGTCTGCTTTAAATAAAGAACAGCAGGAATCCACACATGAGCTTGAATAAGGTAACCCATAGTGTATTCTCTAAACTTATATAATGCACCTGCACATGGATATTGCATATGGCTCTACTCCACTGCCAGAAAACACATCCTCAAAATGCCCTGGGAACTGCTCTGTAGAAATAGTGGTATGTTGAGCTGTATCCAGGTATAGTAAAAACTCCAGCATGGCCTTGGACATTTTTATTGCTCTTTCTACACACTTTTGTGGCTCCTAGCTTTTCGCGGTGCGCAGGAGGCGAAGGTAAAAGTCCATTCCAAAACGTCTTGAGGGAAATGGCACCACGGACAACAGCACAAACACCTCAAGCGCCCTCCCACAGCTGCTCGTGTCACTGTACGGCAATAATAACACATACGAGCTGATACAGGGAAAGTGAACTCTATACATAGACATCTGTGTAATTCCTTACTTGTCCAGGTCTGATCCATAACAAAAGAAAAATAAAATCTGTAAACTGGACAGTAGGAGTGAAGACGTTTTGCTGCTCATCCAAGCTGCTTCTTCAGTTCTGGTCAGATTACTGGTGGACACTGCCTTGTATCTGTCTGTCGGGTGGAGCTAGCTACACTAAAACTCAAAATACCTATTGTTTACAGTTTCTATTTGTGGGCCACGTCTATTGTGCTACCCTACGTGTCCACTGTGTCTAAGTCCTACTTAGCATAATCATTCAAGCCCCTAATGAGTGATATCACACCTATTAGCATCCTGAACATGCATACATAGAAGATACTGACTACTGTTAGTACTAGCTCACAATAATAACACTTAGGAGCTGGATGTGATACAAGGAAAGTGAAATCTATACATAGACGATACTGACTACTACTAGTACTAGCCCACTTGGTGAGTTTATGTATGCTGAACATAACTGGGCATATTTTTGGGTTTGAAAAGGTACTAACTAAAACGCTATTCACACAAGATTAGTTTTACCTGGGGTCCTCTGGTAAAATGTAATAATTACGAGCGTAGTTTATGTTTCTATTCCCCAGCGAATTGTCCGTGTCTGTAAAAATGTCTGGAACACTTCTGTCTAATTTTACCTCCTGTAATTCTGCAAACTCAGAGCTCCACGGGTGATTCTAGTCCTGTGTGAATGCTCATGTCTGCAAAGTGGTCTGCTTGTTGCGCATTCATTTCTATTTGTATTGGTTGCAACTGTAGACTGTATAAAGAAGTGGACAAAGTCAGTGTGACGTCACCCACAGCGTCCGGTTCCAGTCAAACAAAGCTCATCAAAGCTCTAGCATGTTAGCTATGTCCATTTATATATACCGTCTCCGGAATGCACACAAAAAACACAGATGTCGTGAGGTAATTTCAATTTTACACACGACCTGAGATAAAACTAATCCCGTGAGATGAGGGCGAAACTTGATTTTTTGACTCACTTACACTGAACTGTATTATTCAGGTGTGGTAAAATCTTTGAAATGATGTTAGTGCAAATCTACTGTCAAATGGGGTGTTATTAAAGGCTCCCCTGGGAGATGGTAGTAGAAAGCTCCGTGGGGCGAGACAAAAATTAAGTAGCTGTGAAGGCTGGTATGACTCAAAGTATTGGATATTTTTCATAACTATTTTAAAGACAGTGTTGTTTAAGTCATCCAGGCATATTTAAGCATTATAAAGACTAATGGTGTTTATAGCTATAAACAAGATATGCACATGTACGGGGCTCCGCAAATGGTAAGGGGCCCCCAAGTCTGATTTAAAAGACTTTCCTGATTAAATAAAGTATGTTTTTCATATTGTTCTGGTTTAAAAAATGTCTTTATTTTAAAGATATGTAAAGTTATATCATTATGTCAGTATATCATTATGTTAGTGGCAAAAATTATACACCATTATATAGTTAAGGATTATGGGTGACTGCATTATAATCGTCCAGTTTTTATTATTAAAGATGACTAATTATGCGAGTATAAAGTATACATTTTAGGTAACTGAACTTTACTTCAGTTGATTTTAAAGTGGATACTTTTTACTTCACTACATTTGAGAGCAGTATCTGTATTTCTTCTCTACTTCATTTTTGAACAGAACTGAAAAGTAAAAGTATTTTTTTTAATTGCCTGAGACCTGCTGAAGAGTCTGAGGGGTTTATTTATTTTTTCTAACACATTTGTGTCTGAGCAGACAAAAATGTACAAAGAAAAACTGTTGGAAAAAAAGATTCATTCAATTGTTTCTGTTGAACAAAATTTGGCACAAATGTTTATCAAAATCAAACATTTGGAGCTTCTTAAGATCTCAAAATCTGCGCAAATTACTTTGACTTTTTACTCTTCAAATGCATTTTTAAACAGGTACTTTTTCATGTGATACTTTTACTTGGCTATTTTCTTGTGCAGACATCTGTATTTTACTTAGGTAACAAAATTGAGTACTTCTTCCACCACTGGTATTGCATTACTGTTCCACTGTTTATGTGTTACGTATTTCTCCCATGGTATGTAAACTTAGACAAGCTGTAGACTGGCTTCCTTGTAGAGATCATGTTTTGAATTCTTGCTCCTTTCCATATTGCATTTACATGTTGACTCATAGGTGTTCTTGGGACCATGTCAGTCTGAAAAGATTTGGTTTCTAATTATAGATTCTTACCGGCGTGTTGTTGTGGTGTTGGTTGGACGTGTTGAGAGTAGATTTTCTGAGTCAAACCCGGAGGGGCGGGTGATGTCTTTTTGGTGAAAGCTAGTGCCATTTTCTACTTCCGATTCCCTGGCGACGCTGTGGCAGATGGATCTCCGAAAACCTGCCGACACAGACACAGACACAGACACACGGAGCTGTAAAAACAACCGGTGGACCAGCGTGGTACAACCCAAACCCTGGGGACAACTGGCTCCACTTGTGCGGGTCCGGTTGTCCTCGCTAATGAGCTAAGAGTCTGATTTTTCCACGCTTGAGTGATGGCTTAGAGGGGATTTTTAAACACGTAAAAGATATATTTTCCATTTCAATTTTTGTTTGTTGGTAGAAAATAAGAGTAATCTTGAGAAATTGTTGAACCGTGGGGTCAGGACACATATTGACGTGGTTCAATCTTGATGAAAAGTCTTGTGTTAGCTCCTTTGGGAGGGTTTTGTTAGCCGACCCGCAGCTTTGACCTCCCCATTGACAGAGATGAGCTGTAGCACAATTTCTCTGCAGGATCGGATAAAGCTGCTAATTTGCTTATTAATGCCTCTTGCTTCAAATTGGGATTATATTTGCTAAACTGTGAGGGACTGGCTCTTTTGACTAAACACTGTGCAAAACTGAACAATATTAGCCTTTTGGTAAATGGTCAGATTTTTATACAGCACTTTTCCACCTTTAAGACACTCAAAGCATCAAGGAACCGCTCACCCAGTCACGCACAAGTTCATACACCAGTGTACGCAGACACTGGGGGTGAAGTGGGTTAAGTGTCTTGCCCAAGGACACTCATCTGTTCACACATCCATTGATACGATAGCATTGTAGAAAGTTTATCCTTGAACTATAACATTTGAACTGGAGTCCTGAGACCAGAGCACTGTATTATTACCACTGCATGATGAGATCAGCGCCTTGGCATAGATTGGTAATTTCTTTATGTACCTAGTCTTTTAATGTAAAAAAAAAAAAAAAAGTACTATGTCACTTTTGTGGTGGAGGGTTAGCCCATGCTTGTCTCCATGGAGATGTTATTGCTTTGAACGTATCATGCATCCAAGTGTTTTATATAGCTTGAACTTATATAATTACAGTGACTGGGCTCGCTTCTCACTAGCTCTGACCTGTAATTTTGTCTCCCTGTTTTCTTAGAACATTCCAGGTATGGACTTAACATAACATTACCATGGAGACAGTAGGATTAAATGCATAAACTCCGCCCACAACCACATTTTAATAGAGCTGCTAAACTGGGCAGTACCTGGAGGACTAAAGAACAAAGTGAGGAAAGAGGTATAGGGAACAATGTGATCCACACTTCAGACTCCGTCCCTGTAGCCAGGTGTTTGTCATCAGAAACACCTGGCTGTAATCAAGGCAGTTCTATGTGATGTCACTAACTACTTGAAATTAGAGAGTCCACTGAAGGAAACAGACAAGCTGAGATTTTGCATAGTTTGTACTAAAGTTCAAAGTGCAGTAGATAACAGTAGATAATGCAACACCCTAATAAATGCTAGGTTATTTTTTCTACCAAATTGCTGGGTTAGGGCTGTTGGGTCACTTTTTTGGGTTATTTTTACAGAATTCGATTGTTTTGCTTAAACCAACCACTGGCTCAACAGGCTGGGTCATAGTTGGGTCATTTCCAATGGCACATAATGATAGACCCATCTTGATTTTCCTGCCTTTGTCTGGTCTACTCAGCGGTCTGCGGCAAATCTTCTCAAACAACCCAGTGAAAAGGGTCGAATATAGACACTTCAATTTTCCTGGACAGCCATTACCCACATCCTCTGATGATCTAGATAAACATCTGAATAAAGGTGTTTTGTACATGTTTTATCACTTTATCCGTGTGATTTTATCTGAAAAATGTTACAGTTTAATAATGTGTGTCAGTTCATGTTAATGTCATTACTGAATAAACATTTGACTTGGGTTTAACTGTTAGTAACTACCTGCCTAAATAAATAAATATTGTGTTTTTATTCAGGATCTGAACGTGTCTGACATAAGTTAGACTTTATATTTCTCAGGCTCCATTTGTCAAGGAGGAAGATTTGATCAGTTTGCATATTTGACTTGTCTGTGTTTCTTCCTCTCACAGTGGTGTCTCCAGCAAACCGCAGTGTCCACAGCCCTGAGCTCTGCACCGAGAGCTCAACCCTAAAGCTTCCGTTGAATCACAAATCTAAGTGTTACGTTAAATATTATATTTTATGAAGACCTTGTAGAAGAAGTGTCGGCAAATATATGTGACCTGTAAACACGACCATTTCTCTTTGTTCACACAGTTGAATCTCCTGCGACTGAAGCTCAGGAATCTGAGATAAACTAACTGAGTTTCTGTTACTGCACAAGGACAAGTACAAACTACAAAATGGACCATAGAAATGAACATTTTACTGCTGCTTATAAAGTGCTGCTGTTAATGCTGTGACGTGTGATGTTTTGAATGCAATGATTTATACCAGTTAAATAGAACTCAGAACTGGGTAGAAAAAAAATAAACTTATAGTTAAAATAGTAACCCAAACTGCTGGATCAGAAGGAAACACAAGTACACAAAGTAATTCAAAGTGCTTTACAGAACAAGAAAGACATTAAAATCATAATACAACAAACCAAAACATAAATAATCATAACTAATCATCATAAAATGAACATTAAAAGAGAAGAGCGCAGAACAAAAACCTTTCAGTCACATGCACAGCGAAAAAGAACCGTGTGGAGCCTGGATTTAAATACTGTCAAAGTAGAGGCCTGTCTCACATCTTCAGGAAGATTGTTCCAGGTTTTAACTGCAGAAAACTGAAATACTGATTCCCCATGTTTAGTCCTGGTGTAGTCCTGGTTAAGTCTATGTTTAGTCCATGTTAAGTCCAGGTGTAGTCCAGGTTTAATCCATGTTTAGTCCATGCTTTATTTGTGGTTTAGTCCTGACTCTGGGCACCAGCAGGAGGCTGGTCCCTGGAGTCCTGAAAACGAGAGAAGGTTCATATGACACTAAAAGAACATAACACGTCGGAGATGAGATGTAGAAAAACCCACAGTTGTTTGTCCAATAGTGACCCAGCGCTGGGTCATTCATTTACACAGGTTGGGTTATTTTTAACCCAGCACATTTTGGGGTGTATTAAAACACCATGTACACAGTTTAGTATAAAAATAGTGGATTTGGTGTTCAGTGCCACTTTCATAAGAAAACTTATCAAAAGCTTTTGCAAACCTTGAATACAACAGCAGCAGGTACATCGCAACACAAATGTTTGAAAGAGCGCTTTTGGCTAATCCGATGAATGGAACAGATTAGTATTGTGGACTAGTCTAAATATGCAGCATTAGAAGTACTACTAGTGGCTTTTAGTCCATTGTGTGTCCGCTCACAGTTGAACGAGAGCACATCTTCATCGTCGTCTTCACCAAAGAGATTACATGGCTCATTCAAGGCGATTTGGTGATTGAAGCGTATTGTGTGCTGAGGGTCAGGTACAGCAGGTGTCTGACTACTACAATGAGATAAGTGTGATTTGTAAATGAAAGATTTGGGGCTTTTTCAGTATAAAGTTTAATGGAAAGAGTTTTTGCTGTATAAATTATGTATTGACCACTCAGTTCCACTCTTATGTATGCAAAGAACATTTATTTCTGCCACAAGGTCAGGCCGGGCAGATGGTTCGCAAGTTGAACCGGAATGAACTGATTGGGAGTGCTACATTAATCTAAAAAAAGACACAACTTTTCTCTTATTGAACCAAAGTGGTGAAGTGGGCTCAGCATTAACACACCAATCAGAGGGTTTGTTTTTGTTTCTACAGACAAAGTTCTAAGTTATTAGTGGAGGGTTCGGAGATGTTATTGGTATGCCTGGAATGTTCCACAGTCTGGCAATAAATTTCTCTATCTCCATGGAGACAAGTGGGAGACACTAGCAGCCCAGTTACAGTTCGGTTCTGTAGAGATGCGAGCGCCATTACAGTAAGAAAAATAACATAAGTAGTGGTGGATGAAGTACGAAATTTTGAGATTTGCTTCAATCTGGTCGACCTAAGAAATTCTTGGTTGACTAAAGACATGTTCGGCTGATCAATTAGCCAACTAAAAGGGGGCGTGGCAAAAAGTTTGAAGGTTGGTGGTTCAAATCCTGCGCTCGACATAAACATCATTTATGAGAGCAGTCAGACCCATGGGTTTTGTGGGGTTTTTTTTGTGTTTTATAAAAAGTATAAGAGTTTAAAATAATAATTAAAATAAAAGTATCACATGAAAAAATCTGCTTAAGTAAAAGTATTAATGTACCCGTTTTAAAATGTAGTTAAAAAGTAAAAACTAAAAGTATTTCACACAGATTTTCAAGATCTAATAAAGCTTCAAATGCAGTGATTTTGATAAAGATTTGTGCCAAGTTTGGGTCAACACAAATGACTGAATCGCACGTTTCCTAGCTGTTTTTATTTGTATATTTTCATTTACAGATACCTACAAACACCTAAAATTTGTACGTAAGATTACTACTTTACTTTACTACTTTTACTTTGTTAGATTCCACCACTGAACACAAGTTTAATGCCATACGGTCGAACATTCCAGCCAACAAACCCATTTAATTTAAGACTAAGCAACTGTCTGTGAGGAAAAAACTCAAACAATTTTTTTCTACAAAGGGTTAGTAAAGCAAAAGAGCTTACACCATTTTTCATGTTCATAAAAGATTTTTGCTTCAATCAGTTCACAAAATCGTTATTCTTTTTGGTCAACTTTCCCGAAAACGTTTACTCACATAACCCCTCGTCAACACGCAAACAACTACTCGAAAGAAAGTTACATGAAGCTTCTATAAACTAACCGGACAGAACTTGGGATTAAACTTAAATCACCCTTGCCTTGATCCCTGGTAGACGACATCCATCCATATCCCTTTAAGTCGTCTTCTTCTTCTGGGCTGTAGAACGTCTCCACAACAAGCGCCTTTAATTTAATTACCCTCCCTCTTTGCGGTGGTAATTGTTTGTGACAAGACAGGACTGAGAGTGTGACAGGGTAAATGATATGGTGCCGAGTAATTAATGCCTTTTGTAATTGGACTGGAAGCTCTATAGGGTTACGTCTGCTCTACTTCTCCTTAAGGGATTTTCAAGGCTGTTGTGAAGTGAGGTGGTGGAATTGTGAGATTTGTAGGGCTGTGGTCAACGAAAGAAATTCTTGGCTGACAGATTAGGCGACCAAAAAGGGTATGTGGCAAAAGGTCTGAAGGTTGCTGGTTCGAATCCCGCTCTCGACATAAATATCACTGGGAGAGCGGTCAGACCCACACGTTGGCGCGATTTCAGCTCCCACAGATGAACGCTGTCGTTGTGTCCTTGGGAAAGACGCTTAACCGACCTCGCCCTCAGTGTCTGTGTACACTGGTGTATGAATGTGTGTGTGAACAGGTGAGTGGTTCCTTGATGGAAAGAGCTTTGCGTGCCTTGAAGGTAGAAAAGCGTTATATATATATGGTCACATTTTTATATATGAGCCAAACTGCACTACACAAAAACTGCAAAAACACCTACGCAGAGTCTAAAGGTCCTATATTATGTAAAACTGACTCTTCAGAGCTTTAAGCCATGTTATGTTACCTCCTCAAAAACCTACTGGGACTTGTGTTTTATTACCTTTATTATTAGTCGGTCTAGATTTCAAAACCTCAAAATGCTCTATTCCACTTCGCAATGTCATGAAGCGGTAGTTTTCAAGTTAACATCTACATTTTACCTTTAGTTCAGCAGAGATTGGCAATTCCAGGGCTGAAATCTTCCAAATGATTTTAGTGAAGGTGTATGGAGTTTCAAAACGCAGTGGAGCACTTCCTGTATTAACTCATGACATCACAAAGTGGAAACAAAACACAACTCCAGGTCTGTTTGTGATGAAGAAACATTATAACACAGATCAGAAAATAGTGTAATATGGGCCCTTTATATGGGCCATTTTACATATAAATACCAAAAAGTACCAATCTCCAGCTAGCCAACTCACACACTCACCAACTTCTCCTTTCTGCTGTTGTCCCATATAAATCCTCATAATCTAAAATCGACTAAGACGCCATCGACCGATTAATCGACTTACGGACTAAAGGCCTATAGCTCTAGAGATTTGCGTATTCTGTCTGAGCCCACACACCTGCGTAGCGAGGCTGTGTGCTGGCGACTGGCTTGTTTGTGATAACCCAAGGGAACGGCGAGCTCAGAGGAGATACGGAGGTAAGGCTCTGGCTGTGCTGCTGTGCTTTTGTTTAATTACAGCTTTCCACATCAAGGCGCCTTTGAAAAATGTTATATATTTAAATGAGCTTTGTAGTTACAGAATGAGGGCGAGGAAAGTGAATTTGCAATGTTATTAGGAATTCTATGGGTGTTGCGTTTTAAATTGAAGCGTAACGTTCTAGCTAACTTTTTATGGATTGCTAATGTAAAGGTAAATGTGCAGAACCATGCAGTGATGGGAAGAATGCTTTGAAAATGTATTTTGTTAGAGAATACTGAATACCCAAATTAAAATGTAGTAGTGTACTGTGAATACTTTGAATACTTTTACGTTTATTTCTGTTGTGATGCATTCGTTAATGTGTAATTAGAGGTGAAAAACCACACATGTACGCACTATAAGAGCTGTGTTTTCTTCATTCTCACTAACCCTGTGCAGTTCAAAACCCAAATTACTTGATGAAGTAACACCAAGTAGTCCTTTTAATTTAGGAAGTAACATTATTCTGAATATTCTGAGCACATGCAGGTACTCAAAATTAATATTCAGAATATGTATTTTATGTTACTTCTCAACCCTGGACACATATACAACAAACTCAGGTACATTCACTAAGTAACTTTTAACAAATTGTACCTCACACTATTACTCCAACTTGAGTCATATGTTTACAGTGTAACAGTAGTCTTACTTGAGTAAAAGTTTTAGTTACTCTTCCCACTATCAATAGGTCTACAAAAAAAAAAAAAAAAAAAAAAAAGCTTTAAGTTGATAATATTTAAGGGCCCATATTACGCCGTTTTCTGATCTATGTTCTAATGTTGTTTCTTCATCGCAAACAGACTTGGAGTTGTGTTTTGTTTCAGTCACACTTGTTTAACACACAAACCCTGCATATTTAAACTTGAGCTCTTCTCTCAAACAGAAAACACTCTGTTCCACCTTGTGATGTCACATGGTAATATAGGAAGTGCTCCGTACATCTTCACTAGAATCATTTGGATGATTTCAGTGTGGGAATTGCCAATCTCTACTGAACTAAAGGTGAAAGGAGCTGTTAACTTAAAAAACTACAGCTTCATGGCATCACAAAGTGGAACAGAGCATATTAAGATTTGGAGATGTTTGAGTAATCCTCGTTTATAAGTCCGTCTACATCTCCAAAGCTCAAAATGCTCGGTTCAACCGTGTGATGTCATGTAGTGGGACTTTTCAAGTTTTAACAGCTACTTTTTTACCTTTTGTTCAGTAGAGATTGGGGTTT
This sequence comes from Periophthalmus modestus, assembly GCA_019594935.1. NCBI lineage: Eukaryota > Metazoa > Chordata > Actinopteri > Gobiiformes > Gobiidae > Periophthalmus > Periophthalmus modestus. The sequence continues at coordinate 15,026,018 of JAIEZT010000198.1, read as the reverse complement.
TTGTGTTACACATGTGTGAATAAAACAAAACACAACTCCAGGTATTTTTAGACGAGGAAACAAGATGATTACATAGATCAAAAATTGCGTAATAAGGGCCCACAGTTCTTTTACTGGCCCACCAAGTTTCTCTCCAGTTTTAGAAATGCTTTGACCCCTTGGTCTGGCCACCACCGCTTCCCAACATGCAAATCTTTAGACATTTGATAGACAAAATCTGTCAAAACGTTTTGAAACCAAACCTACATCACTTTCAACTTTCAATTGACCTTGCGATCTTGAATCCTCTGCCGGAGATTTGCCGATAATCACTGGACTAGAAGCTCCATCACGATTACATTGCGAGACGCTGCCACTTTTATCAGGCTCCCCCTCATATCTCCCCAGTGTAACAGCAGACTGCTACAGATTCTAATCCCAAGTGGGCCAGGCGACGGGATTTGGTACTATGAATAGCCGCTGTCCGTTCCTTTAATACGGCACCAATCCTTTCTTCCCGGCCGTAATAAGACAATAGACAGGACTTAAGCTTAACAAGGGCGCGCGCCAAACGAAACCTGCGATAACGAGGATCCTGACAGACAGCGAAGGTACAAGGAGGTAGGAGACTGAAGCTACCTCTCTCATTACCTGCATCTCACCTCGCGCTTCCAAAAAACCTTACCGGGAAAATATATGCCATGCTACCGCCTTCCGCTACCGAAAATGATTTGACGACGCTAGCTAGCAGCTTGTTTTCCAATTCTGACGACGTATTAAAACACAGTGACAGCAGAACTTAAAGGATCAAATGGAGTGCGTAATGTGCCAAGCCTCTCGCACTTCACAGTGGTATGATAAGATAAAACATCACAGAACAAATGGAGCTATCTTTTATTCAATGTGTATATGTTGTTGGCTGCGGTGAGCTCGCTGTTACTGTGTGGGAGTGGGGAGTATATGGAACACAATTGCTCAGTACAGTGCTTATTGCAACAGCGTGTACTCAAAACTTTTGGACAGGACAACAACTTAAGCACTTGCAGTTTGCGTTTCGCTCAGTTTGAGGGCAAAGGTGTAGACAGATATACAGTGTAAAGAATGGAAGTCTGGGTAACTACCGTATCAGTTTTGTTAAGGCATACATTTTAAAGGTGCACTATGTACAGTAGTTTCTCTGGTGAGTGGTCCGCCATCTACGACGGAGTGTAAGGGTTAAAAAAATGTATTATGAAAGTTGTAACACTTACATTAAAGTTTTCATTTTAAACTTGTAGCCAAAGTAAAGATGTAATTTTGTTAAGACTTAGGGGCTGACATCAATATCATTACCTCCTTCATGGGTATTTACGTAAGCTTTTCATTCATCCAAGTCCTCTTTTTTTGCAGTCTGCGTTCACTTTGATTTGTCGACCCCTAAAACATTAAATGTCAACTTTATTTTTGATAAAATTATATCTATATAATTGGCTACAATTTTAATGTCGAAATGTTACAACTTTATTCTCAAAGCTTTTTTTTCAATGTGACTCACCTGATATGTTCCACAGTATGGCATTAATCTTCTCTATCTTGCTCTGATCAACAACAGGTAATTATACTGCTAAATAAATACCCTGAAATATATTTCTCTTTACTATGAGCAGGCTTGCCTATCCACAGATTTGATGTAACTAGGCCTGGTGGCGTTACCTGGTTGTTTCCATTGACATAGATAAGTTTACTGCCATACAGTGGAACATTTTCAGACAAGGCAAACACACAGTACCTTTAAACATAAAAAAAGATTTGTAGCTATCTCAGTCGTTTATAGCTTCTGTCTGACTTCAGTTTCGCTTGAACAAGACAACAGAAATCCAACACTTTTTCCTTTACTATATAAAAGATGTTTGATCTGGGCCCCCGTTTTATCTCCCAGAATTCAGATGGGTATGATTTAAACACGGGAATAAGTCAATCAGAGAAACACATAGTCCATTCGTATAAAAAATAAATAAATAAAAATGGCTACAAGCAAGGAAAAAAATGTAATAAAATGTTTGATTTAGTCTAAAATTTCACATGACCAATGAGCTCCCGTTTCCACAGCATCACTAAAATAAAATAACCCAATTATACGCCTTTGTTTGAGTTTGGCCAGAGAGAATGGAGGAGATGGTGACAACTAAGATTCTCTGTATACATTATCCAGACAGTTCCAGTCTGGTTGCCAGGCTACATCACAATGTTCCTCCTTGATATATACGGCCAAAAATACTGGTTAGAAACATTCAAATCAGTTGTAGATTCAGTTAATGAACTTCCAACATCGATTCCCATGACAGAGGTCCCATCTCAAACCAATAAGCTGCCTCTTGTTGTGCACAGAATGAGCCTTGTTTGTTTGATGGCAGTGTCTCAAAATCCACAAAGGCGTTGGTGAGAATGTCAGCGATCAGCACTCTACCATCTTGGTTTTGGTTTCTGCCAGCCCCACAATGGTCCGCTCTGCTTGGGACTGAAAAATCGGGTCTCTCAGCAGGATGGGCCCTGGGATGGCTCTGCTTCTGCTCCATTGGCACACAAATGGACCAATCTGTCTGTGCACAAACATTGAGGGGGTTAATAGGATGTTCACCTTGGGGATGCCAAACTGAGAAAGCGCCCAGTGGGAAATGTCCAAAGCCCCCCCATGGGTCCCCCGCTGAAGTGCTCCTGATGCATGGGGACTCTGAGCATTAAACTTTAATGGTCCAAGAGCTATTCTGCTACATTTGTTCAAGTTAAACTACACACTTTTATTGAAAGAGATTCCATTAGAAGAAGAGAGTTTAAAAAGCACTTTTGTATCTCTGTTCTGTCATTTAAAGTGGTAGTTTAGTCCTGATTTGTTTTGGTTTTGTGTGCGGTTTTGTTCAATTGAAGGCCTCGAGCTTCCTAGTTAGTATATATAGTGATATGTTAATGGAATACATAGATTCATTGAGAGTGAGTTCATTTTCCACAGATCTGACCTGTAACTTAGCCTGTTGGAGTCACTGTATATGTCCATGAAGATAAGCAGGGAAGTATAATGCCTTACTGCCAAACATTCCAAGCACAGTAATTGCATCTCCATGGAGACAAGCGGCAAGCACTTCAGTAGAAAAGTTACACAGTTCACCTTTTATGTAAAACAAAAAGCAAGCAATAAGACATAGGTTAAACGATCCTATAATATGCAAAATTGAGCTTTAAGCCATGTTAGAATGTTGTTTCATCCTCAAAAACACACCTCAAATTGTGTTTTTGAAACAAATGTGACCATTTGTTTTGTTTCATTCATACATGTTTGAGCAATCCTTTCTTATTTGTCTGTCTATATCTTCAAAGCTCAAAATGCTCTGTTCCACCTTGTGATGTCATGAAGTGGTAGTTTTCCAAGTTTACGACTACCTTTTACTTTTAGATCAGTAGAGATTGGCAATTCTAGGGCTGAAATCATCCAAATAATGACATCACCAGGTGAAACAGCGTGTTTTCTGTTTGAGAGAAGAACGCGGCCTGAATATTCAGGGTTTTGTGTTAAACATGTGTGAATGAAACAAACAACTCCAGGTCTGTTTGTGATGAAAAACATGTCATAAAATAGCGCAATATGGGTCCTTCAAGGTTAAGTTGGCTGAACAAGTACATATTAAAATGTTTATCATTTATTTAACAATTTGTCAAAGTAGTTATTTTTAAGACCAGATGATCTTTTCTAACACGCCATTTACATACAGTTCCATTAGATGTTTCAAACCAAGCTGCTAAGATTTAATTAGTTTCCTTGTGACAGTATTTATCTTACGTAGGAATCTCTGACATTTGCCACTAACAGCTGAAGTATACACATGGCTAATGACTACAGCTAGAACTGAGATCAAACATGAAGATAATAGCGTGCAACATTTCAAGTAGTCAAAACAAACCATTTTATGATTAGTTCTACACTCACCTTTGGAAGGAGAGATACGGGTACGAGTTTAGCTTGGCGGCGTTGTTTGTGGGTTGAGGTGGATCATTACTCAAAAACAAGGTGCCTATCTTTGCATCGACTGAGACTGAAGCCAAAGAAAAGAGTCAGGAGCAATGAGACAAAGGGAGATTGATGAGCTCACGACTTTGTATCACAAGAACTCAGAAGACCTTAGTGTGGCTACGGAGAGTGGCAAGCTGTTGTTTGCAATCTCAACTCGAACTTTATTCTAACTTTTTAAATGGTAAAAAGACATTAAAACGGCAAATGTACTACTTACAAATGATTAATGGGGGCGTTTTTCCACCTTCAAGGCAGTCAAAGCTCTTTTCTTCTAACCCATTCACACACCAGGGCACGCAGACACTGGGAGCAAGGTTTTGCCCAAGGACACAATGACAGTATTCATCTGTGGGAGCTGGATTCGCACCGCCAACCTTCAGATCAGTGGACAAACGGTCTACCAACTGAGCAACAACACAGCAAGAAAATCGCTCAAAACGGCGCACCACAGGCACATGTCAATGGTTAGATTAGAAAGTGGTTTCAAAGTGTTAGGAAAGAAAAATGGGAAAGTGATTTGACATTGGCCAAAATGTCATAAAAAACTGACAAAAAATGATTCATGAAATATATTTTTTTGTTGACCCGCATGCTACGGTCCACGGTCCTCTTGTGACGTAAACTCGTCGCTCCAGTGTTCTCTTCGCCCTTTGTTTCTGCATGCAAAATTCTTTTTGTGAGGCCCAGACACTAGTTGGTCATAGCCGTCCCTGTGCTGGGTTGGACAAGTATCTTATCACTTCACAAATCCCAGGATTTCCACCTGATGGGCACGTTCATTAAAACGACCTGTCAGACACCTTCTAGTGGAGGTGAAGGTACAGTTTAGCTCTGTGGAGAGGCGAATGTGCTCACAGTAAGACTGCGTGTTTTCCAAGGCCCTTTCTTAGCACTACAGCTGTTGCTATTGATCAAGAAAGTGCAAGAAAGGTAATTTGGGCGGCAGTAGCTCAATTGGTAAAGTATTTGTCCACTGAGCTGAAGGTTGGCGGTTCGAATCCCACTCTTGACATTAACATCAGTGGTTGAGTGGTCAGAACACTGACCCACAGGTTGGCGGTTCCATTCTAGCTCCCACAGATGAATGGTGTTGTTGTGTCCTTGGGCAAGACACTTAACCTACCTCAACCCCAGTGTCTGTGAGTGGTTCCTTGATGTAAAGTGCTTTGAGTGACTTGAAGGTGTAAAGGCGCTATATAAAAATGTGACCATGATCGTTAAATGCTATACGATGGAACATTACATAGAAAGCAATAACATCTTTATAGAAACAAGGTGATGAACCAGCACCAGAAACGTTGCATAGTACATCTTTAAATACCAAATACAACATACTTTTGATAGTTTGCCCTTTTGAGGGAAATTTTTTTGTGTTATTTTGGGATCTATTTTCTTCAATGCTGAATTACATACAGGTTAAACACTTCTATAGGTGGTCACAATGTTATGGATCATTTTGGACAGCCCTGCCTGCCCTCACTTATTTCCCTGAGTTGGGTGAATGGCGCTTCCCGTGTCGTCAGTTGTACGATCAGGGGCAGATTTGAGATAAAGGCGGGTGATTGTCCTGCCGCGACCTGGGACAGTGTAAATGTGTTTGGAGGAGCGATACCATCTGCCTGGGCAAATGAAACACAAGCTCCCGCACTCCACTGGTTGACACACAACGCACTGCCACAACCACAACGGACGACTGGTTCAGGTATACTTTTCATGAAACTTTGGCGTTGTTTACACGATCTGATCATTATCGGATTTCGTGTAAACAGTGAGATCAGAAGTGAGTAATCTGATTGTGTCTGATTGTTGTTGACGAAGAAAATTATGCAAAAGAGGTCAAACTAAAGTGGCAAAGATGTAAATGAAATACAAAATGTAAATGATCTCACCAAAGGACACACATTCTTCATCACTCAACTAATGAAGTTTACGTTGAGAGTGGGATTTGAACCGCCAACCTTCAGATCAGTGGACAGACACTCTACTGAGTTATTTTAAAATGTGTACTCTGATTTCTAAATACAGCAGTTAATCTAAAAACCCACTGATTAACAGAGTCATGTGACCAGGTGTTGATGATGAGATTGACAGAGTCTGATTATTCTAGTTATCTGAGTTTTACTGGCCATTAATGTAAACCTATTTTTACATTTTAAACTAAATTATCCACAGGTAGTATTTGGTTAAAGCCATAATCTCAGTGTGAAGTTTCAAATAAAGAGAAACATATAAAGTTGTTGTGTTATTTATACAGTTTTTGAATGTTTTGAGGTAATTTGTCATTGATCTATGTACATTGTTTTTGCTGGATTCCTTTTATCATTTTAAGCTTAATGTAGAAATTGTGCCGTACAGCGGAGTGAATAAATAATACTCTGGAAAGCGGCTTTGAGTGTCCAAAAAAGTTCTATATAAATCTAATGCAGTAGTAGTAGTAGTAGTAATAGTAGTAGCAGCAGTAGTAGTAGTTGTACTAGTAGTAATAGTAGTAATGGTAATAGCAGTAGTAGTAGCAGTAGCAGTAGTAGTAGTAGTAATGGTAGTAGTGGTAGTAGCAGCAGTAGTAGTAGCAATAGTAATAGTGGTGGTAGTAGTAGTAGTAGTGGTAGCAGTAACAATAGTAGTAGTAGTAGCAGTAGTAGTAGCAATAGTAGTAGTAGTAGTAGCAGTGCTAGTGGTAGCAGTAGTAGTAATAGTAGCAGAAGCAGTAGTAATAGCAGTAGCAGCAGCAGTAGTAGTAGCAGCAGCCTTAACAGCAGTAGTAGTAGTAGTAGTAGTAGTAGTAGTAGTAGTAGTAGTAACAGCAGCAGCAGGAGCAGTAGTAGCAGTAGAAATAGTAACTATTAGTTTGCAATTACTTCTACAAAGCAAAAACCTAATATATTTTAACATCACTTAAAGTTTGAAGGCAACATCACACACACACACACACACACACACACACACACACACACACACACACACACACACACACACACACACACACACAAGTGATATACACATATACACACACACAGACACACTAGTGACAGCTAAACACATGCATTACTGAATGTATTATAAACTAAATTCCCTCCACTTTAGAGAGAAGAAAAACTTGCGTATCAACATGACATCTGTTGCAGTTTGCTGCGTGCGACTGCTGTTTTGTTGTCTCAAATTAAAACCAATTAATTACAGGAAAAGAACGACGTCGGTTGCAAATTATACCGTCAACAAGTGGAGTTTCACCATTGACACCATTATATATCGCAGGTTGAACATTTTGAGATGAAATTTTAAAAGCCCTTTTTTTAAAATAGCGGCGTCATTGTGTCATTAATATAAATATATCAGCGAGTAGCAGGGAGGAGTGGGCGTCATGGCGATGTCACTAAACGCTCTTTAGTCAAATGCACGAGGCCGTATATCTTTGCCCGTAGCCTTATGCATTTTTCCATATCTGCTACTGTTGTCAACACATTCAAGCCATATTAACATTTAAATAGAACTGTCCAAGGTTGGAACTTCGCATCGCAAAATGTATTTCTTTGTAAAAAATCATTCAAATGCGATGTGTTTGATAAATTAATCTGTTCTACTGGTAAGTAATCAAGATTTGCTTTGTGCCTTTTTGTGTGGCATGTTCAATAAGCCATTCAGAGAAGATTAAAGGACCCTCTCGCGCCAAAGACCGGAACGCAGCAAGAAGATTGGTGCGACGAAGAGTTTGAAAAGAGCTCGAAATCTTACAAATCAACAAACTTTAAAAGAATAATTTCGGCAGTGCTGTTTGTACGCCTGTCACAATGGCAAATTTTGAAGTTTGATCTATTGTTAAAGTCAATATAGACAATAATACTGAAATGGATTTATACCACTGACAGAAAAAAGCACGATTTAAACCACAAAAGTATTCTAAATCTACAATATTGTTAAAATCATCACCTGCAATAAATGAACAGCAGAACAGAACACTTTAGTACTTAGTTTGCATCTGTAATGAGTCATAGAAGTTATTCATTCAACCTTTCACGGCTTAAATCTTATCACATAACCAAAAAATTACAAAAAAAATAAATAAAAAATTCCCAGTGGTGCCAAGAAAAAGTTTCATATATCGAACGATAAGTGGATATAGTAACGCTCATGACAAGCCGAGTTGTGTTTTCATTTTGGGTATAAAGTATAAAATAATGAAAATGGCAAAAATAAAACTGATCACCCACAGAATTTGAGATTGTTTTGTGATTTAATTTGTGATTTATGTTTTAGAATCAGGAATCAGCTCATTTTAAAAAGTCCTATATTACACAAACTTGACTCTTGTGAGCTTTAAACCATGTTATAATGTTGTTACCTAATCAAAAACATATCTGGAGTTTTGTTTCATTCATACGTGTTTGAGTAACCTTTTATTATTAGTGTGTCTACATCTCCAAAGCTCAAAATGCTCTGCTCCACCTTGTGATGTCAAGTGGTGGTTTTCAAGTTAACAGCTACTTTTTACCTTTTGTTCAGGAGAATTAGGCAATTCCAGGGCTGAAATTATCCAAATGATTCTAGTGAAGGTGTATGGAGTTTAAATGACATCACAAGGTGGAACAGAGTGTTTTCCGTATGAGAAAATATATTAAAAAATGTGCAGGGTTTGTGTGTTAAATGTGTGAATGAAAAAAAAAACTAAACTCCAGGTCTATTTGTGACGAGGAAACAACATTATAACATAGATCAGAAAACGGTAATATGGCTCTTTAAACATCTCCAGGAGCATTAACATTTTATAGACTGAAAAATGAACTGCTAAAGTATTACACATATTTTTATAAAGGTATTTTCCAAGGTCTAAACTACAAGATGAGCAAATTTTGTTTCCATAGAAAACACGATGTTGTCATTTGCAAAGGGCATTCTATAACCCAAATGATTGCAGCCTTTGCGATTTGATTATTGCAACATTTTGATTTGATTGGCATTTAAGGCGCTGTACGTGATTTTTACTGTCTTAAAAATGTGAAAAACAGAAATAGTTGATTTTTAAACTGTTTGCAGTTGTCCAAAGTTATTCCTCACTTACCTTAAGCCTTCCAACTGTCCCAATTATTCACAGCGATGAGTTTATAAGCACTTCTCACAACTTTCTGAGGCTAGTGCGAAGTTTTGCTGTCACGGTAATTGTAACAACAGCTAGCATGCTAACCGTACACTTCAAGATCTGAGTAAAAGGCTTTCTAATTAGATGCACAATGACAGTATTCATCTGTGGGAGCTGGAATTGCACCGCCAACCTGTGGATCAGTGGATCTGACTGCTCAATCAGACAAATTTTGCTCAAATACAAGGAGAAAATCCGGTAGAGGCCGTTTTATTCAAGGAAAACAATGAAAACGAAAAATATATATTGCACGAACCATGTCAGCCAACAAAAGACAGCACCTCGTATAAATATACCATAATTTATTTACATGCAAACTATAAAAGACACTGTTTAATATGACCTCCAGACGTGAATCTAATTTTGCAGCACTTTTGCAGCAATATACACAATTTACAGCCCACCTTCACTTTTCATATGTTGGACTCGGAGGTGGAAAAGACCTGCTCGTGCATTAGCGGTAGCCTTGAGGAGAAAGCCATGCAAATCAGCTGCACTCGCGAAATGATTCACAATTGAATTAGGTACAAATAGTTGGAAATTGCTTTTTCATTGTGATCAAATGCTTTTTAATTGGCAAACACAGGAGTGAAAACAGTCTGATTCTCCAGAGGGGGAACCTGATTAGATATTTGTGGTCCATTTTATCTTTCATTAACGCATTCCAATTATAGATGTAATTAGGATTCAGATTGGGAATCGCCGGAAATTTGAATTTAAGATGGGCAAAACAGGTAGCCATGTTTAACGCTGAGGGAAAATTTGATGTAATTATAAACGCATATCTTCACCACGCTACTTTGCATTTGAAAAACAGATACCACGACGAATGCGAGATTTCCGAGTGCTGCGAAACACTGACGCTGCCTCTCCCATTAAGCGTAATTCCATCATGGCTGACAGATTACAAACTGCGGATTATGGTTGTAATCATCAAGAGAATGATACAAGGAGCACATTTGGAGAACATGCCGTCCGCTGCGGTTTCAAAGATGTGTTTCTGACTGTAATCGGAGCGGAGATGCAAAACGAGGATGGGATAAAACGTAGTACAAAGAAGAAAAAAAAAAAATACATGGATGCTTCTATAGAGCAGAATGGAAGATGAAAATCAATGCCAAAACCTTCTCGAGCTTCACAAGGAGCAGTTGTTGAATCGATGTTTGTCTGAGCGTGTGCTAGTGTGATTCAAGTCACATGGAAGGAAGGAGGGATTGTAAAGGGACTGTGTTATGCAAACTTTTGTAGCTCTTAACCATGTTGTAATGTTGTATGCTCACATATGCATATATATATAGCAGGTTGTGTATTGCATATATATAATCCTGTATATATATATATATATATATATATTGTCTATATCTCCAGAACTCAATAGCAGGTTGTGTTTTGCATTTTTGGTTAATCCTGTAAACAGTATTCCTAGTCTCCATCTCCAGAACTCAAAATCTTTACACGCCTGTTTTTGATTGTGTCCAATGAGTAAACAGTTTTAAAAGGCTGATCCTCATTTTTTTAAGCCAGATAATCTTTCACACCAAACCTAGAGTTGTGTTTCATGTCATTCAAATTGGCTGTTTTTAAATTAGTCTGTCTATACTTGTGAGCTTTCAAAATGTATGTAGTGGTATGTTCTCATGTTAAAAACACCTTTTAGTTTAGTTTTCATTAGAGATTCACACATGTTTGAGCTAAAATCTTCCAAATGATTCTAGTGAAGTCTATTAAGACAGTATTAAGTATTACCACATGACATCACAAGGTGGAGCAGAGTGTTTTCTGTTTGAGAGAAGAACTCAGCCCAAATATTCAGGGTTTGTGTGTTAAACAACAAAATAAAACTCCACATATGTTTTTAATGACGAAACAGCATTCTAACAGACCAGAAAATAGAGTAATATGGTCCCTTTAAACAATGTACGAAATGTTGCATTAGCGAGTTTTGTTGGCAGCTCAAACTAAACTACTTTTAATACCAATAAGGCTGCAGAAACAGGCCTACTGCCATCTGCTGGTGGTTTTTATAACTACATTTTGTGGTTTATATTTGGAAGTATTGTCTTTACAAACTATTGTGAGTTGTACTAAAGGAAACACCAAGGTTATGGTGTATACCGCAGTATACAAAAAGATGATTGAGTCCTTCAGTGAATGTGAATGGGCTTTCACAACACTGCATTCAGTTTGCAGTTATAAAAGTAATACTTCTGTTTCATTTCTTCCAAAATACCTCAATTTAGACATGTATGGTAGCTCCATAGGGACAAACTGTTCTCTGATTTTGAAGCCAGTCCATGAAATAGACCTGTTTTTGTGAAAGTTAAAATTAAAATTGATCAAGACCCAATTACTCAGTTTACACAAAACATATATATTAACGTATTGCCCCAAGTATTTCTTCTTTGCCATTTCAAAACTGTTGCAAGATGGCTCCTTAAAGGTCCTATATTAAACAAAATGTGAACTTTCAGCCACGTCAGAATGTTGTTACCTCTCCAAAAACATACCTGGAGTTGTGTTTTGTTTCATTGACACATGTTTGAGTAACCCTTTATTATTAGTCTGTCTACATCTCCAAAGCTCAAAACGCTCTGCTCCACCTTGTGATGTCATTGAAAATACGGTGATTCCAACTGATAAAGGCCCAGTATAGTAAAATGGTAAAATATCTTCCCCAAACAATATTGCTTCTGTAGCTACTTCTCAAAACAGCTACACAATGGCTCCCTAAACTGCAACTACTGCCTTTATTTCAACTGTTGAGTCCCACTTTGTTCCACTGCATTTGACACTATATCCATGTGTTCAAATGTGTTTTTCTGTGCTGACGAGAACAGAAATAATGCCGCTTTTGTCACAGGTTTGGTGTTTTTTTTCACTTTAAACGTGCCATTTGAAAGCTGTGAATCCCTGTCTCGTGTCTCTGTAGCTGTCTCCGCTGCTGGTAATGAACTGCATATCGGCGCTCGCGGCCCTCCTTTGTCATGCCAAACGCGGAGATCTCACTTTATCTTCTGCGTTTGCCAAATAAATTGCCCGGCGCGAGTAAAAGACAAGCAATTGTGCGGCCAGCGAGGTTGTGTTTGTTGTTCATCTAGTCCGGGACTCCTCATAATGGCCCGTGTTTACCGTGTTGGAGATCCTTGGTGACTTCCCTGGAAACGGAGCGAAATCTGTTTTACCCTCCAAAAGTTAAACATGCAAAGTGTTTGTTTCTATAATTCGGAGTGTTTGCCAGAACCAAACGTGCGCACACACAGATAAAAGCCAGGGGAGGCTCTCAGAGGGAGCCAGAGCCGCTGTTGTGTTCACTTTGCATCATCAAATCCAATCTAAGGCGAGCATCAAGTTTTACAAGTTATTTCAAACAGTGTTACAACAGAATTACCATTTGGCTTTTTTTGTGGAAAAGGGAAAATCCAAATGAGGTTGTCGGATGAGTATTGAGATCACAAATGTATTTTATTATCAAATCAGGGTTCAGTTCACACAGCACGTTTTAAACACATCTAGGGGCATTTCCATTTAAGAGAAACTGATGCATTTCAGAACATGTTGGTAGAGGTCTGAACTTTCTTCCATAAAAAGATAGGATGTTTTGTTTTACAAGCGCGTTTAATAATTACCCGTCTTTAGGATTTAAAAGCAGTTTTCATTTGAGGTTGCGGTCTTTCACCTGCTTGTCTCCAGGCTGATCGTAGTGCTTTACCAACAACCTTACTCTAGCATTAAACGTTCTATCTTGTTTTTATTAACAAAAAAAAATCTTGGAAAAACATACATTCTTACTGCGAGTGGGTCACCTCTCCACAGATCTGACCTGTACCTTGGCCTGGTGAAGTCACTTGCTTGTCTCCATGGAGATAGACAAGTTTAAAGCTACACAGCAGAACATTTCAGGAAAAGCGGTAACATCACTTAGAAAAGTTAACTTGCTGTTATGACCAAAAATAAAAAAAAAAATCTGTTTTTGTATGATTTTTAATTTTTTTGCATATTAGAAACAATTTCTCTTGAAAACTTGTAAGTAAATCCGTTTTTTTTTAAATTTATCCCACACGGAGTAAGAATTCCTTGGACCATATCAGCAAACGTCACAATAAATAATGATACGCTAACATGAATGTATGAAACATATCTGTGTTAGAAAACATGCAAATTAGCATGTGGAAAAGCGTTCACACTCGGCCCGGACTTCATCAAGCTGCCATTCCACCAAGAAACCAAGAAGAAAGGCATGCTGGGTAGTTGAGTAAAAAAAAATGCAAAAACTTATCAGCCGCATACGCACATGGACGGGGGAAATCCAATTTAATTTAACACACCAAATGGAAAGTTATTTTTAGATAGGGTATTTAGTCATTTCTGTATGCAAATGAGACTATTAAAACAAGTTAGGAGCCGAAATAGTATTATGGGATGGATTTGTGGGTCAAAGTTGGAGGGAGTGCTATTATGTTGCTACGGAAACTCGGCTGCTCGGCTCTTTCATCATTCTCTCATTTGCCAACTTGGGCGAATGGGTGTTTATTTCCATATAAATAAAACATTCAAATTGGGTTTGGGGTTTAATGGAGAGGCAGGTTACCATTATTTGTACAGAATAAAATGTTTCCACTATTGCTAGCTCATTATTTTTTGCAAGATATTATCTGGCATATTGTTACTATGGGGTGGTAAAAAGGGGTGGTGGAAGGTAACGAAGTACAAGTAGTAAATGGTAAATAGTAATGTAGCTAAGTAAAGTACAGATACCTACAAATTCTACTTAAGTACATTTTACAGTGGATACTTTTTACCTTTACTTCACTACATTTGAGCTGTACTTTCTACTCCACTACACTTTTGAACAGTATGATTTGAGGGGTTATTTTTACCATGTCCGTGGTAACATTATGACAAAAGTTTACAAGTTCAAGTGCTACTTTGAGCAAACAAAAATAAATACACAACATGCAGAAGAAAAATTTAGAAATGGATTCATATCGTTACTGTTGACCAAATATTATTTTTGAATCAATATCACTATGTTTAACACTTTAAGAGTAAAAAGTAATACAGCATTTCACAGTCCTAATTTGTTAGTTTTTTTTATTTTTTATTTTATTTTACTTCTGACCTCTGTATCTGTACTTTTACTAAAGTAATAAAATTGAATACCAAATATAGTACTGTAGTAAGACTAACTGTACTGTTACTTGAGTAAAGGGTCACTCTTCCCACTGTGAGTAAGTCTACAAGTGCTATGAAAAATAAAATGTTTTTTGAGTGAAAATAGTGAAAGAAAAATTCTGTCAGCTGCACAAAAAGTTGTTTGAGTGGAGACGTTTTGCCGCTCATCCAAGCCGCTTCTTCAGTTCTGGTCAGATGGCTTTTTTGTCCAGTTGACAGATTCAAATTTTTCATCTACTATGGATCATACCTGAATGGCTGAGGGATTACACAGATGCATTTTGAGTAAAGACGTTTTGCTGCTCTTACAAACTGTTTCTTCAGTTCTGGTCAGATTGCTGGTGGACACTGCCTTATATCTGTTTCAGGGGAGGAGCTAACTACAATGAAACTTACCACTAACCACTCCTTTGAAGATAGTGAGGTACAGATTTTATCCAAAGAAAAGAAATGGTTTGAGAGGGGAGCTAAAGAGGCTATTTTTGTTAGGGGAAAAAAATCCATCTTTGAACAGTAATGGACATAATTTATCTCCTATTTATAACTCCATCCTCAGACCAAAATCAAACAAAGAAAACAGTAGTTTCAGTTGACTTAGCTCCTCCCTTCAGACAGATATAAGGCAGTGTCCACCAACAATCTGATCAGATGTTCTAACGACTGACAGGGGGACCAAAGATTCAGAAGTCGGGTGAACAGTTCAACAAAGTTTATTTACAGAGAATATAATACAAATGATGGTAGATGGAGCAGACAGTTGAGATCGGGGTTGTTTGTATTCTTCAAGTGGATTGTGTGCAGTGGGGTCAGAGACGAGGTAGTCCGTGGAGAGCTGGGTCGGAGGCAGAGGAGCTGGGTGGGTTCAGGGAGCCTTTGTCCTCCCCAGGTGTAGCTCGATTACAGAATGAGTTGCAGGTGTGCATGGGAGGAGCTTGAATCTCCACCCAGCTCCAGGGTCTGACACAGAAGGGAAGGGAAGGGGGGAAAACAGCACAAAAACACAGGACAGATGGGGATCTTGACACCAGAACTGAAGAAGTTGCTTGGATGAGCAGCAAAACGTTTCACTCAAAAAACTGTAAGGCCTTTATCCTGGCTATGCTACCAATTTTTGATTATTGTTTACAACCACATCACTTGTGTAATTGTATGTCTAAAAATACACTTCGACTACTACTGTAAAGTCACTGATGTACAAATTGAGTCCTCCAACAGTAGACTCTAGACAGTATCGCTCTGACCCTTGACTTTTAATGTAAATGCCACTTTGCCTTTAAAACTGACCAATCACGCACATTTAATTTCAAAACTGAATTCATGTTCCGAGTGTGTCAACAAACTTTCCAACTTTCCAATTACATAAATACAAATCCTAACTAGGAATTGGGCTTAATCCTCATGTAAACATAATCCTTCACGACGCGTATCGTGTTGCACCCAAATTGTTTGCAGAAACCGATGACTACAAAAGGTTCCTAATAGCCTGCTGACAAGAATTTAAATCTCTATTGAAACGTGCGCAAATGAGTGTGGACTGAGATGGAAAGGTCATCACTAATCACTGGTACCATTCAGAAACCCGAGCGGTCTCCAAGAGTGTGGAAATTATACATCAAATAGTGTCTGGCGTCTTTTATCGATGCAGAACACACGCCGAATATGAATAAAAAGGGGATTATGGGAAAGGCCACTGACTATTTCATGTTTGTGGAATTATTACGATTAAATGTGAGAATTAGAAAAAGGCAACAGTTGTCGGAAAGACTGCCGGCTCCTGGTGTGGAAATTCGTTTGAGCAGGTTGTTTTTTTGCTACAGGTGTGCAGAGTGTGAACTGTAAACAAAGCGACAGTAGCTCAGCTGGTAGAGTTTGTCCACTGAGCCGAAGGCTGACGGTTCACAACCTGCTCTTCACGCAGACATTATTGGTTGAGCGGTCAAATCCACTGACCCACAGGTTGGCGGTGCGATTCTAGCTTCCGCAGATGAATGCTGCTGTAGTCTCCTTGGGCAAGACACTTACTCCAGGTGTATGAATGTGTTTGTGAATGGGTGAGTGGTTCCTTGATGTAAAGCGTTTTGAGTGTCTTGAAGGAGAAAAAGCGCTATTTCTATGAAAATAGATTCTTTGCTAGCTGTTGGGTTATTTTTCCTTAAAAAACTTGGTCATATACAACTGAAACATACTAATCTTGGTCGTTGTGGGTGGTGTTTCAGAGCGAGGTAGTCTACAGAATGACACAAGAATATAAAAAGATTCTGCAGCGACTTCAACTGTCCAGACCAATTAGAAGTCTTAACACATCATTAAGCAGGAGGACTAAAAGTAGCTCAGGGAATCACAATGAGAATCAAATTGCACAAAGTGCTTTTACTGCAGTAGGAGTACTGTTTAATTGTAAAATATAATATATACTCAAGTATGAAAGAGAAAGTAGAGTCATTTATATTATTATGTGGTAAATGGTCACATTTTTATAAAGCGCTTTTCCACCTTCTAGGCACTCAAAGAACTTTACATCAAGGAACCACTCACCCACACACAGTCATACACCAGTGTACACAGACACTGGGGGTGAGGTGGGTTAAGTGTCTTGCTCAAGGACAACAGCAGCATTCATCTGTGGCAGCTGGAAATGCACCGCCAACCTGTGGGTCAGTGGATCTGACCGCTTTCCCAAGGATGTTGATGTCGAGAGTGGTATTCAGATCACCAAGCCTCGGATCAATAGCAAATTATTATTGTTCTAATAATGGGTAGTCCAAGGAAAAAAATAAAATAAATAAAAATAAAATCACATCAACTGTTGGGTGTTTAAGCAACTGAAATGTTGAACAACTGAGTCAAGCTCAAACCAAATTCCACTAATGTTAATCCAGGCTGATTTGTTGCTCCAGTCCAAATGATCCAAACTTTAGGAAGTTGGGGAGATCCACAAGAGTCCCACAGTCACCGATTTCCACATGTATTTAATTTTCCACTTCAGGAATTTGATCACATTCCCAGTTTGTTTTCTAACACATTTTATACTGAACCTTGTCCATATAGAGCTGTGGAAAAACACATTCAACACCAAACAAAAGTAAAACAGTGAGAAACAACAAAGTAAGGGTACGAGTAAGCTGAGCGCGGAGTTGTGAAGACCAAAGAGAAAACCCAGGGGCGTTAGTAAGACCCGTGTGAAGGAACAATACTCACTGAACTTTTTAACTCAAACGGCCCGTTCAACAGCGGCTGATGAAATATTGAATAAATGAAAGCACAGCACAGCGCCGTGGTTAATATTTAATGTATCCCAGCATGCTCCTGGCACAGGACAAGTGTGTGTGAGACCACCAGCCGCTCCACCACCAGCCCCTGCACCACCAGCCGCTCCACAAGTGTGTAGAGGTTTTATTATGGAAGCCCAGCTAACGAGGGGGATATTTATGACACAAGTTCTGCTGGAGCACAGGCAAAGATTTAACACAGTTTGGACTATTTCTGCACTGCAGTCTCCATTTGTCTGCAACATATGTTTTCAGTCAAATCCAATTACGTTTTTATGATATTTCCTTTTACTCATGTAATGAAGTAAAACTAGTAAAGTACTCTGATCCGGTATAAATTAGGGTATCAGTACTTACATACATTTTAAAGTGGATATTTTACTTCTTTTACATTTGAGAGCAGGTATCTGTACTTTCTATTCCAATACATTTCTGAACTGGATTGAAAAGTAAAAGTATTTTTATTATTGTTTGAAAAGAAAAATTTACAAATAAAACAGTTAGGAAAAAAACCCTATCAAATCAGTTGTTTCTGTGAGCACAATTTGATACAAATCTGGATCAAAATCACTGCATTTTGACTTTGACTGATAAGATCTCAAAATCTGTGTGAAATACTTTCATTTTTTACTCTTTAAAAGGTACATAATCGCTAGATTTTTTTCAAGTAATACTTTTACTTCAGTTTTTTTTTTTGTTCTGGTACTGTACTTTTACTAGTGCTGGGTATCATTAAGAAGTTGCCAATATGATACATACACCGATACATAGGCCACGATACATGTATCTCAATACAGTGCGCTGTCCATTTGATACAATACAATACGATGTATTTCAAATTGATACGATTCAGTGAATAACAAAAGCTTTCGGGACACTTAATGATCAACCCCATTTTCACTAAAAATAATAAATATTAATTTTTTTTTTTTTTTTAATTTAGCTTCCATTTATTGAAGATGAATGAACATAAAGTGCATTTTGTTTTGTGGATTTTACCAACTAGAAAAACTCATCAGACTGTTCCATTGGGCAGTATGACTCATCCACAGCTTATCCGAGCTCCACATTTACATGTAACAGAGACGTGCAGTTTAACGGCTCTGAAGGATCACAACATATTCACTAAAACAACTGTGATACTAAAAGTTTTTGTTAAACCATACACGAGTAAACGCCTAAACACAAAAACGAGTCTTTCCTCTAAACAAGCCACACAAATGTAGCGCTGCGTAAGAATAATTTGGTAAAGATGTTTTTTTTTTTTTTAATACTCTTGCCGATATATCGATACAGAAGCCCATGATATGAATACTGTATCATTAAATGAGACTAAACGATATGTCGATATTTCAATATTTTTGGACACCCCTAACTTTTACTCAACAAAATTGAGTGCTTCTTCCACCACAGGTAAACTGGTTGAAAGCTGACATGTCTCTGAAGACACTCTGTTGGTTAAGTTTGTTTTGACTTTTAATCAAAGGTTCACTATGTAACTTCTTTGACGGAGGATCAGCCACCTGTTTGTCTCTATGGAGAAGTTATTGCCTTGCCTTGAGTATTCCACAGCATTGGCATATAACTTCTCTATCTCCATGGAGACATGACCCCACCAGGCCAAATTGCAGGTCAGATGTGTGGAGTGGTGACCCCACTGACAGGAAGGATGCATGTTTTCAAGGTATTTTTTGAGAAATAAATATACCTGGATATTGATTAAATACAAGTTAAGTTGGAGGATAGAGGTGGAAAATTTCAGGCACTGACATCTCCAACGAGACAAGCAGAAAGGTTACATGGTGCATCATTAACTTTGTTTGTTTTTGTTGTAGGAAAACATTATCAAGGTTATATATCCATCAGTTTCTACCTGCTCATTTTAAACAAACACATCTTTAGCCTCCTTCATATTGGTGTCGTTCAGATGGTAGAATGAATCTGTCACACTCCCAGACAGAGGCCACGAGCAATTTTTGTCTTTTGATTATATAGAGGTTTTTAGTTTTTTTTTTTGTTCATCTTTATTCAACATTCTACACCTTTAGGGTTGTCAAAAGCATCGAAAATCAGCAGTGGAGGATGAAGTACTCAATCACTTCACATGAAATATCACATGAAAAAATCTACTTAAGTAAAAATATTTCACACAGGTTTTGAGGTCTCATAAGGCTTCACATGTAGTGATTTTGATAAAGATTTGTGCTGAATTTAGCTAAGTAAAAATTATCCACTAAAATCTAAGTACAGTAAAGTACAGATGCCTACAATTTATATAAGTACAGTACTTTATTACTTTAACTTTGTTGCATTCCACCTCTAAAAATCAGATAATGTTTGATACTAAAACTAAAGTATCGAAACTAGATACTCATTTGAGCACGAAACGATACTAAAGTTGCATTCACAAGACAGAAATGAACGTTTTCTGAATAGTTTTAGAATGAGTTTGCACTGTATCAGAAAAGTATAAGACATAGACTAGTATACGTCCATGGATCACTATGAACGTACGTGGACGACTGAGGAATTACATAGATATAAGGTCACATGGGAATAGAAAAGAAAGAGTGTTTTTATCATCATTGTGGTATTGAAATAGGTATCAAGTATCGTTTACTTCCTTGGCATCCGAATCGAGTTTGAAATATTAGTACCGTGACAACACAGCACTACAACTTGGTGACTACAGTAGTTCGCTCATTAAACAGCTCCGATCCGGTGTCTTGTTTGGATTCTGGCAGCACCTCCCTCCCCTCTCGCCTCCCTCTCCCCTCCTGTCTCTGTAATGAACCTGCCGCATATTAATCCCCATCTCTAATGAGCCCATTCACAATGATAAGCTTCCCCAGCATTCGCTAATGAACACATGCTAAAGCGGCTCCGGCACACAGCAGCACCTGCCTGCCGCCGAGGACGCCACTCCACTCGTCCAAACAAACACCAACCGATACTTATTCAATTATCCGGATGTGCACGTACAAGGCAATAAACAGCAGCGGGCACGTAATACTCCTGTGGTACTGTGATACTGAGGTTGCTGTAGTAGTAGAAGTTGTGGGTGAAGTAGGGTTGTAGTAGTTGTGGTAGTTTTGGGTGTAGTAGTGGTGATCGCAGTAGAAGAAGCAGTGGTGGAGGAAGTACTCAATTCTGTTAGTTAAAAGTACAGATACTGGAGAAGCAAAATAATCTCAAGTATTACATGAAAAAAATCAGCTTAAGTAAAAGTATTAAAGCACCTGTTTAAAAATGTACTTAAGAGAGTATAAAAGTAAAAGTTTTCATGCAGATCTTGAGATGTTATAAGGCTAAAAATTTACTGATTTTGATAAAAAATTGTGCTGATTTAAAAAAAAAAAAAAATGTCAACAGAAACAAGTGAATCAAGTGGTTTTTTTCCTACTTGTTTTTATTTATATATTTTTGATTTCCTCAAATTATGACCTTGATCAAAACAAACCTCCAGGTCTCAAACAATATTTTTTTTTTTTTTCAGTCCTGTTCTAAAATGTAGTGAAGTAGAAAGTACAGATACTGCTCTCAAACTGCTCTCCACTTTAATATGTACTTAAGTAAAGTACAGATACCTAAAATGTTTACAGTACTTGTGCAGTACTTTACTACTTTTACTTTGTTACGTTCCATCTTGGAGCCGTAGTAACAACAGTAGTGGTAGTGGGAGTGGTAGTAGTAGCTGGTGGTGGCTGTAGTAGTATTACTAGTAACAGTAATAGTGTTTGTAGTCTGTAGGGGTGTAGCAGTTGATGTAGTAGTAGTAGAAGTAGTAGAAGTTGTAGTAGTAAGTGGTGGTAGTAGTTCCCCCAACAGTTGGCATTTAGCTGTATATTATTATATTCCCATGATAGCATTGTATTATAAAGGGATTTTTTTGTACATTTTATACAATTGTTATTCAGTAGTGCTTCAAGCTCTCATAGATGAATGCTGTTGCTGTGTCTTTGAGCAAGACACTTAATCCACCTCACCCCCAGTGTCTGTGTTCACTGGTGTATGACTGTGTGTGTGAATGGGTGAGTGGCTCCTTGATGTGAAGTGCTTTGAGTGTCTTGAAGGTGGAAATGTACTGTATAAAAATGTGAACATTAACCATTTATTTCCAAATCATGGTTACAAAAAAAACAAACAAAAAGAACAAGAACGATTTCTGAACACGTCTCCTCTCCACAGCAGCAGTTCAGACCAAAACGCACCTTCACCTTCATAATGTGTCTCATTCAGGAAGAGAACAAGCCTCTGGGTGCTCAAGCGGTTAGAGGCTGGAGGTGTGTGCTTCTGCCCATCTGCTCTCTCACTCACTCCCCCTCCCTCTCTCCCCTTCTTCTTTCACCTCTCTCCCTCCCTCTCTTCTCTTTCCCCTTTTCACCTCTCTCTCTCCCTCCCTCTTTCAACTCTCTCCCTCCCTCCCGCTCTTCTTTCCCCCTCTTTTTACCTCTCTCCCTCTCATTCCTCTCTATCCCTCCCTCTCTTCTCACCCTCTTTTCACCTCTCCCCCTCTCTTTTCCCTCTCGCTCTTTTCACCTCTCTCCCTCCCTCTGCCCCCCCTCTTTTCATCTCTCTCCCTCCCTCCTCCACCTCTCTCCCTCCCTCCCTTTCTCTCCTCCATCTCTTCTCCTCCTCCCTCTTTACTCCACCCCCCCCCCCCCTCAATCCCCCATTCTCCCTATTCCCTCTCTATCTCTTCTTCTCTCTCTTTCCTCTCTCTGCTCCCCTCTCTTCTCCTTCTCCCTTGATGTCCCACCCCCCCTTCTCCCATTCCCTCTCCATCTCTCCCTCCCTCTTCTCCCCCTATCCGTCTTCTCTCTCTCCATTCTGTCCGTCCGTGCTGGACAGCTCTTGAACTAAAGCAGCGGGTCGTCCCTCTGTCTCAAACTGACTGGACCTGTTCAGCTCCTGCCAGATCACACAGCGAGACTCGGCGCTCGGGAATGAGTTTGAGGTTTTCGCGCTGGTGTCATGTCTTCAAAATTTAGTCCGTCTATACAACCAAGTATTTCTATTTTCGTACAAGTCAAGTGACGTTTGATGGGATTTGAAGCTGTCAACCCGTTCATCTAGTTTGAACTTGTAAAGCGACAAAGTGGAAACATGTATCGTATCAATTAGACACAGGAATGATCTGAATAATTAGGTTCATTTTCTGTCTTTTCAGACTCACAAACAAGAACCACAAAAAACTGCGGGCAACCAACCAACCAACCAACCAACCACCAAAGAGACGGCACCAGAGCAAATTTGAGTGTTACAAATTTTGTGAGAATTTGTGAGAATAATTAAATGACTATCTGGGCACTTGACGTGACGCCCATTTTCGGCGTTATCACTTTAAATGGATTTCCAAATAATGTTTTTCTTCCTCAAAAAATCAACTCAACTGTGCACAAATGTTTTCTTTAATAAATTACAAAGTTTTAGAATGAGGACAGTTCATAAAGGTGTTTAATTTGAATAAAACTTTCCCTTTATCTCTACTTCACTCTGGTCACTCTGCAGGGCACGATCAAATCAAATGTCTACAATTAAAAGAGTTACACAAATTAATATGAACATTTTGTGATTTGGCTTCTTTGGCTACAATTGTTGTAGAACTGATTTGTTCTTGAAAATCTTTTTTGGATTTTGCTACAAATGCCAAATACCAATTTACAACTGTTGAGTCGATGACTAAACAACATCGGTTATTTTGGTTCATTATGTAACAGGTCTATTCATCCTTATGTGTGCAGCTTTATGAACTCAAACAGTCTAAACAATCATATATTTAAGATTTATGTGGCATAAACAGACAAAAAACACTTCTTGGGTACTTTCTTTGTGTCTTCGACTTCGTTTGGCAGCCACAACTGTCACGATTCCATGATTAAATTGTAATGTATAGCTTCAAACTACAAAGCTTAAAGTCTGAAGCTTCAAACTAATTACTCAACAATCTGGATTATTTAAATCTAGGGCTGCACGATTTGGGAAAAATATCAAATTGTTATTTTTCTGACAAGTATTGAAAATGCCATTAGATTTAAGATTTATGTTTTACAAATGGTAAATGGTAAATGGTTCACATCTTTATATAGCGCTTTTCACCTTTCAAGGCACTCAAGCGCTTTACACAGACAAGGAACCAGTCACCCATCCACACACACATTTCATACACCAGTGTACGCAGACACTAGGGGCGAGTTGGGTTCTAAGTGTCTTGCCCAAGGACACAACGACAGCATTCATTGTAATGAGGGTTGGAATTGCACCGCCAACCTTCAAGTCAGTGGATCTAACCACTAAACCAATGATGTTTTTATGTAGAGAGCGGGATTTGAACCGCCAACCTTCGGATCAGTGGACAAACACCCACCCTACTGAGCTACTGTCGCCCAATTAATAATAGGATTCTGTTCAAAGTTCACATTTCAGGAGATTTGACAAAAAGACTGAAATATGAACTGACAGACTAAACCAAGAAGAACCCATGGAGACACAGAAGAGCATCTGACACACTGGGAGGGTATCTGGTGCAATGGGAGGGCATCTGACACACGGGAAGCTCATCTGACACACTTCTAACATGTTAAACACACCCAGAAGAATTGACAAAAGATACTGAAATATGAACTGACAGACGAATACAGGAATCACATTTCAGAACATGTTTGCACAGATCTAAAGTGCAGGGTTAACAGCTTTTACACAGAATAAGACTCCATGGACACACAAGGAGGGCATCTGACACACAAGGACATTTCAGAACATGTTTGTACAAAGTGTCGGGAAGTAACTGAAAACATGCACCAAAAATATGTGTTCAGAATACTAATTTGGAGTAACTGTATCGGTACATGGTCACATTTTTATATAGCACTTTTCCACCTTCAAAGTGTTTAACATCAAGGATCCACTCACCCATTCACACACACACGTTCATACACCAGTGTACACAGACATTAAGGGGGAGGTGGGGTTAAATGTCTTGCACAACAAACATACAAAATACAAATACAATACAATACAATACAAGTTATTTATTGAACCCTCTACATCTCAAATCTTATCTTAGAACAAAAAAACACCAAAAAGTTCCAAGAAAAAGTTCCCATGATAAAAATTTACCCCCAAAACGTATTGTTCCATTTATCATGTATTGAAGGCCTGTGTAACTAAATACATTTTCAAAGTATTCTTCCCATCACTGTGTACAGCTCGAAACTACATCGTGGGCAGTTTTTTTGCAGAATAAGACAGGATTTTGTTGTTTGTGGAGAAATTTATGGTGCTTCAAAAACTGCAGCCTTTGCGTTTTGCTAATTGCGTTCATTCAAACTGCGAGTCTGATTGCGATTAATCTTCCAGACCTACAAATTATCTTGATATCCATGACTGTGTAACCCCCCATACCTCTAGTATAATCCGTGTTCTTTTAAAACTAGTACAAAATGTGCCGCTGTAGTAACTTCTGAGTACTAGAACTTACATGTGTGCCAGTGCCCATCTGCGCTGGCAGTCTGCAGCCTTCACAGATGCCTAAAGACAGCTGAGGTGATCTTCCAGGCTCCGGTTCATCCTGGTCCAAAAGCGCGCCACAAAGACCCCCCGAAAACCAGATCAAGTCCTGCTCCAAGATTTACCCCTCCTCAACCCACGGGCTGTTCTGTTCTGCGAAATACAGCTAAAGGGAGAGGCGCCAAGAAGAGACAACACTTTCGAAAAGGGGCTGATCTAACTGTACAAACTAAAGAAGCCATTTTTTTTTTTTTTTCCATCTTTATGATGGGAAAGACCAAATCACATAAGGAAAAAACTAAGATATTGTCTGTGTAATTCATCATCATCAAAATAAGGTTAAATTCTTCCTAACTAACTATAGACAAACTTTTTTTTTTTAGAGGGAATTAGGCAATACTCCTCTGCATTTAAAGCTGGACTATGTAACTTTCCTTAGAAAGGGTAAGCCACTTGTTAGACAATATGTTTTAATGCTATACTGTGGAACATTCCAGGCAAATGCCAGGCGAGAGACATAGTCCCTGCAGCGTGTCCTGGGTCTTCCCCAGGGCCTCCTCCTCAGACCTATTCTGCAAAATGGACTTTTCTGAGCTTTTAACCATGTTATAGTTGTTTCCTTCTCATTTACCATCTGAAGTTGTTTTTGGAGTGATTCATGCATGTTTGAGTAATCCTTAATCGCTTATTGTCAAGACGCCATATTGCAGATCAACCCCGTTTTCAGCGCCACCAGTACACGCCTACTATTCTGGACTTACTTTGTTTGTCAATTTTATTTTCTTAATCAGTGATACACAAAGGATTCAGCTGTACCGTGTCGTCATTTTGATACAAATTTACTCGCTGGTGTGATCTCCAGCCATCATGATGACGTTTACGGCGACGTCAGCTCCCACAGAACACCGCAGTTTTCAAACACAGAAGTCTAACGGGGACTTGTTTCTTTTATTAAGTCATTTTAGACAAATATTGCAATTTAAAATGTGCAAATCATAACATAACGATCCACGGGTGTCATAGATTATAACAATAGAGCAGACACAAGCACAATAGGTCTGCTTTAAATCAGCACCGGTCTCTTCCTGCTAGTGCATAAAAATGAGTTATTCTTATCTCTACAATATGTGAGGTAGGATCTTTCTGACAAATCTGTGAATGTGGCGTCTCCAGCCTGACAACATCTGATAAGATTAGAGCTACTATTTTGCCTAGCTCCCCGTTTGTTTTCCTCGTTCGTGTAGTAAGGCAGTATTGTATTCTGGTCTGGATCTGTGCAGTGACCCTAGAAGCAGGTGATTGGAGCACGCAAGCGTAATGGCATTTCCTCTATATAACCAGAGCTGTAACTGTGGATTCTATAAAGGAGATGAGGTCAAAATGACGCCGAATGAAAGGGGTCATCTCTCATATTACTCCTCCTTCTGACACTTGCAATCACCAGTGCGTCACATGATTCTGCGGGCGACGGCGATACGATTCTCCCCAAATGTCACTAGAGATTGTTCTCGAGTTACCTAATCAGCATTCAGTACGAGGATTGTTAAGTTACATCGTGACATTTTGAAGAATTTTTAATGAAGTGAGAGTGTTACAGTTTGATGTTGTGATAGTAACAATGAAATTGGTAAAGGTAAAATCCATAAATCTGAACTTCCAACAGGGCTTAATTTGATCCGAACAGGAGCCGGCATTCGTCAGAGTGCGTTCTGCCCTTTTCTTTGATCCGGTAACTAGACTGGAGTTAAACCTTTATGTTTAATGTCTTGAATAGTGTAAATATTGTGTTTTAGACTAAGCCCAGAATTTCATCTCCTCCTACAGCGCCTAGAAGGGCATCCGGATGGCGTTGTTACAGTTGCAGGACGTTCGTTGATTGTGACTCATGTATAAAAACGCTTCGACAAATGAGATGGCCTTTCACATGGTTTAGAGTGGAGTACGATGGACAACTGCATTATATTTTGGGATTTTTTATACTCACCTATGCATGTTCTGGTAAATTTTCCCCCTTGTATGGACACAGGTACCAAAGCCACATTTTGTCCCAACAACGTGATTTACAAATTAAGCAATGACTTCCAAGTTATCATTTATTTGAGGGTCTACATTTCCATTGTAACAAGCAGTAGAAGGCCTTTCTCTGGGTCAAATAAGAGTCAGGTT
The DNA here is from genome assembly GCA_019594935.1 of Periophthalmus modestus. Classification (NCBI taxonomy): domain Eukaryota; kingdom Metazoa; phylum Chordata; class Actinopteri; order Gobiiformes; family Gobiidae; genus Periophthalmus; species Periophthalmus modestus. The sequence goes on along the minus strand of JAIEZT010000198.1, from coordinate 14,998,747 downwards.
TGTGGAAATGCAAGCCCACTCACAGTAAGGACGTGTGTTCTTCAGTACATTAAGCACAGATTGCTCAAACTTGCACGAAACACTCCAAAAACAACTTTGAGAAGTTAATGAGAAGGAAACAACTATAACATGGTTAAAAGCTCTGAAAAGTCCATTTTGCATAATACGTCTGCTTTAAAAATGCTTTGGATCCATATAAAATAATTGAATACTGCAATTTAAGCACAAGTAATAGTAGTTTTAGCTTGCGTGTGTGGATTACTTCATAAGCCATCAGCCTCCTCTCTGGCTCTTGAGGTCTAAAGAAACATAACGCCGTCTGCCATTGCCAAACAGTCATTACAAAGCACTCTGGCTGCAGTGAGTGTGCTTAGCTCCTTCAAAGTTAATCGCTGGTTGAACATATTTGGGCTTTAATTCATCATACGGAGAGGTAGAGGTGTCTGCGTGGAAGTGGGCCATCGGGAAGACAGATGGTCAGACTGGTGCCAAGCGAACCATTATGTAAGAGCTCCGGATCTGAAACAAATGACACTGTGATCGGGAGGAATTGCGCTGGAACGAGGGGGGAATCAGGGTCATCATCTGCTAAAGCTAAAGGCAGCAGTTAGCACGTAATTGATATTAGCTTTGAATGGCGTAACATTCAGCTAAATTACAAATATATAAACAAAACATTACAATTGGTTACTTGCAGGGTGCTGTAAAAGCAGACATTTGTGAAAAACAAAAAACAAAAACACTAAATGATGGATTTTCAAAAGGCATCGTTTTAGATGAGAACCATATGGAAGCCACTGTACTTGACAATCATTTTTGTCCAGTTAAGTAGTTGGGTGAAAGCTCCTTGCCAAATGCTTCGGCCTGTTACATAAGCACTAGATGTTGTTGCCATTTTATTGTTCTATTCCTAGGTATTTTGTAATCAGCGTATTTGTTTTTTTTACTTTCATGTGAAGCACTTTGGTCAGTTGAAATGTTTTAAATGCGCTATAGAAATAAAGCAGATAATAAATCTTAAGCTGTAATGGATGGTAATGATTGGTTCACCATCACATGAACACATCAAAGACAAATTTCCATCATGGTGAAGTTAAAGTAAAGTTAAGTGAGAACCATCTAGATGCAACAGCCTATGACTAACCTGGTGATTAAAAAAAAATTCTATCAAGGTTCAACATCACAGTGAGAAAAAGGGGACAAAGGGGACTGGGCTAATTGTTGTTTTTAAGTATTAAAGAGGAACATGGTACAATTTGAGCAGACACAGGTGCAGGACCCTTAATGTACAGACGGTCTAATTGTAGAATAAGCTCTTTTCACGGAGCTGCATAACTAGTAACGATTCTCTCAAAAAGTACAGAGCAACTCTTCCTGTACAATTCCTTATGAGGATTTAGCAGAGTCTTGCTAAAATAGATCAATATGTAAATATCAGACAGCGGACAGCAAGATACAGATGGATGATCACAGACGGTGTGTTAAGAGCTTTAAGACGATGTGAGCACTTAACCAGAGGAAACTTGTGTGTCTATAAAAGTTGGTATTTGGTCTCAAAGCTAATGCTAATGTTAATGCTAATCTAATCTAAATCTCAAAATAGAACAGAACAACTTCATGAAAATACATCTAATGACGAGTCCATTATTTGTCTGTGCAAAATCAATCAGATTGTAATCACTAATCATGATTAGTGATGCATCATGCATCACTAATTCATTTTTATTTCAGTTTGCGTTAGCTTCAAGAACTATCACTAGGACTATCTATATGTAACTTGCTGTCTGCTGCCTGGTATTTAAATATTGTTATATTTTAGCATGATGTGGCCAATTTCCAATACAAAATGAATGGGGAGGGAAGTGCAGCTCCGAAGTTCCTAACCTAATAATGTTGAGCACTAATCTGCAGACATCCATACTCAAAGGCCTAATAGGTGATTTGTTAATCAAACATGACTCATGATTTTTATCATTGTATTCATCAATCAAATGTTTCATTTTGATTTTGTGGTTTCTTATGACAATCAAATCAATATGACTTTCAGTAATACAGTTTATGAACAAAACCCAAGCAGACATTTTTGCTATTCAGTGTTAACCTAATGAGCTTTATTGACAGAATGGGCTTTAAACACCTCACCAATAACTGATGTGATGTCCATTGATTAGATCTCTTTCAGATTAAAACTGTATTCATTTTCCAGCCGTACAAATCTTGAACACATCTGACTTCACATAAATATTAAACATCTTAGTATGTGGTCCATCTGCTGATCTTTCTTACAAAAACATCAAAAAGTACAACGCCATATAGCTAAAACGCATGGTCTCTAAGTGTAGCCCCCCTGGTGTTAAGGCAGCGCTGGCCTATGCAGCAGTGAGGCGCCTATGTGATGTATGCTGATGACAGTGACTCCGGAGCGCCCCCCAGTCCCGCTAACTCCATTTGGAATGACCTTACCCATAACCCGGTCTCACACCACTGGCTCCCGCGGATACCTCCATTTATCACCAAAGCTTCCTCACAACGGCCTGCAGACAATGACTTCTACATGCAGTACGGTTAAAGCCAGAGAAATATACAAACAGGTGCAATTATCTGCCAGAACAAAATGAAACTATTAATCATAATAATGACTGGAGATGTACTGCCGTGGTGGTTTACAGCGAAGGCTCCATTACCTAAAGACCGTGGGTGTTTTACAAGGTTATGTCAGCTCAAATTCTCAAAAGATTCAAATATTTATGACTTTTAAAATTTTCATTTCCTGACAAAAAAATCCACTGATATTGTCACAAGGAGTTTTTTAACTATCCTTCTGGTACCAAGGTCAAGCATAACTCAAAGCACTGTTCTGATTTAAGTCGCTGGATTGTTTAGGAGAAATTAAATAAAAATTGTTAGCAAAGATAAGAATTTGAAGTGCACATAACTTGTAGATAGGCCTTTCGACAGAAATTGGGGGCCCGTAGCAAGAAACCTGACATGGGCCCCCCTCTAATGTAAATTCAATAGAAGAGGGTCCAATTCGGGACAACAGACCTGCTATCGACTCCCTTGCTTCTAGAAAACTTCAAGTACTCAACAAAATAACATAAGCTGACTTTTTTTCTCTTCATAATCACCACTACAACTAGTACAGCAGGTACTTTTTATATATAGACTAGTACAAGTCATTAGTGTAATCTCCCTCCATAAAGGTGATGGTGAAAGAAGCACTTCGTCAACTCCAGCTCCCTCAGATGAATGCTGTCATTGTGTCCTTGTGCAAGACACTTAACCCACTTCACCCCCAGTGTCTGTGTACACTGGTGTATGAATGTGTGTGTGAATGGGTGAGAGGGTCCCTTAATGTAAAGTGCTTTGAGTGTCTTCAAGCTGGAAAAGTGCGGTATAAAAATGTGACCATTTACTTTGTTCATCACTAGTATTCACATGCCTGATTTTTTTTCAGGCACAGCTTTAGAAAAGATATTTCAGACGACAAAGTAGTTGGAGCCGCAGTTAAAAGCTTCAATTCCTACTTTCTTCTTTCACAGTTCAATATCAAATGTCAGTCGAGTTCTGTCATCAAGTACATGGATGTTAATGTTATTACTAATCCCGTTGTTGTGTGATGCCACTTCCATCTCACAGTAAATGGGATAAAGGGATTGTCTAACACTAACAAGGTTAAAAATGTGTCAGAAAGTGTACAGAGTTGAGGCCAGAAGGCAGGCTAGGCTAAGATAGTGTTAGCGGTGACTATGGGGATATACATCTGTTGGCCAATAGATCACAGCTGATATTTGCACTTTTTTGCTTAGTGGCTATCAGCCTTAAATCTCCAGCACAGGCCGATATTTTGTTTTGGCCGACCTGCTGCGTCAAGATTATACACAAAGCTTTATTTGAACACTTCAGTGCAAAGTGATAACTGCAGAAAACGTGACTCCAGCTGTCTTAAAGGTTTATGGTAAAAAAAAAGGGGCTGAGGGTGAGTTTGTAATAAATTTAAAGTACATAATTTGGGAAAAAAAACTTGCATATCAACTCAAAAATATTGTCAGAGCATATTGGTCATGAGTTGCTCTGAATTCTAAACAATCGGTATCTACAATGGTCATGAAAAAACCCATATCAGTCGATCTCTACCATAGTGGTGCCTAACAGTGCGATATACACTGGTAATGTGGTAATGCTATTCGAGGTCATTACTATTACCATTATTCTCATATTTGATACAATTTGTGGTTAAACATACAGCTTTGAAAGGTAATTGTCTCTTGTTTGATGAATAAGAAGCAAAAACAAATGTAGAAATCAGTTGTGAAGTTTCTGGTTAGACCTGGAAGTGGCATCATGACGTAACTCTATAGACTTGGAGGACTGGTCAGAATTCTATGGTAAAATTAGCTGTTTAACTGTCAGATTTTAGATTGGTAGACCTGGTTTATGGTTAATGTTCATTTTAGTTAAGGTTAATCACCAGACCAAACCTCATGACCCAACTTTCATCTAACATACTGGTAATACTTGTTACTGACTGCAAACTATTATCAGCTAAGTCAGACGCCTACATTTTCTGAAATGTACTTGGACTCCTGGTTTATTTTTGGTAAAGTCCCTCTCTTGTCATGCAGTACAGTATCAGTCACTCACAAGTGCACTCAGATGGAACAGTCACCCTTTTGAATGAACTACACTTCCCATTTGTACAAGCATGAGCAAATTCTATTCCATCCACAAACTTTTAATTAAAACTTTGATATAACCCAACAGAGCAAACATGCGAACAAAACTAGTACATGTTCCAGCTTCTTGGGTCAAAATGTTTGGAAATTGACTTTGATTTTTCACGTATAAAGATGTAACGGGAGGCAGGGGCTTCACAGAGACTTCAAATATATTCATTGACTCCCATTGTGGCTACCCGGGGTCCACTCTATCCCTGCTCCCGCTCCCGTCCTATTAGAAAAGCACTGCATGTCAAGAAAAGCATTCAAGGGCAGGATTCCCAAAGCACAGCCAATATTCCTCCTGCCTCCAAGTTCACCCCACAACTTCAACGAGGTTTTTGGCAAGGCCGGCCTGTCCACACAAAGTCTTAATTAGATACTATTTGATGATACAAGCCAGTGAAATGGATATTGCACAAAACTCATTCTAACTACAGCTTATTTCATTTTTTTCTTTTTTCATTCTGCAAATTTTCAGACCACTTTATCATCCCTTGAAGATAAATTACACTGTTTTGATTGAGCTATCCTGCTAATTTCAAGGATTAAAAGCGTTATGATAAAAATGCAAGTCTACTTACTGAAGAAATAACAACCATTGGCCAAATAGCACAGGCTTCTGATAATTAGTTTTTTCCATATATTCTTTTTAAGATATTAAAGATGCACTATGTAACTTTTCTGGTGGGGGTCCAGCACCTATTTGTGTTCATGGACATGTTATTGAATTTGCCTGAAACGTTCCACAATACGGCATTTAACTTGTATATCTTGCAACTGTTAGGCGTCATTGACAGCCTGGTGGTTCTTGTCTTCTTGTCATGAAGATATTACTTTGCCTAGAATGTTCCACAGTATAGCGTTACTATGGCAACAAGTATGTGGTAGACCCTCAACCAGAAAAGTTACATAGCTGCATCTCCACAAACCTGACATCCTTGGCCTGGAAGTAATTCAGCTGCTTGTTTCTATGGAAATGTTGTTCCTTTGGCAACAGGAATCAATCTCCATGGATAATGCTTGTATGGTTTTATCGTTCCGTTTCCATGGAATCATGCAAGTGACGTACCACCACCAGAAAGTTACATACTGCGCCTTTTTAAAATATTTCCCATTTCGCTCCATTTCTCAGAGATTGGACTCAAACTGCGTCCATACCATTGCCAATCAGCTGACATAAATAGTCCATCATTGCTTTTGGTAAACAAAACTGTCAGAGTGCCCATTTGGTGATTTGATTGAAATTACCGTGGCGTCCGATTGCCAATTAGGACAAGTGTTGTGATTACAGCGATCGCTTTCAGAATGCCCGTCCCTCAATGTGCTGCCACTCTGCCACGTTTAATTAAACCAATCACAGCATAATGTGAGAGCCTCTTACTCCACTGGCATCAAGCGTAACACAAACAAAAGCTTTAGAGCCAAAACATGCATTTGAAGTTGAAGCAAAAGTGATTTTAAAAAATAATTCTTTTTCAGTTTTTCATTTTTAAAGGGCGAGTGTAGCTGGATTTGAAAAAGGGGTCAGATGTTCCTCCGTTTGCATTCATTGTGTTGAATTAAAATTTGTGCTGCAATGACTTCAAATCTCTGATGTTTCTAAATGTTTTTGACCTGAATGAAAAGTCAGATGATAGCTTTGTGAAATATGCTATTAAAAGGGCAAAATATCAATGTCACGGGTAAATTGAATACTTAAAAATAAAACTAAATCTGAAAAATTGAGCATAAAGTTGTTTTGGACATGGATTTGGAGCTAAAAAAGTGACTATTTTGTTTGTGTTATAAGTGAATCAAAAATGAAAGATTAGCTTTTTATATCACTTTCAATCTTTTTCATTTGTTAATGTGTAGCCTGCCTTGCTAGTTATGTTACAAGCTAATTCTTACTGACCAATGTGGGATCAATTTTCCAATTTTCATGTAAGAACTTTCTGTAATTTTTCTGCCACCTGCTTGAAGTAAAATGCTTTGTCTTTTCCTAGAATGTTCCACAGTATGGAATTAAGTAAATCAAAAATATGCATTGTTATGACGATTTGCCAGATTTGCCTCCCCACATCCCCACTCTGACCTGTAATTTAGCTTGGTGGCGTCACCCATTTGTAACCATCGAGGAAAAATTAATGCAAAAAAAGTTAAACATTGCAAGCTATAACATCTCCATGGAGACAAGCAGGTGACGGACCCTCAACCACAAAAAGTTACATAGCAATAATAATAATAACACCTTAGTCCAGACACTCAAAGTTGCTTTACAATTTTGTGGATTATTCATTCACTTCATACGTGATGGTAAGCTGCTATTGTAGCCACAGCTGCCCTGGAGCAGACCGACTAAAACGAGGCAGCCAATCTGTGCCATTAGTCCCCCAACCACCAGCAACATTGACACACACAAACTACTTTTATATTAGACAATGTGAGTGAAGTGTCTTGCCTAAAAACACGACAACAACGACCTGGTATTCCATTCCATAGTGCCCCTTTAGTTCAGTTTCTTGTTATCCAGCCAAAACCTCTTTTTATAACATATAGTTCATAGTAATATAGTCAAAATCATACACTATTTATTTCAAGCATCACATTATTAATTTCACACTTGTTCTTGACAGACAGGCCTGTGAACATAGAGTGCCAACCTAACAGACAGAAGTCACTGGGGTCTCAAACTAAAACTAGCTGATGAGAAACATGCCTTCTGCCAGTTTAGTATCATACTCTATGGCCAATTCCCTAATGAATGTGTGTCAGAAACTCTTATCGGGTAGTCTTTGACCAAATGGCCACGTCGTCATGGCAACCTCATCCTCTTTCTTTACAGAGGAAATTGGAGTATTCTAGCGTATTCTATTGACATCTCTTGTTCTCCCTCATTCGAACATTGGTCAATATGGGTAGGGTTTTTTCAAGATTTGCAAATGGAACTAAAAGCAGCTATTTCTGTCCCAAAAAGCACACATGTTCAAGATCACGTGGAAGGAAATAATCATCCAAAACAAAAGTAGATTATAGTAGTAATAAGCCATCATGTTAGGAATACTGGCCCAGATTTGGTTCTCATTAGTACTTCACAGGTTAAATGATAGAATAGGGTTGGGTTTGTTAACGGTGGGCTATGCAACTTTTCTGGGGGTGTATAATGTGCTTGTCTCCATGGCATTAAACTGAGTACGTGAACCTACCAGGCCAAGTTACAGGCCAAATTTGTGGAAAAGAGAGCTGCAGATAATGTTTTGGGGGTTTTTTTGTACCAAAATGACTACGCAATGCTCCTGAATCCAACTCGTAGCATCGATTGGTGGTGGTGGTGAAAACGAGGGTTGATTGGCAAAATGGCTTCTTGAAAATAAGCGATTAAAGATTGCTCAAACATGCACAAATCACTCCAAAAACAACTTTGAGAGCGTAAATGAGAAGCAACTATAACATGGTTAAAAGTCTGAAAAGTCAATTTTGTATAATAGGTCTGCTTTAATTGAATTTGAATCCCATATTGTATTACCTTTCAGGCAAAGCAATATAATCTCCATTGAGACACTAACTGAAAAATGACATCTTTAAACATATTCAAATCCTCATAAATGTATCCTTGTTCTAGCCCATCAACACTGAGGACAGAATGTTCACTTGCTGTGTAATGTATCCCACCCACTAACAGGTGCCCTGATGAAGAAATACTCTTTGTTGTTGCTGTGGTAATGATATCCCATACTGGCGCGTGTCAGAGAATCACTTAAAAATCAAATGTTGAAATTAGGCAATTTGGTGAAAGTTCAAAATGGATATAATCTGAGCCTCCCCATCTGCCAGTCATTTTCCCGCCAATTTTACCCCAAAAATGGAGCTACTTCAGAGCAGAGGTAAAAAAATAAGTCCGTTTTACATATAACTATCTTGTATGGCATCGGCATTGGTTGTGCTGCATATCTGCATCATTTGACAGTTTTATTCATGAACCCTGGCGCGAGTCTTCCGGTGAAACGTGGGGTGCCATTGGCTTGTTACGCTCCATGTGAGTGTCCAATCACTGCATGGAATAATGTAAAATCAGAATAAAATCGCCCTAATAGAGCTCAGCCGCGGGAAGGCACACATGAGGGCTGCAGTGGGGGAATAATTCAGCCAATCAACACACAGTAATGGAGCAGCCACGGGGAGCGGGATCCGGTGGTGAATTTAGGCAGTGTGGTGGAACTAACTTTTACAATGAAATCTAAAAGTTCAAGTAAGTACAAGTCAAGTCATTGTAGTATGTTTTATATGCCCATAAAGGTGCAGGCAATTCAGAATATACTACATATTAATTGTGCAGAATTTGTCTTAAACAGCCAAAATGCAAGTGTTTTGACTTGGTTTATGGTTAATAATCTCTGTAATTACAAGGCATGTCCTGATCCAATACAGATTTTTTTTTTTAATATTTGTAATTGCTGATACCAATCTGATACCGCTCTAATATTTTATGATTTTATTTACAGAATTCAGGTTGTGCCTTTATAAATAATTAAGTAGTCCATGGAGTATTTAGCCCAAATTGAATAAAATTATTTCCAGATCTAAATAATGAATTATAATATTGTAAATGTCTTAAACTCCTCCACACACAGCAGCTTCAGAACAGTGACAGAGACATTAGGTGATGTTTAATCTCACTGTTTCTAAAGGCAATGTGTTTTTTCACCATATGATTTATGTATGAGGCCTGTAAAACGAGATAAGCCTGCCCCAGAGCACATGGCTACTTAACATTCGTAAACAAGTTAGAGCATTGGGCTCTGTCCCTCTGCCCGATTTGTCCGAAGTTTCACTTTCACTCTTAAGGCTCTGTGAAGACATTGCAGAGGTAAAACATATACTACTCCTGTCATTAATAATGCTTTTAGCTGCTTTAAAGCGTACTCAGTCTGTGTTTAGGCCACTCTGGACGTTAGCTGCAGCGTTAGCTTCACCGTTAGCAGCGACATCTGTGTACAGAGGAAGCTATAAGATGTATCGGCCTTATCCATTCAAAATCCGATCCAAGCCGATATCCCTAGTAACATCCCTACTAATTCCTGGCTCTATCCACATGAAACCAAAACTTGGTACAAAGTTTTAAGGTCTTCTTTTTCAGCACAAATTAACCTAGAAGAAATTATTACTTTCAGAATAGCTTCAAAAAGTGGTAGCATTGGTTGAAAAGTCCTTAAGCCATAACTTTAACATGTAGATTTTGAGTTTGAACAGTGCATCTCCCAAACTAAAACTTGAACAAACTACGCAATAGACAGAAAACATTTGTTTAACATTCCTTTATGCAAGATACTCATAATGTTTTAAGAGATGTTGTCTCTTGAGACAGGCGTAGCACCAATCTGTTGACGTATGTGAGTGCATTTACTTTTAGCTTGAGTGGCTGTGAATGTTTTCCTAATGCACAATTAATCAGTAACCAGAACACATTAAAGTCAACATCACTGTTTAAAAGACAACAAAAAAAGCTCAACATTGTCTGAATACAAATTGCATAAATAATAGAACTATGCTCTGACATTGTTTCTAGACAATTGTGTTATTTTGTTGATATTTGAGTCTATAGAATTCTGTAAAAAAAATAACTCTTGAGCTAATATTCAAGGTGATATATTATGCAAAAATGACTCTTTGAGCTTTAAGCCATGTTAGTGTTGTTACCTCATCAAAAACAAACCTGGAGTTGTGTTTTGTTTCATTCACATGTTTGAGTAACACTTAATTATTAGTCTGTCTACATCTGCAAAGCTCAAAATGTTCTGTTCCACCTTGAGATGTCACAAAGCAGTAGTTTTCAAGTTAACAGCTAACTTTCACCTTTACTTCAGTAGAGATTGGCAATTCCAGGGCTGAAACTGTCCAAATGATTCTAGTGAAGTTGTACGGAGTTTATGAACACAGTGGAGCACTTTCTGTATTGGTACATGACATCACAAGGTGGAACAAAATGTTTTCTGTTTGAGAGAAGAACACAGGGTAAATATTCAGGGTTTATGTGTTAAACCTGTGTGAAAAAAACACAACTGTGAATTAGAAACAAAAATAGCGTGGTATGTCCAAAAGAAAGTCCAAACACAACATTGCTTGAATAAAAATTGCATAAGTGTGTAATTTTGTTGAAGTTCAAGTTCAACTATAGCTTTCGATAACAATAACACTTTTACAAATCCACAAATTTTACTGCTCCAAAAACGGCACTGGAATTGCGTTATTATTTAAAGAGATGTGATTCAAACCAAAAATAATAATAATTCCTGAGTGCATCACGCCAAGTACAACATCTGCTTGACAAACACACAGCGGCCTGGCCTCTGCCTTCTGTACTTCCAAATGACTATAATACCATATGCAAATGTGTGATTTATTCGATTTGCTGGGGTTAATGGCTACACATTAAGGATTCTAAGCACCAGCAGAGAATGGTGAACGCCACAAACAAATAATTCTCCACTAACTTGTCTGCGCGTTGTGAAGTGAGTAGTCGACTTATCAGGCGAGCGGGCCAAGTCTTGTAAGCAGCCAGCTGGTGCAAAGGAGGTGGCCAAAACTCGCTCAGCCAAAACAAGTCTCTGCCACCGCGGCGACCGGGAGCCAAAACACACATCTGACAAGAAGAGTCAATACACAGCGAAAGGCAGAGATGTACTCGAAAACTACCGCGAGATAAATCTGATTTGGGGGCGGATTTATGAGGGTTTAATGGATTCGCAAGCTGGCGGTGTGTTATTCATGCGTCTCATTATTGGGTATTAGGTGTAAGTAGCTTTGCTTAGCTACGGGCGTACGGGTCGCTCTCTAAATTAGAAGTTATGGGTGGCTAAAGGGTGTGCTAGCAACTATGGGAGTCAATGGTTAGATACAGGGCACAAACATCAAGGGGAGGTCATTCACTAATGTATAGAATCACTTGGAAATTAAACATTTCGACGATTTTTAACACAAAATATACCTCTTCATCATGGCACCAGAGTAGGATAAGTAGGGCAACGTGCAAATATGTTCTTAATGATGTCTGAAAAGTAGAATGGAAATCTGTGAAATCTGACAAAACCTATGTGTAATTGATTAAAAAAACAAACAAAAAAACTGGTGCGACAGCAGCTCGTTGTTTGTCCACTGATCCGAAGGTTGTTCGAATCCTGATCTCGACATAAACATCATTGGTTTTGCGGTCAGATCCACTGACCCACAGGTTGGCGGTGCTTAGCTTGGTTCTAGCTACCACAGATGAATGCTGTTGTTGTGCCCTTGGGCAAGACCCACCTTGTGTCTGTGTACACTGGTGTATGAATGTGTTTGTGAATGGGTGAGTGGTTCCTTGATGTGAAGTGCTTTGAGTGCCTTGAAGGTGGAAAAGCACCATATAAAAATGTGACCATGACCATTTGAGAGTCTATTTGACTTTCTGTTGCAGCCGAGAATCAAGAATTTATCAATAGAATTAAACCAATGCATAGAAAAATAAGTTCACAAATCTATTTTCTCGAAGTTCATTTTATTGTAGTTTTTATGATGACAGTGTAAACATACGGTCCTCCTTTTCGCTCCATCGCTCATCTACTTCCATTAGAAAAATATCGATTGGAATAATGAAAATTTCTTCCGATACATTTTTTTAAAAATCCCTCTATACCATTGATTTCAGTCGACTTTATTTTATGACGGCTGGAAAGTGTCCATATAGAGCACATTTTGGTGTATAAACAACAACAGCTGATGATGAAAACAATATGCCAGGTTGTGTATAGATTTTCTAGATATTTCTCTGTATAACTGTAGCCTTCGAACAATCTCCGCAATCTCCAAGCTACACGATAAGGCCTTATTTGGCATGAATGTCCGATCTCAAAGCCGCCATGTTGTGAGACAGAAGCTCTAAGCCTTCGAAACATGCTGGAAATGTGTCAGCGCCGGTGTCGAGGAGTGGACGTGATCCGCAACAAGTCCATGTAATCGCCTGAGCAGTTTGGACACCGGGAAGTGTGGGTTTTCCAACAGTGTCCGAGGAACTGTCCGAGTCTTCTCCCCTCCAGGCATGTCAAAGTGCCATTCATTTTTAATAGCATTTGTGAATGATGGTAGTCTGATTGGGCTTATCAGCAGATTCACCTGTCCAGCACTGCGAAACACTGAAAGCCTTGCAAACCTCAACCTGGAGAAATGATTGGGTCTAATCAATCAGCTGTCAGTGCAAATTTGAACTATCGACTCACTTTTAAGGTTCGAATCCTAACAATTGTTTTGTTTTAATTTTTGTGAGGCTTTTAGAATACATTTTAAAACCGACTAAGTTAAAACATGGTGACTAACTGTGGTGGAACATAAAGTTAAAGTAGTAATTAAGTATGTAAATGTACATGCGGATACTTTTTACTTTTAGATCACTGTATTTGAGAGCATTTATCTGTACTTTCTACTCCACTACATTTTTGAACAGAACTGAAAAGTAAATTATTATTATTAAATTATTATTTTTTATTGTCTGAGACCTGCTGAAAAAACAAGTTTTTAACACAGTTCGAGCAAACAAAAATATACAAATAAAAACAGCTAGAAAAACTACAAAATCAGTGCATTTGAGTCTTCATCAAATCTCAAAATCTGCGTGAATTTTTTTTTTCCTTTTTATTGAAGATCAAAGTAAGTACGTTACAGTGGGTGTTAAGTACATTTTTAAACAGGAACTCTAATACTTTTTCTTAAGTAGATGTTTTCATGTGATACTTGAGGGGTTTTTTTTTTTGCTTTTTGCTGATATTTGTACTTTTACTTAACAAAATTCAGTACTTATTCAACTACTGGTGACTGAAGAGGGTTTTTTTTATACTAATATCACACATTTTTGTATCAACTTTTGCACCATATTGATTTAATACTTCCATTTCTTTATCATTAAATGTCTTTTCAACATTTGGCGAGAGCTTCTGAAGAGTCCAGATAACCATCACGGAAATGAGCTGACAAATATTGAAATAGTTTTATATAGTCATTGCAAATATTCCGATTAACTGT